>CM053765.1:88773363-88886134 GCA_028658305.1 Pachyuromys duprasi
CCCACAGGCTCCTGATGGCATTGGCTGCTTGAGATTTACAGAGGTCTGAGTCCATCAGCACCCCAGCACGGATATGGGAGGCATTCTCAATGCCCCACCCCTCCCTGAGCAGCTAGAGGCCCTTAATAGTTTCCAGGGGGATGGTCAGATTTCTCAGTGGTATAGCCATTGACAAGTTGCTCTCACTCAAGTAAATAAACTCTCTCTCCCTCTCCCTCTCTCCTTCTCTCTCATCAATACAGAGGGTAGTGCAAGCAACACTAACTAAATGCAGTAGGGAACACACACAGAGAGACTTCAAGAAGAGCCAGAAATGTGGTTCAACTGATAGGAGCACTTGCCACGGAGCCCAATAACCTAAGTTCAATCTCAGCGACCCCATGTTAGAAGGAGACAACTCTCCCAAGTTTTCTTTGATCTCCATACATGCATTATAGCATGTGTACCGCCCACAACACACGCACAACAATTTATATTTTTAAAAGACTTGAAATTAGGAGAGGGGCTTCAGTAAGGGAATGTAGACATTTGGCAGGAAGGGAAAGACTTGAGAGAACAATGAGGAACATATTATATAAATGTGTGTGTGTGTGTAAAACTGAGGTCTGACAACAAATAAAATTTTTAAAAATAAGGTAGAGAGTAAGCAAGGAAGACACCCAATGTCAACCTCTGGTCTCCACAATCAAATGCACCTGTGCATTCACACGCACACGCACACACAAATCAGACTATGGAACATACAGGATATGAGGAATCTGGTGCGGACTGGGTACTTTGAGCAGACAGCCATGCCTGTTGGGGTTTGGTCTGGTGCTTGCATTCAAATGTTAAATCACTGACCCCCAAGATCGGGTACATGAGTACCTCCTCATATATGTCTTTGTTTTGTAAACTGTGTTCTACCTAATTTAAAGTTAATTGGTTAATAAAGTAGCTAGAAGCCTGTAACTGGGCAGAAGAGAAGTAGGCAGAGCTTAGGTTCCTGGCTTGAGGTCAGGTGGGGACTATGAGGCAGTAGAGAGAAGAGGAGACGTAACTGGAGAGAAGGGGGTTGCCATGGGGCGTTAAGGACCATGAGCAAATGGCCATGCGGGCTGGCCTGATGGAACAGAAGCAACCCAGGCAGGAACAATGATGGCAAGTAACTTTGGACTATGTAGCTGGGGAAAAGAAAGTTAGCTTAGAGGATTGATATCTGCCCAATTATGGTGCCTTAAAGCTTTTATTAATCTATAAGGTCTCTGTCTTGATTATTTGGGAACTAGCTGGGGTAGAGAAGCCCTTGAGAGTCTAATATCAGTTTCCACAACCCATGTTGGAGCCATTTCTGAGAGGACCTGAGAAGGAAGAGCAGGGTTCACCTGGGAGGGAAACCAGTGTGCAAGCCAAGATTATGCTGCCCTGAGGGTTCAGGAAGGACAGAATAGGTGTTGTGACATTCAGTTTCCTAGTAGGGACGGGAATGACCAGGAACAATGAGGCTGGGGCCATGGCTGCTGCTAGCAGATTGGTACAACTGGATTGCAGCTCAAGAGTTTTGCTCTTGGCTGTGGGGTGATGACAGGGTACTTAGGAAGTGACTTGTGAGCAGTGAGTGTGGGCTGGACCACAATCCCTAAGACAGAAAAGCTTGCACCAGCACCTGGGATTCTGTCACACCGCCATCTCCAGTCCTTGATGTATCCAGTGATAGCAGTGTCCAAGGAGAGACACAGATGATACTTGGAAGGTGGAATTGTGAAGACTCACAGAGGGAAAGAACCGAGAATACACCAGTTTCTTGCTTGGGTAGCAGCAGACTGTGGTGTCACCTACACAGCAGGCACAAGGCATGTGCCAGGTAGACTTTGGAAGAAAACACTGAGTTCAACAGAACTGTCAGATATTGGTACAAGATTACAGATCGTCATACATTTAACCCTGGATGATATCACTCCTCCCCTGAAGATCTCCGCTGGGTTCTTTTCTTTCTTTTCAGCCCTTTCCCCAGCCTGATGCTCCGCCATTTCCAGACACCAGAGCTTTCAGAATATATGAGGGTGTTTGCAGCCTCAGCACCCTGTGCCATGCCTGTGTCGTGTTGGAGAGACCCTCCATCTTTCAAGACCGAGCCTGAGTACCTTCTCTAGAAGGCATGCCCTGCCATCTAGGGGCGCATTGAGGACCCCTTTAGGCTTTTACCACAGAGCAACAGCTAGCCCATCATCCTGCCCAGGGCAGGCAGATGCCAGCTGTTGGCACCACACTGGCTAATGTTCACCAAGCCAAGGCTCCAGCCCCCATGGCCACCTCTGGATGAGGTGAGAGTCCCTCTACTGGAGGGTGGCCTGGCCTGCTCCATGCACACACCCTGCCCCGTGCCTCCTGAACCAAGCATGCTTGAACACATTTTGTCCTTTCACAAGTTACAATGTGTCACCGTTTATTTTCCCAGGTGTTCCAGGGAGCAGATATGACATGACACCCCAAGAGTGAGGAGGTGGGGGTTTCCAGTTGCACAGGTCCAGACTGCTAAGTGGCAGGAAGCAGATTAAGTACCAAAAGTTCCCCTCCACGGCCCTGCCAGGCTGGTGGGAACCAGCACAAGACGAGACTCAATATGTCCTGGGATGTGAGAAACCAGATGAGGGGACAGCTAAAGTCACCCAGGACCACGGTGTCCACGTGTCCTGCAGCTGAGGCGCTCTTTTGCACCTGTCCCCAGGGGCCCCGTGAGCCCCCACTTCTGGACACCCAGGTTGGAAGGGGCACCATCACTAGTCATCCAACTCTCCCTCCACATTCAGTGCCTGTGTTGGGGCTCTGTGTGACCACATGGTTCCTGAGCATGCACATTTTGTGTTGTGGGGGCTACAGTTAGTGTCTTAATCAGGAAGACTGGTCAGGTAGGTTCATGTGAGACATGGGGAAACCTTTATTCCAGGACTTTGGCCACCAGGGGGCGCAATTCTCTTTGAGACTGGGGAAAATGACGGTGAGGAAAAAGGAGACGGATACGTTTCACATGTATTTACAAACCGCACTACTGAGTGAGTCTGTCTTTGAGGCTGTCCGTGTAACACATACAGAGGAGCAGGGACAAAGGGAAACAGATGGGCTCCTGTCTCTGAGGAACGCCAAGGACTGGAAGCACAGAGGCCTGCACAGTGGGGGTGTAAGGCGGAGGCGCTCCCCTGTTGAGGGACCATGAAACTAAACTCTGCATATATGTCTTCTTATGTGTAAGGAAGCGATACTTTTTAATAAAATAAAAACTTCTGTGTAAGTTGAAAGATATCATTTAGGCAACTAAGAGGGTGATTTGGAAGAAGGGCACAGTACACAGAGCACTGTTCGGGGGCACCCTGTCAGGCCGACATTCATTCCCCAGAAAAGATCTGTCACAATAACTGCAAGAAACACAGTCCCACTGCCTCTCAGACATCGCCCTGGTTCCCCTGCATCAGCCTGCCAGCCTGCCTGCATACCGTCCATGTTCTGAGGAGCCTCACACTTACCATTCCTGCTGTGTCAAGCCTCTCACCCACCTCCCGGCTCTGTGCCCCAATTCCTAGCACAGCTGTGGGCACACCAGGTGCACTGGGAAGGTGCTGGGCTGGCTGAATGCTCTGCCCCATCTCCTGTGATAGCTGGCCACAGCGCTGCCCTGATGCCAAGTTGTGGCGGGAAGGAGAGGGTCAAGCTGGCACCTGGCCCTAAACTACGGGCGGGAGCATCCTTGCTACACAAGGGACCATGCCTGCTGGATGCTCCTCAGGGCCTGGCCCCACCTGCCTCCCACAGGTACCCCGCCTGCCCCACTGGCACAGAGAAGCAGAGCAGAGTACAGGAGAGGATCTGGGGGAGCCAGCGGGGTCCTGCAGCTTTGCCCCCCCCCAACGGGCTCCTGGTAAGACGTTGGCGGCTGTCAGAACAGCAAGGCTTTCTTCTTGAGGTCATTCCTCTTCCACAGGGCCAGGCGGTCAAACTCCTCAATGCTCATCCCAAACACTTCTTGGAACTCCTCGGGTGACAGGTGTCTCTTCAGACAAGGAAAAGGGGGAGACCATCAGTGGCATTTGAAACAGGGCCTGAGAAACCGTCATCTTTGCTCTGAGAAACACTGGCTCCTCCTGCATCCCCTGTCATAACGGTGTGGGGGCTTAGAACCTCTGCCTGCATTTTGTGTCTGTCCCTTGGGTCCAAGTCCTACTTAACTCCGTACATAGGCTTAGCCATGTACAGACACCGAGTTTATCTCTGTCCTTTAGAGGATGACGCGAGGTGTCTCCGTCAGTGTTTACAGTGTCCTGTTCCAGGAAGAAAAGGAGCCTGAATGTCTCCTGAATGTTCTCAGCCTGCAGTCACCTTGGGTTTCAGAAATAACAGAGACTCACAGGTACGCACCCATGATGAAGTCATCCTCTTCCCCCACCCCCAACACGAACCTTCAGGAACCTGGCCTCACAGGAACCTTCTTGTCCTTCAAGCATTAAGAATTTCTGACCCCTCCCAGAACTAGAAGTGAGACAGTGACCGACCAGGCCACCGCTGGGCCAGGACTGAATAACTCTGCACCTCTCTCATCATGGCCCTGCTCTTCCTCTTTGCGGCTGAAGCTCCTGTCAGTGCCTGAGACAGCTGAAATGCTTGCTTTTCATCCTCCCAAAGCAGCTGCTAGCTGACCTTTGTCTCATTCCACCACTGAACGGTGGGTCGTACTAACTAGGCCCGGTCTACTGTGACTCCGGGCTCTGGGGCTTTTGCCCTAGAAATCTGCTGACAACTTTGTAGCAACATGCCTTTTCTCTGCGGTTCTCCACTGAAGCAGGACAGCCACTAAGGGTGAGGGAGCAACCTCCTTGGCATGTCCAGGGCCTCTCTACAGGGAAAGAAACAAGCCCAAGCCTTCACAGCACCCTCAACTCCTGACTCCCACTGACAAAACCTCCCGTGGCTAAGTTCAGTAACCACGCCCTGTGATAGGTTCCTGCCTGCTTGGAGCCTTCTGTAGACTCATTCAGGCTGCCTCGTTTACCACTTACTAAAACTGTGACAGCAACTGCTCAGAAGGAGCACTGTGTTCAGTTCCCATCTCCAAGCTGAGAAAGCTGAGGGGTAGTGTGCTAGATGGTTTTGTGTCAACTTAACACAAGCTAAAGCCTAGCTTGGTGGGTCCTTCAGCCACACAGCACTCAAGTACTTCTCCACCTGGATCAGGAAGGGCCAGGTGCTGGGGGAGGGAGACTCTAAACCCCTCATGGTCACCCTTGGTCATCAGGAGCCAGGATGCTCTGTCTTCATCATAATGGCTGGGCAAGTTTGCGCAGAAAAAGGGCATCTGAATCTCGGATCCCTCACTTCCTAGGTGCAGTCCCCTTGGGTTTTGGCAGCTGCTTTGATATTTAAATCTCAGTGCAAAGACTGGCTTCTACCAGGCCTTCCCTGGAGTCAGGGAAGAATTTGCTACACCTCCTTGTAAATTTAACTCATTGTGTTGGGTGTTTTTAAAAATAAAGCAAGAGTAGCTGGCAGGTGTGTTTTTTTTTTTTTTTTTGTCATGCAGAGCGCTTGGCGCGAGGAGTGGACTGCCAGAGCCTCTCGGAACATCACATGTGTTGCGTATTTTATTAATTTTAATCCTCACTCCCGACTCAAGAACCGTTCGACTCTGCTGGCCGGACCGACGGAACCCGCCTTTCTTGCTATCTACATTGGATATATCAAGTCTTCCAAGCCCCAGGGCGGGAGCTTTGGTCAAACATTGATTATATGCCGCCTAATGGTGCTTTGTGGGCATGGCTACCATCAATAACTGTCTATGAGAAGGTGATTACCCTAGAAAATTTGAGTGGGCCTCAGTCAAGGGTCCGAAGGCTGTAGGAACCAAAGGTAAGGGAGTGAGCCTGCTGCAGAGCTCGGCCTCCTGAGTCACTCCCCCACCCCCATGGCAAAAGTGCCAGTGATTTGTGAAGCCCTTCACTGTAAATTCGCCTTGGCATGTGTTACGCCCTAACCTCACATTCAAGTTTATGTGTGTCTACGTGTTTGTGTGGATGCGTACGAATGCATGTTTCTAAGGTCTATGTGTCAGTCTTCATAGCTGTGAGGAAATATATGAGAGAAGCTGCTTAAAGACAGGAGTTTTTGGCAACTCATCTAGATATTGTAATTGATCTTGAAGTCAGGTTGGCGGAATGGCTCTGAGTGCTGAATCCCATATCTGCCTCTTGGGAGCCATGGGGCCCTGAAAGACATCTGGATGCCTCATGGAGTTGTGAAAGAAGTGTTAAATGTGCCATGTGCTCAGAATGGAGCCAGCACACAGGAGGGACAGCAGCACTCTGTGTCTCTTAGTCATGTCCATGCTGTCTAGGACTGTGTGGCCACGCAAGACACCATGGAAACACTTCCTCTCACTTCGGACAGCGCTGCCCCGCACCATGTATGCAGTAACACTACCTCTTCCTGTTTTCAGCAGTCATCATTTTGGACCACTTCCATAGCCCCTCTCCATGGCAAGCTCGGTATCTCCAGGGCTGTCACTCAGGTTGGTGGAT
The DNA here is from genome assembly GCA_028658305.1 of Pachyuromys duprasi. Classification (NCBI taxonomy): domain Eukaryota; kingdom Metazoa; phylum Chordata; class Mammalia; order Rodentia; family Muridae; genus Pachyuromys; species Pachyuromys duprasi. The sequence goes on from CM053765.1 coordinate 88,779,906, forward strand.
GGGGTGCATACAGGTGTCTACCTGCTGCTTAACTCACTAGGTGCTCAATTAAGTATCTCTGAGCCTCTATTCACATACGTGCAATTGTCCAGAGGACAGGTGAAACCCCTATCACCTAACGGGGGAGAGGTCAGGCTCAGAATGGTCAAGTTACTTGTCTACGGCCACACAGGTAGACATGGAAGAGACAGGATTCACATCAGCTCACACTGACTCCAAGTCCCAGGATACCATCAGGGATGGCAGATGACAATCTTGGAAGCAAGGCAATGACACCTTTGATGAGCAAAGGGCAGGGCAGGGCATGAAGGAAATGGCTCAGATTAGGGCATGTCATTCTATCTGGGGCCAACAGAGTTCCCAGCCCTTGGACTGGGAACTCTAGACCCAGCAGACCCTCAGAACTCAAGCACTCAACATACAAAGGCCTGGGTCCCTCTGGAAAGGAGGCACTTTAGATCTTCCAAAACAAAGAATCCTTATCTGAGTAGAGAGACCTGGCCTTTGCTCCATGTGTGGAGATCATGGATGCAGCTGGCCCCCTGCAGGGTCAAGGAGGACCTTCACAACAGGAATACAAGTCACTGACCTTCAGCACGCACCACAAAACTGGGCCCTGTGTGGCACCTTTAACTGCTGCCAGGATGTGCCACAAATGCCATCACCACTGGTCTCAGTGCACTCCGCTCTTCTGGGAGACCATCACATTCCATCCTACCCAGGCTGTCCAAAGTCAAGTCTGGAATGCCCTGCCTACAGGGCACTGCCCATGTTTAACTTAAGATCTGCACCTGTGACTTTCCAAACACTGCCTGAATTCATCCATCTCTCATCCACAGTCAGGCTATCCCTATCTAAGTTGCCATCAGGCTTTCAGAATGACTCACACATCCCCCAAACTCTCCCTGTTTATCTACAACTGCTCTGAGCTCCACAATATGGCTGCAGGTCACGTTGCTGACTCCAAACCTACCTCAGATGCCACCGTCACCAGGCTGAACCCCAAACTGCTTAGCACAGCCCAGGGCCCTGTGAGGCCTGGTCTATCCTTCCCTCGCCTGCTCAGGTCCAGTCTTATAGATAGGTTCCTTCTGGGTCTGCTTCCTCAAATAGCCCACTATCATTTGAAACAAGAGGCCCAGGTTCCTATCTTTCAGAGCACTAACACTGGCCTGTGGTTATGCATACTCATTTGAATAATCAGTTGATGGATGCCTGTCTCCCATATAAGGCTGATTCTACCAGGGCAGAGCCTGAGTCTGATTTTTGTTCAAAGACTTCCATGGGGTCATAGTCAGCCCCGTGTCTATAAATTACTGGGACACTTGGCCAAGAACTGTGACCCTGAGTGTTGATGATGATGGTCAGCAGTCAGGGGACAAAGCCTTCAGAGACACAGAGGACTCCATCTGCTGCCCACTACTCCCAAAGCCTCATGGCTGACTTCACTTCCCAGACTACCTTGCAGCAAGTGAGGCCATATGACAAGCTCAGCCAATGAGCCTGTGAGTGACAACCCTGACCATAGGACCTACAGGAAGCCAGCCTGCCTGTGGCTGCTTGGCCAGGTGGGGACAGAATGCCATAGATTGGCACCAAAAGAGTCATTGTGGGGAACTGGGTGGAAGCTGGGTATACAGTGAGCCCTCTTTACTTGAAAGACAACTCAGTTACTGCCAGAATTGAACAAGAGAGATTGGTGGAAGCTTGCCCACCCTGAAGAGATGCCACTGGGGACTTCCAGAAGGCTTTCCCGCCTCCCATTCCTCTTCGAGGTCCTCTGGATTTTTACAAGTTATAAATGGTTTCTCTATAAAACTAAAGCTCTCTCCCATGACACAGACACAGAGTGTGTGTGTGTTGGGTGGGTCTGCTCATACAAGAAAGCCCCATTCCACCCTCTCAAGGGCCACATCCCTGTCCCTGAGCTAATAAGGAAGAAAGGACATGTGTTCCACTATGGTAACTGTTCCCCTTACTGGGGCTGGCTGAGCTTGAAGGAGAAGAAGAGCTGAGAATCACACTCTTGGGTGTGTTCACCCTGATGTTAAACCCCCTCCCCAGACTACTGCTGACTCCAACAGGCATACCCACAAGCAAAGCAGAAGTCACTTGAGACACACCCAGCCCCAAAAGGAACTAGAGAGCCCTGGCAGGCTCTCAGGAGGGCTGCAGGAGGTGCTACTAATGTTATCTGAGCTCAGAACAGCATCTCAGGGTGAAGCAGATAGCCCAAGAACCATAGGACACACCTTATAAAGATCCAAGACACACAGCAAACAGGAGCCCTCTACGTGGTCCTGACCAATGAGCTGCCAATGGCCAGCAGCGCCCCCTCTTGGCCACGAGCCTACCATTTACAAGCCCAGTTCAGCCAGAGCCCAGGACACCCAACTACAGGCCACTGATGCCGCTACCACCTTCGGAGAAGCCCAATGTCACACTCAGGCAAAGGACTCCTGAGGCCCAGGAGACTCCAAGACCACAGGCAGAGCCCTGCCCCTAAGTGGCCTCCAGCCTCCCCCTACCCTGTCAATCTCACACAGCTTCCTGGCTAGCCAAGTTTCCTGCCCTTCCCACAGATGATACACACACCAAAATACACAAGAGCACTTCAGCAGCCTTTCCTCATCTGCAGTGAGCTCCAAGCATCCTGCTTACCAGAGCTTTGGCTCTGTGAATCCTTGGCTGGTGCAATGGGTATGCACCATATGGACTGACTGTACTGACTCCTCGTTTGAGATCTTGCTGTGCTCTGCTAGGCTGTACTGTCCCCTCCCTGACCCTCCCTACGGTGGACACTTGTCAACTGCCTGTTGCCCAGCAGCCCTCTTTCTGTCTCAGGTAGCAGGTCTCAGTTTCTGCCAGGAACGACCTGGACCTCCCCAGCTCAGGTAGCACCAGCACCCCACCCCCACCCCTTAACTCCAGGTGAGCTCAGGACAGTATATGCTGTGGGTAGAACTGGTGGATTCTGGAGTGGGGTGGGGTGGGGTTGTGACCACCCAGAGGCTCAGTGTGGGATGCATGAGGACAGATAGGAATGATGGCTCTCTCCCCCAGAGACCTTGAGCTCTGGATGGGAGGCAAGTGTCTCCCTAGAGCCGTGTAGAGGAAACTCAGTCACTGGGAATGTGAAATACTGTGTAGTTCCTGACCATGCCTTACCCAAAGGGGCCCTCCAGTCATGTGGATCGGTTGATTTCCAGGGTAAGTCACTAGTAGTCTAAGGAGTAAGACCTCCCCATGCAGCAACCATAGTACCTCCCCATGCAGCAACCATAGTTGCCTTGTGTCCTTCCTGCTGTCACCTCCCTGTGCAGAGGGACTACTGTTTTCCAGGCCCTGGGAAAAGGGCTTCATGTGCACTCTGATTGCACAAGGATTCTCTCAAGCAGCTATTGGTTCTCATCCTAAGTAGAGATGAAGGCTCAAGTGTGCATTGCTCGCCAGCCCAGGAAAGCCAGTACCCTGCAATGGTACCATCCCTGCCAGGGTCATACCTCACAGGCTCTGAATAGATGTTTCACTCACACTGTCCTGCTCTGTTGCCTGTGAAAGCCCTGACTGGCCTTTGGACCAGCCTGAACATTTTCTCTATAATACAGGCAGGACCTCCACACTCTGTGTGTAAGCACAGGCCCCTGCCAGGCCCATATGCCCCACTTCAGATGCTACCTCTTTGTGGATCTACATGGGTCTCTACTTTGCCAACCATCCAAAGCCCGACCCGTTGGCTATATCTGTTTCTCTTGCTCCTCTTTCTGGCCACACATGAAGCCACTGCCTCATGAGAAGGTCAGACAGGGTCTAGTGCTTGCCCGGGGCACAAGCAGGAGGCAGCCTCTGCCACAGGAACTTGGAGGTGCCCTCACTGCAGCAAGAGGCGCGGGAAAGCAGCATCTATGTGAGAGGCTCAAGAGGGGAATCTGCCCACTGATGTTTCTGACTGGTTTTGAAGGAACAGCGAGGCATGGCATAGGGCACTTTAGCTTTGACATGGAGTAGTGCTTAACCAGGTATGTTCTCCTGGACAAGAGGCACCACCTGACAGCAGCTGCATGGCACACACTTGTCTTCCTCGGATAGAGCCCCCCCTGTTCTAGGTCAGCGGAAGCTTTTCCTTCAAGCTGGCCCTTTCACAGCAGCACTTGGGATGGGACCACGATGGGCCCCTTAGTGCCCCATGCTACCCACACTTCCCCACCCCATCCACAAGTCAGGTCCCCTCGGCAAAGCCGGCATAGTTGGGTCTGTGACCATGTTCCTTGGCCTTTGAGGATTCCTGGATCCTTGGTTCTGAGTCCTGTGCTGTCAGCACAGTGGCGCCCCCTCCTGGTGTGTGTGTGTACTTGACCTTGTGGCTGAGGACTGTAGAGTAGATGCCACCCTACTTGCCTTACCTCCAGCCGCGTCCGGTCCACATCTTTGGGTAGTTTCACACGGATTCGGTTTGTTACGATGAGGGAATCATAGGGATATATCTGCAGGGAAGACACCATAAGGTTATCCTGAAAGGCAAGTACCCCTGGGCTGACCAAAAGGCAAACTGGGATACATACTTGTCTGGACTGCAGACCCGTGCATTTCATAGAGAATATACAACAAAAAGGAACTTTTAACCTGGTCAGGTGCAATGCGGTGGGAGAGGTCAGCTAGTGCAGGTGGCCCCTTACCTTGTACTCTGTAAGAAAAGAGCAGAGACCATGGGGCTGGTTTAGGAACACAAGAATCCACACCCAGGATGGGAGCAAGCCTCTTCCTGGGCAACCCCCACCCCTAGTCAGCTGGACCATGCTTTGTCTCTGGTCCCCTGGGCAGCCTCCATGTGGCTCTGGTTTTGGATTTCAAGGAGTGACCAGGGTCTCCCACAGCAAACAGAGCAGAAGGCATGGCCAGGAGGCTAGAGGCCACACTGGGAGCTGGGTAGCGGCACTGTGCTCCTGGGATGGGAGCTGTCTTTCCTGGTGTTCTGGGATACTCCAAGAAAGACCTCAATTTCAATCTTCCCAGACTTGCAATGGGTTCCCCAAGGAAAACTTTCCAAGGGGTGTTGTGGAGTCTGACATCTTTACCAATATGTATCCCTCTACCCCTCTGCACCAGTCCCCTACCTCTACTACCTTCTTTTCTGTTTCCATTCTCTCTCGTTCTCTTTTTAAACAAGGTCTCACTGAGCTTAGGCTAGCCTTGAACTTACTATACAGCTGAGGGTGATCTTGAACTCCGGAATCTCCTGCCTTCCCATACCAAGTGCTGGGATTACAGTACGCACCATCGCATGTGGTTTATGTGGTGCTGGGGAGCAAACCCAGGGTTTTTCCTATGCCAGGCAAGCACTCTGCCAGCCAAGCCACAGCCCAGCCTCTCTTCATCATGCCTATTTTAAACCTCCAAGCTCTGCACTGCTCCTCTGACAAGGGTGTTCTTTAGACTTAGGGTACCATCATACAGAAGCTAACGTGGTGTGGTTGGCAGGGGCTCCACACACACAGGGCCACTAGAATCCTGGCCTCAAATCATCCTGGAAGGAAGATGCCTGTATGAGGTAGGCTCTTGGTCTTCCCACTTGGGACTCTAAAGTGTCAGCTCAGTGGCCAGAGACTGGGGTAACCACTTTAAGAGCAGGCTGGGATGCCCTGGAACTTCTGGCTACTTGCACACATGCCAGCAGACGTAGTGAATGAGGGCAAAAATGGGGTTTGACTCTGTTCAACTTGAACTGTTCAGCACAGCCCCTGGAAGCTGTTTGTTTTGCCTCTGTGTCTTACTCCAAGAGATGCACAGCACTACAAAGCCATGGCAGGCCCCTGCAGCACAGGATGCGAGAGCTGAGGGGTCAACGGGCACCTCCTCCCCATGGGGACCCTTCATCTATGGTGCAGCACCTTCTGCCAGCAGGTCCCAGAGGAGTGGTCTCAGAATGAGACTGGTAGACATGTGCTAGTGATTCTGGCCTAGCCAGAGACCCACAGGGGTCCCCACTGTGTGTACCTCTCGTGCCCCAGCTGGCATCCGGGTCTGCTCCACAGGGGGCCTGGTTGGCATTCTGGAAGAGAGAAAGAGAGAGAGGCCGGCAAGAGGCAGGTTGCATAGAGCAAGCAGTAGGGGTCTGGGAGACAGCCCCAATGCATCCTGGGTCTTCACACAGTTGGGGTAGGATGATGTTTGACAAGCTTAGGTGACAGACAGATGGCAAAGCTGTGCTCTGGAAGGTGAGTGTCCAGGATACCTGACCTGTGGGCTGCTGGCTTTCACACCTACCTCAGAAGCCTTCGAACCCTACCTGTCTGATTAGCTTCGCCGTACATTTAAATATGAGCTCAGGTGCCTGAAGTTCTGCTCTGTAGCTGGCCTGGTGGCATGGCCTACAGGCCAGTTCAGTGCCCTTTCCTGCACTCGTGCTATGATGGGTATAGCCTGTGGTGTCTCTGCTCCTCCTTGTGAAAAGTAACTACATTTTGCTGTCCCCATGCTCTAGGTAGAGCCAGGACTCACCCCAGTCTAACCGTGCCTAGCAAAGATGGCGAAGGGGCAGTCACTGGCCACTGCCTCATTCCTACTGTATTCCTAGAGTCCCTGGTGTCTAGCTAGCTACACAATCCAGAGCGCCAATGTCTCTGCATCCCAAAGCTCTAAGACAAGAGGATCCCTTGCCTTCTCCTGAAACCTTAGGCATTGCCACAGCTCCAGCCTCACAAAAGGATCCCAGCCTCAAGCAGTCCCTAGGATCCTAGACAGAGTGGCTTCACCCTGACATTAATACTGAAGAAGATGTTGCTGGTGGTAGACAGGGGGCAGCTGACTGTCACTTGACTCTGGCACTGCCCTCAACTGCCCATTGCTTTCATTGACAAACTGTCATTTCAGCATCATCATGCCCATAGGTACAACCTACGGTGTCTATAGGTCCCTGCCACCACCAAGAGCACTGAGCCCCTACAGGGTGCACCCCATCCCGAGTGACTCCTGCCACTGCCATATCTGTTGCCTGCACCTGAATTGGGGGTGAGCTGAGCTCTCTGAAGAATGCCTGACATACCCCAGTCCCCAGCACAGTCCAGGGGCTGAAACAGGGTCAGGGCTGTTGACCAGAGTTTTTGAAACTGGGCCCAGGGATTGCATTTCAGCAGAGCGCTGCTTGTAGAGGTACCATGTGCTCCGCCTGCAGATACGGTTACAAGGAAAGCTGCTTCCGACGGACCTTACAGCAGACAACAAGCAGGGGACAAGCTGGGAGCAGGCTACAAGCCCCAGAAAATGTGGGAGCAGAGAGAGCCCGCACACCGAAAGCCTTCATCTGAAACAGAGAAACGAAGGCCCAGAGATAAACGCATACGTCCCTCCTGCCTCAGAGCTGGATCCAGCAGGCTGTGACTGGCTGGTGAGAGGGTGAGTGTGAAAAGCAGGTTGGTAAGGGCCTTTACTTAAGATTTCTGATATTTGGCTTATCATAAACTTTGGACATGGATTTGGATTTCTTCCCCACCCCCACCTCTGCCCCCTCTCTTTTTGTTTGGTTTTTGAGATGTCTTGGCTGGCCTGAGCTTGCTATGTAGTCAAGACTGGCCTCAAACTCATAGAGATCTGCATGTCTTGTCTCCCTGGTGCTAGAATTAAAAATGTGCACCACCAAGTCCAGCAGATTTAGGTTCCTAACATCACTTCAGTAACTTACAATGTCCTTCAGTGACTCCATCTTAGGGTTCCACCCTAGTGTGCCCTCCTGGGTCCTAAGCCCAGCATCCTTAGCCAGGGGTCTTCACATCAGTCAACCACTCTCCATGACCTTTCACCTCCACCATTTCCCCTTTAGGAGTTTTCAAGAATGGCTATGGGGAACATCTCCTCAGCCTCAGAGTAGCATTTCAGGCACACCTGTCCATCAGGAAACCTCTTGTGCAAAGTGAGGCCGTACTGCCTCTGCTGCACCTTTGCAGGCAGGACTGGCTGACGCTAAGGGGGAATGATGCCACCTAGTGTTTGGAATGTTGTATCACAGTCAGTCAGTCACCCAGGCCAACGACTCCAAGCAAACCAAGCTTCCCTCCAGCCTCTAGGTCTGAGGAAAGAGAAATGGGAAGTGGGCTACCCTCCAAATGGAGGAACAGATCTGGAGCAGGAAGAGTGAGGCCTATGCTCCATGTGGCTCTATAGAACACTCAGTGCAAGCAAGTCTTGGGCTAACATGTGTGTGTGGACCAGCAGCGGAGCTGAGTGGTGAGAACCAGCCCACGGCTGCACTGCCTGGCCCCACCCTGGCTATCTCCTCTGCAGTTCTCAATGAGGTGCCAGAATTTTTTAAGATGACATGTTATTTGTCTTCCCCATCTGGGCACTTATCAGTTCTACTGACACATTCTCCAACCTTGCTACACCCCACACAGACAAGGCCCAGAAAGGTCAAGCATCTTGCTGAATTCACACAGAAAATTCACAGGACTGTAAGGACTTTGAACCCATGTGCTTTCCTTCCCCAAGATTACAGCAACCAAGATGGTCACTAGTAGGAATGAGATCATGGCTGCCCACACTGGCTGTTGTGATTTTCCCGCGAAAGCCACATAGGAATGAGTTGCCTCACTCAGCAGACACTGGTGCGGAAGAGGGAAGGAGGGATTACTTTTGAAGTCATGGCTCATGTGGAAATCCTGCTCCAGAGCCCAAGGAAAAGATCTCACAGGTATCTGTTCTCCTTATCAGTCAGATATAAGAATCACCTTCCCCCGCCCTCATTAGTTCTAGGAAATAAAGACTATGGAAGTTACATGATTTGCCTCAAGATGGTTGTGAATTCAAGGCTATCCAGTTCAAACACATGTTCTTTCCAGGATCACAGCTGAAGATCTACAGTCACAGACATACCTGCCCCTCCCCTATGCCTCTTTCAGAGACAGGTCTTATAGGAGCCCAGGTTAGCCTTGAACTCATCATGTAGCGGAGGCTGGTCTTAAACTCCTGGTCCTTTTGTCTCTGCCTCCTGACATAAACACTTTAAAAATACAAATTTACATTTTTTTGAGACAGGGTCTTACTATGTAGCCTAGGCTGTCCTGGAATCTTCTATATAGATCAGACTGTCCTTAAACCCGCTGCCTGCCTCTGTTTCCCAAGGGCTAGGATTAAGCATGTCATCATGCTTAGCTGACAAACATTTTTAGAGTTTTACGAACACAGGAGAACTGGATTCAAAAGGTGTAAAATTTTGCGTTTGTCTATTGGGTTAAGCTTGCGAGTGAAGTACTTTGTAGTTTTGGTCTACTTTTGTAGACTCCTAGTTACTTATTTCCTAGGCTTGATTTCAAGAACACGCAAGGCACTCCATAAGCTGTGATCACTGTGTTGGTGCATTTAAGTTTCTGAGTTCTTTTACTGTTTCATTAAGCCCAGGACACTGGCACTCTGCATTCCTGCTCCCTCTCCATGTATTATTTATTTGAAATTTAATTTCACTGTCATACTGTCACTATTCCTGTCTCCCGTTTGTGATTTTAGCATCTCTTTCTTATCATTTCTAATTGTTTAAGAATATGTTTTCAGTGTGTATCTTGTAATGACACAATATGAAAATGCTATTTTTTTAACCCAATCTGATGGTCTGTTTTTTGTTTTGCTTTTTAATGCTGGAATTCAGTCTGTTCACAGGTAACACCAGCATTTCTCCAAGTGAGATTTCTTCCAGAGAGCAACCACAAAACCCTTCAGGTGGCCAGTCGCTATCTCCTTAGTGATAGGACGGGCGGCACATGTTAATCATTGCTGCTGCATCCACAGGGAGACCTGCATAGGCGGCTGTGAGTCGGCTAGCCTACGACCATCCACCTCCTGTGGTAGGTATGGGTACCAGGACATTCTCATGGCCTTTGGCATGTACAATGCTAGGGGTCACTAGGTCCTTGTGATAGACTCCTCTTGGACAAAGACTCAGGACAACCTCTGCCCTTTCAGATGAGGGAAACTGTAAAACGGTCATGATCATGACTATCTACCCTTCACTATCAGGACATTTGTGTGATGCTTTGGTAGCTCCTCTCATACAGTGTCTTTATTTGTTTGTTTTTGATAGAACATTGTCCTGAGGCCTCTTTCTCTTTTGAAAAAACCTCGAAAAGGTCTCATTGAATCTGAGCTTTGACTTAGACACCCCCCACACACACACACACAAGACTCCTTTGTGGCAGCAAAGCACCCAGTGAATGATTCTGAGGCACTGCAGATCACTGGCAGGGATTTGTGGGCAAGCACCTGCAGGAACTCTAGAGAGAAGAGTCAGATTTGAACTGCTGAATGTGTTTGTAAAGGGCTGCTTGCATTACTGACTAGCCAGCCTTCTGCTGGGGAGGCATTGAAATATACATGAGTATTGGTGGGAGAGAGAATGGGCAGGAGCATGGCTGGGGGAAAGAGGCAAGAGGAAGGTCAGACCTTCCCTTGTGAGGATAGACTGACTCCACCCTCAGCAGCTCCGAGTTCAAGTCCAAGGCACTTAGGACTGCTCACTCTCCCTCCCAGGTTCACATAAGGCCTGCCTCTCAGTCCCGCAGAGACTTAAGATGATGCTCATAATATTCCAGAAGGAAAATGGACCCACCAGGGGCCGGATCACTTATTCTCAACTGGAAGAGCTGGTGGAGACCATGACCTTTGCAGACACGGAAGCTCGCCGACAGTCAAGCTGAGGCTCTCCCAGGAGATTGCCTTCTAGGTGTCTTCACAGAGGGCTGACTGACACAGGCTGGGCACGCAGACAGCCCAGTGCCCTTACTTTTCTCTTATTCACCAAGCAAACTCCCAAGACCTGATTTGAATGTGGGGGTGGAAATATTAGCTAGGTCAAGCTGAGACACTGGCACCTGGGGGCTCCTTACCTAGACAGCAACTATTCCAGGTAAAAAGAGAGCCTTCTAGAGAGACTGACAGGGTTTCCGCAGCCCCTTGATCCCTGACACTAAGTAGAGGTTTTAACATCTGGCATTAGAGGGATCCTGTTTCTTTCCCCTTTGCTCTCCCTATGGAAGATACATTGCATTGGAGAAAACTCAAAGAAGCATGCAACGTGCAAGGTCCATTCCAGAGCAGGAAGAAAGGTTAATGGGAGGGAAAGAGAGCTTCTAGATTCCATCCATGCGGAGACGCCTGTATGGGGATACCTTGAAGCTGAATCCTACATAGAAACACAGTAAGTCAGAGCCCGAGAGGGTGGGGAAGACAATGGCTAGTCCCAAAGGATGCCTGAAGGCCTGGGAGATGCCTCCCTGGTCATAGGAGTGTCCCACAGAGAGAAGAATAATCTAGACAGTTGGCCCCGAGTTCCCACTTGGGTAAGACCATTCCACCAACACACACACACACACCCTTCTCATTTCATTCTTTTGAGAAGTAAATTGTCTTGATTTATATACAAACGTCCTGACACTAGGAAAGTTTTCCTAGGTGCTGGAGGTTTTCCTGGGGTTGTATGCTTACATTAGACTTGGGGGTAAGTTATGGATCGTTAGGACACCCCAGCCTAAAGATCTTCATTGAGGGCCAACGTGGCTATAGGCTCCTCATAAAGGGCACTGGACCAGGGCACATGCCAACCTCTCTTTGGGGAGTCAGGCTGATGGTCAATTGCACTTGCATTCATGCATCTTAAGATGGTGAAGGGGATAAGGGCACATTCTCAGGGACCACAGACCACACGATAGTGGCATGGATGGGTCTGGCTCCATGGACATGGGAACATTTTAGACTTGGCTGGCTCTAGCCACAGGGAAGGTAGGCCTGAGAAGCATCTCAAAGCAGCCCTAATCACTGTGGGTGACATCTCTCCTGCCTTACACATTGGGGACTCTTTGGATTCTGGGGCACAGCAGAGAGAAGCCAGAGTATGGCCAGTGTGGCCTTGTCACTCTTGACATAGAAAAGGCCACAGCAGCAGCTTCTGGGGCAAAGCATCAGGCAGAGGCAGGTGTGCAAGCAGGATTGCTGCCTCTTCTGGCTGTAAGGTCACAAAGCTACGGGAACCAGTGCAGGTAGGCAGCAAATGATGGTTAGTGCCCCACAGGTAGGGAGGATCCAAGTACCTACCCGGAGGTCCAGGCCATCCTTCCTGGTTCCTGGAAGAGTGTCGGGTTTGGAATAAGGGAAGCCTGTAACAGACACAGCACAGCCTTGTCACACACTCAGCCAGGCCAGAGGAGGGCATGGCCCGTGATGCTGCCAATAGAGAGACAGGACTAGGCAAGTGACAACAAGCAGAGATCCCTAAAGATAATCTGCTGGCCTCACTTCTGACCTTCAATCCTCAGGATACAGAAGGTGACATATGAGCCAGTGATTCACACCAGGAACATCACAGAAATAGGGGGCCCAGCCCAGCTGGTACTCATGTTCAGGATAAGCCTCAGTATCACATCACCCATGCTATTTCCTTTCCCAGAGTTGGGACTTTCTAGGCTACGTAGGACTGTGCCATCCTGTGCTGTGATGGCCACCACATGCCATCACGAGCCACATGTTGGGGGTTTTGAGGTTGGGGGAATCTCAAATTCAAATAGGAATTACTAGCCTCTCTTGAAATGGAATGGACCAGGTAGAGACACAGAGCTCCTTGATGCTCTAGCACTGGGATAAATGCTATGGAGATACCGGGCAGCCAGGGGAATGCTCAGAGGAGCAATGGGCCAGACTACCCACCATTCGCTTCAAGGACTGATTGAGCACCAGGCACACACCCCCTCTGCCCCTGCCACTGTGCATGCTGGGATAAGCATTACACTTGAGGCCCTTGAAAGACCTCAACTGGGGACCAGACATAGAGAGACTTATTTGCCACCAGGTTACCATGGGATGTGGTTGGGAGGGGTCTAACACCAAGGGCAGTGTTCTCATATTTCTTTTATCAGAGGAACCTGGTTGAATCATGAAATCCTTCCAGCATCAGAGAGCTGAAGATGGGAGGCTGGGCCAGGCCTGCTGGGCTGTTCCTTGGCTTTTCTTGCCTCCCTGTCTTCTACATCAATGCATAGCCAGCTCTTTGCATTTTACACAGAGAGAGGACTTGATCACAGCCCTGGGGTCCCTCCCTTAAACACCTGCTTCCCAATTTACATACAGAGCCTCCTCTGGGATCTCCATGGACTCACTGTGGAAACCCAGGAGCCGCTGCCAGCTGAAGGTGCTAGGTACAGTTCTCAAAGAGGAGGAGAGCAGCAATAAAGAACTTGGGTGGATGCTCAGATTCACCCAGACCCTACTACCTCAGGATCTATGATTCTGCAAGCCTTCCAGGCCTTTTGGATGAACAAGAACAGCAAGTGTCTCAACTGTATTTCTGTCCCACTATCAGGGGTTTGCATACGGCCTCCCCAGGCTTGATGTACAACCTCTCAAACACAGTGGTAACCTCATTTCCATAGGCCACACAATGTCTCCCATTTCCCAACAACTGCCCAGACAGGGCCTGTCAATTAAAAAAAAGACTCATTTTATTTTTAATTATGTGTATGTGTGTGTGTGGGGGGGTGGAATGGAGTGGGTATTGGCATGTTCAGTGCTGGTGCCCATAGGCCTGAAGAGATCAGATCCCCTGGAGCTGGGATATGACATAGGTATCTGTGGCCTGCCTAACTGGGTGCTGGCACCTGAGCTCTGAGCTTCTTCAAAAGAACCAATGTTCTTAACTACTGAGCCATATCTCCAGCCCTGGCCATACTTTTTCCTTTAAGAAACTCAAGAAGATGGGGCTGAAGAGATGGTTGAGCAGTTAAGAGTGCTCAGGTTTGATTTCCCAGTACCCCAGAGTGTCTCACAACCATATGTAATACCCTTTTCTGGACTCTTTGGGCACTGCACAGACATACACGCAGGCAGAATACTCATACACATAAAATAATCTAAAAAAAAGAAAAAAGAAAAATCTTGAGAAGAGAAGGATGTGTTGCTGTGGTATCCCACCCCCTATCCCTAGGCTTTTCTCCTTCTGAGGTTTTGAGCCTGTGCAGTTATCACACTCTCTCTGGAGAAAGTCCCATAACCACTCTTAAATGTGACAGCTTCCCTCAGCTTCCCTCATCTGAGAAGGTCCATGTTCCTCCCATCCAGAAGCATATTCTCACCGAATGTAGAACTCACGGATAGGCCTTCCCTTCAGCTCAGGAAGACATGTCACTCACTGTTGGGGGGTTGTTCTAGTGCTCTATGTATACAAACACTGAATTCTAGGCCCCATGATCTGGCTGCAGTCCAGACAAGTGCATTGTCATGTACACTGATCAATGTTGTGTAAATTTTGCTTCCCAACTATCTCTGATTGCCTAACAAAAAAAGCTAGACAACCTGTATTCGGGCAGAAGGGAGGTAGGCAGAGCTTCCATTCTTGGACTTAGGGTCTCTGGTAGGGACCACGAGGCGAAGGGCAAAAAAAGAAGATGGAAAGAAAGAATGTGCCCTGATGGAGCAGAGCAGCCCAGACAGGATCAGTATTGGCAAGTAACTTTGGGCACGTGGCTGGGAAGCAGCCAAACTAGCTTAGAGGTTTAATGTGAACGGAGATATGCCCAGTTATTAAGCTTAAAGCTTATTGATAAACCTAAAAAGTCTCTGTGCCTTTTATTTAGGAGCTAGAGCCGGTAAATAGAAAAGCCCTCTGAATTAATAATTTTCTATAACAACCCGCTTCCCATCCCTGTAGTTTCCATGGGGAATCAGCTGCCACCAACCAGTGCTCCCGGTAGATGACACTGCTCTCCTCACTGCATACTTTCAAGAAGTGGTTTTTAAACCTTAGTGTTCAGAAGTTCAGTAGTACATCTTGGTGCGGACTTTTTTTGGTTGATCTTCTTTGGGGTTCATGCGGTTTCTTCATTTTGCAGGCTTATGTCTTCTGCTCTGGGAGCCATTGTTCCTTTGAATGATTCTAACCCGTTCTTTCTCCCCTCCTGGGAATTCAAAGCTACAAACACCATTCCCCATGTCGCTCGTGCTTGTTTTTCTTCTCTCTGATGTCCAGATTCCATGTCTTCTGTGGGAGTCAGTCATTCTGTCCCTGAACCCATGCAACAGGTGTTCACAATTTTATTTTTCAGTTCAATGTCAGCTTCAGTTGCTTCCATTTTCACAGTAATTTGTGTCTCTTTGCTGGGACTTTTTCTCTATTCCAGTTTTAACACAACTGCTGTCTTGGAGCATCTTTATGATGAATGTCTCAGAATCCTTTCAGATGGCACCAACACCAGTTCTTTCCACTGTCCGAGTCTGCTGACTCTTCCTCATTATAAGCTACTGTCACAGTTCTGGGTGCTGCAAGTCACTTCTCAATTGAATCCTGGATCTCCAAATGTTGTGATAAGGGATGGGATCTTATGTAGTCTTCCATTTTAGCAATTCCACGATTCTGACGGGCCCAATGTGCAGGGCCTAGTGTACAGACCGATTCCTGTGGTCATTGTTTCTTGGAGTGCTGATTAATAAGCTACACCATTCCTCTAGACTTGCCTAGGGTTGCTGGTGCCTGCCCACACAATCCCTACCAGAGCTGCCTGTGTGCTTGTCCCACCAATTGGGAGGCAGAAGAAGTTAGCTATTCATAAATACCATTTCTCTGGGCCTCCTCTCTGCTGGCCTCCTGCTCCACAGCCATCCCCCGCCCCTGTAGGGATGGCCAGCCTCCTGCTCCTTCCCACCCTGTGGCTGCTTGCTCTGCTACAGCCATCTTTTAGGTGTGTTTAGCAGAAAGAGCTAGATGGGTGTAAATGAGATGGTCTTGTCTCCAGGGTTGCTATCTAGTTCTGGTTACAATCAGTCTCTCTTAGGGAAGGACCTGCCATGGTGTGGTTTTAAAGGTCCCAGAGTCCCATGGATAGCAGAGCAGGTAACCTTTTCTATTTAAAATCTCTTCACACAATCTACCATGCTCCATAAACTCTGTGCCAAGGACCTCTGTGCATTGAACACAAGAGAGCTAGAGCCTGGGGGAATTGAGTGGCCTGTATAAGATCAAATGGCTTTATCATGTCTTCTAGGGAACTGCATAGCTATCTGATGAGGTTAGATGGCCTTTAAGAGTGTGTGGACATGAAAGAGAGGTTGGTGTGCACAAGAGGAGGCAGGTACAGAGGACAGAAGACAATGGGCAGGTTCACAGCTGTGTGTTCACGACCCTAGGTTATATCAGGCCCTATGGGCACTGGGCACCCCCAACTCCTGGGCCAGGCCCAGACTTGGCCTAACCACACATCTGTGCACCAGCTGTCAGGATTCCACCCATAGCCATTATGAAGCATGCTGCTGACTGTTATTGGAGTTCTGAATACAGGGTCCTTGGTTCTGTTCTCCTCCAGGATGGCTCAAAAGCGGTCTGGGCAGCCACTGGACACTCAGGACATGTGACTGAGAGAGAGCACTTCTGATTCAGTGGGAGGTGCAGGCTTGCCACAGCATCCCAGGACATCTTTCTGACAGCTGGCTGGCAAGCCACAGCAGGTCACCATCCTTTCACTGGGGGCCGGTATGTGACTGCCACTGCCTGCTCTGTCCAGGGTAGTTCCTCTCTGCTCCGAACAGCACAACTCAATGTCCCTAAGCACCATGAGCTTCAGGCTGTGGAAGCTGGTGGGACAGGCTTGAGCTGGCGGCTGCAGGCTCATTGCAGTCTGGCATGTGAGTCTCACAGGACTGTGTGCCTAGGTGTTAGTCTCTCCTACAGGTTCCTGGATCACTGCTGTTGTTGTAGGTGAGGGAATTTCATACCAGAGAGGCTCGTTAGGTACGTAAGGTACCCTAACAGTGACTAGCTGCGGCTCTATCAGCTGGGCAGTGATCTGTGTCAACCCCTCTCATGGTTTCCTGGACACATTTGTAGCCTTCAGATCTCTCCTGAGAGCCACACCTGTTCGCATCTTGTGTCCCGCTCCCACTATACCGTTCTATCTGTCTCCCTGGGGCTCTGCAGAAGCCAGTCATCACGCCTTCACTGTGTTGTACATTGTCCAGAATACCTCTCTAAGACAGATGTTGGCAGCTGCCTCCTGTCACCTTCCAGCCAACTTGGTCCCAGCTCATGGGAGAAGCCTGAAGTCCTCTGGGGCTGTCATTGTATGGGGTGGGGTGGGGCTTGGAATGGTGACTTGGCCACACAGTTTGCTAGCCCTGCCTCTGCCCTCGCCTGGATCAAAACTTCCCAAGCATCCACTGCTTCCAGGATCTGCTGGGGCACTGGCCTCCTACCTGATGACCTCTTACATTTTCATGGCACCTTTGCTAGCATGCCCTAGCTGCCAACCTACATATGCCATTTGACTTGCCCCACCTCCTAGCAGCTCCTCAGGTCAGAAGGCTTTTTTCTGTTTCAGGTCCAGCTCTGGTCCCATACCTAGAATAGGGCTGGGGCACAGAAGGTTTTCAAGGACTGTGTGCTAGGTGACCGGACTGCTCCTGCCTGTCTGGACCCTGGTTTGGAACTGCAAATGGCCAAGATCTTCCAGTTCATATACCTGTGAACTCTGTCACCTAGGGGTCTCAGTCACAGCTCTAGCTGGGTGCTTGGCCTCCACCTTCAGTGCTCCCAGGACACTGACAGGTCAGGGGGAGCCTGCTCTTCATAGCCACAAACAAGGGAAGGAGAGACAACTTTTTCTCAGGATGAACTCTGTATGGGTCAAAGAGTAGAGGGGAAAGCCTAGCCCTTCCTTCCTTCCTTCCTTCCTTCCTTCCATCCATCCCGCTGCTGCTGAGTGGCTCAAGGGGAGGGCAGAGACTGGCATATCCTCCGGTCCATGCTCTATAGGGGCCTCCTGCTGGAGGACACCGAGGTAACACCAGTGTTCAAGGCACAGGGCCGCCTGGGATGAAGTGGTCCCTGTTGGGGTCGCCTTTTCTCTTCCTGAATTGCTATGTCAGAAAGACTTCTCATTTGTCTCTAAGCCCCAAGCCACCCTGAGCTCACTCTTCGCACTTTCCTCTCATCCTGGTGACGTAAAGCAGAGGCATACTCCCTCTGACAACTTTGGGGCTTTGCTAGGGGCCACTGAGAGCCATGGGTAGTGCCTTTTGTGACCCAGGGGCTTAAGTTATATACCACCAGCTTGAATTATATGCCACCAGATCTCTATCATGCCTGCGTCTGCGTGTGCAGATTTTTACTTATACATGTGAGTAAGGGACATCAAAAGAGAAGACATGGAAGGTCAGGAATGTGGGACCTAGAGAACATGTGTCCACAGGATGCAAGCTAGAGGAGGGGACTCAGGGCATCAAGTGTCACTCTCCAAGGCCTTCAAGGCTCTCTTCTTATGACAAAAGCCAACCCTGACCTCTTTTGTGAAGACTCAGACAGTCATTAATGACCACCCGTACAGAGTCAGGACATGCCCACACGTGATACAGAAGGAAAGTAAACATCTATAATAAAACACGCACCCCACTGTCAGGAGAGCAGCACCTGGCAGAGAACTGCTGCCCTGTGGGACTTGGCAGCACCACTGGGGTGTGGGTAAAGGCACAGGTGCAATGCTACATCCCATGGGCTTCCCACTCGGGAGACTGGAAGTCAGGACACCAGGAGAAAAGCAGAGGCGGGAGGATGTGGTCATGACTGTTGGCACATAACAAGCGCAGTAGTCCAAACCCTCACAAATGGTGTCCTCACTGTGCAGGCCCCCTCTCGGTTGTGACACAGGTGGCTGGGTCTCTACAGGCCAGGTGCACCCCACATAACAGCTGCTTCCTGTTGGTTTGCTGCAGGGATTCAATAGAGGGACGGGCTGGCAGGCAAGGCCTTGTCACCATGGGAGTGGCCAGTGAAGACAGCAGGTACAGCCTGACTCATAGGAACCACCACACTCAAAAGTGCCCAGTATGGACACCCTCATTCTGGCACCCACAGATGAGAAAGTACTACAGGGAGGTATAGGGCAAAGGCCACACAGCACTGTGACAGCAGGACCTCAAGAGGTGACAGCTACTGGCAGGCTTCTTCCACACTGCTCCCCTCAGTCCTGAGCCATTGGCAGATGGCTGAGAGCAGAGGCTGACTGTCATGGGGAGAGTCTGGGTGAGGTCATGGCAATGGAACCAAGCACTCCCTTAACAAAGCAAAGACCAAAAACTGAAAACACCATCCTGAAATACCAACATTATTTTTTTTGGCCCCCAGCTAATGCGTGGATGTCAGATTACCACATAAGGTAGTGAGGGTTATGGGCAACTCCTAAGCTCTGCTCTGTGAAGAAGCGTCCATTGCCCAAACCCAAGTGCCACAAAGCTCATGTGTACAACCCAGCATGAGGGCACCACCTGGGGCAAGGATCCTTATGACAGAGGCCTGAGGGATGGTATTGTAGGCACAGGCATGCATGTGGGATCACGACTTCCTCTCTTCATCACCACGCCTTCAGCTAGCTCCACCCCCTCCCAAAGAACCTACAGGAGGCCCAGACCTGTGGGACCATTGGATGTGCCTTCTCATGTTGATACCAGCCTTGTATGCCTGCTCTGAGATCCCAAAGGACCCCATCTGCTTACAAAGACACCACACAGAGCAACGTTCCCAGCTGCAGTTAGTCGCAATATCCGGTTGCCTGTAGCTCCAGCCTCCCTCCCTGGCGGGTCACTTCCGGTGTGCAGAGCTCAGATAGTGCCATCCATGGTTAGGAGGGAGAGTGGGTAGAGAACAGTCATGGCTGTCTACTACTGGCCAGGCAAAGCACTCTTGCATGCCCAGTGCCTAATGACCCGAGAGTCAGCATTGCTGCTCTGGCTTCTATCCTAAGCCAGTCATCAGGGAGGGTAGATTTCACTCCAAGTCAGTGCCACCTGGATGGCAGGGGCTTCCTCTGCTTTCTCACACTGCATAGATTTCCATGACCTCCATTTCCAGCCATAGCCACAGCCACAAACAACCTCTTGCCCAGCTTAGGCCAGAGAGAGGCTGCTTCTGGGTGGGCCTGAGTCTCTTTGCAGCCTGTGCTGGCTCCGCCTTACAATATCTTTAGTGAACAACATGATGGGAATTTATTCCATACTTGAGAATCACCCCCAAGCCAGACTTCACAACACCCCCAAGGCTAGGCAGATGTCTGCTTTGTTGCCTGTGATGTTGGATGAAATCTCCTAGGAATCTCCAAGTGCATTGCTCATGTCCCAGGGACCAGGACAGTGCCTTGTACCAGCTCCAGGTCTGGACTCAGCCCCTGACCATAACCACCACATCTGCCCTCCCCCTCCCCCTCCCCCCAGGAAAAGAGGCCCAGGGAGCCTCTTTGCTTTCTTGTCTGCCCTGAGACAGCCACGAGGGGGCGCTGTGCCCGCACTAGCTAGCTATGTCACTTCAGAGAGATGGTGGGTGAGGCCAGGGCTCAGATCTTTACTTGGCTTGATTCACATTCGAATGCTCTTTAGTTTTAATTTTATTCTTGAGACAGAGTCTCACTATGTAGCTCAAGCTGGCCTTAAACTCATGGCAATCCTTCTGCCAATCCTATCTTCCAAATGCTAGGACTATATGCTGTCTTTTAGTTTTGTCTTTCAGTTTTTTCAGGGAGGAAAGCTGAGATTTGGGGTCCACCCAGTGGGGCCTTACGCTGGCAGTCTCCGGTGCACATCAGAAGAACCACTCACGTGAGTAGAAGCTGTCCCCTGGCATCCTTGGAAGAGGTTCTCGCTCAGCCCCACTGCCAAGGGACAGAGACTGACTGTCCAGGTCCGGAGAGTTAGTTCTGGTGTCTGCATCCCCCTTGAGGAGCAGCCAGGTGGTCTTCTGCAGAGGAACAGAGGAATGGGAACACTGAAGTAATCTGCAATGGTGAAAACACCTCACCAGAACCTTCTAGTAGCTTCTGGACTTGTAACTTACAAGGTGACCCCACACTGAGAGAAAGCAAGCTTTTAATACCAGCTCACCATTAAAGGTGTCTCATTCATATACTCTGAAAGTTCGTGAAGCAGCTGGAGAAATGGCCAAGTCCTGCCTGGAGCCTGCTTTTGTGAAGCCCCACCCCATCACAGTCCTCTTGGGTGGCTTTCACAGCTTGTCTCCATCAAAGAGGTATACCAGCAAGGGCTAATACATTCTAGTCTATGGCCACTTATTTAAAAACAAAACAAAACAAAACAAAATAAAACACCTGACAAGCTGTTCTAGAACCTTCATGCCAAATATCCCAGAATGCACTGGGTGTATTCCTTGTCGTTGTTCACACCTCCTGGGTACATGGCAGAGCCAGGACGCTGCCTGAGCACGTGCCCGTATGGAGTGCAGAAGGAGGCAGGTGGGTATATCTCCCACCTTGAGCCTCCCAGGACCCCAGGAGCAGAGTGGGAGAAGGACTAGAGATCTGCTGAAGGAGCCATCCCGCCCCGCAGGGGCGTGGCGCCTTTGTTACCTTCCTGCTATCCTGATCGAAACTGCTGTCCTCCACATCCAATCGCCTGGCAGCTGTAAAGGAAAAAAAAAATCAGTCTGTAAAGGCAGCTCCCCCTGTGTTTGTCCTGGGAGCCCTACTTTACATAGTGCTCAAAAGTGAAAAAAAAATCAAAGTCAAGGACAACAGAATGAACGCCTTTCACAGGCCAGAAGAATGACACAGTGGAACGTTACCCAGGAGTGAGCATGCCCTGAGCAAAGTGACACCTCACTTCAGTTCAAGCCACACCTCCAACCTGGAGAAATGGACTCACGTTTTCAGGTGTAGCCACTTGATACAGCATTTGATGGACATACTTTTGACGTTTGGAGGGGGACCCTGAAGGGACAGAAGGTCTCAGCCTCAGAGGCCTTGGTGGCAGGCATAGGTGTGTGCTTCTTGGGCATTACTGCTTCTTTCCATCATGAACTCTTCAAAATTGGGATTTGCCCCATTCACAGATCAAGAGACTGAGACCCAAGAGGCACCTTGCTTTGAGGTCATAGACCACCATGAAGTGAGGGCTGAGAATGACATGAACTCAGGCAGTCAAAGTCCAAAGTTTCCCTTGCCTGCCTATCCCAGTGAGCTGCCTGCCACCTGACCAGTCCTGAGCTATGCCCTTGGGAAGAGCACTTGAGAAACAACAAAGAACAACAGCATACCCAGAGATGAGCTCACTTGGAGCAAGAGGTCATGGCACAGCAGCCTGTTTACCAAGAAGACTCTTGGCAGCATTTTGTCATCCTATCGGGCTGACCCTTTTCCCAGGCGTAAACAAAGAAACCATGCAAGGCATGCTGGTACATTTGAGTATCCACTCAGTGCAGGGCCACCTATGGAGACCTACCCCAACCCCGTGCACAGAACAACGGCTGGAGCCCTGGGATCCTCCCCAGCTAGGAGGAGAGCAGGCAGGCCTCTTACCTGCAGCCCTCGGTGGGCTCAGCCCTGCCCGTCTCTTGGAGCGCCCTGCCTCCTGCACCACCAAGGACAAAACTGACACCAGGCCAGAGAGCTTGGACATTGGGGACTGGGCTACAGGACCTTGACAAGATAGGGCCAAAATCGAAGACTGAGTACTTTTCATACTAGACATGCAGGCTCTGTGTCTCCCCTGGTGGCTGCCTGTCTCTCTCAGTACGAGAGACTGATTTTTTCTTTTTAGGTGAAAATAAACCCTCTGCTCTCTCTACATACAGAGGCCAGTTAACTACAGACCTGTGGGGGAGGCTTAACGGGGAGACACAGAGAGGTGGGCGCTGTGACTCCTCTTGCTCAGACAATGGCTGTCACTGAGCAACAGCACAAAATGCATCTAATACACCAGCACTGACCCTCAGCAGCTGACTGAGGGCACAGGGACAAGTGTGCTGTGGCCACTCTGAGCCTGGGTAGTTCGACTCCACCCTCTGAGCCAGCGACTCCAGCTTCAGGATGTGAAATCCCAGGATAGCCCAGGCCAGGGGTTTTCAAGATTTCATAGAGCCATGGATGACAGACACGCTCTAGCATAGTGTTACCCAGGGCTCCAGAATGTTCCTCCACTTTCTGAGGGAAATGTTCTGTGGAGTCTTAAGAAGAGTCCTCTGCAAACACCACAAGCTGTGACAGGTGTGCAGTTTTCCAGGCCAGAGCCAAATTCACACAGCATTTTGCTTTGTAAGTTGCTTGCTTCCGTAACAACTCTGAGCCTCAGTTTCCTGATCTCTAAAATGGGAAATTGCTACCCTAACCCTCTAATTCATGAGGACCAGGCAAGATAAAGTCTGAAAATACAAAGGCCAACTTACAAGTCTGCAATGCTAGAAATAGGCAAGAAGTAATTTGCAGGCAGGTCTTCCCTTCTTCCCTCTTATAATGCACTTGAATCTGAATACACTCATGTGCCAAGCACGTGCCCCTCTGGCTGCTCATCTATTCATCTCTATCTACGTAGTCTCTTAACATGCCACCTGCCCACTAACCAACCCACCTTCCTGCTCATCTACCCACTCACCCAGACACTAACCCTTGCATCTGCTCATTTATCTACCTACCTATCCACTAACCCACCCACTAATTTATCCATCTGTTCATCCACCCACCCACTAAGCCATCTCTTTCTTTGTTACTTTGTTTGTTTGTTTCTCTAGCTATTCATGTATCCACCCATGCATTAACCTACCCATCTATTTATCCATCTACCCATCCATCCACTAAGCCATCTATCTATATATCTATGTATCTATCTGTGTATCTATGTATCTATGTATTTGTATATCTATGTATCAATCCATCTATCTATGTATGTCCACCAACCAATTCCTCCATCCATTCACCCATGCACTAACCTACCTATTTCTCTATCCATCCACCCACTCATCCACTAAGCCATCTATCTATCCATCTATCTCTCTATCTGTCTACCTGCCTATTTTCCATTCATCCATGCATGCACTAACTGACTGACCCATCCCTGTATCCACAGTTCTCCATTTATTCACCCAACCACACTATGCATACCTCCTTTTGCCCTCTTCAGTCTATTCCTTTGCTCACTGATACATGCATTCATCCATGCACCTCTTCATCTACCTGTCCCTCATCATGTTGGGCTTCTGCCACTCACCCTTTTAGTATTCCTCTCCCTACCCCACCCCAACCCCATTCCCCTTTGCACAGTATGCACCTGCCCTGCTCTGAGCACAGGAACACAAGAAACAGAACCCTCTTCAGCGTTGGCTGACAAACTTTGCTCTCCCTAAAATGTGTATAAGATACAAAGCCTCATTGCTCACAGGGACCTGAGTACAAATCTACCTCTCCATTAAACAACTGGTAGAAGATGCTCAGTGTCACAGCAGCACCTGATGTGCCTTGTGCCTCCTCCAGTGTCTCACATGCTGAACTCCAACAGGAAGTGGACACAGAAAGTAGATGATGGACATAGCACAGTGGGCCCAGAGTTTCCATGGGAGCCAAGCCACTTGCCTTTGGTGGTACCTACACTTCCACAGCTCTGGCTTCCAGGGCACCATTAGAACTGTTACTAGGTGCTCAGGGGTAGTCTGTGGCCATCAGGTATTCTCAGCCCTAGTCTCTCCTGGAGGTGTGTCTGCCAGTCCTACCAAGCTCTGTGAGAGTCCAAGCACAGGCCCTAGACACACCTGGCTGATGCTATCTCCATTTGTAGGAAGGAGCTTCTAAACGCATGGGGGATGCTCAGGATCTTAATGTCTCTCCTCAGACCATAGGGTTCCAAAACAGTGGAGGTGGGAATCTTGGTTCTCTACTCAGGTCCATATGGGCCTCTGAGAACCAGACCAATGATCAGGACTTCTCTTGCTCAGCACGCACCAACCTGTACAGTTTAAATCATTTTGGAATTACAGTGATAGAGAATAAATGTGTGTGTGTGTGTGTGTGTGTGTGTGTGTGTACATGCTGGGGGCAATTCTACAGCTCTCGGCTTCACAGGGCAATCTGTGCTTGTCTGTCCCTATGTCTCCAAGCCTTGAAGTAGAGCCAAATACTTGGCTGCGCAAAAAAAGCACCCTTTGGATAAGTTAGTGAAAGCCCTAGCATCTCTTTGCACTTGGCTTCCTCCTATGAAGTCTGGGGAATGGCATCTGTTTGCTGACTGCTGCCAGAACTGACGTGACATCAGAGGGAAGGATGTGGAACAAGCACCTCTGCCTACTAGCTTCTCTCCCACCCACTGTCCCTCTTCCAGGGAAAGGGGCTTATCATATCCTTCAGACCACACAGAGAAGCTCTGCTAAGCTCCACAGGCCTGTGCTCAGAGCCCTCTCTGGAAAGACTGACTACCCCATGGCCCATGTCCCTTGAGAACTGCTGCCAGACATGTCCCATGGGGATATCAAGTTTATGATGATCTTTGTGGACACAGAGCCTACCTGATACCTGGCCTTTAATCACATCCCAGAAGAGCACCCCCAAACCAAAGTGAGATACCATCCTCTAGGAAAGAAACCCCTGAGAGGCACAGCAAGCACCATAAAGGTCCACCAAGATGGACCTGGAACTGTGAGCCGGAATAAAGCCTTCCTCCCTTCAGCTGCTTTTTTCGGGTGTGTTTTATCAACAACAAGAAAACAAACAAAACAGCAGTCTAAAAACAAATGCTTTCCTTCCTCTGAGAGACCACCTCCAGAGTCCCTTCTGTCTAAGCTGCTATGCCATTTCCAGAACCTGTAAAAGCGCTATGAGGCACAAGGCCTAATCAGAACCATGAGGAAGGAAGCATTTTTCTCTCCTAAGCAGCTGGATGTGAAAAGCTGTGTTTTTCCCCATAACTGCCTCCCTAAGGTGACATGATTGGATGGTGCATGTGTCTGCAGTTACATGTGCATGCAGTTATGTGTGCGTGCAGGTATGTGTGTGTGCAGGTGTGTGTGTGTGTGTGTGTGTGTGTGTGTGTGTGTGTGCAAGCATGTGGGCATGTGTGAATGCAAGCATATGTGTACACACAGATATGTATGCATGTATGCACAGGTGAATGTGCATGCAGGTGTGTGTGGGAATGTGTATGTGCAAATATGTGTGTGCGTGCTCAAGCATGCCACTCCATTTCACAGGAAACACAAAGAGCCCTGGTGCTTCTGAGCTGCAGACCACCCCGAGGCTTCTGTCTGCAGCAGCTACCAAGTCCCCTGCCTGGCAAGTGCTGCAGCCCCGCCCCTTCTTCAACACAACCAGTAAACGGTAAACAAGTAGAGCTGTATCTGATATACAAATACAGTCAGGTCCCAAAATGGGCAAAAGTGACAGCTGCAGGTGATGAGGTCAGAGGTCAGCTGCATCGACTCAAAGCCTCTTGCTCTCCACACCAAGTGTCGCTTCCACCCAGTGGGCACAGAGGCTGGGCCCTCCTCATGGCTCCCAGAAGCAGGGATGAGACTCAGACATCAGGGAAGAATAACGCTGACTTATACCAGCAGTGTTCATGTCCCATGGCTTCACAGTGGACCGCTTCGAGCAAGCGCATCAGGGGAAAGGCGTGGCTGCCTTTAATATGCTACATATAGGATCTTAAGCCAATGGAACAGTCCTGTATTCATGGCGGTCCTTCAGGGTTGTTTCAAACTGGAGCAAGGATTAAAATAATGCTACTAGTGCCTAGATCAGGCCCCAGAGCTTCTTGGGAAAGGCTTTGGTCAGGTGGCCTTGAGGGAACACGCACTCAGTGATGGTAGTGGCGGCTCAAGCACATGCATGTGTACACAGACATTCGTGCACACACTCCCACCTGAAATTGGGGGTAGGGACGCTTTGTAAATACCAAAGGTCTCAAATGCATGAACTGGGCAGCAAAGGCACCCCTGTACATCTGTATTTCCCGAGGGATTTTTAAGGAGCTTCTGTGTTGCTAAAGCTTTCTAGTCCCCCACAGTTTGCGTGGCTTATTGCACTCTTATCGCGAGTTTGCATTGCTGTACACCCGGCAGAGGCAGTGCTCTCTTAGATCTGGTTCTTTACACAATCAACATGCAGAATCCTGGGCTTGGGGAGCTGCTCAGGGTTCCTTCAAGCCAGAGTTGTCTGCAGACAGGTGACTGTCTTACGTCCAGACCACCAGGCTGGTGGCTGCTAACTGTGAACCTGACCTCACCTGGGGGCTCAGGCAAAGGATTTGAATGCCAACACTCTGTCTCAGTGTGGCTCCATCAGATGCCGGCGGTCAGTTTCATAAGGTGGTTTTCTAACACTGACCCCCTGCCAAGACCAACTCCGCCTGGACTATGGATATTAACCAGACAGTTAAGGTGCCATGTGGAGATGCAGAGTTAGCAGTGGATACTTAAGGAGCCATATGCCAAGCAC
Organism: Pachyuromys duprasi; assembly: GCA_028658305.1. Taxonomy (NCBI): domain Eukaryota; kingdom Metazoa; phylum Chordata; class Mammalia; order Rodentia; family Muridae; genus Pachyuromys; species Pachyuromys duprasi. Next base: position 88,807,118 of record CM053765.1, read on the forward strand.
TCTCCTGGGCTTTGGGAGCACAGAGCCCATGGTCCTCCTCAAAGACTGTCCAGCACAGTGCTGCAGGGGTCACCTAATGGGGTGCTTCTTCCTTTTGGTGGGCCTCAGTTTTCCCACTTGTAAGACTATTGTGCTATGGTGCTGTTCCTGGTAAAAACTGGCATAATCTAATTGTCCTCACCCATCTCTTGGGAGATGTGTGCTCTCTGCTTAGATTCCTGAGACCAGGAATTCAATCCATTTCTTCTGTGTGGAAGAGGAAAGACACAAAGCACAGGTCCTCTTGCCATCACCGAGGAACAAAACCCAACACAGCAGACCTCTAATAAGCTAGCTACTACTTCTCAGTGTGGGAAGTGGATGCTTTCTTTGGGTACACCTGAACAAGAGCTGTCCGTATGGGAATCTCCCTTCTCTCCCATCTCTAGTGATGGCGAAAATCTCCACTGTGGACAGCTATTTACAGTGCTTAGAACTGTTTCCACACTCATTGTTCTATGAGCATCTGATACTGGAGGGATGGAGAAACAGAAATGGCAAGGGGTAGGAACTGGAGGTGATGAGGTAGAGAGAGCAGAGCAGGAGGGGAATCTGGTGTGCAGATGAGGAAACCGAGGCTCCTGGTACTGAGGTGGCCTGCCCCAGTCACCCAGAAATTCTGACTGCTTTAGAGTCCTGCTCCACAGCTCAAGCAATCCTTTCTTGCACATCTGTCCTAGGCAGGTTCAGGAGGAGAAGATTGGGAGGGCCAGAGGGATAGGAGACCTTTTTGTGGCCAACCATCTCTAGCTTCTCCACAATGCAAGGAACCCCATTATCTAAGGACCAGCCATACCACCTTACTGCAGATAGTCTCAAAAGACAGGGCATAAAGTCTCCCTAAACTGTGGCTGGTTCCAAGTCATTATTTTCCAAAGATCAGGCCTGTGTCAGGGCATGGATTAGAAGCCCCCAATCCCACATCACCACTAGTAGGGCCCTCACAGTAGCACACAAACTCACACACACACATACACAAACCCCACCAAATAAATGTTCTTAATCCTAGCACACACACCCAGCCTTAGCCCCAGATGCCATGCATTAGCCTCTCCACATATCTTCTCTCTTGTGAAGAGAGGCCTCCCAGAAGCCTACTAGTGGGTATGCATTTAAAGGTCAGCAAGCAGGGCTTCCGGATCAGGACACAGCAAAGGGAGCATTCAGAATCGAGAGAGCGCAACAGGCATGCAACAAGCACGGCAGCAGAGTCCATCAGACCGACCATACCGTGCTGTTTGTAGATAGGGGGTTTCCTATAGATGTTATCTTTTACGCCAGTGTCTGGGGAAGAAGAAGGAAAGAGAAAGGAAAAAACAGTGAGGGGGAGCGGAGAAGCAGCTACGATTCTCTCTACCCAGTGGCTTCCGTCAGAAACTGGCTCCCCCGGCCCGAAATCACCACAAAGGTCCCCAAACTGCAAGTGGCCAAGGCTGAAGCCCCGTATGTCCATTGAGCATTCCCCATTTCAGACCCAGATTGGAAGGGGACAGGGAGAGAGGTAGATGGGGAAGGCAACAAACAAGAACCTTGGGTCACTGGGTTCAGCTAATTGACTCTGTTCTCCACCTTGACCCAGGACAAAAACATTTTCTCAGCATTCATGAGACATAGAGAAAACTCCAAACATATGTCAGTTGGGGGGGGGGGAGGGAGTACATGCAAACACCTCACATTAGGAGTTTTATGTTGTTTATTTGGAGAATCTTGTTTTCTATTCCAGGTTGGCTTTGAACTTGCAATCCTCCTGCTGGCACCTGAGATAACTGGTTTGCACCACTGCACCTTATTCCATGGAGTAAGTTTTAGGAAAGCTCCGTGTTTGGAGATGCCCTGACACCTCTCGGTGTGGCTGAGATGGTGCGTGAGGAGCCAACAAGCATGCAGGAACCTACCTGGGACGTGGAAGTGTCGCGGCGCCTGCTGATAGGTAGAGGAGGGAGGCCTGCTGTCGGAGTGCACCGAGAGACTTGGGGTGCTGCGGCCACTTTCGCTGCCTCCAGACAGAAGAGCAGAGACAGCAGATGAGGGGCAGAAAAGCAAAGCAGAGGGTTTCAGGCAAAAAGAGCTGATCCACAGTGAACCCCCTCTCTCCTGCCTGAAGGAAGCCCACTCCTGAACTATCCAGCTTGGATCCTACGATTTTTGTTCCAACCTGGAGTATGCCTGGCTCCAGGGGCTGGAAGGGATGAAGGGTCAGTGATTGGAGGGTCAAGAGCATGTTAAGTGCATGGGCAGCGGGCAGAGCCCAGGATCCTGGGGTGTGAACACACACTGCAGGCTCACCAATTGTGCTTCCCTGATGTAGCTCATGCAGGAAGGTCCTTTGGCTTAGAGATTCTACTGATTAATGGTGAGAATAGGACTAAGGTGTGAGAATGGGTCAAAGGCATCCCTCACAACCACAGCGGAGGCTTTGCCAGGACAGAGGACTGGGAATCAATAACCACCCACTTCTACAGTCCTAGATATGTCTGTTTCCAGCAAGCAAAATAAGAAGGGTACTCTGCTGCCTCCAACTTCTCTTTGCAGGAGCTATGTTTTGTGTTCTATGAAGGAGGCTGGATGATCTTATCATCTATCAAAGACACCTGTGAGATGCCCCGCCTCCCGCCGATAAAGGATGTGATGGACAGAACACAGTGGCATTGGACATGTGATGAGGAGCATGGCTCACAGTAGGACACCCCAAGGCACAACTGTTCCCTTCCACAGACCTGGGGAACTGCAGGGCCGTACCAGACAGGGCTACTGGCAAGAAAAGGGCTCTCTAGATCTGAGAACTATGCCTTTGAATGGCAAGATCAAGCAGCAGGCCCCTGAAGCCAACAGAACAGAAGCCAGGCCTGAACGGACTGGAGACAAGCAAGGGACATCACAGACAGCCAGGGAGGGCCTGGCTGCAGGAGGGCTCAACTGATGACTCTTACTTTGGGTATCTTCTGCTGCCTGAGCGTGGTCACTAAGTTCACTGATGGAAGCTTTGGAGACTAAAAGATTTTGTTCTAGAACTATAGAGAGCCCTTTGGCTTTGGCTGCACCCGTTGTGCTTCTGTTCCTCCCCAAGCATAGCAGGGGCCCCACCCCAGGAAGATGGGGACCATAGGCTCCTTTTAAGCATGAGGCCATGGCTCTGCATGTCACAGAAGTCATGACAGACACAGTGTAGGCACTCTGCTCTGGCTGAAGACTGCCCCTACTGGGTGTCATCCTTGAGCTGAGATCCTGTAGCCTGGCCTGTTGACCCAACCTTTTATTTTTTATCTAGGCTTTATGAATATGTCTGTCGCCCTCATCCAGGTGGCTGAGGATTCTAAAATGGTCCAACATTCCTGTCCTCTCCAGAGCTTGGCCTACAGGGTGAAGTCCCTGAAATTACAAATACAATTCCTACATATGTGTGCCCTCACTAGAGGAAGGCCTACATTTTTTCAGTTGTTCAGAGGGGCCAAGACAAAGGAAGCTGAGGTACAGTGGGGTGGCCTTGACGATCTACAAGGTCCCTGTCACACTTACTAAGGGGCCTTCAACACCAGCCACCTTGGTCCCTGCCTTCCCTGCCTTGTGTCTGACCTGCAAGGCCCTTCCCAGGGTCCATACTGCCTGGACTTTCCTTAGTTCAGGCTCAGGATCCACCTGGATGACAAAACCCTCAGGAAGGCAAGGCCACCATGGGACATTTCCTTTTCTGTAAGTATGCTGGCCTGTCTTGCAGGGCTGAAAAAGCACCCTGCTGACCTTGACCCCACAGACCTGCCTGGAGCACTTGCTGTGTGCTTTCATGGTACGCCCATGTCAGCCCCACATACTGGGCATGATCTGTATCACTTCCTGTGGAGGTGGAGGGACTGTGTCATGTGAACCGGGCACCCTGAGTACTTGGAAGCCAGCATTCCTCACTGGCACTCAATGATAAGCCCCTCCAGGCCCCCACGGGCACAAAGGTTCCCTTGTCCAGGCTCATGGCTCTTTTTGAAGGCTCCATATCCAGGGTGCGCCTGACACCTTCCCGGGAAAGGCCCTATACACGGTGGGGCAGCCCAGGCTCTGGTGTGACCCATGACTTCTCTTCTGTTTAAGTCAATATTTTGCTTTGGAATGGCTTTAGATGGCTCCAGAAGGCGCCGCCATTCTCGCTCGGGGCCCACTTCTGACTTTTGACACCTCTCCAGAACCTAGAACCATTCATTGCTTCAAGCTAAATATATTTAAGTTTCAGCCATTTTTACTTGAGTTACTTTCCGTGTCAGGACCTGTCTAGAACCTCACACTCTACCCACGATCACATCTTGGCTTTCTTCCAGCTATGACCAGCAGCCCTTGTCACTGAGGATCATGACAGTTCCTATATTGCTAACAGGAGGTTGGGTACTATAGACTATCCCTCAACTGGGACTGTAAAAGTCAGGGGTTATGGATCTAGGAGAAAGGTACAGAGGTGGCATCTCATTCTTGTCACGTTGCCCCCAAGACTCTTGCTTTCTGCATGACCTGGATGTGGCACCTCTCAAGATCTTGGCTATGCTGTTGAGGGAGTGCTGCCTAACTCTGTGATGCACTATCTCTGAATTCTGGGGCATTCTGTGTAAATGTTCTCCCATGCTTTTATTTAACTGAACTTTTTGGTATAGTTTGGTGGACATAGTGCCATCTATGAATCCAATGACTCATCATTTACATTTATCTTTTGCTCCAACTATGGTTGCTATAGCTGCAGTGGCTCTGGCCTTTGAGATGCTGAAGTTGGCCCCGGCCTTGAAGATGCTGTAGTTGGCTATGGCCAAGATGCTGCCATTCACACCAATGCTTGAGCAGAGCTAGTTGGTTCACAACCACATGTCACAGCCCTTTGAGGACCATCACCAAGGCATGTGTCCACCTGGAGCCTCCTCTGAGGCATGAACCAAAATTCCTGAGGCTGAGGCACCAGGACTTAGGGAATCTGTTTTAAAGCTAGAGGAAGGGACCCTTAGCAAGAGGAGAATCACTTACTGGGCACTATGCATGCTGGGGTTTTGACCTCAGGCTCTGCCCCTAAGATTCTCTGTCTCCCTTTCTTTTCATGCCACTGGTGCTATGGAAGACCCTCCAGTCAGCTCCGAGAAAAATGACTTCACCAGCACGGAGTCCCCTCATCAACCCACATCTCCCTTCCTTGCAGCCTGTCCTTTATCAAGGAAGATTCAGGCTTAAACCTTACACCATCCCAAACAAGGTCTGAAAGTCATGCTAATGTGCCAATAACTTTAACCAGCTCCTCATATGACTGTAGCAGTGAGGTCCCAGGTCCTGAGACACAGTGGAAAGGTATGATGTCTGGCTTGGGTGGAAGATAGGAAGAGGGAAGAAAGTGAGGGGGCCCTGCCACTAGCTAGCTAGGTCAGAAGAGTACTGGGACAGGGGGGCATGTTTACCTGGGAGACCCTCACTCAGCATCAGGCAATGAGGTGTCTCCATCCCTAACTACTGCAAAGCATCCATTGGGGGCAAGAGTGAATTTCCTATAGAGTGGGCAGATGGCAGAACTGTGGCTGCATTCTGTGGGTAGGGATAAGCTGGGTGTCCAAAGGTTAGGAACAGGTTGGTCCTCAGGAGGCTCTAGGAAAGGACCTGTGCCTGGGCTTTGCTCTCAACATCAAGTAAGCACTTGTTTCAGAGTCTCTATCTCCTCAAGGCATGTTCTGGAAAGATGCTGGATAGCCAAGGTCACAGCCTGCCATGGAGGTCAAATGGAAGGCAGAAATATAGGTTTCTGCTTACAGGCAATGTCTAAGATGTCTTTGGTCACAGACCTACCAGGGACACAGAGGTATATCAGACCCACCAAAGGCAGTGCCTCAGAGGCAGGAGGAAAAACCATGCCCAGGGCCACTGAGCAAAGGGAAAACATTTGGCTATGAGGCCCATCTGACTGCCCAGAGTAGTCAAGTTCCCTTCATGTTCTGAGAGTATCTGTCACTCTGAGACTCCCACAGACACATAACTCAAATGTCTCAAGGCTGCAGAAGCCCTGCTATGGGGATGTAGCATTTGGGGCTGTGCATACCTCACTGGAAACTCAGCCCGTTCTAGAGACTGGGTTGTGTGGAGAGCCCATGAAGGGCCAAAGAAGCTATGACAGTGCCAAGGGCTCTCCTCAGTGGACCAACAGCAAGGCAAGAGGTGAGAATGAAAATGGAGGAGACTGGACCATTTACTGGCTGTTAGTGATGGGAGCTGCTGGCTGCGCCTGCCTTGTGGAAAGGAGCTTTCCATGGGTACCATTGCATGGCTATAAGCCCAGGGACTCTTGAGAAAATCATTGCTATGTTCTCTAAATCCCTAAGTGCTATTTCTTGTGTCTTTATCAGCTGTGCTATGTAACAAAACTCACAGCTCAGGGCCTTCATCAATAGCCTCTCATTTCTCACACTTCTGGGGTCGTGATCAGAGCCCGAGAGTGTTGTTGTTGTTGCTTTGCTGTGTTTGTTTTTGTTGTTTTGTTTTAGTGGCATTTTATCCTGGCCTGTTGACAGTCTCTCTACCTACCTTAAATGTGTGGGCAGTGCTCAGGGTTTCCTCTTCACTTATAAGGCCACCATCCCCAGTGGATGAGAGCCCCACCTTGTGACCTCACTCTCCCTCCATCACTGCCTTAATCTTCAAACACTGCTGTATGGAGGTTCAGCCATCACTATGGGAACTTGGGGCACTCACAACTCAGTTCTTAGCATGAAGGAAATCACAAGAATTGGAATTCATGTGTACATGTCTACAAGTCATGGATCATGGCTGGGTCTAGAGAGAGCCAGGAGTTGGAGCCAGCTGGGTTGAATCTTGGCCCAGACGCCAGGGCTCTGAGGCTATGGACATCACCACCTCTCCACATCTCAGCTCCTGCTCCTGAAGGCCAACACTAACAGCACCCCACCACATTGGGTTGATGGGGAAATGTGTACAACAACTCCAGTGAGGCTATGAGTCTGGAGCAAAGTGTTCATTGAGATGTTCCCTCCAGCTGTACTCTTAGTGACAAATCACCCTGCTTTCCTTCCAGGAACATGGACACACTGACAAGAATACAGCCAGACACACACAACACAGGAAGAACACAGGCATGAGACACAGGGCTCTGGAAGCCATGCGGAGACATGGGACGAGCACCCCCCGCTGTGCGCTGCACGCCTTACCTCGGAAGTAGGGGATGTAATGATGTCTGAACACGGATGTAGGGCTTGGGTGTTGGGACAGGGACAGACAGCTACTGGTACCAACACTCGCAGTACCAGCTGCGGGCAACAGAGAGCAGTCAGTAACACTGGGTTCCTCCACCCCAGAGCCACCAACTTGCCCTAGTCCCTACTTAGCCAGGGACATTGCTCTTCTGCTCTCCTGGGGCACCTGGAGAGGGTCCCCCAGCAGGCGGTTGGCCATTCTCCTTCAGGTGGGGTCAGGAGATGATGCCTCTGAGTTACAGGGTGGCAGAGCCTGGGACGTGGCCTCTGGCCCTGCCTGTGGCTCTCTCTGGGGTGTCCTTGAGCTCAAGGACAGCGGAAGGGCAGCTTCCAGAGGTCGGGGAGTGGCTCTGTCACCAGCGTCCTCATGGAACTTGCCAGTCCAGATTCAAAGCTTGACCCTATGGGCTTTACCCCTGACCAGGCAGCCAGTAGCCAAGCCCTCCTGAAGATGCAAAGTCAGGGGTCAAGTCACAAGGGGCCTTGGGGGAAGGGCTTGAGAAAGTCACTGCTCTCCACATTCCTGCTCACCTGTTTATTCTCTCATTCACTCATTTCACTCACTCACACATCTCCATTCACTTAATCAGTCACTGATACAACCACTAACACATTCATTCGGTCATTCACTTGTTGACTAACTGTTCACTCATTCATTCATGCACTCACTCACTCATTCCCTCACTAATTTACTAATTCACTTACTTATTCACTCACTTGCTCATCCACTAGTCCACTCCTTCAGCCACTTGATCATTCATTCATTCATTCATTCACTCACTCACTCATTCATTGACTCTTTCTCATTCCCTCACTCATTCACTTACTTATTCACTATTCCACCCATTCAGACACAATCACTTACTCTCTCATGCATACACTCACTCACCTTCATTCTTTGCACTTACTTAGCAGGATGGACCAGGCATATTGCAAGGAATCAATGAAAATGATTGCAAACAACTAAGTTGATTTTTCCACAAAGTTTTGAAAAAGTAAGAGCTATGGTCCACGGATGTGGAAATGGGTCATGCACAGCCGGAAGGAAGGAAGCAGCTTGGAAAAATCCCTCCAAAGGACAATGCTTTTGTGCATGGTCCCAGTGGCTTTCACATGCCGGCTCAAAGCTGAGGAACGCAATGCACACTGGGAGCCAGGTGGGAGGGGTTGGGAGCAGGATGAGGCAACAGGACGGGAGGCCCTGCACAGGGTTCTCTCCCAGCTGGAAGGGCATAGGGGCCTTTTGCCAATCTCTTTATTAGGATGGCAGGTACAGCACTAGACATTCTCGCTGGCCACTGACTCTGACTCCACATCTCGAGCCCTCCCTGACTCCCATGGGATCACAACAGGCTGTGGCTTGGTCTCCTGCCTCATGTGCTGTTTCACATCCAAACAGCTCTATAACTGCTCCCCGAGAAGCCTGCTCTGGTTGTTCTGTGTGGGCCTTGAGGCTGTGTGTGTCTCAGGGTGCGCACTGTGGATGCAGACAGCTCCTCCAGCCCCAGGGTGACCAGCTCACGGCTCCTTGCTCCTAGGCTTGAGGCAGCCCTTTTTGTTATGGATAAGTGGTCAGACTCTCCATTGACCGCCCACTGGCATTCTCCTACCCCTACCACTTTGCCACTTTTCTTAATGAATAAAGAAGCTGCTTTATATCAGCAAACTTATCAAGAAGTACAACCTCATCAGGGGTCGAGGGAAGTGGGGTGGGGTGAATACCTGGACGACTGTAGTGCTGGGGTGACCGTGAGGTTGGGGTGTAGTGCCCAAGGCTGACGGAGCCAGCAGAGCTGGGGCTGGAGGTTCGGCAGTGCTTGTAGGACCGATCATCCTGATCCCCCTGGGTGAGAACACAGTGTGAGGGCACCCAAGTCAGGAGCACTGCTCCTCCTTCACCCGCCCCACTGTAACTGCCCTCCAGATCACAGGGGCAGGACCGACAGAACCCTAAACAGGCTCTCAGAGCGTAAACAGCACATCCGGACAATGAGGTGGGTGTGAGTCATAACAAGCCCTTTGGCCTATGCATGTCCCCATTAGATACCCACCCTTCCTGTCCATCTGACCCTCTGTGGTGCTCGGACTTCTGGGATGGGGTGGAAGGACCCTACTTGTGTTCTCCCCACCCCACCCACTTTCCTCCCTCTTAACCCTTCCCAGCACCCTGGACCCCTCGAACACAGCTTGAGAATGCTGAAGCGCTCCTCACAGGGGAGGGAGCTCTAGACGTCCTGTGGCACCTTCTGAGGTGTGAAGGTGCCCTCTGGGGCTCAGAAGCCAGCCAACGAGACCCACAAGCACTGATGATGCAGCCCCTCTCTTAGCAGGAAGAGGAGCTTCTGGGAGCAGACAGAGCAGGCGACAGCAGCATGAGATGGCATGGCACCATGGTTCAAGAATCAGATTGCCCTTCCCTCTGCAATGTAGCCTGGTGGCCTGGGTCATGCCAGCCTCCTCGCCTCATGTCAACCCCAAGCACCCTGCGGCAGTGCCCCAAGCATTATTTCTAAGAAGACAGGCTGAGGAGGTGGTGGAGGGAACAGGCAGGGGCTCTTGCCATGAATGCTACTTCTAAAGCTACAAGAAGTGAAAAGCATCTCCCAGTCTGAGAAGATGAGGAGATCCTCGCTCTTGGGACCATCTCTGTGGGCTGGAATAGAACATTTCCCAAGGATGGGGAGGGCAGGAAGCAAATGGCCCCCAGTTGCTTGATATCTGGGCCCCAGGTTCTCCATTGGTAAATGGGAAACTCCTGGAAACTCCCTCTGGTGTTGTTCTGGGTAAAGGAATTAAATTAGGTACAAAGTGGTTGCCACGGCACAGAGAGAGGCTCAAGAGTGTGCCCTGCTCCTACGCCCTCCCCAGCTCTGGGCTCTGCCACACAGACTATAGTTGGAAGGGTCACAATCTGTACCGCTGAGGCTAAGAAAAGGGAGAAGCCCTGAGCTACTGCTGAGAAGCTTGTTTGGCAGCACAGCTCTCAAGAGTGCTCAGCCTCAAGGGTCCAGAACTTCTTCCTGTAAAATCTAGCCAGGGATGAGAAGTGGACCGCAGCTCACACACAGAAGCCATGACCCAGGCTAGGATCTATTGGGCAACACCACATCCCCAGTGTAGGTGAAGACTTGTCTGCACACACATGGGGGAGCATGCAGATGAGATGCGGTTATAAAAACAACCAGCAGGAAGGGGTCCCAGTGAGGTGGCTAGGGCCCCTGTGGCCCTCAGGTACTATGCTGGTCATCTCTATAACCCTGCAGGCAGTAGCACCATGAGCACACAGGGCGCAGGCATAGGTGGTGGTTACCTCAGTCGGCGTTGGTGAGAGCAACTGAGGTGACTGTGGACACAACAGAGCCATCTGTTAGTGCACTATGCCAGGGTTGCTTTAGGGTAAGAGGGCTGTTCGGTACCCACAGGCAACACAGGCACCCACCTTCACGTAAGGACCTGAGGCTAACTAAGGAAGAGTGCACCGCCTGTAATCCCAGTGCTTGGGGAGGCAGAGGCAGGCGGATCTCTAGAGATCTTGGAGAGCCCCTCCACAAGAGATGGCTTGGTGCTGCTTAAGCCAGCTCCTCCCTCCACTCAGCCCACCTGATCACATCCGCACTCTCCACTGAGACCGCGAGTTCAAAAAAGAAAGCTTTTGGCTGCGGGAGGACCATTGTGGCAATGCCCGCTGGACTCATCCCCTTTGTTTTCTCTGGAGAGGACAGAGGGCGGGGCTCAGCAGGAGGGGTGGCAGGAAGACAAAAGCTCAGAGAGGTGGCTCCCGTCCTTGTATTTCTAGCCAATGGCTCCTCTCCGCTGGAAGGATTGCATCTCATTCAGGGCACCAGACAAGAGGAGCCAGAGCCAGCTTACCTGGGCCCATGTGAGCCCTAGCTGAGCCTCATTTGGCCTCGGCTGTTTCAGGTGCAATTGAGAAAAATCATTCTCAGAGGTTGGGCTATGATATAGGGACAGAGAGAAAACCTCTGTTCATGAGACTGGTCCAGAGGGGCGAGACGGTAAGACAGCAATGAAGCCATTGACTACTCTGTGTGTAACATACCTGACCAGAGGCCTGAGATGAGGTTTTCTATGCTGTGTTGCCCACTCCCCACCATCCTGGGCCTCAGGAGAAGGTAGCATTTTAGTAGGAGCAGCCCTTCCCAAGGACAGTGTGGTACTGACCTCTGCTGAGGCAGGTCTCATGGGTACAAGTTTGTGGCAGGGCAGATGCTAGAGAGGGTGACTCCTGAGTCACATACATACCCTCCATGCTCTCCCACTGTTCTTTGAGAGACAAATGGACTATCCATGGGTCACATGGATCCTAATCTTTCGAAGATGTGGTCTCAGATGCTGAAAAAAAACCCTCAGAGGCTTCTAGACCCCTTGTCCACACTCTATGCCACATATATACCTGAGCACATACATGAGCACATATACTGTGTGACCAATGGCTATAGGGCAATGCTGTGAATGGTCTGTGGGCTTGCATAACCCTGTTGCTCACTACAGTCTATCCTGCCATGGCTTCCTGAGGAATGCCAATGCTCCATTCAGGGAGGGTCCTGGTGGCATCCTGAGGATGAGTACAGTGAGGTCTGAACTCAGCTGTGAGGCCTGAATTCCATATCCCTGAATATCAGCCAGGGAAATAGCCAGTGCAAGGTCTTTAGGGGAAAAAAAAAGCTAGGCTTTGGATCTCAGACAGTTACTCAAGTTGCTTGACCTCTGACCCTCTTCAGTGGCCTGTTGTCTAAAGGCAGAGGTAGAATGGTGAAGCCCACACCCAGCGCAAGTACAGTGGGTGGTGCAGCAGTCACGAGGCTGGTGCTCCCTACTTCCTCTTCCACCCCCACTCCCCAAACGTGCACACTAGGAAGGCCACCCGATAGTCCCTTTGCTCTTCTCAGCCCCTAAGTGGCCCTTAGAGCCTGCAGGCTTGTCTGACAGATATGTCCAATGAAGGGTCAATTTGAACAACTCAATATTACTATGTATATACAATCCCCCGGGTCTTGGCCCTCATGCCCCACAAGGCCTTGCTGAAGCCACAAACGGAGTCAAAGGGGCACAGGTTAGGAATGACCATTTCTCTGCTCCAGGTAAGCATTTGCCCTGAGCTCCACACACAGCCAAAGCCACACTAAGACATCCTGATGGAAGGAAATAAGACTCAATAGGAGCTGTGTTCAATGGAAACAGGCAGCCTGAATTAAACACCCACAGATGCTGGGGTGGTTTGTGTAGGAACCGCCCCCCTAGACTTGTGTGTTTGAATGCTTTACCATAGGGAGTGGCATTATTAAGAAGTGTAGCCTTGGAGGAAGTGTGTCACTGTGGAGCCAGGCGTTGAGGTCATGTATACTTAAGCTCCGCCCAGTGTGGCACACAGTCTCTTCTGCTGCCTGTGCGGGTCAAGATGTAGAACTCTCAGCTCCTTCTCCAGCACCATGTCTGCCTGCACACCACCATGTTTCCCACTAGGACGATAATGGACTAAACCTCCGAAACTGTAAGCCAGCCCCAGTTAAATGCTTTTCTTTTTAAGAGTTGCTGTGCTCATGTTGTGTCTTCACAGCAATAAAACCCTAACTAAGACAGATGCCATCTGCTTTCCAGAACACTGGAGAATCATGATCCACATTGTTCAGCCAGCCTAGGGATGGGCTCAAGAAACCCACAGAGGAGGTGCTGGCCTGGGAAAGTGGGCTCAAGGATATATGGTCCAACAAGGGGAAAATGACACCCTTCAGGTATCATGAAAACACTCCAGAGCCAGGAAAATGCAGACATTTTTAGAGTATGCTTCTCTTTTCCCAGCTTCGCATCTCCCCTTCCCTCTCTGACTCGCTTCTTCCCTGAGGGGGCATGGTTGAGTGGGAATGCCTGAAATAAGATGGACATGTTATCCGGGGGGTGAAGAAGCAGGGAGTGGTGGAAATAACTAAATTCTATCCACAAGAGGCAGTTCTGGAGGAAGCATGCAACACACGGTGATGAGCCATACCTCGACGTAGCTCTGCCTGTCCCCCATGGCCGAGTGGCTGATGTAGGGAGAATAGGAGATCATGTCGGGGCGGTCGATGTTATAGATTGCTTTGTTTTTGGGAAGAGCAGCCAAGTCCCTGTAGTCCAGGATCTCATCACCAAGTTTTGCCTGATGGAGGAGAGAGCAAGAGAATGGGACACTGATGCCACATGTGAGGCCAGAGCCACTCCACAGCCAGCAGTGAGGAGGGTCTGGGCACACCGAGACCCCAGCGAAGGTGGGACAGGGACGCAAGACCAAGGACCTGATCACAGAATAGCCCTGGAGTCAGACACTACAGTCATTGCGTATGCCCGTAATGTGATGCAGGCCCTGACAGTGAGACTCAAGCCATGACCTAAAACCAAACATGGTTTCAGGTAGATAGCATGAACATATATCACAGATGTACATGCACATGATCCCCTACTCACATCCACGCATGCACACAGAGGTATGCCTGCACACATCAGGGACACACACAGCATGCCTGCCTAAGGTCATGAGGGGCTGCACCAGCAACACACCCACGCCACATGATAGCACACATCCACTGACTCACAACAAATTCCCGTGTATTGGCATATTTGCTTGCACACCGGGACTGGCTTCTACAAATCTGCACACGTGTGCATGCACCACACATGTGTACTCTTTCACATTTGTGAGCACACACATCAGCATAGCTGACCCTACCCCACACCAAATGAGCACACACAACCACATCTGCACATTCATTTCATTCTCTCTCCCCTCTCCTCAACAGTTTTGAGCAAGTACAGAATGCAGTCAAGATGTCTGCTCAGCATTTGACAGGGTGCTGTGATGTGGCCCACTTGTATTCCCTAACCATGAGATGCCATGAACCACCATGCTGGCTCAGGCGAGGTCCACCTGGCAGCCACTGCTCCTAACTCACTCTGCCCAGACTCCTCGGACAGCGTCCCCCTGAGCCCATACTTGCTCTGTAGCCCCCCCCCCCCAACACACACACATTTCCTCTGGCTCGAGGAGCTCCTCAGCTCTTTCCAAACCCTCAGCCCAGCTCTACATTAGTCCCTCCCTGCTCAAGTCTAATTTCTCCATCAGCCTTTTCTCGGTCTTCCCTGCTTGGATTCTGAGACACCGCCTCAAGAGCCACAGCAGACACTGAACTGGATCAGACCCAGAAACTCAGAGCTTCCTGTCATGGAGACACTCATGGTACTTCCATTCCCTGATGAGGAGTCCAGAGCTCAGAGAGGCTGGGCAATTTTCCCAGAGTGGTACCCCTAGGAAGGCATGGCAGCTGCCTGGCCCTAGAGCCCTACCCCATTGGTCCATCCTTCTGTAGGTCCCACCCTAGCTGTAGCTGCATCGAGTGGCCTTCAAGATGGCACCTCAGGCAGCTCCCACCTCAGGTCAGCCATGTCTTTGCTAATGATCTATCCAGAACCTCAGGCTCTCCAGAGCCTAGCAGCCCTCACCCATCTCCTCTAGTAAGCCTTCCCGGACTTCTAGGCTCTCTCTAGGACTCCATTGGCATATCTGGCAGACAGATATGCACTAAGACCGAAGGTCTGGCGCTTCACACCTCTGGATATTCTTTCTGGAGCCCAGGGCAAGCCTCAAAAGATCTAAGATCAAATCCTAAGCCAGGATTTGTGATCACCATGGACCATCCCATTGGGATTTTCTAGCTGTCTGGATGAATATAGCCCAGGGGATCTTTCCCTGGCCACCAACTGATGTTGGTCTCCTCTGCCTCCATTCCACACTTCCTGCCCCGCCCCCAGCTCCTTCATCTGGGGGCTGTGTCCATCCTTCCTCTGAGGGCTTTACACATGCTATTCCCACTCATGGAGGTCTCTCTTCCATCCAGGTCAGATTCTCTCTGACCTGTATGTCCTCTCCCACAGGTCAGGACTAGACCTGTCCAGGACCCCACTGGCTTTGTCACCCTCTGCCTAATGCTGAGCAAGCAGGCATCTGCAGAAATTGGGTGGGCATCCCAGCCTCTCTCTTCTATAGTACTGGACCACCAACTGTGCTTCATGGGCTGCTGGATTGCTGTGAACGTCTCACTCAAATGTTCTGCAGAGGGTCCGGCAGGCTGCAGTGGGACAACCCAGGCAATCAGGAAACCAGGTAACTAAATAACCAGGGATGATGTGCCCTTCCCAACTAACCTGCCTTCCTGGCTATCTTCACCCAGCCACAGTGCTGGGTAGGAGGCTGAGAGGTTCAAAAACTTGGAGTTAATTCTTGGGACTGGGGCAAAGTCACCAGAGCACAGTTCTTTCAGAGCAGGGGTCCAGCAGTCCCCCACCCAGATTAACCTTATGGAATGTGTTAACTCCCCCTTCCCCTTGCTACAGCCTAACCTGCAGCCTAACCTAATAGGGCAGTACCTTGCCCGGGGGAGGGAGGGGTCAGGTGTCCCCAGGTAGCCAGACCTGATCATTTGCAGTTTTGGCGCCTGAAAACAAACCAATCATTTTAAGGTCAACTCCCCTAGAGACCCTTTCACCCAATCCTATAGTGCCAAGACTTGCACTTCCCTACTTTTGTTTTTGCCCCCTTAAAAACCCTGTTCCCCCAGAGTTGGGGGTCGCTCGCCTCTTTGTTCTTGCAGAGGGCAGCCACCCAGCTCGAGTTTGTAATAAAGGCCCTCGTGTGCTTTGCATCAGATTCAAAGCCTGTTGGTCATTTGGGGACTCGAGATCTGGGTATTTCAAGGCCACCTAGTCCTGGGTGGTCCCCTCTTTCCTATACAGTTTGGTCCCAACAGTCTAGTAGTTGCCTGCTGCAAGCAGTGGTTGCCAAGTAGCTTGTGGAATTAGTTACTTTCTCTGTGCAAAGACCTTGGATGGTTTCCCTGACAACGGGTTAAGCTTTCTTATTGGTGAAGGTTATTGGTGTGTGTGTGTGCAAGTGGTTTTCCTTTTTGCTTTTTGTGTGTGTTTCACATTCTGTGAAGCAAATTTAAGATGGCCATACACGATACTGCAAATGTATATGCTCCAGCCAAGGGTGACACATGGTGTGCTGACGGTGTTTTCACCACCACCAGAAAGAGGTGCCAAAATACTATTCGCCATGGTTTCCCATTGCTGAACAATAAGTCACACTTACTGAGAGAAAAGCAACCACAGGTTGCTGCAACCAAGCTGCAGAGCTCACTGGAGGGGTAATGAGGGGGATCATGTTCAGTCCCCTTCCTGTTGGCCACTGTTATTTTGTGTAAACAACAAGTGGGGGCCAGAGAGTGGCTCAGTTGGTAGGGGCTTGCCTAGCATGCACAAAGGCCTGGATTCCATCCCTGGCAACCACATTTGCCAGCCACAGTGGCACACACATGTAATCCCAGGACTCAGGAGGTAGAGGCAGGACAACCACACATTCAAGATTACGCTTGGTTAAACAGGGAGTTTGAGGGGAACATGAGCTACATGGGGCCCTGTCTCTAGGAGGGAAGGAAAGAGGGGAGACGGGAACAGAAAGGAAGGAAAAAGGCAGTTAAATGGATGCTTCTAAGGCAGTTAGGTAAATGGACTATTCTAGAGCTGCTGCTGCTTGAGCCTTGCCTCTAATATGAGATGAATGAGGAAAGCAGACATACTCTTTGAGGACACAGAGAGAAGATGCCGTCTACAAACCAAGGAGAGAGGCCCCAGAAGGAACCAGACTGGCCCTTGGCTTCTAGGCTCCAGAGCTGGGAGAACATAGATCTTTCTGTTCGGGCCACAATCCCTGATCTTGCACCCGGGCCCAACGACACTGAGAGTTGGCATGCGCTCAGTCCCTTTCCTGGACCTGGAGCTGTACAGGGAGTTTCCCATGTCAAGCCTTAGGATGGTGGGGTTGGATTCACCTCAGCTTACGGAGGATCTATCAGAGGCCTATAGAGGAAAACGCCTTGCCTAGGGTACACGGAAAGACTCCAGACCACACAGGCACAGGCTGAGACTTAGCACAAGTATCCTCACAGGGCCCTGGTACCGTTTCCCTCAACACTGTGACCCCAGTGACCTCAGGAAAGATGCTTGCTACTACCAACCACCAGGGTGACCCTCTGCCAACCATTATGGGAAGATGTGGGCTGAAAAGACAAGTGAGGGAGAGCGAACCTCATTTCCCTACCATGCTACCAAAGATCCGAGGCCTGGCCAACACAGCCAGGAGAGGAGGGCAAAAGTGAGGTGCCCCTGTCACCTGCCTTCCCCCCCCCCCGCAGTCCTGGAGCTTCCCACCAGGCTGTCCTTCATGCTATGTCCTGGGACTTTCAATGACAAACCTCATCACTCACACATAGTACTGTAACACCAATGCCCTCCCGTCTCTAACCTGCCCGGAGAGGCAACTGTTCTAACAACTTCTTAATGGGTCCAATCTTTTTCAGACTTACGTAGATGCTCTCATGTATGTACACACACACACATACAGACACACACACAAGCATGAGAACACACACGTACACGCACACACACAGGCAAATGCAAGTGCACACATGCGTGTGCACACACGCGCACGCATGCACAGGCGCACACATGCGCATCTCCAGGGCACTTCTTTTGGAGAGCTGAGCAGGAACCTGTGCTCACAAGTATGGAGCTGCACAGGGGCTCAGGCCCCACAACACCTTTCCTTCCTGTGGCCTTGGCTCGCTCTAAGTGCAGGCCAGCCATGCCCCTCCTGCAATGTTATGAACAGATATACACATGATGCTCTCCCTCTCACTGGCAGCCAGGTGGGGATAAGTTCCTAGGGGCCTTACTGGGCCACACGGATGTGTCCAGGGCTCAGGTTTTGCGTCACTCTCGGACTCTGCACCCATTTCCTCCCCGGTGCAGTGCTGAGTGACCATCCTCAGCAGCCTCGGCAGCCCCCACAGCACTGGCCCAGTGGTGACCCCACCACTACCCCCCCCCCCCACTCTCCATGGCCCTCACTTACGTAGATCACACGGCTTGGGGACCCGGACGTGCTGGAGGCCGGCACAGAGACAATGCTCTCCGAGGAAGTCCTGGTTTCCTAAAACAGAGTTGTACAGGTTCACCTGACATGGCACTGTCGGGAACCTTTGGAGGCGTCTTCAGGGTGCAGCCAGGAATGCCAGTGAGCTCAGCAGGTAATGCGTCCTCTTTTGTGGGTTGAGGGAAGTATCAGAACAAACATAGAGGCCTGGGTACACAACTGACACTACAATAAACACAGCAGACCCCGGATGAAGGTGAGATGTCTACAACCTGACACTCACTGAGGGCTCAGGACATCCCAAAGGATGCTGGGGTGAGGTGATCCTGTCTCTCAGGACGGAGGTGAGTGGACATGTCTAGCAACCCCTTCCCTCGATCTCCATGGCACAGGGAACCTCTGTTACTCACAGGTACTCTATTCCTCTCCAGAGACGGGCTGCAGTCTTCCAGCCACACCCTGCGGTCACACCCTTCACTCCCCTGACCTGACCCTGGCCCTTCTCAGCTGCTCCTTCCTCACTTATCGAGGCTCAGCTCTGTCGCACCAAGTGATGTGTGATGTCACTCACTGCACATCCAGCCCCCTCCCGGGCTCTGCTGCTGACGGTGGCCCACCCCTCCCTCCTTAGGCAGCCCCCTCAAGCCTCTGCATCGCTAGCTCCAGTTCCTCCTTCCCCTCATGCACACAGACTTCCAGCACTCTCCACACCTGGCTTCCATCTGCACAGGCGGACCATGTACCTAGCCACTCTACACCCCTTCTCCTGGTCTGGTGCCTCGCCCCAGTCTCCTGTGTCTCCTATTCACCTCATCCAAGAGGAACATATTTCTGCCAGGTGCTGCTGTCTCTCAGAAGGCAAGAGCTCTGACCTCTCCTCCCTTGGCCTCAAGTCCTCCGCTGTGCATCTTCAGTGACCAGCCTCACCACCGCTCCTGCCTCAAGTTCCTTCCTTGCCTCTTAAGTCTGCCATGTTCCTGCTCCTGAGGCAGTTTGGCATCTGTTAAGGGCCAAGTTGGTGTCCTCAAATTTCTTATGTTGAAGCCCTACCCCAGGACCTCAGAGTGCGAGCCTGTGGAGATGGGGGTCCTGTCCTCACAGAGGTCACAACGGTGAAATGGGCAGCTGGGTGGACCTAAACCAACCGCTTAGGGTCATCATAAAGAGTTCAGAACATGAACACGCACACACACTCAAGCATGTGAGAAAAACAAAAAGATGCTGCCACCAAATCCAAGCACAGAGGCCTCAGGAGGAGCCAGCCTCGCTGGCCTGGCCTGGGATTCTGCCTCCTGCCACTGTGAAGCAGGAAAGTGTTGAAGCCTCCAAGCCAAAGAACCAAGCCAGACCTGGAGGAGGCCTCCCCTCCTGAGCTCCTCCTACACTCAGCATGACACCAGCAGGGACAGGCAGACACCAGAACCAGACGTGCCACACAGGGCAGCAGGAGGCACAAACCTGTAAGGCACAGGGCAGGGTGCCAGGGCAGGGCTGGCTGCAAACAGAGTTGTGCATCTGGAAGGGAGAGAGGAGGGATGGCGTGAAGCTTCCTCTCTCCATGGCTGTCATCCCCTCTGTGCTGTGCTGTGGACCTTCAACACCTCGGCCTCTCCTGTATCCCTCACTTCCTCAGAATCTCAGCTTGGGACAACACTGACAGATGCCAACTCCAGAGGGGTTGCCTGACCCCTAGGACCACAAGGGTGGGATCACCTCACAGCACTGGCTGTTGAGTCCTAAGCCATCACGTACCTCAACACTGCCACAGGCAGAGAAGATGGCTCCCTTATGCATGACTGGTGCCTGTTAGATAGGGCCTGTGCTTCTAGCAGTGCGAGGCCAGGTGGCCACTGTGTCCTACTGACCCTGGATGATGCCTGCCTGAAGTTCACGCTTTGAAAATGCCCCCTTTTCTGTAAAGTGGCAAAATATCCAGATAGGAGCCTGCTGTTTCTGGCATGCACTGCAGACCAGTGTGGCATTCAGAGCAAAGTTCCTCACTGGTCATGCCAGGGGAATATCTGAGACAGTCCCACAAAGCAGGCAGAGATGACCACTCTCAGCTCTCTTTGTGCCATGGGCTCCAGCCACTCTGAGGTGATGTGAGCCCTCCTGGCGCTCAGTGCCCAGCTACGTAGGGGAGGGCAGAGGACAGAACCTGACTCGCTGTCAGCAGAGGAGACAGGCAGAAGAGCTGAGGTGACTGTCACCAGGGTGGGAAGATGGGCACTATCCTGTCCCTACCCCTGCCACCCCTGACCTGCAGTCTGCCCCACCAAGACCCAATGTCTGTAAGCATTGGATGTCATGCTAAGGATGCCATGCTAAGGATGCCATGGTACCAGTGGGTGCCAGGTGCTGTGCTAAGGATGCCATGCTGCCTGTGTGTGGGCCTGGGAAGTCATGACTGCATCCCCCAATGTCCTCTGTACATACTCCAGATGCTCAGGACCCTGTAACCTGTGGTTCTTTTCTACAACATACTCCCTGCCTAGGTGGAGGAAGCACAGCTATGCAAGTGGGGTGGCTTTCCATACAGCAAGGAAGATCTGTGTTTCTTTCCGCTGGCCTGGCCCTGCATGGATAGACCAATCAAGAGCCAGGGTCTTGCTGTAGAATGAGTCCCATGAGTGTTCTGGGGATGTCCAAGGGCCTACACCAAGGGACATTTGTTATGGTGACTACAACTCCAGGACAGGCAAGCCATTCCTTGTCACTAGTACAAAGGAGGTGCTGTCTCTATTCAGTGGCAGGAGTCAAGGGTCAATAACACAGGTGCTACCTCTGTGCTGTGTTCCTTGGGGACAGGAGTCTTCTTAAGCCAACCAGGCCTGCCTGGCTATGCTTACTTAGGAGCTGCTCTCATGGGAAGCAGCAGTCTGGTCCCTCTATCCCCAGGCCAGACCAGCTAGCAGCCAGCCCTGGCGAGCCTGGGCTCAACACCAAGAAGGCAGCTGGTCTCAGGCTGCTCAGCCTCTGCCCCAGTTGTTGGCTGAAGGAGGCGACCTTCATTTCTAAACTACACGCTTCAAAAGCTGTACAGATCAGAGTCCTGGAAGCAGAGCCCTCCTGCATAGGCCCAGGAAAACAAGGCTGCCTTCTTCCCTGGCCTGGCAGCACCCAGTCCTCAGGGCCCTCCATCTATCCAGGGAATGGAGAAAGTGAGGAATGCTGTTGTCTCCTGCAGCTGGTGTGTCCTTGAGCCTGGCTGTGGGAAGGGAGGTGAGAAGAGTATCAGCTCCCTCTCTTAGCTCTGTTCAGTCCCAGGTTAGGATGCTTCCCTGAGCACATGCATGTGTAAGACTATGCCTGGGGCCTCTGAGTATGCCAGGCTCCATCCTTCTGCTGAGCCTTTGGGCAGAACAAGAGACCCTGCCAACAAGATAAAGTCAGACTCTGGTCACATCCTCACTGGTCATGACTGAGGGCAGGGATATCCTGGCTAGCAGATGCAGTTTGCAGAGGGAATCAGCCACTGGGGAAAGCAGAGCATACAATGTGAGGTTGCTCATTGGCCTCCTACCTGGAAAGCCACAGCAAAGACTTAATAGGATGACAGCACAGTAAGGCGGGGCTGGGCAGAGGAGGGGTGCATAAGCTCCTCCCAGCCAGCAGAGCTGCTGAGAGGGTCCAGCAGAGTCCTGCTACGCACTGCCTCCCTGGCCTCCGGCTCTCCCTGCTGCCTGCCGATCCTCCTGCTATGGTTACAGCTGGACTTCCTCCTCCATCTCCTTGGGTTCCTCCTCCTCCTCCTTCTCCTCCTCCATAACTCTTTCTCCTCCTTTTTTTTCTCTTCCTACCCCTCCCAATCCTTTTCATTTTTCCCTCCTCCTCTTTGTGTTCCGTACCTTAACTATCCAAGGAAGAAGGCACCTCCCTGGAACTCACTCCTGCTCTGTACAGGCACTAGCACACCTTCCAAACGCTGAGCTTCCTTTCCACCCTGGGTACCTATTGTCTCTCCATCTCTTGGCCATAACTCTGTTCCTGTCACATAGCAGGGCTCATAGTGGGGCTCAGAACCTGACCCTTCCTAGAGGCTGACCTTTGATCTCAGCTCCTAGGAGGTCACCTCAGCAGCAGCTGTTTTCAGGGAGAGCTGGCCTCACCTGGTCAGCCCAGGCTATGTGTAGCCATGTTATAAAGACCAACCTGTGCCCTAGGGCAAGAACCTTGGGCCACAGGGGAACAGTTGACCTAACCTGTGGGCTCAATGAGCCACACACCTCCCTTGCTGGAGCCCCTGTGAAATCTCAGGCATAGAGCTTGCCTGGTTGGCAGTGTTCTGGATGCCCTGCCTTGCATCTGTGCAGGAGGGTGGCATGCTCATCTCCACAGAGAGCAAACAGTGGAAGCTTTGTATTGGGACTTGCTGGGTATTCTGACCATCCTGCCCTCAAGAACTTGCCCTGTGGCAGTCAGGTCAGCCATTAGAGCAGGTGTGGGAACTATCAAGCCAAGGTACAGTTTAGACCCGCAAATTTTCTGGTGGCCATAGGGACTATCTGTGGTTCCCCCAAACTGTCATAGCCATCTTTTTCACGGACTGGACAAGCAGGTCATTAAGGCTGGGCCATCTGGTCTCCTTGGGGCCCCATTAGCCCCGCACGATGGCCCCTTGACCTATCTGCTCCCCCACCTTGTGGCCCTCTGTTCCTTGAACCTGGCTGACCTATGATGCCTCTGAGGCCTGGCTGAGAAGCATGAAGAAGCATGAGAAGCTGGCCTGTATCTCTCCCTCTGACCTGCATGTGGAGAACGACACACAGGGAAGCTACACATCACACCAACCTTGCTCTTGTCTTCAGTCCTGGCTGCTTGTCGACAGGCAGGATGCCAGATGGAGGAGCCTGTGGACAGATTCCCAAGAGGAGGACATCAGAGGGTAGTTCTGGATGTGCGGTCCATGCACAAATAGCTGCTCACTACCCTCTGAACAGGCCCCACGCCCCCTGTCTGCGACACTGAGAGTAGCACCTGCACTGAAGCACCTTGGCTCATATGAAGTTGTAACATGAGGGAAAGGGGAGAATTTCCCAGTGTGGGCCAGTTAGTCCAGTGGGCAGCAGCACGGCTTTCAGGCTCGACACACAGCCAGGTGTCAGAGGGGGTGATCTCAGAGGTAGCATCAAGTACAGAGGCAGACATGGGGAAGAAGTTGTCATGGCCAGGATACCAGGAGTGTCACAGCACCCACACTTTCCAGAGCTCTGATCACAGCATCAGCAACATGTCAGACACCAGGTTCATGGAGAGCTGGTGTGAGGTGCCAGACAGAGGGCCAGGAATGGTGGAGTTCCACACAAGGCCCTGACCATAGGCTTCAGTGTCACTAGCCTGGCCATATCCTCATTGCTGTGTGGGAAACCCATGCCTGAGAAGGGGAGCCTGGACTCCATGTCCATAGAAAGCCCTGGCAGGCCCCACTGCAATGACTGAAGCAGCCCAGAGTCATAAAGGGAATCTTTGTTTCCTGAGATGAGGGCACCTTCATGTGAGCACGTGTCCCCAAGCCACTGTCCCATGAGCCGTGCTTGGCATTGGCTGTCCCTCTGTCTGAGGGCTCCATTCACATTTACAGTGGAACCTCTGCACAGGGCCTCCCACTGGGCAGCCACAGCGGCTGGCCTGATTCTCAGGATCTCGCCTTGGGAACAACAGGCGACAGTGGGGACGAGGCTGTCACATCTGACATCATCCCAGGGCTTGCCTCAGAAAAGGGAGGCCTGTCTGACACACACAGATCAGAATGCCTTTCTGTGGTTACCCAGTTACTGTGGGCAGTACACAGCAGATGCAGCTGCTTCTATCTCTGTCCCTGCCTAGGCCTGCTCGGCTGCCCTGACGACCCCAGAAGGAAGAGTAAGTAGCCAGAGAGATGAAATGTCAATACAAGGCCACCCACCCTCACTTAGCCCACTGATCGTGCCCCTCTGCCACCCTCAGCTTGGATGTAGGCTCTCAACAGGATCTCTGCCTTCCTATTCACCCATTCTTCCATGGCCAATCCAAGTCCTGCCCACACCTCCTCCAAGAAGCACTCCCACCCTTGTTGCTGGTGTATTTGGATCTTTTGGTCTCACACCAGCTCCCTCTGGCTTGCTGCCCTGGAGGGTGGGCCATCCTATATCGCCTATCTTTCCCCAGAATGAGGTAGGAACTGGAAGTCACAGGCTCCTTGCTCCTTAATTAAACTCCAGCCTAGACCAGGCTGTGACCTCTGTCTAGTCTTTGACCTCTGCTCCCAATGTTTTAGCCTACCCTTGCTGTCTGGTGACATTCCTTGTTCACCTCTGGTGACAAGCCTCGCCCTGCTTTCAGTAAGGGTCCCCACCATAGATGCATAAGCTGGCTAGCTTTCACTCTCAATGCAATACACATAGACTCATCTGTGAAGAGTTTCACTGAGAAATTGTATAGGTCAGGTTGGGGTTACATTTTAATTACTGTAAGATGACTCAACCCATCATGAGGTGGGCATCCTCTGGCTTTGTGTCCTGGACTGTATAAGAGCAGAGATGGCTAGCTAAGTACTAAGCAAGCAAGGAGAATGCATGCATTCATGTCTCTCTGATATTGACTGTGGGTGTGACTGACAGCTTTAAGTTCCTGCCTTGATTTCCCTGCAATAACGGACCAACCTGGAATCATGAGCCATTAAGCCATTCCTCCTCTATGATCAGGATATTTTATCACAACAGCAGAAATGAAACTAGGATAACATGGTTTCTGCCCTGAGATCAAGGGGTTCAGAACATGCTATCCCAACATGTGACCAAGCAGCACCATGTGACCCGCATGGCCTCTGTGGTAGAAGGATCACTTTGAGCTGGTTACCTGGGGACCCAGAAAACTCAGGAATGATACAACAGAGAGGAGGCCACTGCAGAGGGGAAATTCAGATCTGTATAGAGGTCTCTGTGTGTGAGGGTACATTCTCTCCTGACAGATGGAGGTCCCATCACTGGGGAGGTGTAATTAGCATCTGCAACAGAAAGACCCACACACAGCCTCAAAGCCTCCTTCCTCTGTTTGGCATCTTCCTGACACTCTTTTCTCATGGCTAAGAATGTGATACCTCAGTCACAAATCAAAGCTGAACTCTGAGATCCACCCTGGAGATGTACTGTCTGTTACTCTGGCTTTCCTGTGCATGCCCTGTTATCCTACGCCTACCTTCCACCACAGGGGTCCCCAAGGGTAAAGAGAAAACTATATTTACTCCCCTACAAGGGCCACTGTCGCCCCACTCTGCCTTCAACCAATAGGAAAGCAATGAGGGAACACTGAGCTCTCCATCAGAATTTAATTGTAACCATAAGACACTGTCTGGGAGGAGAAACCAGACAGCTGTACAGACTGGCTTGGTGTCCAGCTCTAGGAGTCCCAAGGGCCTCTCTCCTTTACTGTACTGTAATGTCCAGTGAAGACAGTTGCAGAAGCTCTGACTTCCCAGCAAACTCTTGCACCAGGTCCTGATCAAACACCTTAACCCAGATGACATCATTCCCAGTAGAGTTGTGGGATGAAACCATGCTGTTTCTTTCACTTTCCGAAAGATAGGACTGGAAAGGGATGGAGAGCCATAACCTCGCCTTCAGGCCTGCTAGGCTGGCAAGCTCCTAGAGCAGCCTGTGTGGCCTGGTGTTGATCTACAGCCACCTTTAGTTGGTTGTTCTGTCTCCTACACTGCCTTAGGCGGGACAGTGACCCGGCAATGCCATCACTTCTCTGTCTCTCCTGCCATCTGTGGCCTCACTAGGTCTACAGCACCATGTCCTCTGCTCGGCTGTGGGATATTCGTTCTATTTTAGAGAATGAAACATTTCATGGTTTTAGAATGAGACATATAGCCATGAAGGTGGCTAAGCTGTGTCACTGTCATTTTCTGTTTTGACACTATTGTGTTTTATTTATGTTATGTTATTGGTATCGTGTGTAGGCTTGTATGACATGGTCAGAAGACAGTTCTGTAGAGTCAGTTCTCTCCTTCCACCTTTACTTGGGTTCTGGGGCTGGAACTCAGCTTATCAGGTTTCTGCAGCAAGTGTCCCTAGCCACTGAGCCACCTCATTGGCCCTGTTAATACAATTTTTAAAGACCAGTTGTTGGGTTTTCCATGAACGCATTAGAGGACTCCTTTCTTCCAATTTTCCTTTGCTTTCAATGTCATGAGAGCTGCTTCTCTCTACACTTTAGGGAGGAAGCCTGGTCTTCCTGCAATGTAACAGAGGCACCACAAGCAAAGGCTCACGGGAGACACAACTAAAAGTCTGTGACTCCTCAAGTGGGGATGAGGCCTGACAGAGAGTGGTGGGACCACATGGTCTGCTCTTTGGCTGCCTGATCTCACTGACACCCTCAGTGGTGATGGAGATATGTAGAGACCACAGTATTTATGTATGTGACAGTGCTGGCTCCTAGCAGCATCATGACCAATTTTGCCCCCAGCACAGTGCACACTAAGGCGATATCTGAATGGCTTACCTTGGAGGTACATCTCCTCTCCCTCTGAGAACATCTGGCCGCACCTGACGCATAGCGCGCACGAAGGGTGATAGTGCTTCTCCCCAGCCTGGGGAAAGCAAAGGTAGGTGAGTGTAGCCACCTGCAGGCCATAGAGTGCAGGGTGGGGCCTGCCCTGTGCACACATCTGGGGAGGCTGGGTAGTGAGCACATGGAATCAAAGATCTGCACAATCTAGACAGGGGACATTCAGAGTGTCTGAGGGGTCAAAGGCCAGGAAACCTAGCTCCGCCCACTTTATTCTTGACCTCTGGAGACCAGTTGTGCAACTTCATTTCTCTGGTAATGGGAGCAGGAGGATAGTTTTGGGGTTTGTGTGTGTGTTGTTGTTGTTGTTGTTGTTTATCTCTGCATTCCTCAATTTGCTCAACTGACACTTTCTGGTTTAGCAATTCTTAAATTAAAACCATTAAATTAGATTACAAATTTTAATCCTGAAACAATAAACAGATTACACTAATCATAACTTCTCGTCTCTGGCTTACTTTTACATGGTGCCAAAAAAAGAAAAAAAGAAAAAAGTCCCAAAATACTGTTTCCGCCATCCTCAAGAGTGAACACTGTTCCCAGGGTGCAGCAGGTGGGCCTGCTGCTAAATGTGAGAAATGAAGCCAGTGTCTCGAGGCATCCTAAAATGGGAAGAGGCCCCACACCTGCTCCTGAACTTGAATCTTAATCGGCACCTTCCTGAAATGGAGGGTGGCTTAAGAACACCTTCCTCACTCCCTTCCCCTGCCTGTGTTTTCCCTTGAAAAAAAAAGTAGGCCATATGAAAAAGGAGAGTCTAGAATGTGCTCCTCTCCTGTGTGGGCCTTGACAGCTGCTCGGCAACCTTCCTCCCAGCTATCAGCTCAGCCCACACCCACGCTCATGTCTTGGGCAAAGGGATCCTTAAGGCAGAGAGGACAAATCCCATCCATGGAGGCTGACCCAGTCCTGGCCCTTGCTCGTGTTAACCCTGTGACCCGCTCCTCTGGACCTTCCAGCTTCACCAAAGGCCTTGCTTCCTCCCAAAGCCACCTCCTTCATAGGGGTCTCCCCCATGCCTCCTAAGCCCATCTCTTCTGATCCATTTTTCACTGCTTAGTGAATGTGCAACTTCATTCTTCTTCCTCCCAGAACACACTGGGCTTTGCTATCAGGGTGGGGTGCCCGGGTCATACCCAGTGACAGCCTAAATGACAGGATAATGATCTGGGTCATTTTGGATTATAATAGACAGCTTAGTGAGTGGGCAGGGTGGTCTGTGTTTTGGGCAAATGTTGAAAATGACTGTAGTTTTGGAAAAGTCATCTCATTGCCAGAATTGATGTTCCCCGGTATGTGACTTTTCCACCCATTCCCCTCCCGCTCCCCACAAGTTCTCCCAGCTGGTCTGGGACAGCCCCAGTATTAACAACCCCAGGATTGCCACCTGTGTCCATGTGTGAATTGAGAGGGACAGGGAATGCTGGTGGGAACAGTTTCTGAAACACTAGGCTCAGGGCTGGAGAACGGGCTCAGAGGTTACCAGAGCTTGCAGATCTTCCAGAGGACCTGAGTTCAGTTCCCAGCACCCAAGACAGGCATCTCCACTGTTATCCGTACCTCCATCTCCTGGCTATTTGATGTTTCCTTCAGGCACACCACACATGTTCCATACATAGAGATATAAACACATTGGGGGCCGGAGGAGAGACACACAGACACAGACAGACAAAGAGATACCAGAGCAACAGAGAAAGAGACAGAGAGAGAGAGAGATGCAGACGATCTGAACAGCAAGGAAGAGAAGCCAGCACAGAGGATCCAGACCTGGGTTTATCGTGTGCAAGTGAGGGGAACAGTTATAGGGTAGTGACTATCCTGCTGTGACTGTCCACAGAGGCTGGGTGTGTTCCTAGCTTGAGTGTGTCTGATTTGTGGAAGTGTATCCACTCCCCTCTGCATGTCACTCCCAAGTACAAGAGTTCCACAAACATGTGGAAGGCCTTACTGCAAGATCCAAAACAGAAAAACCATCAAAAGAAACCCTTGCGGAAAGCCCACATGAGCCTGGATGGAGGCTTAGTTGGACAGCAGATCCACGAACAACAGAAGGACAAACAGAAACTAGACTTCAACAAGACCCACCAAAAGCTCTCATTCAGGAAAGGGCACCAGCAGAAGGCTGAGGAGACAAGCTGAAGATGAGGATGATGGCTTCATAAGCCACAGATTTAGTAAGGGCTGGGGATGCAGAATATGTAAGTAGCTGCTGCCACTCAACAAGACACAGCCCAGAGAAGAAGGAACAGCACTTTCTGCCTGTGGAGGAGGTGGGGGAGGTGTCACTGAAAGCTCTCATCTCTCTGCTGTCAGGTCTAAGTCAGGATCCCAAAGAGGCTGAACAGGTATGCGGGGGAGCTCTTATTGGAGGGCGGGCCTTTCAAACCACTTCTGAATGTCTGAGGAACCACAAGGAACACTGACTGCAGGGCAGGAGGCAGATGAAGCCGTGGCTTGCAAGGCCACACGATGCGTGTAAAAGAACAGTGAGACCAAAGACAGCTGGGAGAAGGTTCTCGAAGACTGGGTGCCCACTTAGAAAAAAAAAAAAAGATCTTTTCTCCTATGACCCAGCCAAAGCCACCTCTGTCGCCTGCCATTATAACTGCCAGTACTGCCATAGCCATTGACCTGGCTGACATCATCCTGGCCACCACTGAGGAAAGCCACGGCAAGGGAAAGTAAGGTGGCTGCAATCATGACTGACAGCAGAAGGGAAAGGAATGCTTTGCTCATCACCTCTGAGGATAAGGTTGTCCTTCAGAAATGCCACACCATGAGTGGACACCACAGTGAGGAATGAGCCACAGTGAGCCCTGCTAATGCCTCATGGCCAGTGCTTCATGTAGGCCCACATGGTTCTGGAAAGTCTGGAACAGGTGGTGTGCTGGTGGCTTGGGTGGCAATGAGGAAATATCCCATGACCATAGTGTTGGCCTGTATGGTGTCAGTGTTGATGGCTCTAATGAGTTTGGTAACGATGGTGGTTATGGGGAAGGCAGAGGCTATGGTAGTGGTGGGCGGGGCTATTGCAGGAATAGCTATGACAGCTGTAACAATAAGGGATAGGGAGGGAGCCTTGCAACAACAGTAGCGGCAACTGAATAGGTGACACCTACACAAATTGGAAATCACAAACATCAACCTCCAGACTTTGGACCCACGAAGGGGGAAATTTGGAGGTAGAAGCTCTGGCCCTGTGGTGTGGAGGCTCCTAACACTTGAGCCAAACCAGGAAACCAAGGTGGCCATGGTGGGCCCCAGCAGCAGCATTGGTACAGCAGGGAAGGTTCTAACCATTGACGGGGAACAAAGCCTAGCAGGACAGGGAGCCAGAGATGTGACACAGAAGCCACAGGTGACAATAGACTGTGAACTTAGGATAGTACCTGTGACTGTCTGTCTAACAGGAAGGTTTCTCGAAGAGGGGGACCTATGGGACTAGTGAGCCCCAGTTTGCACACTGACTATAGAAGCCTGGGATGCATTTGTATGTTTTAGGGCATTCCCAGTGACTAACTGCACAGTCTGGGCTCCCTCTGCAACTAGAGGAGATTGGTGCCTGGTGGAGTTCTTGTCACTGTCAGCCATGTATCTCTGCTGCTGACGCCATGGCCCACTGCCACTGTGTCTCCCTCACAGCGAGAGGTCTTCCAGTCATCTGCCCAAACAGGGTTTACCCACAAGAATACCTAAGCACCAAGAATAGATTGCTTCAGCACTGAACCTGGCCTAGTCCCTTGCCTGCTTGGGGGTCAAGATGTCTCAGATCTGAACAGTGTGTATACATCAGGAGCCCAAAGATGTTTCAACAGTGTGTGGTTTTAGAAAAATCTTAAGCCTTCCAAAAAGCAACCATCATCTTTAGCAAAACAGACCAGCACTAGGGAAACAGAGGCAGGCAGAACTTTGTGAGTCTGGTGTACAAAGTGAGTCCAGGACAGCCAAGGCTATACAGAGAAACCCTGTCTTGAAAAACAAAATAACAACAAAAACAAACAGACCAAAGCTGGCAATGGGGTTATGAGCAACCCACAGGAACACAGAGCCCCAGTAGTCCCAGCAGGACAGGGCTCCAAGGATAGTCTCCAGCAGCCCTGCAGAGAGGGTCAGTGGCAGTAAGGTAGGGTAGAAGCCTCACGCCCTGAGACACTGCTTCTCCTCCTCCACAGGCTGGAGCAAGGGACCACTCCTCAGCCTACCAGCTGAAGTCCAGATCTTCCTAACTGGGCCTCTCACACCCAAGGCCAATACCCTGTTCCTCAGAGTCAACCATAGGGTCTGATAGAGCAGGTTACCTAGAGGCCTGGACATGCCACTTGCTGCCCCTGGGTTCTCCTTTGGTTGCTTCATGGAAAGCAGAGCCGGGCCTGCAGGTAGCTGCTTGGAGCCTGGGGCATTCCTTGACCAGTCTCAAAAGTATAGACACCTTTATTCTTGATCATTTTTGCAGTGCTGGGTTTGAACTCAGTGTCTTGCCTTTGCTGGGCAACTGCTTTCCCACCGAGCTATATCCTGGCCTTTGGTCTGTAGAGACAATCTCACTTTGAAGCACAAGCTAGCCTTGAACTTGCAAGTCTCTTGCTGCCACCTCCTGAATACTGGTATTCCAGGTGGGTGCCACCGTGCCAGGTTTGCAGATTGCTTGTGAATTCCCAATACTGAATCCAGATGTTAAAAGTCCTAATTGCCATGGTGCAATGAGGAAATGAAATTTACAATACCAGGAATCAAAGCCCCAGAGCAGGTGCCAGCAGCTCAGAGGTACCTGATGGCTGCCTCAGCACTGGACCCCTGGGGCTCTTCCATCTGCGACCTTGTGGGAATCACCCTTGTTCCCAGAGGGAGAGTCAAGTTAGTACATGTCCAGAAAAGCCCTGGAGTCCCTTCCCAGACTCTGGCTCTGTCCCTATGCTCATCCCCCTTATCACCTCACTGGCTCCTCACATCTCAGGATCCATTACTGACACGCAAGCCCACTGGTTGCCTCTATCTCCACCTCCCCTCTTAATCCTCACCATCAACTCCACTTAGGAAGTCATCTTGGGAAGCTGTACCATCTACCCATACAGCCATCCTAGGGCTCACCTAGGGATGCACCCATGAAAGGTGCTCTGAGGGGAAACATAGGCCTATGGTTAGGCATAAGTACTCCCTGGGGACAGAGAGTCCTGGCCAAACACACATAGGAACAGTTGAGAATCCCAGATTACACACTTGTACCTGTACCTCTGTGTTTGTATGCCTGTGTGTGTTGTCTGTATGCAGTAAATGTCTATAGCTCTGTGTGTGTGTGCTTGTATGCAGCATACTGTATGTCTGTGCCTCTAGGTATTATATCCATGTGTAAGTCTGTGGGTTGCCTCAATGTGTGTGGAATACAAAAATACCACTCCTAAATGCTGAATAATTTAGGTGTCAGCATTCATTAGGAGCAATTTTTATTTACTTTACAAAAGCCAGTATGTCTTTTGAAAATAAGCACACTGGATTTAAGGGCTTGAGACGCTGTCTTCATTGCAGTCTTCAGCTTTCCAATGCTCCCAACTAGTTGAAAACACAGTTTGTTCTCTGCCAGTAGTAAACTGCACACACCTATGGAATGGCAAGGAATGCCCCCAGGGGAATACAGACGTGGGCAATTGAAAGTAACATCCTGTCATGACAGGAGATGGCACCCAGAAACAGAAATGTCGGTGTGGGTCCCTGACCTAGGGCAGAGCAGCCTGGACAGTCCCCTCTCCTGCAGACATCCTTCACAGCAGGGACCCGGTTACATCACTTCTGTGAACCCAGCCCCCAGCTCACAGTGGGACACAGTGAGTCCCATAGGAGTTAATACCAGGAATGGAGAAGGAAAGAAAAGAGGAATGGAGGAAGGGAAGAAGTAAAGAAGGAATTAATTAGTGGTCCTAGAGGGACCTGGGCTTCACGTTACCATGGCAATAGCCATAGGTATAAAACTGCACTGAAAATGGGACCCAAACCATGGTGCCATCAGGGTTAAAAGAGTGGGGCCAAGTTACACCCCCATACCATGCTCACTCCCTTTGCAGTGAGAGGAAATAGGGCTTGTGGGGTGGCTAGCTAAGGACTACCTGAGCATTGCCAGGACCCCCCCCCCCGCCTCCTTCCACACCTCTCTTCTATTCCCAGCTCCAAAGGACTCCCTGTAGGCATGCCTCATGAACCCCCCAGCAAACTGCCACTCTCTGTGAGTTGACTTCAGCCACTTCGGGTCTGTAGCCTTGTAGCCAGGTGTGAGCTCTGCCTCATCACCCCCACAGCTCCTCTGCTCTCACCTGTCCATCTCTGCTACTGCCCCTCCCGTGCTCCCACAGGTCCCCACTGAGCAGAACTGCTGTCAGTGACAAGAGTGACAAAGGATGAGAAGAGGGAGGAGTACCCTGTCCCCATCACCAGGAACACACATTTCCCAGGCAGTGCTGCTGGCACCAAGAGCTTAAGATGGCACCGTGCCGGCCTCACGCAGTCATGGCACAAATGAGCCTCTGTGGGGGAACACAGGAGGCTCCCACTTGGGCTTCACAGAGAAAACAGCTGGGGGCTGAAGATGATCTTAGCAAGGGGGGCTGTGAAGACCTCCAGCAGCCCACCCACCTGGCTCAGCACAGCTCCTGCCAGCTCTGCCAGGCTTCCTACCTGTTCGGAATCTGTCCCCAGCCCTTCTCAGCGCACGAGCCTGGACCACCTGCCCCGAGGGCGTCACCCTTGCCCTCAGCCAGCCTCCGTACTCTTGTCCTCTTTTTTCTTTCTTTCTTCCAATAAGTCACTCGCTCCTGCGAGTTCCCCTAGAGCCCGGTATCACCAGCCGGGCACCAGCTTGCCTGGCCCAGCTTCAGGCAGGGCCGCTGCAGCGCTGCTCGCTTCTGCAGAGCTGGCTGTCTCCACCCGCAGCTCCCACCTCACACCCGCCAGGAGGATGCTCAGAGCTGTGCAGAGCCAGCAGCACAACGACTCCGCTGCGCCACCTCCACTAACCACCACCGCCGCTGCAGCACACTCGCCCCCAGAGAAGGCAAAGCCGAAAGCATGCAGCCTCTGGGAAGCCCTTTCTCCTCCATGGTAGATGGCAGGGGAAAACCGGGACTGTCCAGAGTCTGTCAGCTAGAACAGCCTCTTTCCACGGTCCAGACAGAGCGCACCGACAGTGCTTCACTGCACCCAGTCCCAACTTCTGCACTCGGCCCAGAGACACACAATGAGGATGTTCAGTCTAGAGATGTGGTCATGTGCTCACCTTGCTCTCACCACACATGGGGGACACCCATGGCCTCACAAGCAGCCCCCCACCCACCCCCGTGTATTATCCTGGAGCAACTTGGAGCTGTGACATAGGACACGTCATAGCTCAAGCCTCACCAACCCTCTCACAGCCCTGCTCTCGGTACTTGGCCAAATCTGCCTGTCCAGACTAGCTTTTCTAGGGGAGGGTGTGCTGACCTCTGCAGTGAAGTGGTCCAGGTCCTTAAACTGTGCTTTTAGTCGCAGCAGCAATGGCAGAGACGGAGCCCAGACACACCCACATCAGCCCACAAGGTCACAACTTGGTGAGACAAGATTAGGTTACCCTACTACCCAAGGTACGCTCTCTGGCAGAGGTAAGGAGATGTAGGGCAGTCCGTGTTCAAGTGAGGCTATGCCAGAGGATTCCTCACACCTGGCTGAGCTCTAGAGTCTTTTTTACTTCAAAGAAAGAGGGACAGCTGTGTGGTCAGCTAGGTGCACGGGTGCCAAGGTATAAGGGAGAGGAGGGAGCCCCAGGTCCATAATGGAAGACAGACATGGTTTCCTGAGCTTGAGATCCTCAGTGGGACGGCAGAGCTCAAGCTTCAGTGTGCTATGGTGAGGGACCCTGAGGGTCAGGGAGGCCAGGTGGATGGTCCAAGGAGGTGAAGACACACGGAAGTCACAGCTGCAGCAGCCCCGGGGGGCTCTCTCCAGGCTGATTCTGGCAGATGCTCTTTTTAATAGGCACCATTTAAGCTGTTTTAAAAACTCCTGGGGGCACACGGCACTCAGGAGCAGGAGGCAGGAGGATCAGGAATTCAAGGTCAGCTTCAACTGTGCAAGAAATTCACGGCCACCCTTGGGCCACATGAGACCCTGATTCAAAAAATTAAAATTAAGAATAATGAAAACAAAAGGCACTGAGGAGGAACTTTTGTTCAGAGAGGGAAACAAAGAAGGATCCTGGGTAGAGTGAAACTCCAGAGGAGGCGGAAGGGCAAGCAGGGAAAGAGTGGACGGGGACTGGACCAAACTTATGAGGAATGAGACAGGTTGGTCTTTTGTCCTAACCCAGTATATGCCTGTATGAATACCCGCTATGATCCCCACCCAGGACAAGATGCACAGGACCTGCAGGAGCTAAAATCACAATCTTACTACATAATTCCCTCAAACAACTTGAAGACACCACTGCAGACACAAGCTCTATTTATGAAGAAGAGTCAAAGCAGCCAGCCTGCCTCAGGACTGGGGAAAGGCAGAGCCTTACAGAGTCGGATCGGCAAAGGCTGGGGTGGCCGGAGACAGTGAGAAGACCCTGGCTGAACAGCAAGCAACTGCCACAAACTGTACAAGCGTTTGCAGTTTTGAGCCGGCATCCATGTTTCTGTGGACCTTTCTAGAAGCATGAACGTAGCCTTGGGAAAAGATGTTCACTGTAGTCTCATTTACCACAGTCAACCAGAGCATGCCCTGCCTAACTCGAGGACCCAGGTCCCATGTGAGGAGGTGTGTGATACGTGTTGATGTGCGCTTACATCTCAGAGAGCTATGCGCATCAGGCTGTGGAATAGAAGTGGGTTGAGAGAGCTTGCGCACACTGTGGCGCCATCAACACGAACTCTGTATGGTCAGGAAAAGGCTTAGCGTGTGCACAGGGAGGGGTCAGCCAGAGGATTTAGGGCTCTTTCTGAGATGACTTAGCTCTCAGAGTGCCAGCCTTCTCACAGGCTTCTCACCTCCAACACACGGCCTGTGATGTACTTCTCACAGCCATCACAGCGGATGCCGAACTTGGTGTGGTAATCAGCCTCGCAGTAGGGCAGCCCGTCCCTGCAATGAGACAGGCAGTCAGGGCAGCATGGATCACCCACTTGGCCCCCAACACATGACAAAACTCATACGAGAACTTTCTGTCAACATGGAGGCAGGGTAGCTTCCTACTCCTTTGAGGGACAAATCCTGGACAGGTAGCATTCATTTGCCATCAGCTTTCCCACTGCCTGAGAACTATGAAGACCACCCACTTCCCAGATGTATACACAGGAGCAGGGGCCAGACTACCTGCCCACTGGATGAGAGAGGAGAGAGGGACAGCTCCAGAGACTGAGCTAAGGAACAAAGGCAGCCTCCGGGAAGTGGGAGGTGCTAAGCCATAGAGCTGACTCTTTTGACCAGGGGCCTGAGAGGGTACAAAACAAGGGCACCCATACCAAGAACAAAAATGTCCTGAACAAGGGTAACTTGAAGGCCAGTAGCATGTACAATAGCAGGAGGGCACAGGGTACCTCTGGCTGCAGGTGGAGGCTCCTGGTGTGAATCCTGCCTGTGCTCTGGAGTGTGGCTAGACACTCAGTGCTGTGACGGCAGCAGGAGTCAGCATAGAGGGAGATTGTTCTGGGACCTGCACTCAGGAGAGTGGCTGACCCTGTTCAGTGTTAAATGGGCTAGCATTACCCCAGTATCGCTGGGAGATACAAACAGGATATGCCTAACTTACGTACCCTTTTTCTTCAGCACTATGAGCCTAGCAATAGATGAAGGGCCACAAAGGCAGGGAGAGAGGGCTCAGGGAAGGGAAGGCGTGGGGAGGCATGGAGGTTGCAGGTAGCCACACTCAAGATGGGAAGAAATTTCTGGGAGGAGACGAGCAAACCGCCTTGAATTCAAATGCCACATCCCAAGTGTGTCACTTAACATCACTTAACCTCAGACCCTCCCACAGGAAAACAGGAGAACTGAGAGTGAGGTCATCACAGGCGAAGGCGATGCTGGAGACTGATTTAAGGCAAGCACTTGTCGGTGTTGCTAGCTGCAGTTGTCTCGAGCCACAGTCCAGCAGGAGTCAGTGTGGAGGTAACAGGACAGACTCCTGCCGCTCTAATGCACGCTCACTGCTGGAGCAGCAGCTATTGAGAACTCTACCGAGATTTCCCACGACTGTGACAGGCATTCTCAGGCTGTTGGGGTTTAGACTAGTTGCCACATTCCTTCCCTTCATGTCTGGACACTCACAAGCCCCCAGAATGAGTGCTGGTGGCCCTCTGTCACCACCCTCCACTGATCTCAACTCTCAGAAGTGTGTCCCAGAGGGAGGAAGGATGCAGACCCAGAGACCCCACAAGCCCATGTCTCTACAGCAAGCCCAGGGCGTTCTTAGATACCATCTCCATGGCAATACCAATGTAATCTCCCCCTCAGTTCTGGGCTGGCTCTGGAGGCTGCTAAGTAACATGCTGGTGTGGGTGAGCCACCAACGCCCTGTGTGGGGTGGCACCTGATTGGGAAGGAGGGGGCAGCACAATGCTGCCATTTTCTGCAAAGAGCCCTGAACACCAAGCTCTGTCTTCCCGAGTCCCTCCCCACAGTATGGCTGTGATGGAGGCCAGGGGACAAGCTTCACAGAGTCATCTATCTGAGTGGAAGCTCACTTTGGTTTGGGAACATCATTTTAGACAACGTTTCAGTTTGTGATCAGAGGGCCACATGGTATTGTAATGAGGAACACAAAGAACTCCCTGGTGTTCTCTATTTGGTCCCTTGTGACAGAGTGTACTGTCAACCTGGGGGTCAGCATGATCACATTGGCAACTGCAACTCTGAGCATTTGTGTTTATATACATGTGTGTGCATATACATGTACATGTATTCATATCTGTGTGTATGCATAGAGGCATGCATGCACACATGTGTGTATGCATACGTGTGTATATATGTGTGCGTGTCTACACGCATGTGCATGCACCTGCAAATCTGTGCATGCATTTGTGCACATGTACTCCACTCTATAAAATCTTACCACTGAATGTTTTTCACCTGATCAATCCCTATGTGGCTTCCAATTTTGGAGCATGGAAGAGGACCTTTCCTGCGCTAGGGGGAACTCCTCCAGCCCCATCTACCCAGCTCACTTCACCTGCACTGTGAGGATTCTCTGCCTCATCTCCCTGATCCCAGGGTTAAAATACATCCCAGCTCAAGACATGATCCCACAGCCTCTGGCAAATGTTCTGTCCTCCTCAGGCAGGTTCACCCAACCAACAGCAAGCTGGGGGAGTGCTGAGACTAGGGGATACCTCAAAGGGAATCTCTACAGATCAGAGCATACACCTATAGGCTCCCATATCCCGTGGGGACAGCCAGCCCCATAAGTCCTTGCAGCTAGTGTCTAGTAGCTGTTATGTGCTCCACAGAGCATCAAGTGCCAGGAATGTCCAGCACAAAGCAAGTGGTAACATCCTGGAACAGAGACGCAGGTGTTTTGTGAAGTCAGAGCTGGCAGCGCTAGCTTCTAGCCACAAGTCAGAGCTGAAGACTGTGAGCCACTTCAGCAGGACTGCTGGGAAGAAAGAGGGGCACTGTGGGACCAGTGCACGTCTTGGCCCTTGCTCTGTACCCAGTGGCAGGACTAGTCAGCGCCTGCACCAGGACTAGACACCCTGCCCTACCTACAGCATCGGGCAAGGCCTCCCTGGGCTGGCTCTGCCCACCACACTCACTTGCTGATATACTCGGCATTGAGAAGTTTCCCACAGGTCTTGCACTTGAAGCATCCCAGGTGCCAGTGCTTGTCCAAAGCCACCAGGGCCTGGCCATTCTTGATTTCTAAGCCACAGCCCCCACAACCTGGAACAGAGAACAAACATGGATACCTTAACTATGTACCCTTATACCCTCAGGGGCCCAGCAACCACACCAGGGTCACTCAGAGTAGCCTGGACTCAACCCCGTGGGATCTTAAGACCCCACAGGGCAGCACTAGAGGAGATGGACAGGCACAGTGGTATGCAAACAGGACCCTGTCTCACAGTTAAAGGGAGCCCTTGTACAGCCCAATGGTGAGGCTTGATTGTGTGTGAGGAGCACCGACACTATGCAGCCTGTGCTGGAGACTGGGAAATCCAAGGTGAAGATGAGACCCACACCTAGCCTTCTAAAAGACTGGATCTGTCATGGCA
Organism: Pachyuromys duprasi; assembly: GCA_028658305.1. NCBI lineage: Eukaryota > Metazoa > Chordata > Mammalia > Rodentia > Muridae > Pachyuromys > Pachyuromys duprasi. The sequence continues at coordinate 88,846,117 of CM053765.1, forward strand.
CAAAACCATAAGTCACACCAGAGTATATCAGGATCTAGGCTGGCACCTCAACAGAGAGATATGATTTCCCTGGGGAGGTCTGAGCCTCTTGCCATTCCTACTCCTGGCCCACATTCCTACCTGTGGGGATCCCCTTCCTGTAGAGGTCTGAGTCACAGCTTCACCTCGACTCTGTGCTCCACATCTCACCTGCTTGGAGCCCCCTGCTGGGAATTCTCTGAGACACATACCCTCAGCTCCTCCTCTGGCTATCTGAGCCCCCCCCCACCCCCGCATTTGAGATTCTCTCCCCATCTGCTCTCTGTTCTGACCCCTAGTCTGCTGGGGCCTATAACAGGCCCAGACGGCTTCTGCACCTGCCCTGCTCATACCTTTCTTGCTCGGAATCCCACAGGATTAAAGAATCCCACTGTAGTGAAGAATGCTGGTCTTCACTGGTAGTATCCTCATCAGTCTCCCCAGATGCCTCTTCCCTCCCAGCTGTGCCCATCCCTGCTCCATATGCCTGGGGGTCCTGGGCTTGCCTACTCTGCTGAGCCAGCTGGTCCCTCCATATGGGGAGCTGCTACAGTGGGGCCCTTGTCACTTACTGAAAGATGTGTGGGAGCTGTCAGCAAGGCAGAGTGGGAAAGGGCTGTAGGGTGAGCATGCAGGAGTGACTGTGGGGAAGTGTGCAGCATGTGTGCATGTATCTGTGTAAGGATATATAGGTACACTACATGCTGTGTGCGGCCTGTGTGGACACACTGCCTCTTAATATCCAGAGGTGGGTTCCAGGACCCCTGGGACACTGAAGTCTTGTCTAGGAAGAGCCATAACCTTTGCACATCAGTACATACATAGCACAGGCTTAAAGTTTCTTTGGCTAGTACTATCTGGAGCACCCAGACACCAAGCGAACAGTCCCCACACTACTCACTGGAACTAAGGACAAGGGAGATGTCTGCACATGCTCAGTACAGACACAGTTTGGGGTTTTGTTTGTTGACACGGTAGCACATGCTGGACTAAAACCCACTACATAGATGAGGGTGACTTTGAACTCTTGATCTCCCTGTCTATACCCTGCAAGTGATGGGGTTACAGGAATGTTCAACCACGCAGTCTTATGTGGTTCCGGGCCACATTCTGTGAGCACCACCATGCCAGCGGCTCCCAGACAGGGGTGATTTGTTCCCAGAGGAATTTTAATAAGACCTGAAGACATTTTTTATGGCTCCAAGTGGGGCTGGACCTCTGTGTATGCAATGTGGGACATGGAGGAGAAGCTAAGCCTCCCGCCTAGCCCCACACATGGCCCCAAATGCCAATAGTGCTGGGACTGAGCAGCCACTCTGAGAGTGATGGCTGGTCTGTGGATGACACCACACCGGACTGCTGTGAAGGCCGAAAGGTGGGCCTCCTGCAGAGGTGTCAAGGAAGCAACCTCCAGGTGAGGCCCCTGGGGCTAACTGCATCTCACCTGCTACATAACCACTGGCAAGTCACTTGCATATACCGAAGAAAGGGTGATGTTCTTGTGGGCTAATAATAGTTCTGACTCACTAGAGAGCAAATCTAGTGAGAGAGCACAGGTCCTGGGTGTGAAGGCTGTGCCTCATGAATAAATAAAGGCAGGTACAGATGACATCTACCAGAGTGCCTGGCTTCCTTCTAACAATGACTCCTGTGGCCAGAGCTGGGGCTTCTGCAGGGGTACAAGGCTTGACTGGCACTCTGTTGCCACTAGCCCACCTGGCACTCTAGAGTAGCAAGTGGAAAACTATCTGGGTTCCTCTGCCTGGACCCCACAGGGACAGTCTGAGGCTCTGGGCCACCATGAAGTTGCTCTCAACAACCTCCCCCTTCCCTGTTCCTGAAAGGTACTTAAGGAGTGTTGTCATGGGAACGCAGTGCTCAAGGTCAATTCCTCTGGTGCCCTGGCAGCCCTGCATGGCTCTGCTGACACAAGCACAGCCTGTGCAAAAGTTTAGTGGCAGGAGTGGTGGGTGGGTGGGATTTCTTACCGGGTCCCCTAGCATTCAGTGCTCGGTTACTGTGCTGGTCCCACGAAGTCAGGCTCCATCCCAGGCCCTGCAGAGACCACCCCAGCTTGCAGCTCAGAACCCACCCTGACAGAGGCGGAGTCATACTTACTCCGGAGGCCCTGGGCCAGGTGAGCGCTGCTGCCCAGTGACGTGGACGGGGAACACTTCTGGCACATACACTCCTTCCCGTTGAAGGTCACACGGTCCCCAGGAGGAAAGGGCAGCCTGAAATGAGAGTGGACATCCTGTCGGCCACCTCCAGCCCTTCTCTCCTGCTGCCACTTCAGGGCATGTCTTGCTGACTCAGCAGACATTCCTCTTTCTGGAGGACCAAGAACCTGCACAGACTAGGCTGGCACCAGGTCCTAGCCTTGCTGGCTGGTCCTGCAACCTTCGTGGCTGTCCTGGGTCCCCTGCAGTTTATAGATGCCTGCACTTGTCACCTGCTAGTGCTGTGGTCTGGAAGAGATCATGTCTTAACATGGACATGCCACACCTCTCCAGGTAAAGGGGACTGCCGGGTTGAGTGGGAGTCCCTGACAGTCTCTAATGCATCCTGAGTCATACTCCAGCTACTCAGCACCTCTGTGTTCCTGTTTCTCACCTACAAGAGAAGACTAACAGCATGCGCCACAGGCTTGCCATCCATTCAGACATGCCTTGTGGAATATGCTAGCCTGGATGGAAGTGCTGAGTGGCCATTCCCCTACAAGCTTAAATGGTAATACATTCTAGAAATTGCACACTCAGTATAATCGCCATCAATGTGCCATGGATCACCTGGCTCAAGCAAAAATGTCCCCGTGGCTCTCTCTCGCCACCCCACTTCCCATATCCCAGACAACAGAGCCGTATGAATGTTTTGTTCGATACCACACTGCCAAGATCTGCCCATGTCGCTGTTCTGGTATCACCAGTCTGTTCTTTCTCAGGGCCAAGAATTACTGCATTGCAGCTGTTGGAAGGGCACCTGGATCGTTCTCTCCTGGGACTAATGGCATCACAGGACTTCCATCCCAAAGTGGAATTCCTGGGCACCTACTATGTGATTCTGTCTCCAAGGGACCTGTACCACTTCTTGCCTCCTTGCTCCATGGCCTCACCAGCCCTGGCTATTAGCCACCGCATGTTGTATCTGTATGAGCAGGTGCAGCTGGCATCTCGCAGTTGCCCTGGTCGATGTTCCCAGCAGCTAATGATGTTAATGTAAGTATGTTTTCTGTCTCCTTTGGTCATTTTTGTATGCTCTTTGATGTCGCATCTGTTAAACCACTCAGCTCATGTTGTATGTTGTTTATTGGATTGTAAAAGTTCTTTATATTTGGTCTGTGTTTGGTTGTTTCCATCTTGCTACAATGAAATGCCCAATGGGAAGCAACTTAAGAGAGGAAGGGTTTGCCTTGGCTCACAGGTCAAGGGCAGAAGCCCATCATGTTGGGGAAGGCGTGGAGACAGGAGTGGAGGCTGTGGTTCACACTGTTCCCAGGCAGGGTTGGGAGAGACTAGGAAAGGGGGTCAGGCTATAAAGCCTAATCACATGCCCCCATGACCCACTTCCCCTAGCAATGCTCCAATTCCTAAAGGTTCTACAACCCTCCCAAATGGCACCCCCATCTGGGGACCAAGTATCGAAACACATGAGCCTGTGGGGGACATTTTTACCCAGGCTGCATCAGGGCCTATCCTCATAACCCTGGCTCTCCCCCTGCTTTAGATTTTGTTTGTTCTGACAGAACTTCACTCTATAGCTGAAGCTAGCCTCAAACTTGGGATCCTCCTAAGTGCTGAGATCTCAGGCTCTGTGCGGACATACCTGGCTGCTTTGAGATTCTGTTGATATCTTCTGCCATTATTTTCCTCCAGCCTGCAAAACCATCACTCAGTCGCAGAGCAGGCCTGCTGGGGCCAAATTCACTTAGCTCTTGTGGGTCCAATAAAGATTTTGTCTTCATCTTCTTTTATGGTGCCTGTTTATTGATGCTCACTATTCTCATGCCTCAGCGTATAATCCAATGAGGTTACTATACCCAGAGCTGTGGAATCATCACCATGATCAATTTCAGCTATATTTCAATCACTGTTTGAAACGGCATTTTAATCAACAAGGTCAACTGTGGACCAGTTTAATCATCTCTCAGAGTGGCCTTGGGCTCTGAGTCTGACCTTCTTTTACAGAAAGATTTTGGCTAAGTACAGCACTGTCTGGTGGATTTTATTTTCCTCTTGGCAGTTACAGACATCATCTTATTGTTTCCCAGCATGTTACCATAGCTCCTGGTAGATGTCTGAGCTCATCCATACTCCTCTGCAGACATGATGGTTTTGGGGTGATTTCTGTTGTAGTAGCTGTAGTTTTTCTGTTGATTTTAGATATTTTTTCCTTTAAAATCTTTAGCAGTGTGGCTGTGAAGACCTGGTGAGTTCTCACTGAGGTATTGTACATAGGGTTAACTGTGCACATCTGGGTACTCTCTTAACTGTGAACATCTGGGTACTTTTTTTTAGGGTCACTGAGATTTGGGAGCTGTAGGCTTCTAGCTTTCAGCAAATCTAGACAATTTTTTTTCATTTATTATTTCAAAAGGATTGATTTTCTGTCTCCCTTGCCTACACAAGCATTCAGACAGACATACAGACAGACCGATGGAGAAGCAGACAGTGGCTCTACATCTGCCCCCTGTGTACCAGTGTAGATGTTCCGTCTGCCATTTTTGGCTTTCCAGTCATTTCTTACATGTGACTGATCACCTCAGGAGCTGAGTGTTTGGCTTCTAGGTGGCCAGTGCCTTCTTTCTACAGCTCCACAGCTCTCCTGCTCCTGGGCAGTTTCCTTTAAACCACATGCGTAGGCGTGGCTGTCCTGCGCATGTCTGCTGGTGTCACCCCGGCAGTCTCCGGGTTTGGGTCGGCATCTCCTCTGGGAGCCTGCATGTCTAAGTAAATGTTGGATGTCATAGATTTTATACAGTTGGGTGCAGGGCCCTCAGACCTTCCTGTAAGGAGGATGGGCTCAGGAGGCTGTCAGCTTCTCCTAGAAACTGACATCTCAAGGAGGCTAACGGTTCACCTGCAGAGTGGGTGCACAGCAGCCCCTGCTCCAGGGTGGACTGAACCCCATCAATAAGACCCACCCCTGCAGTGACCAGCAAGGATCTCAGCACTCAGAACTCAGTGTCCCCTGGGAACTGTAGCCTTGTCGACCCTCAGCCACTGATAGCACGTGTTCACTGTCAGCTTGACTGGATTGAGAAACATCTGTCAACCGTTACAGTGCACCTCTGGGTGTGTCTGAGAGTGTTTCTAGACAGGACACCCATTTGAATGTGGGCAGCACCAGCACCACTGTGCATCCACCTAGCGTGGGCAAAGTCTTCCAAAGCCCGTAGGCGTACTGTTCTTCCTTTTAAAGCATTCCATTTGGACATTTGTCACCACCGAGTGAAGTTCTCTTGATGGGGATGCGGCTAGGATTTGGCCTGAGACTCTAGGGCCATTTCTCCATTGTCTCACACATCCTGCTAGCACCTCCTTTCCATTCATCAGCTCACCCCGGCCAGGAAACCACCACTCTGTTCTTCAATGTCCCTCCAGATTCAACCTCCAGCAGGAAGCAGGAGTCTGGCCTATGCTTTGCTGCTCCTGAACCTGGCCCCTAATTCCAGCGTGTTTTTGCTGGCAGCCAGCCCTGTGTGCTGTCTAGTCTGGCTGTGTGTGCAGTGGCAGAGCCAGACCCCAACCTGCAATCTGAACAGCGCTATCTGTTGTCATTTGTAATTTGGTAGGTTCCCCAAATGAGGTGCGCTCTCAGGCCAGCCATGGCTGGACCCACCTCATAAGGATGCCAAAGGGAAATCGCTACCGTATTTCTGGAGACCTCTGATCCAGGCGCACTAGAGAACACACAGCAACTCTTCCATGGGAAATGTCCCCCACTGAGCTTCCTCCCCTTGATGTCATTCGGTCAAAGGCTCCATTTCGGCCTTGAGTACATGCTGTGACCATAGATGGCTGCTTGGAAAGGATGTGGGAAACACCACACAAACAGGACACGATGATACTGGGAAATACCGAAGCTCACTCTGCTCTTCACTCTGGCCTGGGTTTGCTGAGCAGGGTCTCCAGGAAGGTTGCCACTGGTCAAAAGCCTCAAGTGACCATAGGCCTCACTGCCAGAGAGGCATCCAGACTCTCCACGGGGAGCTCACTTGCTCTATGCCAGGCACCAGGGACCAGAACCAGGCCTCCTAGTCCAGCCCTCCCCCAGGCACCTGTGGTATGATCATTCCATGGTTTTGAGGAGGACACAATCCCAGGATGGGTCAGGGTGCAGAGGGACAGGACACAAGGAGAGAAGGACAGAGGGAGGAAGATCCTACTGGGTGGGAGGAAAGGAAAAGGGAGAGGGAAGAGGAAAGAGCTACCCAGTGAGGGCTTCACAGGGTCTGCTTCTCCCTTCTAGAAGAATCTAAGAAGCTAAGATTACAGAGCCAGACCCAACACTGGTGGAACTCTTGGCCCAACACCCAAGTGAATGAATGATGGGGGAAAAAAAAGAATGCATAGATATAACAGGCTGAGAGACCACTGGGGCAGGGATCAGGAGCTTAGGATTGGGGGCAGGAAGGCTCCAGAGGTACTGAGAACAGACTGAAGTGGATGAGTGTCAGGCAGAGGGCAGGTGTCACATGTGGGGTCCTGAGCCAGGACAGTGGCCAGGTGGATCTGAGGAGAGTAATGTGTGAGGCTTCTGTGAATCACAGCATGTCATCTGCAGGTTGGGACACAAAAAGTATAGCCTGGATGGGCCTGTGGGTATGAGTTGGCAGGGACAGACTTACCACTTTGGCAGGCATGGCATGAAGCCATGTAGAAAAGAGCAGAGCTGAGAATAAGTACAAGAACAAGCTAGGGATGGCTACCTTGGAGACCAAAGGTAGCCAGGGTGTACTATGGACTTGGGAGGAGGCAGCTGGGGCCTGCCATGAGCCAAACAATGGCTGAGAGTAGGAAGGTAGAGCCCAGGGTGGGACTGAGTAAGAGGCTGTCCTGGGGCTGAACTTGGGAGGTTAGAAGGCTTAAAGGAGGTGTAGAGATATGGCTTGCTAAGAATGGCCCTTGCTTCTGCTCACAGCCAGCTCTGCCTTGAGTGTGCTCTGGGTGACCTCCAAACAAACTGTGGTACCTCCCAGTGCCTGATGGGTGAAGATGGAGTAGAGCCAGGGTTGGGGGTAGATGTACAAGGAGGAGGGGGCAGAGGCTGGCAGGGCAGAGGCTGGGCCACTCACCTGCAGACGGCACAGACAAAGCAGTCGGGGTGGTAGGTCTTGCCAAGTGCTGACACCACTTCGCCTTCAATGAAGTTGTCACAGCTGAAGCAGCGAGTGCCATAGAGCCGCTGGTAGTCACGCGTGCAGATGTGCTCACCCTGTCGCACGAAGAAGCCCCCCTCGGCCAGGTCACAGCCACATGCTGGGGGGACGATCAAAGGCTAGGTCAGTGGAGTGACCAATTCTTACCTAAGGGCCCTAGCCTACCTAATGCAAGCTTCTGTAAATCTGAGTGGCTAAGAATATCTGGGACAGAGCTCCAGGGACAGCCACTAGAGTTAAGTGTACTTTTCTTGTGGAAGCTTCCAGAAGCAAGCACTGAAAAACGGAGGGCAGGACCAGCTTCCAACCCTTGCTAGAACATAATGAGGCTCTTCCGACTCTGAGATCTTGTGAGTCCTCCAAGCTGTTCCATTACTGGAAGAACAGATGAGCAAGGTGTGTGTGTGCATGAGAGAGAGAGAGAGACAGAGACAAAAGGAGAACCCAGGGGCTCACTGTGAGTCACCAGTCCCTTCTCCTAACACACAGCTCCAGGGGGCAGAGACTGCTGAGCCTAGTGAAGGAGCAGAGAGGACCTGCAGGCTGTGGACTGAAGTATCCACCTTGGGACTGCTGGTCACCAACAACTGGCAAGCCCCGAGTCAACTTTTGAAGGCATAGTATGCTCTTCCCTCATACCCTCTAGCTATAGAAGCACATGCAAGCAAGCCAATCAGTGCCTCAGATAAAACAGCCTACAAGTTTGCACATCAATGCTGTTTGCAGAGGTGTGGCTGCTGGTATAAAATGAGAAAGGGCCTCCATATCATGTGCATACACAGAAGAGTGACAGTGTCAAAGATACACCATTATTACAGTCCACTGTCTCAACCTATGGCTGTTGCCACTATCACTTCCACCAAAGGCTGGATGCCAGCCTGGAGCCATGCTGGATTCCTTCTCCACACCCAGTCTGGGAATGAACCCAAGGTCTAATCTTGTCCCCACTTATAGATCAAACAAATGTCATTTCTGCAAGAATAGGCCATGGGGCTGACAGATCTGCACAAGGTTGTCATACAGTGCCTTGGAGACAGGACAGTCACAAGTACTCAAGGTGCTGACTCTGGGCTGCGTCTGCTTGTCACAACTGTGACATCACTGGTCAGTGCTGAAAGGCGGGGATGTGTGCAGGAGGTGGAGTCATAGAATGGAGTGAGCCACACTGTAACATAGGGAGAGGGACAATGACAGCCGTGGCCTACATCCTGAGAGCCTCCACCGGCGCCTGGACCTGCTGCTGCAGCTGCCTGCTGGTTTCTGGCTGCATGAAGGGTTCCAAGGTCACCCCAAGGCAGTGACATCCCAGACCTCTGCTCCTAAAAATAAAAAGTCCAAGTTCACCAGTAACTCAAGTCCCTCGTGGAGACAATGCGCCTCTATCACATTACTATTTGAGGAGGATCAAGTTAGCAGAGGCCCAGAGGGTTTGGGGAGGTACTCATCTTTGAGTGACACAGGGCTTGGCAGCAGCTGGTGAGAAGCATGATCGGAATCACTTCCTGGAATTCTGTCTTTTTTTTTAATTTGTATGCATTCATATGTGTGTGTATAGGCCAGAAGTCAGGGCCAGGTGTCTTCCTCAGTTGCTCTTCACATTTTTTTTTTGGAGACAGGGTCTCTGGGATTCAACTGTGTTGGCTTCCCAGTGAGCTCCAGGGATCCCCCTGTCTCTGCCAATCTGCCAGTCCTGGGTTAAGCAGATTCGCACCCATGCCTAGCCTTTTCTATAGGGGTTCTGTTGGGGTTCTGAGTTCAGGCTGCAGAGAGTGGCTGCTGCTCTCTTTAGGAGTTGCCCCAGAACCAATGTGTCCTTTCCTCTGGGGATGGATGGTTTGGTGCTGTGTGAAATAACAGAAAGGGCTGGTCCTCCAATCCCCAACCCATGCCCAATTTGCAGAGCCCGAGGCTGCAGATTTCCTGGCTATGCCGGGAGTGAGGTGTCCACGTCATCATTTTTATTTTCCAAACAGCCTCAGTCATCATCCGGGGATTGCTATCACAAAGGATTCTGGCTGCTTTGGTCCTGTGTGACAGTTGGGGAGGGGTTAGAAAGACAGTGTGTCATTGTGAGAATTCAGCAGGGCCAAGGTGACTGGGATGCCTAGGCCCCCCCTCCATCCTGGTGGCTCTGTAGATATCACTAAAAGCCAGATACCCATGCCTAGGCTAGTGTTTGCCTCAGCAGAAGGCAGATCCCTCAGGATCCCAGAATGAGGTAAGAGCTAACTCAGGCTAACTCAGCATCCCTGTCACTACCCCCACAGGCCCTGTTTCTCCTGTGAAGGCTGACCATCCAGAGCTGATGGCACCAGCGGTGTTTCTGTGGTGGTTCTTTCTGCAGAATATTCTCTTTTCAATGCCAGGACTTTATAGACTGTAGCTGAGCCAGGGGACCATAGTGGGAGTAATACAGCTCTTCAAACAGGGGCCGAGGCAAAGCTCTAGGTTCAGGAGTCACAGAAGGACCAAAAATCAAAACCCTAGAAGCTTCTAGACCTCTCCCTCCCCAAAGTTGACCTAGTAGCATTATCTCCCACCTAGGGCAGCCTCTTCTTGCCTGGCAAATTTCTATCTTCAAGTCCCAGCCAAATGCATCTCTACTGTGGACTCCTTTCTGGGAGCTTCTGGACCCTCCTGTGGACCTCCATGTCCTAAGGACTTGGCTCCTACTCTTTCCATCCAAGCAGTAAACATAATATTCCCTCCCTGCCCTTCATTGAGGGTTACTGTGGCGAGGGCAGTGCCAATCTCCCACAGCCCAGAAGAACATCACTGCCAAGCCAGGAGGCATGTGTGCAGGGCTCCAAAATAGCATCCCTTTCACACTGCCAGCTCTGTGAGCCTGGGTGCCATTTTTAGTGGGTGGGTCCTATCCGCTGTGCTCTGTGGGTACTTTTTCTTACATTTCTGGGGTGTTGGGTGGAGGCGGGCCTGGTCTTCTGCATGCTCGTGTAATGCAGGGCAGAGGCTCCAAACCCAGCCGCGCCCACTGGAGACGCTGCCCTCACAGCTTTGGCCCCTCTTCTCCTCGCCTTCTGGTATTATTTAAAATCACTGTGTCTTAACTTTCTAGAAGTAAAGAAAAACTCATGGCTTTCATCTGGAATGTTTTCACTGCTACTGCAGGAAGGATATGGCATCTGATGGAACAAGCCCACCCTGAGCCCCGCGACTGATTTCGCACAGCCAGCAAAAGGTCACTGACAGTCTGTGCAGTGCCCCAGTACCTCCAGATTGGCCAGCCTCATGCATGCACCCCTGTGGACCTGGAGTCTCCCTATGCTCCTCCAGAACCCCCTGAGGATTTCTTTGTCTCACCAGATAGCATAAGACACAGATTCAGAACACTACCAAAGCTCAGGTGTGATTAGAGAAAGCGAGAAAAGTGGCTGGGAAGCCCTGGGTTCGGGACACTGTGGCCAAGTGCAGGGCCAGTTACACACCTACCTTTACACACAAAGCATCTGATGTGGAAGTACTTGTTCTGCACACGCAGCACCTCGCCCTTGCACACATTCCCACAGGTATTGCACAGGATCGCAGTGCTGGCCGGCTTCTCCAGGGGGGCAGGAGCAGCCTGGGGCTCCGACACTGCAGGGAGACGGGAGTCAGATTAGGGTGAGGGGCACCTCAGCCAAGGAGAGCAAGCAGAAAACCTCCCAGCATGCCCTCACCCACAGCTCTGGTCGATAGGGCATGAGGTGATGGTCCGTCCCCTCCTTCCATCTGGGGTCAAGCGGCATTCAGGTTATATGACAGGTGACAGCTCTGAGGGCCAAGACCATCTGGTAAAGCCACGCTGAGCTCTGTTTATGACTGCTCTGCTCGGGGAGCTGTCATATCTCTGCATACACATCTATGGTATCCCCACATATCTCTCCATTGCTGAAGTGGCAAGGCCATCCCTGCTTCCTTCTGAAGAGCAACTAACCCTTGTGGCATACAACTTTAACACCCACAGTCTCAGAGGGCTATCACTGCCAGACAGCTTAGCAGCCCTCCAACACTGGGACCCTTAGCCTCTTCTTCAAAACCAGCTGCAACCCTCAGAGAGCTGATTTCATAATTCCTTTGGGTCCCAAAACATGAGAGTAAACATCATTAGTATCCCTTGAGAGTCAGCCACAGCCAGGTAGGCTGTTGAAGGAGGTATTAGAAACCAAAAGTTCAAGAGCCAGGGCTATGGTCCCAGGGCCAGGAAGGACCATGTACCCCTTCCCATGGCCTGCTAAAGCATCTGCAGATATCATCCTGTCAGCTCACAGGATGCTGGGTCATGGTGTGAAAGCCTTGGGTCTACACCTCAACTGCCCTGTAGCTGAGAAGCATCTCAAGTTTTTAGGCTGAAGAAAAAAATAAGTTGACTGGAGAAACTAAGGAGCCACAAGCCCCAGGTTGCCACGCAGGGATCACGTGGGTCTGTGACGAGAAGGTAAGGGCCTGACCTAGAGATGCCACTCGGTTGGCAGTACACAGGCCTTGGCACCCCAGCACTGGGCCCAGATATATATTTGGGACATTAAGGCCATGTATGGTGTTTGGAGATCTCCAAAGCTCAAAGAAGGGCTGAGGAGGCAAAGGAAAAGCCATTGTATGTCCAGCATGGCATGATGTCATCAAAGGACATTCCTAGTGTCAGTGGAGAGGTGATTAAGGAAGATATCAGAGAGGCACAATATAGCTAGTCTTGACAAGGAAGGACCATGAGCCATGAGAGCTAGCCTCTCCAGAAGCCAGCAAAGGTGAGGTGAGCGTTCCATCTGCAGCTACAAAGGAACAGCCACAGCCTCAGCTCACCTGCTCAGTCCTCCCACACTGCTCATCTCCATTACTGCAGACACAGGACACACACACAGTGGTGGTGCTGGAGGGGACAGAACAGAGCACACTGGCCATCTCCCCTTCTTCCCTTGTAGTGGTCAGGACCCACCACTAGCAACAGCAGCCCACAAGAGTAATCTTAGTCAATCACTGTCTCGACTATCATGCTGAGAACAAATGCACAGCCATGCTCAGGGACCACAGATGCAGGGTGGTGACCCACGGCCTTCAGCCACATGCCAGGGAACCCAGTTCCATTTATGACACAATCAGAGGCCAGACTGCTCACCTACAGCTGCTGCCTGACCTTTGCCTCTGCCTCCCACCTAGAACCAGCCATAGAAGCCACACTGCCCCTAACCTGTTACTTCAGACATCTGCCTCGAGTTGGTCCTTCAGCTTGCCCAGGCTGACAGCCTCCATGGGGCTCACTTCAGCCTCCCTCTTTGACAGGACTTTCCCCACCCTCTGTGACCTATGCCACTCTGATGACCACAGTGACCGTGGTGGCCCCTCAGCAGCAGCACGGTGCATCCCACAACCGTTGCTATTGCATGCAGCCATTTTCCCTTCATCCCACAACCTCCCAGCACCTTGGCCTGGCCACGGTGGGACTTCTATCACACTTACTTCCTGTCCCTTCTCTACTAAATTGGATCAGAAACACTCATCCATACGATAGAAAGCTGGGGTGTGGGGATGCAGAGAGCCAGGGCCTCTGGCTCAGCTAGATTTTGAGAGGCTCGGTGTGGCCAGGCCTTTAGCAATGGGTAGGAAGCACAGCTGGAGTCAGTGTTCACAGCTGTGCATGGCTGGGCCACCGGTGGCTCTTGTAGGTGACATCCCTTGTGAGTCACCCTGGTCCTGTGTGGCTCAGAGATGTAGGGTGGGGTGGCTCTCCAGAACTTGTATGTCCATCCAATTTGGGACACAAAGAACAATGGGCAGCATCTTCTCATGGTCAGACAAGGCAGGGATTAAATGGCTGGAATCTAACTCCAGGCCATGATGAGCAAGAAGTCATTTGCAGATTTGGGGTTCTCATAGGCTGAGGGGTGAGCGGGCCTGGGATACAGTCTCAGCTCTACCCCTTGTGCGTTGTGATTTCGAGAGAGTTTCTGTCCACGCCACTCTTCCACCCCACCACCCGCCTTCTAGCTGCCTTTCCATCTGTCCTGCATATCCACCCACCCTCTGCCTTCGATCTGTCCTTCCATCTGTCCTTTCCATCCACCCACCCTCTGCTCACATCCTCTGGTCCTGGGGAAACCAGGATCAAGGGCAAACTAATTTGCTTAGCAACCAGCCCAGCAAACACTGAAGTATTCCATAGCAATGACTGCCTAGGTTTTGTTTGTTTGTTTGTTCAGTAATACATGGGGGCTGGGTGTAGCTCAGTAGCAGGGCGTTTGCCTAGTATGCAAAGGCCCTGGGTTTCATCCCTAGCACCAGTTCCCAAGTTACTGGAGATGCATTTGGTTTGAGGGAAGAACTATATTAAGAGTGTGGATTCAATTGTTCATAATGTAGATTATTATTAATTAAAAATATTATTATAATTAAATCTTTTATCAATAAGAGAGAGAGAGGAATTGCTGGCCAGACTCCACCCTGACCTCTAGAAAAACCTGGAGCTGTGGACATGGTCATGGTGCTGCCCTCTGGTGGTCAGAGGAAGCTCTGCGTCATGAATTGACCTCCCAAGAGAGAGGAGGAAAACCCTACTAGCTTCCCTCCAGGATGGTGAAATAGTCACAGATTTGACATGTGGGCCTTTTGCCCCTAGTGGGATTCATTCCTAGAACATGAGGCAGTTGTGGAATAGCAAGGTCAAGTGTACCCATGGACAGGCAACAGCAAGCCTGCCCAGCCTGCTTGCTTCCTTCTTGCCCCCATCCCCTGTCAGCACTGCCCAGAGGGGACTGTTTCTCACAGCAGTAGCCAGCTCCAGCTACTTATGGATGACTTGAGGCTCTGAGACAAGATGGAGTCAGTAAGGAGGCCATCGGAGAAAGCAGGGGTCCCCAGCCGTCCTACGCTGCAGGAGGCCATCTGAGGGGGTGGGGAGCTGAGTCCTGGCAGAGGAGGAATACTCAGGATGCAGGGGTTTGGTGTGGCTCATCCAGTGACCCTGCCTCCCTAAAATGGCTCCAAATATAGAAGTGCCCAGAGCAAAGCTGAACAAGCTGTCCTTGAAGGTCAAAGACAGTCTGGCAGCCAGGGGCACACAACTGTTGAGAAAAAGCAGTCTTTCCAACTAATAAATTACCCAAACAGAGATGACAAAGGCCCAGGCGCCTCTGAGGCCGGCGGCTCCCTGTCCTCTTTGCTTGGCTTTGGCTGGGCTGGGCTGGGCACAGATCCCCCTCCCTGGCTCCAGCCCAAACTCTATGAAGTAACTCACCAGGGAACACAACGGTGTAATCTGCTGACTTCTTTTCAACATTCTGCTTAGCTTCAGGCCTACTGGGTGCAAAGGCTTCTGTTCGTTCCTTCTAAGTCCCCCAAGAAGCCAGCAAGAGAGGAACTTGAGGCCAAGAGCAGCTGAGTGGGCCAAGGCCAGCCATACCAAGGCTTGGAAACACCAATCCAGGGGAGTAGGGGAAGCCTGCACAGTGCAACTCTGAGGCCCATAACAGGGCCTATGACTCTGGGGACACAGGATTTTTTTTTAAATGTCTTTGGTGATTCCATATCATCCCCATAGCTGCTTGTCCCAGTAACTTTGACTAAGTACGTGCCAGGGACCAGATTATGGCTGTCCCATGAGAGGGCCTCTCTCTGGGTTGTATTTGAGAGAGAAGATATCACATAAGAACTGGAACCCACATCCTGCTCCACTGAAGTCTGATTTGGGGGAAGGGGCTTCATAGGGCTGAAGGTTCCTCCTGGAAGGCTCTTCTAAAGCCTGGGGTCGGCAGGCCACAGAGTGGGACCTGAGCTTGGAACATCACTCCATCTTCCAGAAAGGCAGCTGGCAAGGCATCAGCACTCTAGAGTTATCAAACGTCGGCTTCACTTCTGGGCATCTGGGCTCACTTTTCAATGTCTGTCAATCTCCAGTGCCACCCACAACCCCAGGTCACAGGTTCACAGCTGGTGGCTACTTCCTAGACACAGGCTCTCTGGAGCCTGAGCTGAAGGCCTCTCTGTCCCCTTCACCTCCTTATGAACAAATCCTTTTGCCTCTGCCTCTAGAGAGCTCTCCAATATTTTTTGCAGACTGACAGGCCTTCACACCTGACTGCATGTCAGGCACCTGTGCCTGAGGTCTGCATACTGGAGGACACTGCCCTGGACAGGAAAGGCCTTGGAAGGAGACAAGTAAGTTTAGTCACATCCTCTGAGGCCCTAGCTCAAAGCCTGCCCTAATAGGCTTGAGGGATGGCAATGAGGCAGAAGAAGCCTCACCCTAGCCGCCTCCAGCAGGCAAGTGGAGAAGTTCTCAGGCACAGAAGGTGACTCAGCATTAAGAACTGAATGCCCATCCCTGGAGAGCTCATAGGAACCTGAAATACATGTCACCAAGGGGAAGCAGCCAATCTGGAAAGTCATGGCTTCCACTATGGCTTTCTGGAAAAAGGCAAACCTGGTGACAGTGAGTGGCTGCCGGGTGAGGTGGCATGTGCCTTTAATAGAAGCCGTTGAGGACAGGCAGGCAGATCTCTGTGAGTTCAAGGTCAACCCGGTCTAGACAGCCAGTTTAGGGTTGGGAGAGAGGAATGAACTGGAAGCTGTAATAGCGCACCGATGGCACTGGAATGGTGGAGGCACGTCACTGTATCTGTCCAAACCCACAGAGCCCGAGACGCTAGCGTGGACCCTGATACAGCCACGTGCCTGTTAGTGACGTGTGCCAATGCCGTCCCGGCAGTCCCAATGCGCGTATCACACAGCATTGCAAGATGTGATAACAGTGAAAAGCCATGCTGGGAACTCTGCCCTTTCTGTCAATCAAAAAGAACTGCTCCACCCAAGACCTAAATGCAAGTGTGTAGGATTGTTGCTCCATAATTTCTAGATGGGCTCTAATAAGTGGTTATCAACCTCTTACTGTGATAATAACAGAAAGCGTCAACTCAAGTGGTAAGGATCAGTCACACTGGGCTGTGACTACTTAGACTTAAGCCCCAGCTTAAGTATATGAAGCCCCAGCACTAGGGAGCCTTGGCAGGGTAAAGAAAACAGCTCTCAACTTTAACTCCATCTGTGGGGACAACACCCACAGGAACTCACTGCAACCCACACCTCTTGTCTCCTCAGCTGGACTCCTGCTGGGCACTTGCCTGGTATTGGAGAAATGGCCCAGCTCTCGAAGCTTCTGTCTGAAACCTGCAAGGCTAGTCTGAGGAGAATGGAAGCGCCCACTGAGGTAGAGAAAGGCCCTGTGTTGTCTGATCCAGGTGGCAGCTGGGAGATGAGCTCCCTTCTGTACTCCGAGGTCAGAGTTGCCATAGGCTGGGTCAGGGATGGGCTACAGAAAAGGGAACACCATCTCCCCAAGGACTGCAATGCCTGCAGCAGGGTCCATGGGCGTTCCTTGAAAGGCACAAGTGAATACTTTAGCTTCTGAGAGCCCTACAGTCCCTCATCATCAAAACTGGAAGTGGCACCATGTGTCACACATATACATGTTATCTTCACTCTCTTCATGTGATCCCAAGCAGGACAGGCATCTAAAAGCTCTGCCTCACCATTCCCATTGTTCCAGAGTCACCCAGGCTATCCTTCAAAATGATCTAAGTCATTGGAAACTGGGAAGAACCAGCTTTTCTGTGTAAGTCAGGACTGCAGGGCTGGTGCTGTGGCCCTAAGGACATGTGCCTCTGCCTTCCTTCCTTAATTCTCCTAGTCTATCCTGTGCAATGCAATGCACTGGGCACTGGAAAACCACAGTGAGACAGTGAGCAAGACAAAAAGTCCTGGCCCTGGACATGCTCCAATGTGGACCCTGCCTCACCTGAAATGACCAATCACCTCACACAGAAGAGGAGATGACAGCTGGTGATCACAGCAAGGAGAAAGGCTCAGTGATGCTGAGGGTCTGATGCTGTCTGGAAATCCCTGGCAGAAACAGATGTGCCAGATGGAAGGAGCCACATCAGGCAAATGAGCTGTGGGGAAGTCAAACTCCTGTCTCACCACCTGGACAGTTGAGCCCTCACCATACTGAAATCCCTGGGCTATTTTAAATTATTCCCTTCCATGGCCTGATTTACTTACTTAGTTCCATCCTTGTCCAGTGGTCCTGGACCCCTGATCTGGGGCTGTGCTCGGAGGCCAGAAGCCCATGTTGATTGTGTTTTCTATTTTCCAGGGTAGAAGGAAGGGTAGGGTGTGAGGGAGGTAGGGTCAGCCTAGGCTAGTGTTCTTATTGACAGCTGTGGATAGCTTCCTAGCTGCTGTGTTACACAAATGGGTGGTTTGGGATTCTTGGATTTTCTATGAAGTAAGTTTTCTGTGCCTGCCCTGTGGTTCTGGTTCTCCCACAGAGTGGTGTGGTGTTTAAGTCCATCTCTCCCTTTCAGATGGTTCTGTGACAATGAGCTGGGACAATGAGGCTCAGGGCTAAAGGCAGACACGGCAGCTTGATAAACCTGCAGCAGGCAGAGAGCCACTAAAAGTGACGTGAGATGGAGGCTCTGGGGCTGGGCGGTACCTTCTGGGACAGAAGCAAGCATGCTTTCCATGCTGGTCCAGGTCGCTGCATGACCCTATGAATAGCTGTTCTCTACTGGCCTGTCTGTATCCCATTTCTGCAACCATACCAGTTCCCTTCCAGGAGCATATGATGCCAACCAGTGAGTCTCCCGGGGTCTCTGAACATAGCCATGATAACTGTAGGAGACAGCTTAATCTGTGCTTCAGGACATGGCCAGCAGGTTGCTTGGGGATGGGGTTGGAAGACTGCAGGGTCTCCAGTGAGTGTGGCAAATCCCCCAGGGTGTGGGGAGTGGAGGAAGCCCTGTGTGTGTGAAGCCTTGAGTCAATATGTCTTGTTAACAGAGGCACAGCTATGTCAGCTACCAAAACCTCAGCCTCAGCCTCATGGGAAAATGGCAAAGCCTTCCCTCCAAGTGAAAATGCCAATACTGTGTACCGAAAATGTCCACCATAGCTTTCTCTCCCTGAGATGGGTATAGCATGAAGACTGCTCCCCTACAACATCTCATCTCCTCCAGTCAGCTGTATATAATAATCCCACCTCCTTGTTCATCTCTTTATGATAATCCTTCCTCCTTGTTTATCTGTATATACTAATCCCACCTCCTTGTCATCTATATATAATAACCCTGCCTCCTTATTTATCAGTATTAATAACCCTGCTTCCTGGTTCCACTGATGTAATAACTACCCCTCTCTCTTCAATTTTACATACAATAAGCACACTGAGTTTCTTGGGTGCTGAGGTTTCTCTATGAGAAAGCCCAGCCCACCCAAACCCAGCATTTCTATCTTTGTATGTGTTTGTCCTTTTTCATTTCTTCATGGTCCCCAGCCAAGTCAAGTCACTGGGAAATGTGCATCAGGGGCATCTGTGGCTGAATGTGTCCCTAAGATACATGATGAGCAAACATAGGTGCTGCTTCATTGAAAGGGGCTTTTTACTCCCCAAAAGGTTTAGGGCTGGGGTTCATAGCACTGTGTCTAAAAACACAATTCAGAGCAATCAGTAGAGTTCCAATAGCTATCTACCAGCAAAGCACAGTCAGGCTCCATAGCAATAATACCCAGAGTTCACAGAGCATCTCCTTGGTCCCCTATTCATGGCAGCCCCATTCACTGTCCACAGCTGCCACACTGCAGCAGATCCTCCCACAGAACCTTTGCATACCACGGGGTCACACACAATCGACTCCATCTACCCATGGACCCCACCTATGAAATCTCACCCAGCAGCCCTTTGCCAATACCTTTTTTCCCACCTGCCTGCAACCAGATTTCAGACTCTAGCCTCCAGGATTACAGGACAGCACACCTTGCCCGTAGCACCTTGTGACAGAACCACAGGAATCTTGCACACCACCTGTGGGATGGACAATGCTGGAGCAGCAGAGCCAAAAGCACCCTTGTGACCCACCCACTGTCACACATTATGGAATGCCCATATGATAGTGGTATCCACACAGGACTGGCCTATGACCCCTGACTCCTACAGCCTCAAGCAGCTGGTCAACACTGTTGGCCACCCGTATCCTTACAGGTTGGCATTTCATTGCCACAAGAATCAGCCTTTTAGGACCCAGGGAACCTGCTCTTACAGTAACATCCAGAATGCCAGGGCTATGTGAGTATCTACCCCCACCTAGATCATCAGAGTCTAAGACATGCAGAAGGTCTGGGGTGGCTTCTGCCCAGTGTGTCTCCCCATGTCACACCACCTTGTGCTTCAGTGGTGGCAGATGCCCACAGATGCTTCTCAAATCTAATAGGAAACAGGAAGTGCATCTGGGTCAATCAATCGTCTCCTAACAGCCAGGCCCAGTACTGGCTCATTCCACCATGACCTAGCCCAGGGCTTCAGAGGGTACAGGCGGACATCTGATTAAACCAGCTCTTGGTTCCCCAAATGGGCTCATCCTAGAGCAGGACCCTCCAACACACTTCTGTAGATGAATGACCAGCAGACACCACCCAGCAGACCAGCTGTGAGTCTTCATGTGATCCAAAGCCTTGGCTTTGAATCCAACACAAAACAATGGGGGTATGTGGGGCCCCAACTTGGGGTGCACATGAATTAGCAGCACTAAAATCATCAGCTCAGGGCTGGGGAGGAAGCTCAGTTGGTCTCATTGTTTACCTAGTATGCATGAGGCCCTGGGTTCTAAGCCCCAGGTCTGCATAAATTGAGTGCAGTGGCTCACACCTGTAATCCGAGCACTCAGGAGGATCAGAAGTTCCAGGTTATCTTCCAACACAGGGCACATTCAAGACCAGCCTGGGCTGCATGAGAACTGATGTATAAAAAAATAAATACAATGAATTGAAGTCAACATCTCATCACCAGTGCAGGCTGTTTCAGGTCATGTGGCTGCTGGGTGTGAACACACAGTTGGCTCTCATCTTGGCTTTGCCACTGACTAGTATTAAGAGGCGTTGTTACTGATGGGCCATCTAAAGGAAATAAGGCTCAGGGGGGCTCTGTAACTCAGCAAGGATATACAGCATGAGACACACAGAGTAAGGGTGGGCCTGAAAGAGCTGGTTCCCTGTCCGTCAGGCTCCCTCCCCTTGACCTCTTGGCTCTTCTCATGAGGGTCCAAAGAAGGCTACTGTTGGGAAGGCATTTCCTGAACGACTAATAAAAGCTGAGATCGGAACTGCTGGCTGGGAACCTGGAAAGCTGACCCATACCCGGACTGAGATTCTGACAGGCCATGCCCAAGAAGCAGGCTTCCGGACAACTTGCTCATGCCAGCAGGGTCCAGTCACAGAGCACAAGGATGATAAAGGGTGGACAGGGTGAGCCAACATCCCATCACAGCCTGCCAGCCAGCTGTGACCAGTCCTGGCCAGGCCAGTTTCCGGAGACACAGAGACAAAAATACCTTGTAATTACATGAGAAGTTCACTATTGTTGGAGACCCAAAGAGCAGCAAGAGCTCAGGGACATGTCATGGCCAGTGCCTTATGCTGTTGGTGGCTGCTCTAGTTCTAGGTGCCACAGTAAGTGAGAATACACAGTGATGTCCTCTCCTAAGGTAGAGGCCATGCCTGCCCTGGGAGGCCCTGACTTCACTGTCCATGTTCTGGGTGCCTGCAGACCTCTGAGGAAGGGCTTTCTTGAGCTCAAACTGCTTTAGGACATGGTCTCTTCTCAACTGGATACCTAGTTCCACTTTCACTTCCAACCCTGGGGAACCCCAACCCCTTATTTTCAACATCCTGGTGGAGGTGAGGTGCTCCTTCTCATCTTGATTGGCCTGTCCCTGGTTGGTGATGTTAAATACGTTTAGCTGTCTTTCGTGGAGACGGGCTTCTCCGTCTGGCTTCGCACTGGCTGTCATCTGTGGCATCATACCCTTCATACCCTTGACCAGATGTGAAGGTCATCCTCCGAGCTGGACTGTCACTTCCTCACAGTGTTCTTTGCAGTGCAAATGGTTTCAGCTCCGATGAAAACCTGAATTCTCTGGTTTTTCTTTCTCTGGGTTTTCTTCCGTAGTTTATGTTCTTGGAGTCATTTCTAAGAAACTGTTGCCCAATCCAAGATAATGAATATTTATCTAGTTTTTTAATCTTAGCCTTTTACATTTCAGCTCTTTCTATAACTTCCCATAAATAGAACAGCATCCTCCCTGCCGCTGTGTGCCTCAGCAGATGCCAGGTCTCCACAGTCTTCTCCTGGCCTCTTCCTCTGACGAGCAGGGGTGTAGCTTGCAGTTATGAGGCTGTGTTCTCGATATTGCTGTATGCTCCTTGCCATGGATGAGCCGAGTGCACTGGCTCCCCACAGAGGAGACAGCCATTTAGGAAATGGACATGGTCACATGTCCCCAGCTCCATCCACGGTATCTTCACAATAGCAGGGAAGTTGGAGGCTAAGGATCCAGCCATGAGCCCCATTCCAGCCAGCTCTATGACCAGCAGCGAGCCCTCTTTCCTTGAGCCATCTGGTGATGGGATAGCCACTGCTCTCACCTTTTGGGGTGCAGTATTGTGCTGAATGGTTTTATGTCAACTTGATACAAGCTATCTGAAAGGAGGGAACTTCAGTTGAGAAAATGCCTCCATAATATCAGGCTGGAGGGCATTCTTTTAATTAGCGATTGATGGGGGAGGGCCCAGCCCATGCTGGTAGTGCCATTCCTGAGCTGGCACCCCTCGGTTCTATAAGACACTCTGAGCAAGCCAGTAAGCAGCACCCCTCCATTGCCTTTGCATCAGCTCCTGCCTCCAGGTTCCTGCCTTGCTTGAGTTCCTGTCCTGACTTCCTTCCATGATGAACAGTGATATGGAAGGGTAGGTTGAATAAATCCATTTCTCCCCAAGTTGCCTTTTGGTCATGGTGCTTTCTCACAACAATAGAAACCCCAACTAAAACAAACACCAAGTGTGTGTTGTTTGCACCAACATCCAGGGAAGAAGGATGTAGGCTATGTTCCTTGCTGCTGGAAAGACCCTGCAGGTCACCCAGGGAGGGCTGCCTGGATCCTACTCCCTACAGACCTGCCAGGCACTGTACCTGGTTCTCATAGGAGAGTGGGAGAATCGTGAGTGGAGGCAGGAGCCTGGCCAGAGCTGTTTTCCCTGAAGTCTGCACACCTCCACACCACCTCAGGCCTCTGTTCTGGGTCCAGCCCCTTTCCCATCATCCCCCCCCTCTCTCTCTCGGGCCCCAGACCTGTCTCTTCCCATCATGCTTATCCTAAAAGTCATCCTATCAATACATAGCCTCCTAGACTTGATGCTTTTATCTCAGGAGCATGGCCTGCCCCATTCTCTATGCAGGGAGAAGGAACATTCTTATTATAGTCCTCTGTGTAACTGTCAATGCAGTAGAGCCTATGTACTGGGACCCTGACCCCTCCTTCCATATGTTATCTACCTCTTCACCAGCTGTGACCATCATAAACACTTCCAGACATTGTTAAATGTTCCCTGGGGAACAGCAAGACCCCTTTGGCAATCGTTGTTTTGAAGAAAGAATGAGGGAGGCCAAAAGTGGGAGAAGGAGAGAACAGGCATAAAGAGTCACAGTCCAGCAACCCCAGCCAAACATAGGTCAGAGGTGCTGGAGTCCAGTATCTGCTGGCCTTCCCTTCTGCGAATCTCAGTTTCTTCATGTGCAGTGTGGGTCGCCCACCTCACCCCACACACTGTGAAAGTCCCTGAAGCCTGAATCTGACTGGCTTTCACTCTAATCACAGGACACCAAGCTGGACAGCTTACCCTTCCTTCAGGATCCACCCTCCAAGCTCATCCATGGGCCTCAAGACTTTTCCTTCTATCTAGAAGCTGAGTCCTCCTTCTCGGCTGGTTGGTGTGAACACAGAGCTATTCTGAGCTTTACCTGCCCCTCCTTCAGGCATCCCCATGGAGTGGCCTCCTCCCGAAGTGCCAGTAGTTCTCTTCCCAAGGCTGGGCCCAGCACTGTGGAGGCTTCAGGTGGCAGCTGGGAGAGTGGAGATTCTCTGTCGCTTCTGCGGCTGACACATCTCCCAGTGACATGCCAGAGGGTCACGTGGCAGCTACCCCCCACCCCCAGGCCAACACAGGCCAGGGCCAAGCCCTTCCTGGAACACTGAAATAGCATCCTGCTGCACTGCCGCTCCAGAGATGCACCTGTTTTCCAGCATCCGGAAAGGGAACTCTGACAAGGCACTGGCAGGGTGGGGAAACTGCTAGGCCCCAGGTTTGTGCCAGGGTCAGTGAGCTTACACAGGAACCCTCAGGGTTCCGTGTACAGGCCACAGCCTGTACCAGTGTTCCCAGCTGCCCTAACAGCACCATCAAGGGGTGCTCATGGATGATTAAAGCCCTGCTTTCCAGAGCTGTTGGACTGTTGGGAGACAGGGAATGCCAAGTGGAAAGACAGATACCCTAGGCATAGTGGAGCTGGCCTCAAGTGCCCTGTATGCTGAGAGTGTCAAGTGGAAAGAGCAATACACTGAGTATGCTGGGGCCAGTGTCCCATGGGCAGGCTATCCCAGAGATGCTGTGGAATAAACTTGGCCTACCCAACCTCTCCACATGCCTGGTCCACACTGAAAGAGGGAGTACACAGAGGATACATGATGCCCTTGGTGCTCATGTTCTATACTCTGTCTGCATCTCCTCCTCTGCCTGCCCTTCATGGAACCTTCCACGCTGATGCGGGAGGTCTCAGAGAGAGGAAGCACAGTCCTAAAACCTCTGAACCCTGAGGCTGACGTGAAAGGCCAGAGCCTCTTGTACCATGCCACTGGCACTGGGTAGTGGCTTCCAAACTGTGCATCTAAACAGCCCTGTGCACTGCAAACAGCATCCTCTGACACACACACACACACACACACACACACACGTGTGTTTACCTACAGTGGGCGGTGTTTTAGTTACGGTTTTATTGCTGGGAAGAGACACCATGACCACAGCAACTCTCGTAAAGGAAAACATTTCATTGGGGCTGGCTTACAGTTTCAGAGGTTTAGTCCATTATCATCATGGTGGGAAACATGGAGACATGCAGGCAGCGATGGTGCTGGGGAAATTCCTAAGAGTTCTACATTTTGATCCAGAGGCAGCAGAAGTGACTGTGAACCACACTGGGCATAGCTTGAGCACATGAAACCTCACAGCCTACCCCCACAGTGACACACTTTCTCCAGCAAGGCCACACCTACTCCAACAAGGCCACACAACTTTCAATTGTGCCACTCCCTAAAGGCTAAGCACTCAAACACAGGAATCTATGGGGACCATTCCTGTTCAAGCCACCACAGGTGGAATTCACCCCACTAAAATCCACAGCCTCTCACCATTAGTAGTGCCATGACTCAGTGCAGGCAAGGTCATGTGGTTGGCTTAGACCAATGGCCGCTCATGGGCAGAAGTGACCATATGTGACCCATTCCCATTCCAAGCCTAAGCAAGCAAGCCTGGCCACTCCTGCTTCCTCCAGTGTGGCAGCCCGTGGGCCCAGACAGAGGAGAGAAAAGGAACAGAATATCCACCACACCCACAGAGGGCAGCTCATCCCCAGCCCACCAAGGGAAAAGAATTCATTGTTGGGGCTGGAGAGCTGTCTGATCAGTTTCGAGGACTGGCTGCTTTTCCAGATGACCTGGATTGCTTCCCAACACTCACTTGGTAGCTCAAAGCCTCAGGGCATCCGGCACTTTCTCCTGACCTCTGTGGGCACCAGGCATATACACGGTGCACATATATACATGCAGGCAAAACACTCATTCACATAAAGCAAATAAAACTTCTTTAAAAAGAGAATTTGTCATCAGTGGATGCCTGTGACCTTGGGCTACTCTGATGTGGGTCACCTGGTACAAATCATTGCAGGCTAGGTACTAAGTACAACAGTTCCAGGGACCAGAGGCCAAGTGAGGGGTCACTGCATGGACAGGCTTCTCTCCTGCTGCTCTGACCTCGGACTCCCACCTCTGCCTCTGCAAGCTCCTCCTTCCCTGTGGGGTTATTTGCACTCTCCCCTTTCTCATAAAAACGTCTGTGATGGGCGAGGGAGTGCTCTGTCTCATGATCCTAGGCAGTCTCCTGTCTCAACATTTTTAACATAATCCCACCTGCAACACTGTTTTCCCGACTAAGGTGACAGTTCCAGGTGGCAGGGCTGGTTTGGGGTTTTTTTTGCTTCTGTGGGTTTGTTTGTTTGTTGTCTTGTTTTGTCGTTTGCTTTTCTCAGCCTCCCATACTTAGCAATGATTTGGCTAATGTGACATTAAGTATATGCCAGGCCTCCTCAAAGCCTTGCTCATCCTTATTGCGAGAGGGATGTGCTCTGCCAGTTCCTATTCAGTTCAACTTCTTATGTAAAGTATGCCGCACCCGACCCACTAAACTGATTTCACGAAGAAGAACGGGTCGACAACCTGCAGTGCAGAACATTCTATCCCATCCCCCACAGCTGTCCTGGCAGGGAGGCAACAGGCCGAAAAGCAAGATTTAAAAGGAAGAGGTGAGCTGTCTGAATGCACCCAAAGTAGAGCCTCCACTCACCCCCCCCCGGGTATTCTTTGTCTCATGACAACTCCCCAGGCTGCTGCCTGCACCCCAGCAGCACTTAGAAACCAGTTCAGACCCACAAGAGCCTGGAAGTTTCTGGGAAAGAGGCATTTGCTGAAGGAAGCAAAGGTTTGGGCACCATGGTGCAGCTCATCCAATTCATCTCCCTTTTGAGCTCTATTGATGGTATGAGAGGTGCCCTACCCTGGGAATCCCTTATTCCCATTTTCATACAGTTCACCACAGCCCAACACCCCAGTCACAATTTCCACTGATCACAGTAGTATCAGTGGTTGAGATGACAGCTGAGCATCCATGATCCAAGATGCCTAGGACCACAACTGTTTTTTATTTCTAACTTCTGAAAGTGCTACGGCTTCAGGAAGTATGTCTGAGCTCAGGATATTTCATATGTATAATGGGATCTTGGGATATTTGCATATGCATAATTGGATTACAGGGGCCCTGGCCTAAACCTCAGACTCATTTACCTCATGTCGATCTTCTGCAGTCAAAAGGTAACTTGACATCATATTTTAAATAGTTCTGTGCCTGAAAATGAAAATTCGTGCTGTGGAAATTTCCATTTCTGGCATTGTGCTAGAGCACCGAAAGTTCAGGGTTTAGAGCATTTTGAGTTTTATATTTTCAGCTGAGGAATTCTCCAACTAGACTAACAGCTTCACTTTTGAAAAAGTAAATGCAGGTACCGGAAACGCTTATGACATGGCAGAGATTTTCCATGTGACTTTAAAGTAAACAGGACATCAATGCCTCTTCAAGGACATACAAACTCAGGATTGGAGGGGCCAGAGATCTTGCCTAGCTGCTGGTAAGAAATGTCTGTCCTACTCTCTCCTAAGTACCTGGCCCCCGGCTTTGCTGCATGCTGGGTGCCTTCCTGGGTGTCCCACACCCTCTATCAGAGCCAGGAAATGGCTCACTGCTGTCTTCTCAATTTCCACAGCAAAGCTTGTCCTCACCCAGCTGCCTCCATGCTGCCAGTTAGTTCTCTTACCCAACACCCTGTGACCTTGGCTCAGAGACCTTTCCTTGGGGCCTGTCTATCCACCTGTAAATAAAAGATGTGTCCCACCTAGGCTTCAGGAGGCCAAGGAGAAAAAGTGCTTGGGGCATGGCTGGCCCTCAGGGCAGGCCTTCCTGCCAGTTCCTGTCAATATCCAAGCCAACTGGCACCAAGTCCCATGAATAACAGGCATTGATTCCCCACAGTTACAAAGAGCAGAGGCCCCAAGTCAATGAATGCCAGTCCTGCATCCTTTCTGGGATGCAGGAAGGGCCTTTCCCCACCTCCTTCCTGTCTTGTTGATCACAGGCCATCAGACTGTCATGGGTTCATAGCTGTACTACTCCCAAAGCCATCCCATCACCTTCTGGTCCTGTCTACCACCTGCCTTTCCTCTTCAAAGGGCAGCAGTCAGACTAGATGGGGCTACCCTGCTCTAACTTCATGAACTCATATTGACTAGATGTCTACAGCAGGCTGAGGCTGGAAATTGGGTGATTCTCTGGAACAAGTCCCTCCCTCCTAAAACACCCTTCTTCCCTCACTTTCATCAAGGTGACCTGGATCAACCAGAGCCAGACATTACCCACACCACACTCCCTTTACACCTTATGGGGCATTCCATTCTCTCGACTGCCACTGACCTCAACCCTGCCCTCCTGGTCTGGGGATCCCTAGATAAAGGGTCATCTTTGGGGGTTCATGAGCCCTCCCAGATTAAGAGGAAGCCCCTCAGCTCTGCACTTTGAGACAGCTCAGTATGGCCCTAAGCCTTCCCTCAGACCCACCTCCTTGCCTGTCCTCGTGTTCCTTTGCCATGCACACCCTGGCTGCCAGCCCACCCGTGCTCACCCACACATCAACCCATGCCACCATGGGACAGTGCACCACACAACTCCTCAGAGAGTAGTGCCCATGACCCCTAAGGAACCCACAGGTCTTGGCCTCAGTGGAATATAGTCCTGATGCTGGACAGCACAGCTCCTTAGGCAGAAGTTCCTCTCTGTTCAGAACATACAGTGCTGTTCTCAGCACCCTTAGGAGGGCCTATGGGGCTAGGTATATGTCACAGGCAAGGCACATATGGTCTCATCTTACATGTCTCTCACTGGCCTCGGGGGTGGCTGATAATAGACAGGTAAGCAACCTGCCAGGCTGACTCTGGTCAGTACAGTATAGAGAAGGTAAGGGGTGAGCTCCCAGCTGCTTGAAGGCACAGGGTATGAGGCAGAAGACCTCTCTAGGGAACAGTGAGGTCTACACTCCCCCTTGGGAGGACCTCCCTACCATGCCCTGCCTCTGAGTCCAACAACAGCCTGCTCCATGCAGGAAGCCACCCCCCTGCCCCCCCCAGCACACACCCTTCCCAGCTCCATGAGCCAGACTAAAACCAGAAGTGACTCCTCTCCTTGTGTGACAAGATGCAGGCCACTCAGCAGCTGCCATGACAACGCAGTCCACATTCCGGCTCTCTCCTGAATCAACAAGGACATGACATGCAGCTGGACAAAAGACAAAGAAGAAGTGGATGGGAAGTCCACAGACGCATGGAAGGGGCACTCAGGATCCCGGGGCCAGGACACTGACATGCCCTCTCCCATCAGATTTGGTGTCCAGTCTGATCAGGGCATGGATAAAGCCCGAAGGCCACTGGCCGCTGCACATGAAACACAATTGGGCAAGCTCCAAATGGGACCAGGCACCACCAGAGCCCTGGCATCCAGCTCAGAGGCCAGTGCCCAACAGGCTGCTCCACCTCCTGACCCCCCAGTGTGGAAAAGGGACCCTTGTGTCCCTTTCTGTGTGGGACTACTCTTGGGGAGGGTGATTTGACAGAAGGCATTCTTGTGTGCCCATCCAACCTATATCTTTCCCCTTCTATCTCACATGCATGCTGAGCCACTTGGGGGCGTTTTCATGCTTGCAGGGCACACAGCTGTGTTCACCTGTAGGCTATGTTGTTCAGTCAGTGCAAACCTACAGACACAGACCAACCTGATGTAGGACATGCCTCAAGCAAACAGGTCTGGATTCTTCAAGCACATCAGTGACATGAAACAAGAGCAAAAAGACAGAAATTGAAGTATGTTCTAGAACAAAGGGCAGAGGAAGAAGAAATACGACAGCCAGCCATGGTGTAAGTCTAGACAGGATCTCCAGGGAAAAGAGAAAAACACACCTAAAGACACCTGTAAGTGGCCTGCCTGCAATGGAAGCTTGCTCCCCAAGTAGTGAAAGCAGCATGAGGTGGGGCCCACGGGAAATGAATGGATGGATCATGGGGACTCAGCCCTGGAAAGGATTCATGCAAGCCTCATGGGACTGACTGGGCCCCATGAGGCAGATGAGTTATCAGGAGTGCTGGCTGCTATGGCACCAGGCCATCCCATGTGGCCAGATGTTAATGCATTTGACCAGTTCCTGGCTTCCTTTCTGCTTCATCGCCATGCTCACTAGGTGCCAGCAAAATGACTCCTGAGCTTTTCTGCCACTGGAACTGTGAGCCAAATAAGTTGCCTCTCTGTTCAGAAGAGGCAGGGGCAAACCATAACAAGATGTCAGCAGACAGTGTGCCCAGTGAGGTGGGTCACAGGGTATTTACCATATTTTATTTTTACAATTTCTCTGCATGCCTATAATCTTTCCCCCCAAAACCACATATTTTGTTAAAGCTTGTGGAAAGTTGATGGAGCAGAAGCTAATTCCACCAGCAATATGATGGAGCCCGACTCGCTTGCTTGCCCTTCAGAGACCTCTGCAGAAACACAGGTGCCACTGGAGCTCAGAAAGTCTTCGCAGCGGTGCAAACCACCCTTTGCCTTAGTTTCCCCATCTGTCATAGAATTGGAAAGTATGCTTTGAAGTCTAATTTCCTCTCTTGTCCTACTGCCTCTGGTACCCTTTTCAAACGCAGCCAGCCAATCTATCTTACCCTCACCCCAATGCGTGCACACACACACAGAGAGAAAGAGACATACACTATACACACACACATCAATGCTACCCAGCTGTGAGTTCTGGAAGTGGGACTGAGTGGATTAGGTGGCTGGCTCAGACAGGAGTAGGGTGGGGAGCAGAACCAATCAATTCTGGGTGAACTAGCATGCGGTTGGAGTATGTATGAAGCTCATCACTGGCTGCTGAACAGGAAAGGAGACAAGGATGAGGCAGGCCCCACGGGCAGATGTGGAGAGGCAGACATGCCTCGTCCACAGTGGAATAGCATCCAGTCTTTAAAGGAAGGACATTCAGACATGTCCTCACGTGGGTAAGCCTTGAGGACGTTAAGCTAAGTCCGATTGACAGGAGGGTGTGGTTCCACTCAGATAAGGCCACCAGTGGGAAGAAATCACACTGACAGAAAGAATGGTGAGGGTCAGGCCAAGGTGGGAAAGAGCGGGCTGGTCTCAAGAATACCACATTCAGTTTTTGTCTCATTTTTTTGGTCATTTTTGTTTTGTTTTAAACTGGGTCTCACTATGTACCCCTGGAGCTAAACCAGACTAGCCTGTACCTCACAAATGTCCGCCTGAGGGCTGGGGTTAAAAGCCTGTACCACCATGCACAATGGTTCAGTGGGTGATGCTGTGCTCATCTACAATTCCATGATTGGAAAAGCAAACTAACCTAAAGCTGCCTATAGCCACCCTCTGTACCTGGGGTAGTAAAGCACACATGAGGCAGATGGGGCCCTGGCAGGGCTAACTGGATAGACGCCCCATGCCCCTGAGGCATGTCTGTGGGTCAGCAACCCATCATCCCCCAGAGTCCCTGGGCTTCCAGACAACATGGTAGCTGTGGACTCTGACAACAAGGCTTTGAATGGTGATGAGGTTGGAGTAGAGCCCTCAGGATGAGATCAATGTCCTCATAAAAGACTCCTATTGAGCTTAGCAAGAGAGCACCAGCCAGGAACCGAACATGGGCCCTCACCAGACAAACTCTGCCTGGGCCTTGGAGCTCTGGTCTCTAGTAGGAGAGAATCCATGTTGGGTCTCCAGACCTTTCTGCAGCCTGGCACTGCCATCCCCAGATGTCTGGACACTTGGCCCAGTGCTGTGCAGCCATGCAGTTTCCAGAAGGCTCTGAGGCCCCACCATGCCTCAGAAGCTGAAGGATAGGGGCATCCAGAGCTGGCGGAGGCATCCCCTTTCCAGGAGTACCTCATTAAAGTGAGTAGACATGAAACAGACCCTGGACAGACAGACAGACGGTATTGTGTCAGCCAAGACAGAAGAGCAAGGAGCAGCCAACAGCTGAGCTCTCCCTACCCAGCAACCCTCCCGGAAGAGCACAACAGGCAGCCACCAGATGGGGAATCATAAGGAGGTGAAAGGGATGGGAAGGGAAGACTTCCCAAGATGGGAAATCGCCCATACAAAGGCATGGCCATGGGAAGCAAGAGAGGCCTGGGCAGAAATCTCCACAACTCAGCAGGGTGGGGCCAGGGAATGTGAGAAGGTGATGGGAGGCCAGGGAGGGGCAGCTGGAAGGCAGCCCTCAGCCAAGCTACTCTGAGGCTGCCATCCCAGAAACAACCACACCAAATGCCCAACAGTGCAGACACTCCAGAAAACAACATGGCAGTCCCCCAAACACCCAAGTACCTGCCACATGATATAGCAATTCTACTTCTGACATATACTCAAAACCAGGGACATCAAATAGGTATGCCATGCCAGGTTCACTGTAACACAGCGACCACATTCAGCTGTCTCTACCCGGTATCCATCAACATGAACAAACACAATGTCTGCCCAAACCATGAACTCAGACTTCAAAGGAAAGGACAGCCAGGTGTGATGGCACCCTCCTGTAATCTCACCACTTGGGTGACTGAGGCAGGAGGATAGACTTCATCTCAGGAGAAGGGGAAAGAAGGACATTTTCCTGTCTGCTGCATGAAGCTTGAGGACATTGAACTGGAGAGAGAAGCTAGTTGCTGAGTGACAAACACAGAAGGAGTCCATTCATACGAGGGCTCAGAGGCACCCACAACTACACAAAGACAGAACAGAGACTGCTGGGAGAGGCAGGGAGGGAGCTGGGGTCAGAGAGGACAGGGTTTTGGACAAAGGAGTTCTGGAAATGGACGACTCAACTGGGCACTTAAACAGTTTAAGTAGTAAATTTTATGTTGTAAATACTTACAATTTTTAAAAAATCAAACATAACACACCCAAACAAAAGCGGCTCCCCACCTGGACACAGGGAGAAAGTATGGCTGAGCTGCAGCAGGGCATAGGCAGTGGGGTCAGTCACACTCAGAAGGAAAAGCTTTGATGAGGGTGGATGCTCAGGAAACGGGGCGGTGAGGAGAGCAGTTGCAGTACGCAGGCAAGAGGAGGTCCAGGGACCACAGAGAAAAACTGGAGGCAGCAGTCTGCAGCAACAGCCCTTCACGGTGGCGAGGACCCACACGCTCTTTCCAAAACAAGTCTCCCTCTCGAATGCTATTCCTACCTCCCTGGCCCTATGCTGGTACTAAAGATGAAAACAAAACAAAACACCTTGAAAACAATCAAGCAAGGGCACAGCCATAGCAGAGGTTAACCTCCTCAGTGGCATCACTCAGGCCAGCAGAAGGGACACCCAGATTTCCCATCCTCCAGAATCAAGGGCAGGGAAGTGGCAGCCAAGAGTTGTTTTGGAAGCTGAAAAAGCACAGAGGAGGCCTGGGCAAGCAGACAGTACCTTTACAAACCCCACAATGGACAGTAGAGCCAGCAGGCCTGGGGGTTCCTCTCTGAGCTCACACAGCATGACCCCAAGGTCACACAATGTCACCTCCCCTTAGCCTCCCCCTGCCTGGCCTTGCCCTGGCTACACAAGTCACTCAAGTCCTGACAGACCAGATGTCACAAAACATTAGAAGTTGGTGGGAAAGTCCCAGGGCTTGAGCCTCCGATCACAGCTTGGCCTCTTTCTATCCTTGGCTCTCTCTTCCCTCATCCCCAAGAGCCCTGCATGTTTCTGAAGATGTTCAGCAAAGTCTAATGGATCTCCAGTCTCTGAGTGTTCTGAGCTGTCCGCAGCCCTGCACAAACGGAAGCTGTAATCATGGATCATAAACCCACAGCCCAGGCCCCAGACTCGACGTGCTTTAATTGGCGGCTTCTTCCTGCCCTGCAAACCGCAGCGTCCCTGCAGAGTTCCCAGCTCTCCCTGCAATTCATTTCTGCCCACCAGAGTTCATGGGCACCTGGGGAAATGGCTCTTGCCAGGCACAAACACAAGTGCATTGATGTGGGTCAGGTGGCTGATTTCTGAACGATCCAGTCTCCCAAGTAGGAGAAGGCTGTTCAGTGACAGGCCCTGGCTCTCCTGCAAATAGGGAGGCAGGGATAACCAGCCGCTCCCCTCAGCCTTGAGCTGCTGCAGCTCCTAGGACAAGGTGGCCCCTCAGGAAACAGGCTCTGTACCTGTACAGAGCAGAGAACAAGGGCTGGTGGTATCAAAATCTCCATGCAATTTAGGCCCCTCCTTATATCTCTGGCTCTTCTGGGCGGTGTGGCTCTGGACATCTTGGTCACCTGTCCCTAGCTAGGAACTCCCCCAGGACAAGGATTCTGTGTCATGTCACCACTGACATGCCCTAGCTGGGGACAACACAGTTGCACTCCTCCCTCCAATGCCCAGGAAGAGAACTGGTGATGTATTCACAATGGCCTTCTATCTCCAGGATGGAGGGCATGTGTCCCAGTCCCCAGACCTCATAACCGACTTCAATGGTCCTGAGCCTGAAGGACCAAGCCTTGAGATGACAGCATCTACCTAAGCCTCGGCAGCTTGGCACAGTTCCTGGACTGCTTGCAGAGGCTGCAGCATTTGTGACTGTCTTTGGCTCCTGGCAATCCCAGGGCATGGCTGTGGTCATGGCGTGGGCAGGAAAGAGACCCAGGTTTCCCAACCAGAAGTCTTGCCCATGAGAAGTCATGTCACCCTGGGCTCTTGGTCCCTTACCCCAGCATGCCCCTCAGTTGGCTTCCCTTGCTGCAGCTGTGTGGAACCTCTAGCCCATTGCAGAGAGTCGGCCTTGTGGCCCGCAACACGATGGGGGGAAGGGGAGATAAGGAGAGAGGACTGGCAGGAGACATGGCAAGTGGCTCTGGCACCTGTTCCCCTCCCATCTGTAACGGCAAATGCCCAGGTCCTCCCTTAGTCACGCCAACTCCTGGTACTTTCCTCTCCTCCCTCTGTGGAAGAGCATCTTAAATGGGATGTCACCAAGGTATCCCTTGTGGTCAGTCAGCAGAACCTTGTGCAAAGGAGGGGTGGGGATTGTGGGAAGTGCAGATCCTGGACTGGCCAAGTGCATCAGCACAGCCCAGGAGCCCAGGAACTGCATTACTCGTGATCAAGGCACTTGGCTTCTCCCTGTCTTCCTTGCCCCCACCTATGCTCCAGGGTTGGAGGCTCTCCCCTGGACACAGCCTTATGGGAACCCCAGGGCTGAGTCTCACAGTCACATACAAGTGTGGCCCCCAGAAACAAAGACACGAGCACACGAGGCAGGTGGTACACATGGAGCTACTCCAGGACATCCTCCTGCAAGGGGTCCTTCTCTCACTCCTGTGTCTGTCTACCTCCTATTTGATTGTGTACCACCTCCTCCAGGCAACATGCCAGGATTTCATTGGGGTCCGGTTCTACCCACAGCCTCCTTGAGAAATTCTTTCTCACTATGTGTGATCAACATCTTGTCTGTCTTCCGCAATGGCTGGGACTTCTTGAGGAGGAATGGCATCAACCCTGCCCAGGGGTTGACACAGAAATGACTCCACCAGCATGCCTCAAGCCACTATACCATACTAGCTCTGTTAGTTGCCTAAGGGACAATGGGACTAGGAAGGGGGTGAGGGTGGGGTGAGGTAATGGGGCACTGGGAAGGGGGTGAGGATCGGGTGAGGTAATGGGGCACAGGGGCTGCCTCTGTAGAAGGTTAAGGTCTGGGAGACATGTCTCCTGATATCTGTCACATCAGCAAGTGTCATGTCCTTTTTAGGTACATGGACTCAGCTGGAGGGGAGCTGATGTACCAGCTGGCCACCCACATCAGAGAAGCACCCTGCTGGCCTGAGCTATCCCTGGCCCCAGATCTGAGCAGAGCCCTATTGAGACCCACAAAACTTCAGGGTTTGAGGATGCTCAGAGTCAGAAAGAGCAGACCACCAGTGGAAAAGAAGCCCCAGAGACCCTGATATGGGACAAAATTCACCCCAAGATTCCAACTTATGGCCAGATGTACTCATGCCAGCCATGGAGCCACAGGTCTCATTTCAAGTAAAAGCCAGGATTCCCCTTTCCATGGTGAAGGCACCTTGCAGTGTGTACCAGTACCACAACATACCAGCACCACAATGGCGGAAGAACAGGAGCCCCCACTCCTGAGCACTGAGTCTGTCTGTGGGAAGGGGATGGCTGGAGAGCAGAAGGGCCCTGGACAGAAAGAGAGGCCAATGCTGAGTGTCACTGGGAAGTTGCCCCCATGACTCAGCGTGGCCACCTGAAAAGTGGGTGAAGCCTCAAGGAGGTGAGGCCATTGCCCTGCTATTAATGGCCGCTGCCCCTTCAGCTCATAAGGGACTGCTCCATCTGTGAGAGAGATTCTCTGTTAATGACTTCAAATCTAGGACCCAGCCTGTATTTCCCATTTTATTCCATCTGAGACCCCAGCCCATAGGATGGTACAGCCCCACGTTCGGATGGGTCTTCCCTCCTCAGCAAATCCAATCTACAAACTCCCTCCCAGATGTGGCCCCAGGTACATCTGCTGCGTTTTTTGTTTCATTTTGTTTTTTTCTTTTTTTAGACCCTATCACATTGACAGCCAATAGTAAACATTATGGTCTGTTTCTATCAGACACAGGCCCGCCACTTTCACTGGCCTCAGAACTAGAAAAGCACTGTGGGAGACACGTTCCTGGCCTGCAGGTCTGAACTCCACTGCCCGGCCCTACCCACCACATTATGCTAGGCAGCCCACACTTCATGTCCGATTGGAGCACAATGCTTGCAAACAGGAGCAATGACATCATACCGCTGGGATTTGTAGGGGTTAGAGGTCATGCCTGCATGTGTCCCCACGGTGCCCAGGGCCCTCAGATGTTATAAAATGCAGGCATTGATTGCTGTGAGATAAAACAATGGCTCCCTGAGGATCCCGCCAGGTCAGCAGCCAGGGTTTCTGAGGTTGCCACACCCCAGCGTATATTTAGCTCTCTGTTGAGGCTCTGCCAGGTGTGAACATTCCATCTGACCAAGGACGCAG
The DNA here is from genome assembly GCA_028658305.1 of Pachyuromys duprasi. Taxonomy (NCBI): domain Eukaryota; kingdom Metazoa; phylum Chordata; class Mammalia; order Rodentia; family Muridae; genus Pachyuromys; species Pachyuromys duprasi. The sequence continues at coordinate 88,882,309 of CM053765.1, forward strand.
AATTTCAGAACAGTGACTAATTTCTCATCAGCAACGTGAAATTTACTCCTGCATAGAAGTCCCTCTTTCATTTATAACTGCAGATGAAATCATCACCAGAGATCACATCACACGTGTATTTGGGTCCCTGGGCTGGCAGCATGCCAGGTGTCACTCAGAGCCTGGGCTCCTCAGTGAGTAGAGAATGCCAGCCAGGGGTAGAAAGGCTAACAGCTGCTCTCTAGGGGAGCATCCTTGAGGCCAGTCTAAACAAAGCTGTCACTCACACAGCCTTGAAATGAATCAGCTCTGAGAACCCAAGAAACAATGAGCTAGGAATAAAGGAAGGGGTGTTATAATGCCTTTACCTCTTGATGGATTTCCCCTCTAATGCTCTTGTTTTAAACACCTTTCTAAGACACAGCTGTGTACAAACATATATTCTGAATTCTGAGCCTATCACTGGCACTGATGAGCATTCTACTAATCTACTAATTAATCTAGTAATTCTACTAGTGAGGCCAAGACCATTTTGCTACTAAGACTAGAATGTTCTAGTTATTGGTTGATGCTATGCTTTGGATACCGTGGTGGTCTGAATGAAAATGGTCCCATAGGCCCATAGGGAGTGACACTATTGGGAGGCGTCGGCTTATTGGGGTGGGTGTGGCCTTGCTGGAGGAAGTGCAACACTGGGGGTGGAACTTTGAGGTCTCAGAAGCTCAAGCAAGCCAGGCCTAGTAGCTCACTGTCTCTTCCTGCTACCTGTAGATCCAGATGTAGAACTCTCAGCTCCTTCTCCAGCACCATCTGCCTGCACACTGCCATGCTTCCTGCCATGATGATAATGGACCTCTGAACTGTAATCCAGCCCCAATTAAAAGCCTTCCTTTATCAGAGTTGCTGTGCTGTCTCTTCACAGCAGTAAAACCCTCGCCAAGACTAACTAACTAAGAATACTGAGTATTCTCAAAAGGAGCATGTGTTGAAGGTTTGATGCCCCAGGGTGGTCCTATGGGGAAGAAGCACCCTTATGAGATGAGGCCTAGAAGGAGGTCCTTGGGCCACCAGCGTTAATCTCCTATCTTCATCTCTTGTCCTGCTGCTGTAATGAAATTCTCTGACAAAGCAACTTAAGGCTGTATTTCTATTCACAGCTCAAGGCACCGTCCATGGCAGCAGGAGGTCAAGGCAGCAGGAGCTTGACCACAATTAGGAAACAGAGTGAGAGATGAGTGTTGGTGCTCAGCTCACATTCTCCATTTTAGGCAGCCCAGGACCTCCCTGTCTAAGGTGGGTCCTCCCACATCTACTGGCACAGATGATCCCCCAAGGCACACATCCCAGGTGATTTTGGACAACTAACGGTGATCATCCCAGCCTCTGAACAGACCAAGAGATCCCACCCTCTCCACGTCCTCTTGCCTCACTGCTTTGAGGTAAGCAACTTACCTGCCACATATGCCCCACTGTCACCAGGGACAACCCATCAGAGGACTAAACGCAATGGATCAGCCTAAGGAGGGAGTAGTACCTCTAAAGCTCCAGATCATGGTAGGTACCTTCTCTTCATAAGTGAAATGTCCCCAGGAACTTTGTGAGAACAACAGAAAGCTAAGAGAAGACAGCACTGAGAGACTGAGTTGTCGGCTGCAACTGTGCTAATGCAGGTGGAAAGCCTATGGGCTGAGGAAGGGCTGTGGAGGCATCTGGAGGAATGGAACAGGTGAAAGGAGACCTAGGAAGCTGTTGGAAGAGCTCAGAGGGCCATCCGGGGGAGCTCAGAAGACGATAACACTACTGGAAATGTGCATAGCAAAGTCTCTGCAGAGGAGGATTCAGATGGAGTGGGTATTCTACCTGTAACTAGGCAAAAGGTCTTTCTATACCTCAGGAAAGAATATGGCTGTCTTTTTCAATGCCATGACAGCATGTGGAAGGAAGAGCAAGAGGATAACAGGCTAGTTTATCTGACATAAACCATGTCATGGCAGCAGGACAGTCGGGCTTTGGCATGGGCATCACTAGCTGCAGTATGGCAACTACAGGCTGTGTTTAGCCAGATTTACAATAAGAATGAGCAGCAAAGAGGAGGAAAGCAGAAGATTTGGAAACTTCAGCTTGGGCAGAAGGAACCTGTGTAAAGTTTTAGCTGTAGGGTGTGGCTGCTAGCTCTGAGACACATGATGCTCGGGGTTCCTGAGAGACAAGGAAGTGCAGAGACACGACAGGCACAGAGACCAGAGACAAATGAGACAAATCTGTCTCAGAAAACTTCCAGGATAGAATTCTTTCTTGAAACAACATCAGAGTGTCCTATGTGACCCAGCCTACCTAGGTTGGGCCAACAGGGTACCCAGAAGCCATCACAGTAGCTGTGGTCCAAGCCAGCCATCACAGATCTTAGACTGCCCATGGGATGCTTGCTTCAGGGGGATGCAGAATGTAGGATTATGGGTCATGATGGCTTTCACTGGCATGACAAAGGACGGCCCAAAAAGGCCAGGCCAGTGCTACAGAACTGGAATTCCTGCAAACAGCCCCCAACAGAGTGCTGCTTAGAATCACAAGACTGAAGCTATAGCCTGTGGTGTCCATTCCAGGGCCTGAAGGATAGAGATGCTGAGGGAAGCTGCAAACAGCATACACACCTGGAGAAAGGGGCCCCAGGTGCTACAGCCAGCAAGGTTGAAGTGGCAGGGTTGCCTAAGCCTTGGGGGGCTGGGGGAGAGCTGCATCCTTCTACAGTGTACCTCGGATGCTGGCCATGAAGACTGAGGGTGTCATGTCTGTCCTCCTTGTGTTCTGATCTTGCTTTGGGCCAATACCTCCTATTTTCCTATCCTTCAATTTCGAAGAAGAATGTTTACCTCAGAAAGTATAACTTCCTTTAATTTTTTATAGGGGCTCACAGCTTAGAGTTTTTGAGTGTCAGAAGCTTTGAACTTGGACTTTTTGTTTGTTTGGTTTTGTTGCTTTTTTTTTTAATTTGGACTTCCAGAAAGCACTAGGACCAAAGAGACATGTTGGGTCTTGGGAGTGGAGGTACACAGTCTACACTCTGAGATGGACATGAGGCTTTGCATCTTGCAGGGATGATACAGTTTGTTTGATTATTTTTAAATTTCCCGAAGGACCCAGTGAGGATGGCTAGGTCCTCAGGTGGCACTTTTGGGAGGTGGTGACATAATCCTTAGGAGGTGTGGCCAAGGAAAGGCAGGCCCCCAACCTCTTCTTCATCCTCTTTTGCTTTCCTGCAGAATTACTCTGCCATCAGCTCCCCAACATCACCCCCACACCCCAGCAGAGGCCTGAAAGCCCTGGGAGCCCCATGCAGGGGAGCTCATAGAAGCATTTTCTGTTCATAAGTGATTGCCACGGGTCCTTTCCAATGATGACAGAGGACGATGGCTGCCCTCACTGTCTCCAGACTGCAATGCAGTTTTGCAGTAACCACACATGTGATATCACAACTAGCTGAACACAGAACCAGGCATCAGAGTCTGGTCACTGTAAATCCAGGTGCTAATGAGATTCACAAATCTGCAGGGCAACTCCGCACTCACTAACTATGCTCAGGGGTTCACGTGAGAGCAGTTTATTACACTTTTAATTTAACAACTTTTTTTAAAATCCTGTATTTTAATTTCTAGCTCAGTAAATGTCCTTAAGGGCAACCCACATAAAAGCACTTTGGGGTCCTCAGCAGTGCTGGGTCCTAGGGCCCTGGAAGCCTGAGAGATGCTGCTGGAATGGACAGTGGCTTTCTTGGCCTGTGCTCTCTGCCTGGACACATCAGTGGATGATATAGCCCTCCCTTTATTGTGGCTTCTGATGCCCAGCCCCC
>CM053765.1:88886234-88990843 GCA_028658305.1 Pachyuromys duprasi
TCCTCATCAAAATATCTGGGAATATGGTACTCACATGGATATTAGGGGTTTATGATATGATTAAGGTGCCATGAAGTTAAAATCATATGAGTAGATAGCAGAGGGAATTTACATACAAGGGTCCCCATGGGAAGATGGAAGAGAGGGTTGTAGACCCTGGTTTTGGAGATTGAAGTGATGTGGCTACAGCCACCAAAGCAGGAAGAGGCAAGTACTAACTATCCTAGAGACTGTGGGAGGCACAGCTACACACTGATGTCAGCCAGGCTTGACCACTGGTCTTCCAGGCTGCTAGTGGACACATCTGTGCTATTCCGCTTTTTCCATATGGTTACCAGGGACAACAGCTGGAGCGCTCCCCTGGGCCTTGGCACTGTGTTACAGATTCCAGGTGACTGGGACCAGTGGGGAAAGTCCTGGCTATAGATCATTTTCCGATGCCATGAGCATCTAGAGACATCCAGGTCCCGCATCTGAGAGAGGAGAGGCATGAGACCCAGCAGAACCCAACCAGCCCCAAACCCAGGGGCTCAGGGGTGAGAGCCCAGTTCCGGCTGTACCCCACTCCACCCTGGGAGCACAGAAAGGCAGTGAGGAATTTCATGTGGCTCCTATCCTCATAGGCACCAGGGACACATCCAGCCTCACAGAGGTGTTGAAAGGGCTTCCTGGCAGAATGACGTTCAAATGGACAGTATGGATGTGCAGGAGTTGAACTCCATCAAAGCATTCCCTCCATGGGAGAAATGGTTTGGGGTGGCTAGAGAAAGACTTGAGAGGCAGCAAGGCTGGCTCTTTTGAGACCTCTGGAGAGGATCTGCTCACCCTGTTGGTCTCCAGTATCCTGTGGCTCATGACCCTTCCTCCATATTTGGAGTCAGCAGCCCGGAAGGTCCCCTCCCGGCTCTGTTTTGGATGTCACTTTTCTATCTCTTCTGACCTGCCTCCAATGAAGACCCACCCGGGTAACCCAGAATCACGTCCCCACGGTGAGGTCCTCATTTAGTCACATCTGAACACTCCCTCTGCCCATGTAAAGCTGACACAGTGGCAAGTTCCAAAAATTAGGACAGGAGGCCCCCGGGAGCCGGTATCTAGCCCTCACATTGTCTGAGAAGAAACATATCAGAGAGGGTCAGCAGCAGTGCTGGGCTGCACAGCAGACAGCATCTGACCTGAGTCTCAGCAGGAAATTCCACGGGTTCAAAGGGGAGCAGAGCCGTGATGGTGTGATAGAGCTGGGAGGCTCCGTGGTCATGTGCAGCTGGAGCAGGGCGGAGTTTAGATAAATGGGTGGAGCGGCAGGGAGAAGGCAAGCAGGGCTAGCAGTGAGGACAGAGGAGCTAGTGACAGAAGACTTCCAGAACATTCTGCAACAGCTCTGCGCTTAAGAGGGGCAGAGTTTAGTTCCTGGAGCAAAGGAAGCCCCAACTAGGCTGAGGCTAGACCACATCTGGCTCTGCCAGAAACAGTAGGTGGCCACAGCCTCAGGGTGACTCACCCTTCTCTTCCTCCCTCTTTCATCCTTCTCTCCTCTTCTTCATTCATTTTCCCCTTCCTTCCTTCTTCCTCTTCTCCCTCCTCCCCCTCTCCTCCCTCCTGTAACTTTCACCTGTCCCTTCCCCCTCTCCCCCTTGCTGCCCTGCATACCTACGCCTGTACCTTCCTTCACCTCTGTGACTTTTTGCTCCCCTAACCCAAGGACAGTGTAGAATTTAATCCTCGAAAACCAGTCCTGTTCCTAGAGAGGCACAGTAGAGGACAGTGGTTCTCAACCTGCAGGTCATGATCCTTTCACAGGGATCACCGAAGACCATCAGAAAACACAGGTATTTACATTACGATTCATAACAGTAGCAATATTACAGTTATGAAGGAGCAACAAAAAATAATTTTATGGTTGGGGGGGTGGTCACCACAATATGAGGAAGGGCATTAAAGTGTCACAGGATTAGGGAGATTGAGGGTCACTGGTCTAAGATAAAAACCCCAGCTTCTCCATGGGTCTATGAGTATATGATGTTCCCAGTGAGTATATGATGCTGCAGAAGATTCAAGCCTGTCACTCATCACCTATGGTGATGCCCACCCATCCAAGTGCTCCCTCCTGCCTGTCCCCCAACATTCTCTCCCTCCAGCTCCCCAGGGTGCCCTCCTAATTAATCAGCAGTAACACCTCCCTCCTCTACTCACTCATAACTGAAGCAAGACCATTAAGGACAAAGGACTGGAATGACACAAGTAATCTTGGCCACAATCCTTGGGGCTCTGCTGGCATTTTGTGCCTACTGAAGCACCAACAAAACAGGGTGAGGGCTCAAAGGTGTCATTTGTCATGTCAGATCCTGGGGACGCTGAAGTCTCAGAGAATCATATGTATTTTGAGTGACAGAGAAGCCAAGTAGAGGCAGGACCCAGCAACACCCATTCACTCTTCCAGGACAGGTGTCAAGAAGCTGCCTCCCCTATCAGGAGCACTCTTAAGAGGTTGGAGGCTTTGGGATGGAGTCTGAAGCCCACTGTGCCCTGAGGACAGACTTCTGCAGAGATGGTAGCTTCCATGCCAGCATGCTGACTGAACTCACACTGCTGCCCCGCTGTCTCTCCCTGCTCCTGTGTGTGAAGCCCAGGAAGCTAGACTCAGGAGATGGGACTCAACACAGCACTCCGTGCCTCTGCCTGTGAGGATATACAATGCACCGACTGGGCACCCCTTACAGATCAGAGGTGTAAACAGGTCTGGGGTGCTGCTGGACCAAGAAGCGGGGGGAGGCAGGCTGCAAAGTGGCTCAGGAGATAAGCTGACTTCAAGCAGAGGACAACTTTGGGTGTCCTCAAGTGCTGCAGAGTGTTCCAGATGCCCCTACACTCCTGTTTCCAAGCACCTGCCAGGTCTTGAAGAATCCCCCAAAGCAGGTGCTACTCTGTCTCACAGGTGAGCAAACTGAGACAAAGGGTGGTTGTAGGAGCATACCTAACAATGGGGTCTGGAATCCACTCTGCCAAGGGGCTCATGAGCTCTCCACAGAGTACAAACTGCCTTCAGTCTGGGCACGGAGCATGGAGCCATGGTGCAGGTGGCATGAAACCCCCATTAGAGCATCCACACAGCATCTGCTTGGGACATACCAGTTCACCATTGGCCAAAAGCCCCCAGGCAGACAGTATCTGGGACCAGCCCCTGTGCTGAGGCAGGCAGCAAAAGTGAGGGTCTTAGAACAAAATCCTGCCCCACACCTGCCCTAATCCTTCCCATAGAGCCCAAAAGGGTAGTCACTGTCCATGCAACTCAGGGCCCTCCTCCCCTGTCAGATTGTCAGTCCCTTCACTTCCGAACCCTAATACTAACCAAAGTGTGAAAGCCAAAACACTTCCCCAGAAGGCGACATGGTGAAAATGTCAGATGAGAGAAGCTGGCAGGCATATTTACCTGAAATGACATGAGCCTCAGAACCAGACGTCTTGGTCTGGCAGGATCACACACTCCAAGGTGACCTGTTCTTACTCACAGGTACACTAAGGCCCAAAGTTGCCCCAAGAGAGACTCCTGGCAGGGCAGGGCTATGGGAACCAGAAGATATGTGAGCATTGTGACTGCCCCTTTAAGTGGATAGCAGACTCTGGAGGGCCAAGGCCCCCGCATGCATGCTGGGGATATCAGAGACCGAGGTCAGGGTTGCATACTGATGATACCAGATGTCAAGGTTACCTATAGGGAAGCATGCCAGCTGTACATGGTGATGAGAGCTGGCAAAGCATGGATCAATGACCGTGGGGGTAGACTTCGCAGAAGGCAGAAGAGGCCCCTGGAGATGTGTGCTGACGAGTCCTGTACCTGGGAAGTTGAAACAAGGATCTGTGGCTCAGGTGAGAAGACAGGGACACACTCATCTAAGAAGCTCTGGGGTAATGCCCCAGGGTCAAGCCTGTGCACACAAAGCACTCCTCCACACATCACCAGGCAACAGAAACTGCCCCCAGCTGTTGGCCAGGCATAATGCACTTCACTGGGGAGACAGGAGGCAGCTGGGGCTGCGCGCAACAGGTTCCTTGGGGTTCAAAGTCCAGGTCCTCCACTTACCAATCTTGTGACACCAAAGAACTGCTGGGATCTGAAAGGCCTGTTTCCTCTCTGTGCGGGGGAATCCCAGCACCAGACCTGTGAGGCGTGAGGAGGACACAGGAGAAAGCAGATCCCCGGTCTGGCCCGGGGCCCTAAGGAAGCGCCCTGTGAGCATAGCTGCTGAGGTGACATATAAGCCTCCCTGTCCTGCCCCGGTGCTGCGGATACCCTAGAAGCCCTGAGCTGTGTGGTGGTGGAAATATTCCCAGGGTAAACAGAGATGAGGCACTCGAGTTACTCTACCAGGGACCAGCTCTGGGGCTCTAAGCAGCAACTTGGTCATAGCCCAATGTGCTTGAAGCAGCCTAGAAGCCCTCAGTCGCAGCACGTGATAGTGAAGAAATCCTGGAGCTGACACCACCTGTTACAATGTCTTCCTGCTGTGTCTGTTTTACCTGCTCTTCGAGGCCCTGCCAGGCAGCTTGCTGTGGTACTGGGTACCTAGCACTCTTGGTTCCCCAAGGCCCTGACATGTGATCAAGGAAATACAGAGGACATCAGAGGCAAGAAGCTAGCTCAGGAGCCCTGACTATAGGGAAGATCTTACCAGACCTGCTAGGAGGCTGATACAGCCACAGGAAAGCACAGGAAGGGCGTGAGGCACCCATGCAGAGGTGAGCCACGGACTCTAGATCAGGGTGGGCATGAGGCCAGCATCCCTGAATTCCAACAGCTGCCAGTGCCAGCAACTGTGGTCTGGGCTGGCACTGAGAACAGACAGTGCCCCCCTTTAAAGAGCCAGTGACAGGACAGGGCCCTTCTCGGGGCTGACTCTGCCTCTCACCTGCTCAGAGCCCTCCAGTGTGTTGGGAAGGTGGCTTAGAAACACTTAAAGGGTCAGGGACACTCTCTTTCCTGGGATATCAGAATGGACTTCCCAAGAGTTCATTAACTTCAGACCTGATTCTAGAAAATACTAAGCCACCTCATTATCAGACTCTTAACTTGGGGGTAGCTAGCTTGGAAATTAACCTTGATCATCACAGGAAAAGCAGAGTTTGGGGATACCAGGCATATGAAATCAGAGAATGACAGTCCATGGTCCTCAGATGTGACTCCTGATACATTTCAGGGGTAGGGAGGTTCCTCTCTGTTATACATTACCCATACTGGAGGTGTTAGGGGACATGGGACACAGTGTACCTTCCTGTACATGCTTGGCTCTACCCAGCCGTGGACAATGAGATGCCCCTCTGTGCTCTGTGTGAAGTACAGTGACTCCTACAGAATGGAACATCCCCTTTCTCTGCAGTAAAGGCTTTCCAAACCCATGTACACCATTTCCAGAACCAAAACAACACTGCCTCCTGCTTTTGGCTCTGCATCTCATTATAAAGAAGAGCAGGCAATGAGTGGCTGCCAGAGGCCGCCTCCAACATGCTGGCGATTTCCCTTCTAAGTCTTTCCCTGTGTGGTACAGCTGAGGTCACATGTGATATGCGGTTTCACCCTCCACTCTTTCTTTTTATTTAATTATTTTTTTATTTTATATGTACAGCCGTTTTGTTTGCATGTATGCCTGTGTGCGACCTGTACCAACTGGTGTCTGAGAAGGCCAGCAGAGGGCATTAGATTCCCCTAGAACTGGAGTTACAGTTGGTTCTAAGCCACCGTGTGGGTGCTGGAATCAAATCCTGTCCTCTGGAAACACAGCCAGCACTCTTAACCATTCAGTCCTCTCTCCAGTTCCCCTCTGCTGCTTCTTAATGAAACTGGTTTTCTTAAACATATTCTAGTAACACTGAGAGGTCATCATATCAATTGTTAATGCCTCCCACATCCACCTAAGATGCCCATTTCAAGAAACTGGTAATTTCCTCAAGCTCTTGTTTGCTGAGAAGTCTTGGAGCCAAGGTCAGTGGAGACACACAGTTCAGAGCCTAGGGCAGTGCAGACACACTGTGGGCGTTTAGTAAATATTTCCAGGATCAAGGTTGATAGCCAGCATCCTTTGTCCCCCACAGTGGCTGGTGATCAGCTCTGCTTGTGGCCACATTCTGCCCACTCCTGGGCTAGAGGAGTGAGTGTCACATTCCAAGTGTATTAGAATGCCAGGCTGCTTCTGGCTGTACAAAGTACTTTCCTTGACCCTGGATGGGTGCCTGTCCTTCTCCAGGCCTCTTTGTCCTATGTGGGGGTGGGTACATCCGGAGTATCCTCGGGTCCCTTCCAGCTGCTTACACATCAGCCATGGCAGTAAACAGTAGCTGAGCCAGGCTGCCAGGCCTCCACCTGTTATGAGCTGAATTCACATAGTGTAGTCCTGACCCCAACACCTTAGACGGTGTCTGTATGTGGAGACAGAGTTCATCAAGATAAAATGAGGTCACTTATGTGCCCTCATCCAATCGGCAGAAGAGGAGGATATCAGGACACAGATACACAGAGGGACCACTTTGTGAAGACATAGGAAGGCTATGCCATCTACAAGCCAAGGAGAGAGAAATCAGTCTACTAATGCCTTGGTCTTGGTTGTTTGGGCTCCGGTATTGTCCAAAATTGTTACAGAATAACACACACACACACACACACACACACACACACATACTTCTACCTCAGCTCAGCCAGGCTTATAGCCACCTCCAGGGACATCTAGGCTTAGCAAGTAAACAGGCTTACTCAAGATCCAGTGCCTGGTGGCAGAACTAGCACAGGGTTCATCATGTCCACTTCCAGTTCAGGGGCTTCCCAGCCCCTTATCCTGCTCCAGACACCACCTTATAGGCGCACTGTGTGGAGACTGACACTGCACACCCAACTACAGAGATTTCCCTCCACACAGCTGGGGAAGGTGAGGCACAGAGAACTGCATGACCTGTCTGCAATGGAATTCCTTCCCCTTCTACCTTGCTGTGGCACTCTGTAGGCCTCCCTCTGGCCACTGGAAATCAACAGGCAACCACAGCCAGGGTGGCATCCGTAGGCCTCAATACTACACCAGAACCAGCATGGCACAGCTCTATGTATCATCCACTCTGTCCTCATCACAACTGGGAAGGAACTTCTAGCCCAGGACATACTACAGGTTGCCAGGGGCTCCCATCACCTGCTCATCTGGGCATGGTCAGGACCAGTATCACCCCACGACACTTGTCTGTTCCAGGTTCCATAATGATGCCGGCCTTTCCTGGGAGGGGCATAAGGGAGTCTTTCCCTGTTGACAATGAAAGCTCCTGCCCTGCCATACGTACATTTCATAGCAGCTCCGCACTAGAACCCACGCACCTCTACCCACTCTTCTCCTCTAGATGAGGGTCGATCACTGCTGTGCATGCAATAGTCTGGCCAAAGCTAAGACATGATCGACAGGTGGGCCAGACATTTCTTCTATTTCCAAAAGGGACCCAGCAATGGCAATGAGCATTCATGCTCCTGAGGGGTTGCTGTGTGCAGGGTTTTTCTGCTTAGAGGGGGTCCGAAGTTCCAAGCGAGCAGGCCAAGACTGGGAAGGTGTCCCAGTGCAAAGACCACTAGGCACACACCATAGTTCAAAACCCAGTCTTCTTGCCATGACAACCCCGGTCCTCCTCCCCTGGGGACAAAAACTACAAATGCAGGGAGTGAGTACCTGTGCTTCCTCTCAGGGCTCCTGATTACAGGGACCAGAGCTATCAATTATGGTCTCAAAGAGTAAAATTAACTTGCACACACCCAGCCATTATCCCCACCGCCATTAGATAAGTGTCTGGAGGGCCTGCCAAGTCTGAGGATGCCCTCCCCACACACCCCACAGGTAACAGGTTGGCCATCTCAGGAGGGCTCCGACCTCCCAAACCACTCAGTTACTCTCAACATCCACTGCCGAAGTCCCTCCTTCCTTGGCTAGGTGGGAAAGGGTCCAGTCCCTGGAAGGAAGTACTGGGTGCCTCCAGTAAGCTGTTACCAAGCTTATTCCGTCCCTGACCGCTTTCTCCCAGAGGAAGCAGCTGTACCGTTGGTTTATGCAGTGTGGGCAAGGGCCACACTGCTGTAAGTAGCAACTTGGGCTTAGGGGGAGGGGAAGCAAGCTGGAGTCAGGGAGCCCTGGGTTCGAATTTCCTATCACTTGGTAGAGCTCAAGTCATTGAAGTCTGGTCAACCCATGACTCCTGAAAATGGAGGCCAGCATCCCTCTCTTCTGGGGAATGCAAGGATCCCTGCAGGCTGAGCTCTTGAGGCTGTCAGATGGGTGCATCCTGAGGCTATTTACAGACGCTCCCTGAACCAAGACCTTCCAGCTCTAGGTCTCAGTTTCCCTCTGCGCTCAGGCACTGCTGGGTTGCAGGAACGTGGGATTTTCCAGCTTCGCACAGAGGCGGTCAGATCCCTGTGGGTGGGTGCGGCGAGAGAGGCAGCGCTGAAATGTTCAGGACTGAAGGGCTGGAAGGACAACGCGCACAGAGCCTGGCCTGACACACGTACAGGCTCTGGCACTCAGATCTGCAGCGGCAAACCTGGGGCGCTCAGGGTCTGCCAGACGCCACCACCCAGGCGCTGCGGGAACCGCGCAAGGGTGGAGTCCCCTGCTGCAAAGCTCCGCCTGTCATCACACCTCTCTCCACGGTTAAGACTACGGAGACCAGGGTCCCTTACCGGAACCCAGATCTCTTTACTGAAGCAACCTGGGACCCCCACGAGAAGCAAGGAGTGGCGTCTGCCAGACAGTCCTGCGCAGTCACCCTAGGCTGACACGGTAGGAAAGGATCCTGCGCACGCCAGTTCCGCGCCCCCCCGGCTCAGGGACAGGGGCTGAGGGCCGGCCTGTCGGGCTGTAAACCCTGGAGAAAAAGTTGGGTGGAGCCGCTGGGCTCAGGGCTGCGCACTGCAGGTACAGCCTGATTCCCACCCAGTCCTCAAGACCCTGCTGAGGGGCTGCAGCTCTGAACCCGCGGATCCCCGGCCGCAGCTCTCACCTGCACTCATGTCAGCGGCAGCTTCCAGTAGGGCGGTCCCCGCGCTGCGACAGCCCGAAGACCGGGCCCGCAGGTGCGGCGCTCGCAAGATCCTCAGCACGCCTGAGGCCAGCGGCTCGGCGCACAGAACCCGCTGTCCGCAGAACCACCGCAGCTCGGGGCTCCTGCCCCGCCCCCTAGCCCCGCCCCGCCCCCGGCTAGGTCCCTCCCCTTGTCGAGCTGCGGGAGGATCGCACCCTGGGAAGTGTAGGCGCCATTCCCCCGCCGCCCGCCTGCGCGCCACCGCAGTTGGATGTGTGGACTACAAATCCCGGCAGGCTGCATTCTTCGCGCAGACGCAGGCTGGCAGCAGCACAGGTGCTCTCCCGCACCTGATCCTAGAGCTCCGCAGAGCTGTCAACACTAAGGGAAGCGAAGGGGACTGTGGCTCACCTCAGCACTGCGATCGCGAAGAGGGAAGCGCAAGGAAAAGCGATCTTGGAGCAACTCTACTAGAGTGATGGAAGGCCTCGGAACCAGACCTTCCCTTCCTTCTCAATAGAAAGAGGGAAACTGAGGCGTGGGGGGGGAGGAAGTAGTAAGAGCTGGATTTAATGACACACACACACCCGGGGCGATGTCTGAATGGGTTGGGATCCAGGCGTCCGGACTCTGGGCTAGGCTGTTGGCCACCTCGCCTTACGCTCCGAGCGTCGCTCTTACGGCTCGGCTGACGCTGGGCGGTGCACACTGAAGAGGCGCTGGCATATCCTGCCCTCCTGCCACCCTGCCTACATGGTGATCGATTCCCTTGTGACGTCAGGCGTCCAGCGCTGGGCGTGGAAACACAGACTGAAAGAAGAGTCGGCGGCGTAGGGAGGAGCAGGTGGTTTCTGCCGTGTGTTGGTAGTGACAACAGGTGGGCACAAGAGACTGGAAGGAGACAGGCGAGAGAGAAGAGAGAGAGCAGATGCGCGGGGACCAGAAAGAGAAATATAAGACCAGGCATTGCATGGAGAAGCAGAGGACAGAGATGTTTGGCTCTGGTCAGGGCTGTTCCAAATAGTACTGAAGCAGGAGCAGAAATTCCTCCCCAGCGATCAGTATCATTCATGATGGATAGGGCCAGAGGCTCAAGTGAAGAGCAGAAGCCCTGGGAAAGCAAGCACATTCCTCTACATCCTGTAAACCAGGAGACACTGCTGGCATCTGTGTTTGCAGCAGCAGGTGCCCACAAAGAACGGGACTGACTCTGGGATCTCTTGCCCAGAAAACCTGCTGATGGAAACTGGCCTCTACCTGCTCCAGAAATGTGTTTTGACTCCACCTGCCTTCATTGGTTAAACCCAAGGACAGACCCTATCTTTTAGGATAGTTCTTCGGATCCTGTGAGCTCATGCTTATATCTCCTAGCATCAGCTTAGACCCATGAGTATTCTGATACTATGCCATGGTGCCATTCCCAGTGCCTCCCACGGGCATAAAACAGGCACTGGGAAAATATTTGTTGAAGAAACGGGCAGGGGCAGGATGGACACCATCCAGCAGAGGGACAAAGCCTTTGAGAAGTTATCTATTTCTCCTGTCCCTTCCCTGGGGCCAAAGTGCCAGCACGCCCTCCAGGATCCACAAGCTTGTAAACACTTTAGGGGTATTGGCTGTGATGTCTTCCCCTCTGGTGGATGCCCCTTGGCAGAAGCCCTACAAATAGGCAGCCTGGGCTTGTAGACTGGTCTTGGAGCTCAGCCTGATGTGGCCTGTGAATTGGCATGTCTTTCTGAGCAGGTGCTGTCCAACACACAGGGGCTGAATGATCCAGCACATTCTTCTACAAGGACAGGAATGAAGACTCAGAGGTCCTGGTCCAAGTCACCTAGGAAGTTAGTAACCAAGGTAGGGTTGATCCAGCTGCAGCTTTTTGATGCACAGAACCCTGCAGGGCTGAATTTGAACTTGTAACAAATCAGTCTGTTTGAGTACATTAAGCTAGCCCTATGTTCTGAGTCTGCAGCGAAGTGACCCATAGGTGACCTCAGCCACTTGCTTTCTCTTGGTACCTCAGTTTCCTCACCTTCCCAGTCACAAGGAGTACCCTTGGGTTAAATTAGTAGTAGTACAAGGAAAACTGTTCAAAGTTGCTAGCCTAGAGCCAATGCTGAATAAACAATAATCAAGGTGGTTATTGACCAAGCGGTAGATGTGAGCCATCATCCCTTTCAAGGATGACCCAGTCTCACACGGATCCATTCATGGATTGAGGTCAAGAATGACTTAGGAAAATCAACTCCCTTGATTCACTGTTGCTGTTTGAACAGCCTTCCTGGAGAGGGCGCCTGAGGCTTCAAAGGGGGCACAGGAGGCTCTCTGTACCCTTAACAGCCAGAGCACTGCTCTCTAACTGACCACTGAAACTCAGAGGCAGATGCTGGCCAGATGTGGCCGACACAGTTTTGAATATCCAGCCTCCAGAATCATCATCCGTAGGACCTCTATTTTTAAAAACCTACTTGGCTCACCTGTATTGTCTCAGCAACAGAATATGGCGTAGGACACATTTTCTGAGGGTGGTGGCACACGCCTTTAATCCCAGCACTTGGAAGATAGAGGCAGGCAATCTCTGTGAGTTCGAGGCCAGCCTGGTCTACAAATCGAGTCCAGGACAGCGAGGGTTCTGTTACACAGAAGAACCCTGTCTCAAAAAAGAAAAGAAGATAAACTAAAATAAAGAAGATAGGGCATTCAACTTGGCCAGTCTCTCTTTCTGGAAAACCCTAGAAGAAATAGAGCTTTCCTAGGCACCAGGGAAGGGATGGATATGGTCCAACTCCCTGGGACTGCTGGCAATTTGAGGATGCATCATTCGTACATGTCCTTCCAGGGAGGATATATCTATCTGTACCCAGCTGCCTCTGATGGGATCTGCCTTTGTGATTAGGAAACACTTAAAGACAAGAGCATCCATGTCCCCCTAGCGCTCTCCTACCGTGGAGCCTGGGCTCTGGAGTGGCATCTGCTGTATTATCAGGCCAAGATGTTGGAGCTGCTAGACCATTCAAAATCATGCCCAAAGCCAGCAAGAAGGGAGCGGGGCACACAGGAGACAGAGTGGGCTTGTCAGAGCCCCCAGGAGGCCCTAGGCACATCCAAGGGTGCTATGCCCTTAGGAGAGTATCCTAACTGTTGGTTATGGAATGTAGGTTACTGTGGGATGAGGCACAGAACAGACAGCTCCTGACCTGTGGCCTAGTTAGTTCTGAGTATCATGAGCCAATCACTGCTTTCTTTCAGGCATCATGTTATAAACTTGAGAGTGTACCTGGAAACATGAAGATAAAAGATGAGAAAAAAATGAATCTGATGCTCATATCTGAATCCAACAGTGCAGCTGATGAGCTCAGCCCATCCTGCCATGTCTTAGATGAAGTTTCTTCATGGTTGGAGCCTGTGAGGCTTCCTGAGATGTGTGAGCTGTGCCTAGGATGAGGGCTCTCTCTCTCTCTTTTTTTCCTATCAACACCCAGGAGACAATCTCAGGCCCCTGCCATGCTGCATGGCATTTACATTGCTTCCAAATGAAGAGCATTAGCCTTGAAAGTATTCACTTCCTCTTGAGGACAGTATGAAGTATGGAAGGATATCAGGTGGAGCCCCCAGTGTCAGCATCACGGTCCACAGGTAGGGTGATAGTGGGTTATGGAGAATGAGACAGGAGAGCTGAGGCTGTCTGTAGGTCAGAAGGGCCTCAGTGGCAGCCAGAGTTAAATGGATATCACATGGGGTTTGGCTTAGGGCAGACAAAAGGAATATGGCTGTGAAACTGTACCTGAGGGGCCAAGCCAGACAAGGCAGTCACAGCCAGGGCTGTTGCATCTCTGTGACAAACCCTATGGTTTATATGTATTATCTCCAAGGTCCTCTCATTACCATTTTACAGACAGAGAAATGGAGGCATTCACTATCATTAAGTGTGGCCACTAGAACGTAGCCAATGTAAGCCATGGGTCATTGGTGCTGTGCCCTCCCAAATTTGTCATTGCCTACAAAGGACATAAGAATCTAAGAGTCACACATGAGGTAAATGGTCAAAGCAGAGTCCTGTCCCGCTGGGCCACACCTTATCATGCTCTACCTCTGGCTGTTCAGAATGTCCACTCTGGAAAACACAGGCTCACCCTGTGGGCTCTAGCTGAGATTCTTCCTTGTAGCAGCCTCTCCTGAAGCCTGTTAAGTCAGTGCCCTCCACGCTCAGAGCCTTGCCAATTACTGCCATGTCACTCCGCAGCCTCAGCTTCCATCTCCTGCCTGGCTCTGTCACCAGCACTGCAAAGTGACACTAAGTCTTCCTCATATTAGAGTCCATGGTGCGCTTTTGGGTCTCCAGAAACCCTTGGGGACTCTAGCCTAGAAGAAAAGCTACCGCTGAACTGTGAGGTCAATGTATGCCCCACATTGCCACTCCATTGGCACTTCCACACCATAAAGGAAAGAGGCCAGACCTGTGAAGCCCCTTCCAGCCTCCTGGTCCTCTTTCCGGGTCTTTGGGTGTTTCCCTTAAAGTGATTCTAGGGAGGGTACCATAAGACAGCAAGGATCTCCTGGGACCTGGTCTGGAAAGTTATGAGTCTGGGTTCCTGCCTGTAAGACAGCCGTGGCAAAGAAAGACCTGCTCTCCAGGCCTACGTTCAGCCTAAGCTATGATCCCCACATCTAGCTGAGTCATCGATCTGCTTCACAGCCCAGGGGAGAAACAAATGAAATAGGATGTCCTTGTGAGCCTTTCCAATCACTCAATAATTTAAAGCCATACCATGTGAAACCAGGAGAGAGGACAGCAGACAACTTACTGCCCCACGTCACTCTCTCAGATGTAGTCTCCACAGCCAAGCAGTGGCAGCACACGTCTTCAATCCCAGCACTTGGGAGGCAAAGGCAGTTGGATTTCCATGAGTTCAAGCCCGGCCTGGTCTTCATAGCGAGTTCCAGGACAGCCAGAGCTACACAGAGAAACCAGGTCTAGCAAGCGGGCGGGGTGGGGGTAGGGGTAGGGTGAGGTGGGGAAGCAGTCTCCACACTGGGCAGACAGCTGAGGCAAGCCTTGGCTCAGGTGAGTTCTTCCTGCAGGAAAATAAAAAGGAGAGATGCAGGGATGACAGCCATCAGTCCAGACCATTCCTACTTCCAGCTGCTCTTGAAGTAGAGTGATGTGATACAATAGTATGTTGCATCTTCCTTCACTGAGTAATCACAATGCATACCAAAAAGAGGCAGGGCATAAGGCTACATTTGAGAAACAGCACACACATGAGGACCTAACCTGCTAGCCACTGGATGAACTGGGCTCATGTGGCAGAGGCAGAGTGTGTGGAAGGGAAGACGCATAGCAAGCACTGGATGAACTGGCCAGAGAGAACTGTGTAACAAATGCAAACTGTGCTGAGGATGGCTTGAGCTCCTTAGGAATGTGTCTTCCCTCAAGCCTAAAGGATGGAAGTTCAAGGTCAAGGTGGCAGGAGGGTTGCCATTTCTGAGGCTGGTGATACTTTGTTTCTGGCCCTTCTTCCCAGTGTATCAGGAGAAACTCCTTCCTCTCCATGCCCTGTTCTGCCTCTGTGCATCTCTATCCACATTTTCCGTTATTGTGGGGTTTAGCTGTGCTGGGTTGAGGCCCATCCTCATCAGACCATCTTAACTCTGACATCCTCGACAACCTTGTCAAAGTCACACGTTGTGATGCCTAATACGTGATTGTCAACTTGAAAGAGTCTAGAAACAACTCAGAAACAAAGCCCTCGGGCATGCAAGGGAATCTATAGTGGTTTAACTGAGGTGGAAAGAACCACCGTGAACGTGGGCAGTGCCAGAGTCAGGTGGAAGGCTGGAGCTTCCCAAGTGGGCAGAGCCAGCCACCATCATCATGAGCTAAGCTGAGGAGCCTGCAGCTTCACAGAAGAGACACCTTTCTGGAGCTTCAGTGTGACTGAGAAGCAGCTGCAGGCACATAGCCATTGGTGTCTGAAGCCAGGCTCAGACTGAGAAGTCTTGAAAATGTGCTTAGGTAATGAAGAAAGAAAGGAAACTGAGTACTTAGTTTGAAAATAATGAAGTGAAGTCTCCAAAAGAAAGATAGCTAAATATTAAAAAGAAAATATTTTCTGTGTTAAAAAAAATAAATTGAGAAGTACAATGGCAAGTAGGGGTAGCACATACCTGTAATCCCAGCACTCAGGGAGTCAGAGGCAGGTGGATCGCTGTGAGTTCGAGGCCATCCTGGTCTATAAATTGAGTCCAGGACAGCTAAGGCTACACAGAGAAACCCTGTCTCAAAAACACATACACACAATGGCATTTGGACCGCATATAATTTTATTTTTATTATCAACATAGAAATAATCATATGTTCAGTAATGATTGCAATTTTATATATCCTCTTTGAGAAAGATCAAAATAAAACAGACTTAGATAAAGAGAGGACTGAAAAATTGAATGCTAAATTACAAACAATAGAACACAAGTTAGAGAAACCTTTGAATCAGAATAATCCTCAGAGGGATCCAATGTGGAGCCTACAGCACCACCTTATGTTGAGACTGCAAAATTGCAGTCCAAGCCCATTAGAAAACTCACAGTGATTTTTCCAGTTACAGTAAGAGAAGTAGTTCCCAGAGAGGAAAAAAAAATCCATAAGGCACTAGACTTAAAGAGATTTGAAGAAGCAATGACAACTTATGGCATGCATTCACTCTGTGTAAGACAGATAATTAATAACTGGGCCACACAAAGTCATATAATTTCAAAAGATTGGAGAAATTTTATGTCAGCCATCTTAAAAACCTGGCCCTCAACTACATGGCTAACATGGTGGAAAGATGAGGCTTGAGTTATGGAGCAACGGAATCAGACTAGAAGCATTAATATTATAAATAATGAGTTGCTAGGTGAAGGTCAATATTCTGAATTAAGAGTACATATTACTCCTGATGATACCACCTTAGAACAATATCACACAAGAGCCTCAAATGCTTGGAACAAGGGTAAACAACATGAAAAACTATCTGCTTCACTTACAAAGATGCAGATGAATCTTTTACTGACTTTGGCAAAGATTAACTTCAGCTGTAAACAGAGCCCTATGGAGCTCGTGGACGACATGTCGGGGTACACGCCGGATGAGAAGCTGCGGCTGCAGCAGCTGCGAGAGCTGAGGAGGAGATGGCTGAAGGACCAAGAGCTGAGCCCCCGGGAGCCCGTGCTGCCCCGTGCTGCCCCCGCGCAGGATGTGGCCCCTGGAGCGATTCTGGAATAACTTCTTGCGGGACCGGTCCCCGTGGAAGAACATGATCTTTAAGGAATACCGGTCCAGTCTCTTCACCGTTTCCCATGTACTTATACCTCTTTGGTTTATTCACTATTATGTAAAGTATCATATGGCTACAAAACCATATGCCATT
Organism: Pachyuromys duprasi; assembly: GCA_028658305.1. Lineage (NCBI taxonomy): Eukaryota > Metazoa > Chordata > Mammalia > Rodentia > Muridae > Pachyuromys > Pachyuromys duprasi. Next base: position 88,902,677 of record CM053765.1, read on the forward strand.
GTTGAAACGAAGCCCAGAATATTCCCAAGCGATACAATTCTGGAGACTGGAGAAGTAATTCCAGCAATGAGAGATTTTCCTGATCAACATCATTGAAGAGCACGTAAACACTTAAAAGACTGTGTAACAGCACAGGTGTGTTCCTAAAGTGCTATGCTTACTGATTTATGTCCTGCAAAAGTAACTAATAAAGCTTATTACTTTCCAAAAACAAACAAACAAACAAACAAACAAAACAGAGCACTATCAGATTCAGATGCTAGAAAAAATTTAATTGAATCTTTAGCTTTTGCGAATACTAATGCTGAATGTAAAAAGGCTACTAGACCTTGAAGGGCCAGATCCACACCTATTTGTGAATAGATTAAAACTATTGTGAATATTGGATCTAATGCTCACAATTCAGTTGTGGTTGGACAGACAATTACAAAAGATATAAGAACTCAAAATGGCCAAACCTACGGCTCTAAAAGATCAGTCCATTTCCTAAAGGAATGTAAACAAACATTTCCATTTTTCTCTAACGATAACCTAAGGAGGAAGTTTCCTGGGGTATGTAGAAGATGTGGAAGGAATAGACGTGGGGCTTATGAATGTAGATCATCCAAAGATACTCTAGGCAATTTTTTACTGTCAGAAAACTGACTAAGGGGCTTTGCTCAAACCCTTGCAAAAAATAACAACATGAGCCATTAGTTTCCTATCAGCCAAGGAGAAGCTGTTCTAGAGAATTACTAAAAAAAAAAAAAAAAATTAAACCTGATAGGACAAATAGCACTGCTCAAACTTAACTAAGCCACTTAACAGAAATGGAGCAGCGTCTAGGGATAAAACAAAGAGATACTAAAGATACCAAGAAACCCAAATATTTTGGCAAACTGCTATAAATGACAAGAGACCAAAGTTGAAATTACAATTAGGTGGAGTAGAGATTGAAGGGCCTAGTTGATACAGGAGCAGATGTAACAATAATTTTATAAGATTTAGATAAGCCCTACACCTTTCTGTCACACAGAGGCTAGACAGCAAATGAAAGAGTTAGCTTTCCCAGGACTTTACCATTATCCCAATTTTCTTAGGGTCCCCCAAAAGATGCCTTCACCCCCAAACAGCGGGGAGAAATTTTAAGAACACAACGCCTCACTTTCAACAGGTGGGGTGGGCAGTTTTTGGTCATTCGATGAGTTATGGATGTTTGTTGTCGTTTAGAGGGGTTAGTTACAACTTGTTGCTGGTTATGATCAGGATGAAACAAAGTAGAGAAGGTTAGATTCAGGGCTTTCTTACTCTCTTTCTGTTGCAACCCTCTGTCCTTCTATCCCTCCTAGCCAGTGTTAGGGGGTCAAAAGGAGGAATAGGAGACGAAAAGACAAAGAGGGGGCACATAAAGAAATAAGCAAAAAGAAGGGTAGATTATGGTACCTACTTTTAGACTAGAAAGCAACAAGTCTCAAATATCTTACATTGGTGTGGTTTATTGGGTATTGACAGAAATTTGAAGTTATAACATATGGTACGTTTCAACTCTTGTTTAAGGTATTGTACATGTATGACTCATTTTAAAATGTAATATAAAGTTCTAGTCTTATTAAAGCTATGATTGATGCCATTTAGCATAATTTAAAAAATACGATTTAGTAGTCATTTACCTATAATAATCAAACTTACAGTCATGTTAGGTGCTAGTTTAGTTAACTACAGAAATAAGCTTTATTTAGCCTCCTGCATATTGTTTTCAAAGTTAACAGATATTAGTAAGTTAAAAACAAGCAACATTCATCTATTAGATATACTTTAGACAGACAGATGGTCTTCAAATACTTCAGAGATCTACAGAATATGGCACTTAAGATGTTTTAATAATAAAGGCCTTTCATGACAGCGAGACACATAAGCTTCTGACAGCAACCCCTTCTACTTCAAATAAGATAATGGGTACCAAAAAAGAACCCCTACTCCTGGAGTTTGCTTCAAATGTGGCAAAACTAGCTACTGGGAAAAAACAAAAACAAAACAAAAAACTGCCCTTGCCTCGACTGCTGACAGAATGCTGTCTAACCTGGGCAAGCAGGACACTGGGAAGTTGATTGTCCAAATTTGCTAAGACAAGGCAGGCAAGTCCTTCATATTCCTGCTTCACAGAAAAGTCTGTCAGATATTCTGGGACTGCAGGCCAAAGATGGGAGCCCCAATAAAACAGAGGAACAGAGCATTGGGTGACTGTCCAGACAGCAGACACTCTGTCATTTCTAGTTTTGGAAGCTGCTTGTTCTGCACTTCCTGTTTACTCAGGTAATGTTTATCCTTCTAAGGTTTCTGATAGATTGAAGTTATAGTTATAGATATAGTTATAGATAGTTATAAGCTTAAGTTGTTTAGGATTTAAGAAAATGTTTTAATGTCTGAAAGTATACTTTTAGGTTGGTAATGGATCTGAAGGTTAGAGGCCGTAAAAGCTCAAATAGTGATAGAAAATGATTTAGGTACAGGACTTTAGACTCACCAAGACAGGATAGGTAATAGAGTACTTTCTCCAAAGTTGACAAATACAAATGGACTGGACATTGTGAATGTAATTCTTACCTGACAGTTATCATAATTGTTATTATTGTATATACTTATTGAGAAAAAGTCATTTATTGGACTAAAAGAGGGAGATGTTGGGGTAACCGTTTTGTGCATTATATGAAGGTTGTCTCTGTATATTCAGCTGTGATTGTTGTACCAGCAGAGAGCAGGGTTTCTCTGTGTAGCCTTGGCTGTTCTGTACTCACTTTGTATACCGGGCTGGCCTCGAACTCACGGAGATCTGCCTGACTCTGAGTGCTGGGTTTACAGGTGTGCACCACCATGCCCGGCTTACAGGCTGGATTTTGGTACTATTATTCTTATGGCTCATCACTGGCATCATATTTTGTGAACATTCACCTTGCTTACTTGCTGACAGACAATTACTAGGCAGGAAAGGAAAGGTGGGACTCTGGGCTAAGAGAGAGTCTTTGGAAGAAGAATCAGATATGGAAAGATTTTTCTGGTGGGACACCAGTGGACAGACATGAACATCGGCTAAGAGGCCACATGGTAGGTCATGGTAAGATAACTGGGATAAGTTTGGAGTAGCTAAGAGTCTACCCAGCTAAGGCATAAGCTTTCATAAATATTCCTAAGTCGCCATGCCTTTATCTAATTGATGGAAGGTCCAAAGAAGTTCTGCCATAGTAATATCAATATCTGTTTTCTGATGGTCTTAGGTGACCTCTGTGAAAGAATGATTCGACTCCCAAAGTGTTGCAGTCCACAGATAGAGAACCACATAGTCCTGGCCCATGAGTTCCCAGGAACCTACCTATCTCCATCTTCCATCACACCATCCCTGGAAATCTAGGCACACACCACCACACCCAGCTTTTTACATGGGTTCTGGAGATCTGAACTCAGCTCCGCATCTAGCGAGGCAAGCACTTTGCTCACAACAGAACCATCTCTCTAGACCCTAGCTTGCTTCTGTCAGGCATTCTTGTCACAGCAACAAGAGAAATAATTAATGATAAACATTGAAGTTCTGATAGCTAGACTTCGGTGTGTAAACTTTGGGGAAGCACCAGTCAGACACAGTTTAGCTCACAGCAGTGCCAGCATGTGATAGCTCACTTCCTGTTGATAGAGGATCATGGGATGGGACACACAGGCCATCCTGTGTGGGGAGCCACCCGTGGTCCTGACCTGAGTCATGGAAATAGAACAGAGACACCAGGCTGTGAGGAAGGAAACTACAGATAGCCAAGAAAGTGTGTCTACATTGAATCCTGGTAGGACCACAGGCTATGGGCTCACCACAAGGACAGTGCTTGACCTCAGGCTCTGCAGAGCCTCTAAAGCTTTGAACAGGATGAGCCAGGCCAGCTCTGTCTAGGAAATGCTGCCCCTCTACAAAGCAAACAGAGCAGAGGCCAGTGTGGGAGGAAGGGGATAGCACTTGTCATTGGGAAAGGCATAACTCAACCTAACATATGAGGCCTCCAGTCTCAGATACCACAAAGGACTTTGTATCAATATCCAGAGTTGCCCTGGGAAGGGATAAGCAGGTGTGCAGGCTTCTGGGGCAGGAGGAACAAAGTGAGAACAGAGACTAACTCACCAAAACAAGGTCCCCAAGGTCAGAATCCTCTGAACTCTCACAGACACATGTCCCAATTCCTGGCGAAATACCTACTCAAAGACAATGAGGTCTCAGGTGCTCAGGAACAGGTAGCAGAGGCTGCAAGGCCTTCGTGGACCACCCTGTTTCAGAACTTAAAAGGCTTAGGGCTAAGCAGCTCCAATAGTCAGCAAGTGGCCCTCAGGTTCCCAGAAAGTCACCAAGGCAACTACCAACATGACCCATGGTCAGAGGTATCATCTGCAGCAAAGTAGCAAAAACTCAGGTGCTTAGCTGTGTGGCCAGTGAAGGAGCTTACCCAGATGGCCACAGCCTGTTTCCTCATGTGCAGCACATGTACTGAGTCAGAAGGCAGTGCTCAGGATCCTGAACTCAGGGTCCTTGTCACCATCCCTTCTAGTGATCTGCTCAGAGAATCTGTGCTCTTATCTCTATAGCTGGACTCTGGTTCAAATGATATATGGTAATGCTTCCACCAGAGGACAGAGGGGAGAGAGACACAGTGGCAGAACAAGCAGGCGCAGATGGCACCTCAAGAGCTACAGGGGGAAGGGCTGGGGCTGAGTGGGGAGAAGCCCAGTGGTTTCCCTTCCTGGGCTCTGATCACACAGGACGTCAGAACATGGCTGAGGAGCTTTTCGGTCAGCAGCAGGATGGATCTTGTGTTAATTACTTTTCTGTTGTTGGAATAAAACACCATCGCCAAAAGAAGTTTATGAAAGGAACTGTTTAGTTTGGCTTACGGATCCAGAGGGATATAAGTCCATCACGGCAGAGAAACACCTCAGCAGCTAGAGCAGGAGGCTGAACACTCACACCTCCAACCGCAAACATAAAGCAAAGAGAGTGGATTGGACTGGATGTGAGGCCCTGCTGTGGGCTCTCAAGGCCTGCCATCCCCCCCTCCCTTGCACCTTCTGGTGTCACACCTTCTTCTGAACCGCCCTCCAATAATGGGGGACCACACATTGAAACATTCAAGCCTAGGGGGACACTGCTTATTCAAACCACCACAGGTCTGGATGGATGGGAGGGTCGGTATTAATTACAGCGATGGAAGGGGTGTCTGAGTGCATTCTGGGGGATCTCTTGGTGAGAAAGTTGAAGAGAAGCAAGCTGGGAGAGCCATATGAGAATCATGCTGCTGGAGTCTTTTGTTTGTTTGTTTGTTTGTTTGTTCTGTTTACATATGTGAATGTGCACACGAGGTCAGCTGGTGTGGAGAAGTCCTTCCTCCGCCATGGGGGCTCCAGAGCCTGAACTCAGTTGCCAGGCTTGGCAGTACCTGCCTTTACTTACTGAGCCATCTCACAGGCCCCTCCTGCACCTAAATTCTCACTCTCTAACCCTGAGGGAAATGGAAAGCAGGGGTGGGGTTGGGGTGCTGTGTCTCTGAGCAGGGTCTCACTGTTCCCAGAGCAAACTAAGAACTTCCTTGAGAGCAGAGATTGGGCAGACACTAGAGGGCGCTGCAATTTCAGTCTTTATCAAGGCCAAAGGCCCATCTGTTTTCTAGGCAACCTGCCCTTACTGTGGGACTCCCTCACATCCCATCTGGACCTCACCCTTTAAAATGTAGCACGTTCCCCTGCACCTGACAGTCCAGCTATGAGATATGCAAAAGCAGGCGCTGAGGAAATGGCCTCTAACACCTTTGAATGGCAGGCCACAACCTCCAGTCTCTGAGCCACAATGAAGGAGAAGGAGCTAGAAGGACCCAAACAGCCTAGTCCACCATGCCCTGAAGTTACACAGTAAAAACGGAATTTTCGCCGGGCGCGGTCGCACATGCCTGTGATCCCAGCACTCTGGGAGGCAGAGGCAGGCAGATCGCTGTGAGTTTGAGGCCAGCCTGGTCTACAAAGGAAGTCCAGGACAGCCAAGGCTACACAGAGAAACCCTGTCTCCAAAACCTAAAAAAACCAAAAAAAAAAAAACAAACAAACAAAACAAAACAACAACAAAAAAAAAACCCGGAAATTTCTCTGCTAGAATCTAGAATGTTCTAGACAGCAGAGTGTTAGGGTTTTGAGGCAATGGAAGAGTACCTTGGCAGATCAGAGCCAAGAAATGCTTGCTGCAAAGATCACATCATGCAACAGACCTCACAAAAGAGATTTGCTTGGGGGTGAGGAGGCTGCCTCTGGGTGGAGATAGAGGGAAAAAAAAGAGACAGGGGTGGACCTTAGACGCTGGGCTTTATAAAGGGCACACAACTCGTGGAAAGTGGAAGTGTGTTGCGTTTGGCCCCTGATGATGATGTGGACAGGCTTAAGGGAAGGGAGTCAGCATTCCACTGCAAATTACAATGAGCCCTGCCCCCTCTCCTATTTCTTGCCCCACCTAGCCTGTGGTTTGGCTTCCTGGGTCACAGCATTCAGGAGTGGTTGTATGACCTAAGAAAGTCTCCTGATTGCCCACAGCCTGTGACCCCCTTCCATGGATGGATCGACCTTGCAGGGCAGTTGTGGGTGAGGTAGGTAACAGGACAGAGTTGGAGAACTGCAGGGCCTTGGCAGAAAACTCCTTAGAGGCAGGGCTGCAGCCTTCAGATGGAGGGCTTGATTGACTGATGGGTGACATCAGGGCAGCCTAGGGCTCCTTGAGAGGCTAAAATGCAAAACGCAGAAATCCAGCAGGCCACAGGCAAGGGACAGGGAAACAGGCCTGATCCATTTCAGCCAGGGACACTCAGACTCAGAGAGGGCAAGGGCCCTGCATGAGGTCACATGGTCCGAACTTACAGTGTCAGGAACACACGCAAGATGAGAACTGGTGTTGGAGGAGGAGGCCTGAAGCTAGGCCTCTGGCTGAGAACTCTGTTCTTGCTTCATCAAGCACCTGTCTCCATCCTTAGACCTTTGTCAAGGCTATCCTGTTTATATGTGAGTTCTGTATGTGTGAGTGTGCACAAGGGTGAGGAGGTCAGAGGAAAACTTGAAGGAGAGGAGCCAGTGATGGGTTATCTCTGCCGACGAAATAAGCCAATTCAAGCCAGATTAAAAGTATAAAAAAAACGGCAGGTTTATTTGGAGCATCAAGAGAGAGGAAAGAGGAGTGTGTGCTGGGGCTGGGGGAAAGGAGAGAAAGGGCAGCGGAACCAAGATGTCTGGATTTTATTTTGAAGGGCCTCTGGGAGAAGAGCCCCACCCCTGGGTAGAGTGTAGGGTATGGCAGCTGTGTCTGCAGCAGGAAGGGGCTTTAAGAGTCAGTTCTCAGCTGAAGGGGGCTGAGCCCTTTCCCAGTCCCTCTCAGCCTAGCACTTGTTTGTCTTCCAGGGTTCCACTGGAAAGAAGTGACAATCTAGGACGGAGCTGTTCTCTCCAGACTGGGACACTAGGCTGGGCAGCATGAATGTCCCTCAGAGAAGCAAGCTGTCTAGAGACAGGGAAACAGAGGTGGCGAAGGGGGGAGCTTGCACCCAGCCATAAAGGACAGAAGTGGCTCTCTGGATCAGTAACTCAGGTGTTTACAATACAGGCAGGGTCCGGGTCTTCCTCAGGTGGGTGACAACATCTGAAAAGCTATCCCCAGGAGCATGGACAAGTGGGACATCCTGACCAAAACTTTGGGGGCAAATGCTGGAAAGAAAAAAGTGAGTTTGGTTTGAATTTGTTTGTTTGAGACATGATATCTCTACATAGGCATGGCTGTCCTGGAACTCACTATGTAGACCAAGCTGGCCTTGAACTCACAGAAATCCACCTGCCCCTGCCTCCGGAGTGCTGGGATCAAAGGCATGTGCCACTACACCCAGTTCTTGGCTTTGTTTTAAATGCCAGAAGTCTAATATGTTCTCTAAAGGCTAAGACAGCAGCTTTAGGACTTACACAATGGATCCATGCTTTAAATGAAGTCACTGGTGGATTTTGTTTGTGTTCCATGCCCTGGTTCTTTCCTGTGAATCCTGAGCCCAGGCAAGTTAGCCTAAAGGAGGCAGGTGTGACATGAGGCTGCTGCAAGAAGCTCCTAGCCAGAGTCCTGGAGCAGAAGAAGGAGTGCCCCTCAGCGCACAGTGGCCCGGGGATAAGATAGGGAGCGCCACACAATACTGTCATAATCTGGAAGGGCAGAAGGGTGAAGGCCCAGTCTCTCCCATTGTACCTAAACTCAGAAAGGCACCTATCATCTGCAGTGGAGCTGGGAGGGAATGTGTGGGCTGCTGCTGAGGTTGGGCCCTGTGTGGGAACCAGTCAAGTCAGGGAGGCAGAGGACTGAGCCGCTAAGAACAAATGAGCCTCCTGGTCCTGCCTTCAGAGGATGAGAGGTTGGAGCCATGGGAACCACACTGCTGCAGTCCCCTCACACCCATTTGGAGCCTTCCAGGCTGGCATGGCCTCAAGAAGTTCCCTTGCTCAAGGGAATCTGTGAGCCCGGAAAACGGGATAACTTTGCAGAACTTGTCTGTCAGGAGGCATCCAGCAAGTGATGATACAAGGTGATACAAGGCCTTGGTTGGGGGTGGAGGCGGGAGAGAACAGCTTGGACTAAGCTTTCTAAGGCCCCCAGGGCCTGGCCACTCAGCACTCCAGAGCCACCAGTCCCCATCACACAGCCTTGCCAGGGGGAGGGGAGGATTTCCAACTTACATAGGTTCTGCCGAACCTGTCTTTGTGGGTGTCAGCCAGCAGCACTCTGGTCTAGGTAGTGATGGATAGATTTGAGAGGCAACTCTAGCATTGCACTGCAGAGTCGGATCGCTGATGTCTAGGCAGAATCCCAAGTCCTGGAGCAGCTTTGGAACCATGGGCATGTACACAAAGAGTGCAGCAGGGAGGAAGGTCTGGACAGAGGGACAGGGTCAGGGGCCCCTGGGTGCATGGTATTGGAGGACAAATCTCATGTAAATCCTAAATCAAAGGGAAGAGAATTGCAACACAGCTGGAATTGAACCGGTTCATTCATACATTCACACAGGTGAGGAAGACTGAGTGATCAGCCCCTGCCTAGCTCTGAGCCTTGCTGGCTTCCGGCATTTCCTGCCTCCCTGCTGAGCTGGCTCTGCCTCCCTCCCCCCCCCCCCAACCCTCCACCAGTACAAACAACAGTAAACAGAGAGTCAGAATCCGGAGGATGACTGATAAAAAAACCCAGAGGTGGGGGCCATGTGTTCCCCTGTGCACGCCTACATGTGCAAGGGCACGTGGCCAAACCCATTCCCCCATGCTGGGGTTCCTTGGGATCTTCCGTTCCAAACAGGAAGAAAGGGTTTGGAGTCACCCTGCCAACCAGAAGACGGCAGTCCCACTCTGGTGGCTAGGAGGCCCCAGAGGGCAGGGATGCCCCAGGCAGAGCAGGGATTCACAGACTCACCTGATGAAAAGGATCTTTTAGCAAAGAACCCAAACTTGTCACCCTCACCAAGCGAGCACAGGGTCCCAGATTTAACTTTGGGGACAGCCATGTTTAGGAAAAGTTTCTCTGGACACCAGCCGGGAGATCCGCCTTTGCTGTTGCTTCGTTGGCTCTACATGGGTATAACATAAGCGCTCCATCAGGGTTTGCTAAGCTCCCTGGTCAGTCATCTTAGCCCCGGCTTAGTCACCAGGCCTGAGAGTGGCTGAGCGTCTGCATGCTAGCACAGACCTTCCTTTAGTAGCTGTCCCCATCCCTCTGCCTCTACTCTCTGATGTGTGAGCCCCTCGCATAACCCCAAAGCGCAGGCAGAGCTCCTAAATGGCTTCTCCGTGCCCAGCAAGAGAATGCTGACCAGGAGCTGACATTCTGATGGCTGATAAGGAGGAGGAAGGTCAGAAGGAGGCTGGCCCCTTCCAAGCAGGGCGGGTCCAGCCTGCTGATGACTCAGTGGCCTGGGCAGGGCCTGCTCTGCTGCCTCCTGGGGGCTGAGAAAGTCCTCCAGTACAGGTAAAGGAGGCCGGGAGTCCCATTACTGCTTCCCCCCCCACACCCCTTTTATTTTTCTCCTTGGCAGCGGCTGCTCTCCTGGCAAGGTAAGTTCTAGATATCTCTGCTGGGTGGGCCCCGGGAGAGACCTACAATCTGCTCACCTGTGAGGTTGTGCTTGGGCTGGTGAACACTTGAACAGGTCTGGTCTGGAGCAGCAAGGAGGACAGCAGCAGGTGGATGTGCTCAAGGAAAGGGACCCTGGTATCCCCCAGTCTGAAAAGTAGGTGAAACCGGGCCCTGTCAGAGGTATGACCCTGACAGAGGTATGACCACAGAGGGTGTGGTCTCCCCACAACACTACCAGGACACAATGATAGTCCTGCTGAGTGAGTCTGTTGGCCTTTGGATTTTAAGGCTGGCCTGGGCTGGTGAGTGTATGGACTTTGTACAGAAGCTGAGGAGGCCAGCTTAGGCCTTAGAGAATGGGGTAGGCTGTCTTAAAACGTGTTTGTTCCTGGATACTGTAAGCCCAGGGATGCCCCCCTCTTTCCCCACCCCCAGGCCTGGGAAGACTGGAGGCTGTGTGGCCTATGTGCATTTTGTTCTAGAAGGGTGGCCCCAGCAGAAATTGTTCATGGTGAAGGGTGTGTCTCTGTTCTTCAGGAACCCAGCAGAGTGGAGTCTTAAATTCCACAAATTTGAACAAGGTGCTATTTCAGAATCCTGTCTCAGTTTCCCTTGGTGCTTCAGGATAGTAGGAGAGCCCTAGGCTCTGCCCCAGGCTTCTGTAGTTAATAACATAAGGTGTGGCCCAAAGCCATGTGCAGGCTGGGCTGTAAAAGGGCTGGGGTGTGACCCTGTGTAGAATCTTCAGCAGGACCCCATTCACCGTGACCATTTAAGTTCCTCGGTCATTTGCCCTCCATATGCATCTAGCCTTGTCCTCTGGCTGGGACCCATAGACTTCAGTATCTGGAACGTGTCAGATGAAGGCAGGACAGAGAGTCCCGGAACAATTCTCTGTCTCCTGTTGTTGGTGTCTCTTGTTAGGGTGGTGCAAGGTGGTGCTGGAGTATTGGTGTTTCTATTTCTGTGATAAATGCTAGGACCAAAAGCAACTCCTGGAGGAAAGGCATTGCTTTATCTTACAGATTGTAGTTCATCATGCAGGGAAGCCCAGGCAGAAACTGAAGCAGAGGCCATGGAGAAATGCTGCTTTTTCTTTTCTTTTTTGAGACAGGGTCTCACTATGTGGCTCTGGCTGTCCTGGAACTCACTCTGTAGACCAGGCTGGCCTTGAACTCACAGAGATCTGCTTGCCTCTATCTCCTGAGTGCTGGGATCATACCCATCCTGCCTTTTCTTTTTTCTTTTTTAAAAGTGAATCTCACTATGTCCCCTAGCAGGCCTGGAACTCAGTATGTAGACCATGCTGGCCTCAAACTCATAGAGCTCTACCTGACTCTGCCTCCCATGTTCTGGGATTAAAGGTATATGCCACCATGCCTAGACAGTTTGCTTTTTTAAATGTCCTAGTATCACTGCCAAGACCTGGTACCACCCACATCAGTAATTACTCAAGAAAATGCTCCACAGAGTTTCCTACAGGCCAATCTTACAGAGAAATTTTCTCAGTTGAGGTTCCCTCTTCCTAGATGACATTAGCTTATGTTAAACTGACAAAAAAGTGACCATCCACTCAGGATCTAGTGCAGATGTTAATGTTGGAGGCCGCCCCACAGTCAAATCCCCCGTGTCCTATTCTGTCCCAGGACCACCACCAGCCCTTTCAGCTTTATCAACATCCACCACGTATTTGTGACCCACTGGACTGGGGGACATGTCCTCTTGATTTGCGTATCCCCTGAGGTTCACTTTTTGTGCTGTGATGGTCAGCGTCTCCCGAGAATGGCATGGTGCCACACCTACCTTCACAATGTCATTAAATGGTTTCATTCCAAAGTCCTCTGAGCTCCCCTGTGACAGACAGCCCCTCTGCTGGCCCCACACTCTGTATCCTAGGTTGGTCTTTTCTTTTCCCATGCAGAGGAGTGGAGTGTGCTTGAGTGCCCAGGTGGCACGCGACTGCCTCTGCCTCGATTCCTGCCTCACATGTCTCCAGAGCATGCCTCGTGGGTAGACAGGGAAAGCCCTGGTTCTTTATCATTCATTGCTGTGCAGTGTGGGAGGGAGTGCGCCTAATCTGGCACCCAGGCTATTTCCAAGGTGCTGGTGTTGTAAACAGCTGGGTTGGCACCTGTCCCCACACCAAAGGCAGCAATCTGAAAATGAGTGCCCAGGAATGGGGCTGCTGGCCAAAGGTGAATGCAATTGTGATTGCAAGTGTTGGTGACCTAGTGGCAATCTGATCTTGGCTGCCTGCCAAGGATGTCAGTGTTGCCGGCCTAACCTTGGCGGTAACAAAGAGAGTCTTGGGGTCGGTCTACATCACGTCATGTTTTTAAGGTACTAGAGAGGAATGGGGAAGTCAGTCCCCTTTTGTTTGCTCAACTGTCGGTGTCTGGTGAGGTCTGTTACTCACCTAGTTTCTTGTCCCCATCGTGGGCCACAGAACCGCAGTCCTTCCCTCGGAATGAAGGAGGACTGGGCTGGCATTGCAGATGCTTCTCATCAAGGTGTCTGCTTACCTCCACCTCCCTCCTGTCAGGTTCACTCAGTACTTGTCCACCTTGAGGCTCACATCGTCCAGCACTCTGACACCCCAGCCTCCAAGGCTATGCTCACGTGTCACTGAATGGAGTGCTAAAAGCCCTCCCTCACTGCCGAGCAGGGTGACTTTACCCACTTGTCCCCTCCCACATTGCCCATACACAGTAGGATATGCCTGTCTTTGTAGCATTGGGCAATGAGCTTCCAGAACTCTGCTTTTGGCCCTCGCTTTGCTGGCCATGAGTCTGTGTGGTAAGGTGTCTCTGATCCCCTCTGCACTGGCCTGGGGAGGCCATGCGCGGTGCACTTAGGGAATAATTTTCAGATCTCTTGCTTTAGAGGAGGGAGGGAGTGAGGGGAGTAACATACATCTGTGGAATGCACTGGGTGGCAGGGGCCTTTTCTCCCCCATTTACTTAGTGTCATAGTTACTTTTCTATTGCTGTGAAGAGACACCACAATCAAGGTAAATCACAATGAAAGCATTTAATTGTGGGCTTGCTTATACTGTCAGAGGGTAAGTCAATGACAGCCATGGCAGGGAACATGGCAGAGAGGGCTTGACACCGGGCCTGGTGTGGGCTTTTGAAACCTCAAAGCCGCCCTCCTTGACACACCTTTTCAAGTCCACACCTCCTAATCCTTCCTAAACAGCCCACCAAGTAGGGACCAAACACTAAAATATATAAACCCGTGGCCTGTCAGGGGTGGCACATACCTTTAATCCCAGCACTTGGGAGGTAGGTAGAGTTCAAGGCCGGCCTGGTCTACAGAGTGAATTCCCAAGACTGACAAAGCTACACAGGCAAACTCTGTCTCAGAAATTAAAAACAAAAAACAACAACAAAGAACCAAAACCAACTAGCAAAACCCCCAAATCATATGTATAAACCTGTGAAGGCCATTCTTATTCAAAGCACCATACTTAGCTAGCCTGCCTTGTTTATAACAGGTTGGACTTGGGGCATTATCTCACACCTTTGTATTAATCATGGTGGTTTTTGTTTTAAGAGGAATAAAACTAATAGAATGAATATAAAATGTTCAATATTATATATGTGACTATATATTACATGTATACATAGCCATATATATAATTTATTAGAGTTTATTATTTATTATCTGTGATCCAGCTAGTCCAACAATGTCTAGAGGTAGTTTTTCAGTCCACATGGCTGGATGTCTCAACATTTTTACTATTAGCTGGAATCCCAAAGAATTTGGCTCCAATGCCAGTGAAGGAATTGGCTTGCCAGAGAGAGCAAGAGCAAGCTTCCTTCTCTGTGTCCTTAGGTAGGTAGCCAGCAGAAGTTGTGGCCCAGATTAAAGGTGGGTCTTACCACTTCAGATGACTTAAGACAAAAAGAAAATCTCTTACATGTGACCCTAGCCACTTGGGTTTTAGCTGACAGCTAAGAACAGGTATCACAGTTTGGGTTACCATCCAGTGCTGCTTCATTTTCTGGCTCAAAGTGCTCTAGCTGAGTCCATCGGAACTTATTTCAGTTAGTTCTTGTGTCTTCTTGGCATAGTCATATCACAGTGGGGACCTGTTGAGCTACCAATCATTCATTCATTTTTCTTTCCTTTCTTTCTTTCTTTCTTTCTTTCTTTCTTTCTTTCTTTCTTTCTTTCTTTCTTTCTTTCTTTCTTTCTTTCTTTCCACCTTTCTATCTATCTGCTTATCTGTTTATCTACCTATCCATGGTTGATTATCAGTCTAGCAATTGTACCCTCTGACCTCCTGGCACCAACAGCCACTCCATGCCCATCTGTATATTTCCCACCCTTCCAGAAAATGTATTCAGGCATATTTCATGGGCCACAGCTGTCTGGGCACCTCACCTTTAGGCCACTTTCCACATATCTGCAGTCAAGATTTAGTCACTTGATGCCCTGTCCCCCTGCCTGCCCTGTCCCAGCCTTGGGGATAGAGAGAGCCATTTTGTCTGTCTGACCTCTGTAGTTACCATTGTCACTTGACTATGAGCTCCAGTGTGTGGTGTAGGCTATGTGGCTCAGCCATATCTCCTATGCTCAGCACTGGTCCATCTCTTCTGCTCTTGCCCCTGCTGAAATATGACAGTAGGGGTAATGGCTTTCTTTGTAGTTCTTTCCTTTATGCCTCAGACCTGGAGGCTGAGTTGCAAATAATTCCCCAGAAGACTCACCTAACTGTTGACCCCAGAACCTGTTCCTCCTCAGTCACCTCTGAGGAGAGCTGTGTGCTGGGTGACTGGTGGGAGATGGGTGTCTATCATCAGAGGTAAAGGTCCCCCCCTCCCATGGCAGATGATAGGAGGCCTATCACCAAAGCAGTGATCTCTCTGGCAACTGCTCTGTTACGTCACTTGGGAAACACCACAACTGGACTCCTGGGTTGTGAAGGGTGCAGATGTGGCTGTCAGTTTGGGGCTTGCTGCGCAGAGCATGCAGATGCCACTTGCTGGCAGATGCCACTCTGTCTCTCCAGCACCACACCCCATCATGGTGCCACACAGGGGTTGGGAGAGAACATAGGACCTAGGCCTGGCTCCAGGCTTCAGCTAAGTAATCTCCTTCCACCTAGCTGTCACCATAGCAGGACCAAAGGAGGACCAGGTGCATGCAATTTGCTTGGTTGGAGAGACCAGGAAGGAGACTGGCATCCACAGCTGGTACTGAGCTCAATGACTGAAGCAAAGGCAGCTTGGGACAGGCGGCTGGCAGGTACACTGATAGGGTGCACAGAACATGAGGTCTAGCTAGGAGTCTGGAAAGTGGCAGAGAGAGTAAGTGGAGCTCCTGCTCCATAACAGCCGGAGTTGTCTGTCACAGGACCATTGCCTCCAAACCCTATTAAGCTTGAGGCTAGCATTGAGAGGCAGGGCTGCAGAGGTACATGGGAATTGGTGTGCATGCCTGGTTAATGTTTGCATAAGCCATGGTCAAGATCATCCCAGGGATGACTGGGCTCTAGGAAATGCCAGGAATTCCAGGCAAGGCCTGCACCATGGGTCAGGTGCACAGGGCAAGGGCCCACAGGACTTAGTGTCTGGTGTTCTGGCATCGAGTCTACTAGTTGGGACAAGACTTTCCTAAGCATTCTGGGAAAGTGGCAGCCGTGAACCACCCACATGATCTTAGTCTAGAACTTTCTTTTTCTTTTTTCTTTTTTTTGCTTTTGGTATTTGGTTGGTTGGTTTTTCAAGAAAGGGTTTCTCGGTGTAGTGTTGGCTGTGCTGGACTGGCTTTATAGACCAGGTTGTCCTCAAACTCACAGCAATCCACCTGCCTCTGCCTCCCTGAGGGCCGGGATTACAGGTGTGAGTTACCTTGCCCGGCTATGCTTTTTGGTTTTTCGAGACAGGGTCTCTGTGTGCAGCCCTGGCTGTCCTGGAACTCACTCTATAGACCAGGCTGAACTCGAACTCCACCTGCCTCTGTTTTTCAAGTGCTGGGATTAAAGGCATGTGTCATTACTGCCCAGCCAGTCTAGAACTTTTTACTTTCACTCCTCTGCACTCAGGGCCTGTAGGCTAGACTGTCTAAAGATCTGACTCCTCTCAGCTCAGTGACCTTATCCTGTGAGACCTTTACTCTTCATAGTTGAACAATGGGCAGCTGGAGTTGTCCTATGTTGCCAGGCTTCATGGTACATGGCTCTGGAATGGCAACCTAGACACAGTGAGAAGGGCTCTTCTCTATACTCGCCTCCTTTTCTGGGGTGTGAGGACCCTCACCCTTCTTTTAACTGCCTTGCCCCAAGACACGAGTGCACTGGTCAGGGAAGTCATTGTCACACACATGTGGGACCTGGCCTACTGCGGCTCACCCAAGGGAAGGAAGTGATTGTGGACTTTCTAAGTTTTAGGCTGGAGCATGATGCTTCTCCTGACAATGCCAGACTTCACTGGCCAGTGAGCACCACTGCCCCAGGTTTGGGGCATCGCAGAGGCAGTCCTTTCCTGGAAGCAGGTGTCTTTGATCTGACAGAGGCAAGGAAATTGATTCCTGTAAACCTCCACCTGGGTGGCCTGGCCGTCTGTCCATCTGGCCTGAGTAGCCTTCAGTTACCTGAGTGGCCCAGTTTCCCCCCTTTCTTTATTTTGCAAAGAGCTGCTCCTCCAGTCCAGGCCTGGAGGACATTTTTCCTCAGTGTTGGCTCTAGAGCCAACAATAACAAACAGATGAGCACCTGTTGGGCAGACAGTTCTGGACCTATCCATGTGTACACACACAGAAGCTGCTCTCCAGCACCAGACTCGTGCTGCTCCATGGAGGGACAGGTTCTTAGGTGTGCAGAGGATGCCAGCCTGCCATACAGGATGGGTGGGGGTCAGGAATGAGCTTGCCTTAGAGGCGTGGCTGGAGTCTACCATTCTGTTGAGATACGGGACACTTTGCTGAGATACAAGCTGGCTTCAGGGCTAGGCAGCCTTGGCATGGTGAGGGTCAGGCCAGGGCACATCCCCAAGGCTGTATCTGTATATAGGGCTGATCTCTAAGAATTCCCCTTCAAAGGAAAATACATTAAAACCATTCCTTCCTCTACAAGGGGCGGAGGGTGGCTCTCTCTACAAGCCTCAGTTTCCTCACATGCAATCCTGAAGGACGTCAGTTGCCGCCCTGTTGCCCATTACTCATGAGAGAGCCAATGTCTTACTGTCATTCTCCTCTGTGTGACCATCTCTCACCCCAAGCAAAGCAGAGAACATTTGTATTCATACATCCTACTCAAGTCAGCTGCTCCCAGCATCTCTTTAGCAGCCATTCCGTGTCTTAGCAGGTACTTTCCCCACATCGAGCCTTTTGCATGCTCAGTCTGTCACTCTGTGAGTCAGTCACTGCTGTTCAGGCCAATGTGACCCAAGCTGCATGTAGGCCTCAGTGGAGCAGTCCCCTGCTGTGTAAAGTGGTGGTGAAGGGTAGCCATGCCTACCTTTGGCTATTTCCATGATGCTACATTATGATGGCAGAGTCACATCAGAACCAGTGGTCAGCAAAGCTGACATTTCTTCTCTGAGCCTTAAAGTATGCGTGTCCTCGTGTTCTAGGATGATCATAAGGCTCTGCTGGAGGCCTCTGCTTTCCTGAGCTTAACATTTACAGTTTGTTGCAGATTAACTGCAGGGCAAGGTGCTTAGCTGCTCTTGTTAGTGAGTGAGTAGCTGCAAGAGGCTCTGCCTTCTGGGGTACAGCTGGGCTTAAGTGTTTTTGTTTGTTTGTTTGCTAACATTTCTAAACTCATCCATCCCCTTTGGAGACTCCTCACAATCCATCTTCGCCTCCAGAATTTGACCCAGGATCTTCTACTTACTTCCAGGAAGTCCTGCCTCTGTTGTCCTCCTTGCCTGCCCTCTGAGGCCTTCCCATTACTGTCCAAGTCAGTCATGGCATCCTGGTGTCAGTTGGTGCAGTGGGCTACCATGACTTTAGGGCCTCAAGCCACAGCTGGATCTTGGTTGGTAGGTAGGATGTGGACTCTGCCATAGGTAGGACCTGCCACTCTGCAATGGCACACTTGTCCCCAAGGAGGCCTTTGAGTGTGCCACACAGGGGATGCTATGCAGAGGGGGTGGAATCAGAGCTTCAGAGTATGTTTGGGGGGAACAAGGGTGCTGAGTACCACCTCAAAGTCTATAATCTACTGAAGGGGCCAGGCCTAGAACTTTTCTTTGTCCCTGTTGTGTATAACGGCACCTTAGCCTGCCAGGGATGGCTCTATCCCATGTCTTAGATGCATCCTGTTCTTGTATTTTATAACCACAGGGACAGTCCACAATAGTAGCTGTGCCTATGGCTTCATTCAGTGTGTACCTCTGGCTTCACTGGCCTGCATCCTGAGCAGTTTGAATGATGGGGAGGGAGCACCTGTCTCAGAAGGCTGGCTTCTGTCAGGGAGTCCTCCTTGAGGAAGGTAACATGCCTTCCATGTAGCTCCACGTGGCTTCCCTTCCTGGAGCAGGTGAGGAAATGAGAAGAGGAGGGGCGGAGTGAGGAGCAACTGGCCACTGGTCGCTCGGACACCCAGTGTATCTCAGTAGCATCTTAGAACTTATGTGATGAAGAAGGATAAACAAGGAAAGTGGAGCCACTTTTGGCTTGGTGCTTAAAGCATGTGCCTAAGATGATCTGGAGAGCTCACCTCTCAGGGTAGGATCTGATTCTTGGGGTTCCAAGGAATAGGGCCTGCTGCCTCTGTCTGGACACGGACACCAAAGAGTAAGGAGATAAAGGAGCAAGGACCCTGATACCAGTGCTGGCCTGAGTTAAGGGTCCCAGGGAAAACACCTCTCCAAGTCTATCAAACCTGATGGAGATGACAGTTTCATTGGGTTGTCACAAAGCCCAGTGGCATGATCTACCCAAGGGATTAGCATCATGGCAATGACAACTTGAACATGCTACAGCCATGTCAGGGATCAGAACTGCCTCTCAACTCTACCTTTTTCAAAGGGAAAATCGAGGCTCAGGAAAGTGACAGGTCTTTCCAGAGGGATCTCAAGCGAGTCAGGCTGGGTTTTGGGTGGCCCTCTGGAATTCAGAGCCATGTAGCCCCACTTCAGGAGGATCCTGCTAAAGAGGCCTGGACCAGAAAGGTACTTGGCCCTGCTGGATGGCCCTGGAGTGCCCTGCATACATTGGGGGAGGCTCTCAGAAAATCCCCCTGGCCTTGGGCCAAGAGAGCAGCTTCTGAGACAAACAGGATACTGGTTTGGGCGCAGTGGGGACAATAGCCGGGGGAGGAAATGCCTCCAGACCCATGTATGGGTGTGGGCTTGTAGGGGCCTCTATTGACACAGCTTCCAGAAAAAATAGGGCTGATGAAAGGTTAGCATGCAGGAGTCTGCACTCTTTGGAGGGGGGAGGAGAGAAAGATAGAGAGGGAGGGAGGGAAAGAGGGAGGAAGGGAAGGGGGGACAGAAAAAGGGAGGGAGGGAAGAAGCACAGTGCACCTATACCTCCTGAACTCATATCTACAGCACCTAGTGAGCAGAGGGCGGGGCCACACCAGTTCCATATTTCAGAGTGGACACTGCAAGGGCCTGAGAACAGGAGACAGGCCTGAATCTGGGCCATGGGGAAGTTCTCAGGTCAGGTTACAGCCTGTGGGAAGGAAAAGCATGTGCCCCACAGGCCTGGCTCCAAGGATGTGGTACTTGCAGCTAAGGAGACTGGCTCTTTTCTTCCAGAATGCCTCTGTTGGAGTCAGTGGGCTGGGACAGTGTCAGCAGTAGAGTGAGAAGCAGAGCGTGTGTATTTTGTACGTATGCATGCAGACATGTGTGTTAGGTCTGCGTATTCATACATGTATCTGTGGCCACCCACATGTCTGCATGGCATGTGTACCCACATGTGTAGAAGGGAAAAGGGAACAGAGAGCCAAGCTGGGGTTAGCAGGGCCTGAGGGCCAGCCACCCTTGGACTTCCCCAATCTCAGCACCAAGGGTGTCCCCAGCCTTCACCACAGAGCATGGGGCTGGCAGTGGGCAGGCAGGGACAGGGCCTGGCTCTGGTCCACAAGGAGCTAATGATCAACTGGCCAGTGGAGTCCTTGCGGCAGCACTTGGCCTGCCTTGGGTCTCCAGGCCCCTAGGCTCAGGGAGGAAGTGGGGCAGGAAGTAGGGGGCGGTGGCAGTACTGAGCAGTCAGCAGGCTGTGGGCGGACCCTGCCTGTCCAGGCCAGCTGGAGACAGCCTCTAGGCCAGTCAGCGGGGAGCTGAGCTAGGAGTGGCCACCTGGCACCTGCGTCCCTGGGCCTGGGAGGAAGTTTTCTGAAGAGCGGGGTGCAGGTAAGGGAGATCTGGGCCTGAGGGTACGGGCTTTGCGAGTCGGCTGTGATCAGTGGAGCCAGGCTTTGCCACAATTGTGTCTAAGAAAAGTGTTCCACCTTCCTCTTTCTTCCGGCTTGTTTGGGCTTGGGCTCTGGGAGAATCCCGCCAGGGAGCTTTTGGAGACTGGCACTCAGCACCCCAGGGCTCTGCTAGGGATTGCTCAGGTGAGACTAAGTGCTAATGATGGCTTGTAACCTGGCCTTCACACTGACCCTTTGCTAAAGTGTCCTTGAGGTCTGGGCAAGACCGTTGCAGTTGAGCAACAACATGGGATTCAGAAGCCAGTGTGTCCCAAATGATGAACTCTAGCCTTGACATTCCAGGCCATGGAGCCCCTGTGGCAGTGACCCAGCCACTCGGAAGTCACTCTGGTCTCTTTATGTTAACCAAATAAAGTGTGCTCAGGTTGAGGGAGGAGACCCCCACCACCTGACTTACAGTCCCTGCTGCAGTGACATGGGTAGAGTGGGAGTCATCCTCCAAGTTGAGGTTAAAGGTGAAGACTGAGGAAGATGCTGAACAGCACCACCTCTGTGTGACTGTCAACCATGTTCCTGATTTCATGAAACTTCTTGCATCAGGCAAGGTGCCAGTGTCTTCAGTGTGTGGAATCACAAATGCCATGGTATGGGTGTGTGAAGCCCATTTCCCCGAGAGAAACCTTCAGGGTGTCACCATGTTCCATGGCTGCCATAACAAATGATGACAGAAATTGTTCTCTTAGGGTTTAAAGGCCAGGGGTTGGACACAAAGGTGCAGCCCCCAGAGTTCCCAAGGGAGGGTCCTCTTCCAGTCTCTGCTTGTGGCCGAATGGCCCCCCTTCGTGTCATATGCTCTCCTCTTCTACGTGTCTTGTTCTCTGTAGAGGTCCCAGGCACCAGGGAGAGAGCTCACTCTAACCTGGCATGGCCAGCTAGTCCACTGGGACCATTCTAACCCAACAGCCCACAGGACCACACCCTACTTCGGTTAACTTCATCTGAAACCACCTGTTTCCAATTAGGTCCCCAACTCTCCAGTTCCTGGTTAGTATGACTGTGGAGGATGCTGCCACCTCCAGGCAAAGTGGCAGCAGTCCTGCACAGCATAGGCTCGGTTATGCCTTGGTGGGTCTCTGGCCAGACCTTTTCGTAACACAGGCAGGGCCAGCCGTCGGGGCTCCTCCCTCCAGCCTCTGGTCCGTCCGGGCTGTAAGCCAGCATGCTGTCTGTCTGCTTGATCCTCCAAACATTCTGAGTGGGTGTTTTTGTTCTCACTTTATGGGTGGGTAAACTGAGGCATAGAGCACCCCCGCACACTGAGATTGGCCCTTGGTCTCTGTGTTCCAGCAGTACACTAGGTGGGCTGTGGAAGTCAGAGCCTGGGGTGGCTTACTCGGGGTTACCTGATGTGTCTGCCACCTGAGCAGAAGACAAAGGATGGAAGGAGACACTGCAGTAATCTTGGTTGCTCAGACCCAGCAGTTGCATCTTTGAGGGTTCTGGAAAGTACCTGGGGCTGGGCTCTGGGCTCTGGGCTGCTGCTGGAGCAGGCCTAGCAAGCCTGTGGAGGCCTGAGCAGGGAGGAGGTGGTTCCATGCAAGCAAGACAGTGCCCACTTCCTCCCTGGGGCTCATAAGTCCCACTGTGATTGCAGCTTCTGGGCCCTCACTGAGCAGGTGTGAAGTTCCCCTGGCTGGAGCTCCATTTCCCCAGAAACACTTTAAGCCAGCTCCAGTTCTGTGTGAGACCCCTGGGTGCCCTGAGTACACCTGTGACCCAGGGATGCTAAGTGTAGTGGCCATTGGTCAGGGACATCTGAAGGTCTAAATGGCAGAGAGAGAAGAAGAAGGACACTGGGGACATTGTGAGTTGGGGAGGGCCAGTGATTGGGGGCCACAGACCCTACGAACTCGAACCTCACTCATCAAGAGCCTGGGTCAAGTACCTGTTTGAGGACACTGATGTTATACCAGATGAAATGAAGGGCACCTAAACCTTGGACATGTACCTTCTGGTCCTTACAGACCTGGGCAAGGCAGTGGGCCTTTGCAGCGGTAGAGACCAAGGTGAAAATTTGGCAAAATCAAAGCAGGGATGAACGTAAGTCCAGGCTCGGGCTGTATTTAGGCTGGGGTGGGGTCAGGCTGACAGGGCCAAAGCCTGAAGGATGCCTTGGAGGATCCCAGACATGACCATCTGGGCCAGGGCCTTAGGACAGGGGCACAGGAGGGCCGACTTGGTACATGCTTCTGTCCCTGTGTTGTTGAGAATAGGCTCCTAGTGCCTTCAGTTTTGTTTTCTGATTTGTTTTCCTTTGACATTAAGTGTTGAGGTGGATTGGTGCCTGCAGGGATCCAGGATCCTCTTGGTGCCTTTGGTAAGAGATACCACCTTCCTAGCCGCTGATCCCAGATCTTGACCTTCAAGCACAGTTGGAGAATGGGAAGGGTTTGACCACCAACCAATTAGACTCCATGAAAGGCAGGTGGCTAAGTGGGTAGGTCAGGGGCTCACGGAGGCCACTTCTACAAACCCTTGTCTCCTGGGGACCCAAGTGTCTTCTCTGTGAGTCTCCCTCCCTTTCCAGCTGGGCAGTCACCGCTCTGCCACCCCCAGGGCTTGGTGACCTGGTCTTTTCATCATATCGCCTACGCTTGGAGCCTGACACAGGGTTGGGGGAAGCAGTGCTTGTTGCACCAAGAAAATGCTTCGGAACAGTGGCTCTACCATGCCTGTTCTGCAGAAAGTAGATGGCATGAGTTAGCCCAGGGCCAGTCCTCACAGTTCCAGCAACACCCATGAGGGCTTGCGCTGGCCCCTCCCATTCCTGATTCATCCATCTAAGGTTCTATCACTCTGTGACAAATCCCCACCAGGGTCCGTTCCCTGAGATGACCAACCTCCTGAAAGTAATAGGGCACAGCAGGCCGGAGGCTTTCAGATTCACAGTCCACATCAGGCAGTGTGGCTGGTGTTCCATGTACCACGCTGTCACTAGAAATGGACACCAATGGAAGTCTGTGCACGTGGGAATTCTGTACTCTCAGCCTCAGTTTCCCCAGCTGGAAAGAGGTTGCATGAGCATTGGCGCCAGCAGCCTATCTGAGGCCCCTGGCAGTAGATGCCGGTGAGCAGGTATACTGCCCGTGTCACTCTGGAAACCCCCTGAAGGCAGGCCTGGCTGGCTAGTCCAGTTCCACATACCTGGGCAGTTTTGGGGGAGACCAGGTGGTCCTGATGCACCTGATGTATATATAAGGGCTCTATTGCCCCTATGTTTGGTGGAAGGCCTGCCTGGCACCGCTGGCCTGTCTACCTCCAGCCTCTCCAGTACACTGTACAAACATTGAATGAAGCCCCAGGCATGGCAGGAAACCCTCTAGTCCTGCATAACAGTTTTGATGGACCTCTGCTTTCGGCATCATTGGCCTGGGCCCCTGCCTGTCCTAGTCCCATGGCCTGCATCCTAGATCTGGATAGATCTCAGGTGCCCTGCTTCCCCGTCTACCTGTACTGGGGAGCTCCTCGCCACAGATCAGTAGAGATGGGACAATCAGATGGTGGTACTGGCTTGGTAGTAGTTGGTGGCACATGTGGACACTTGTCCTATTCTGCCAGTTGGGTTTCTGGGTCCGTATCTGGGCACTTCTCTCCTCAGTCAGTGGTAAGAAAGCATCAGACCGTGGACTCAGTTCAGAGAGTGTCTCCATGGCTTTTCTGTATACAGTGATGGAAGCCCTCAACCTTCAGCAGATAATCTGGCCTGAAGCGAGTCAGGCTGATGGGCTGGAGTGTTCAGAACCACATTCAGCCAACCTCTGCCTTTTGTCCTCTCTGAGGGTGTCACAGTTACCAAAGCCAAAAGTCTAGTCTGCTCCACAGCCCTGCCTGTGGCCCTGCGGTTTACTTGCCTGCACTTGGTGCTCTGTGCCCTCTGTGCTGATAGACAACCCAGGGATTGTCTGGTTACACTGTCCCGCTCTCACTTCTGAAACCAGGGAAGAGTGAGGCACAATGACAGGTCCTGGGGCCACCAGTAAAGCTGAGACCATGAGGACTGGAGCGGCATAGCCTACAAAACCCCCTCCTCTGCTCACTTCTCTCCGCCTCCCTCTTTCTTCCCTCCCCTCCCTCTCCTTCGCTCCATTTTGATCTTTCCCTCTCCTTCCCAGTCTGAGTTGATTCCCTCAGCCCTGGCTAGCTGAGATGTGTGGTCATGCACCTGAAAACCAGGATCCGAGGGTCTCTGGTGGAGATCCGGACTCCATTCTGTCCCCACAGCATCCTGTACATGTGTTGCGTCATCTGCAAGGATGTTTGAGCAGCTGTGTCAGGTCAGACTCTGAGCCCTTTCTCAGGGACCTCCTGGAGAGCCAGTAAGGAGGCCCTCCCACCCCCATCCACCCTGTCTCCAAGGAACTCTGATTGGCAGATGAGGTGACTTTGATTTGATGTCCATGGTGGTGCCGGCCTCTGGTGAAACCTAATTCAGCTGCTTGACTGAGTTGGGTAAGAAGTTGCCAAGTTGAGCTCTGGAAAGTTGCATAGGGATTCACTTGGCAAAGGGTGTGGATTCTCTGGGCAGAAATAGCAGCCTCTGCACAAAGGCTCTACCATAGTGAAAACATGGCAGACCTGAAGGACTGAAGATGTGAGATAGTCTAAGGTGTGGAGAGGAAGCCTGTGTGGTCAGCAAACTGTTCTGTGGAGTCACCTATGGCAAACAAAGCTCACTACTGGATCTTGGAGGTGCTGGGTACCCTGTATTGTCAGTCTTCTTTCTTCTTCACCGGGCTCTGATAACAACATCATGTCTGTCACTAAGAGGCCTCTCCTCTGACGACTGTCCTCTCTCCACAGAAGGCCAGCAACATGCCCAGCTCTTGGCCTTGAGACCACTGTGTATCATGAGGAGCTCCAGGGAGGAGGAGGAGGCAACTTCTGAGGAGCTGTCTACCATGGGGCAAGTCCCTGAGGAGCCTCCAGGAGGCTGTAGCCATGGGGACCAGATCCCCAGTGTATCCATGGGTTTGCCCACTGGCCAGGAGAGTGCGGGGCCTGAGAAGGCTGAGGCAACAGTCAGCCGTGGTGAGTACAGCAGCTGAAGCCCATTGTATTCGCCTGTCCACCTGTCCATCCACTCCATATCCTTATAATCTCCATGCTGACAGGGCAGGCCTGGCTCTGTTCACTGGGCCCACTGGGTTAGCCACACTGTGGGCTCAGAAGTGAGGGCCATCCTCTGCTGTACAGGACCAAACTCCCTCACCCCCAACAGATGATCAGCCCAGAAACAAGCCAAGCTTCTAGATAGGGTGCAGTGCAGCTGGGCCCGGTGAGGCCTCATCTGACCAGGGGCCTCTCTAGGAGCCTCAGTGATAGCAGAGTTGCCCTAGGGGATCTGGAGAATGTTATAGAGGCACTCCTGGATGGATGAACCTGCACGGTGCTGTTCCACCTTGTCCTCGTTGACCCTCTATTACTCAGGGTGGAGTGCCCTCCCCCAAGGCAAGGCCCAGGTGCCATAGTGATCAAGGGCCACACCGGGACTGGAGTCCCTTCCTGAGGCCTGGGTGGGGATGCAGAGTGCTATGAAGTGAAAGCCAAATAGACTACACCCCAATAGGCCTGGTTCTCATCATGGTTGTCCACAGGTTACTGCTGGACTTGGGCCTCAGTTTCCCCCACTTGGGAAACCTGAGAGGCAACTTCAGCAACCCCAAAGACTCTGTCACTGTCACCCTTGGATCCTGATAGACTACAATAGGAAGATGGGCTCCCCCCCTTTTCAAGCTTCCCCAAATGACTCTGTCACTTGCTCAGCTGTCTCTGGCCTTCAGAGATAGCTAAGTGCTATAGGCTCAGCCCCTCCTGATTGACATAGAATGAATGACATACTAGGAGAAGGGAGCCCTCACCTTCCAGGCAGGCCTGGCTCAGACCTGAATTGTGGAGGCTGGGCTCCTGCAGATTTTAGACCTTTCATTTCATCCTTCTGTCTGTGGGTGAAGAGGAGGAGCCTGGTGGTCTAGTACTGACTCACAAACAGGAAATGGTCCTCCCAGGAAGGGAGGGCTGGGTGCGGCCAGGGCCTGGAGCACCCAAGGCTCGATACTGCTGTCCTTCCAGATAGGCCTGGGCAGGAAAACAGAAAGGAGCACACAGATAAGTGGGGAAATCTTGACTGTCAGCCCCGGAATTGGCTGCCCAGGGAGACACTGCTTGCCTCAGAGCTCGGGGAGAGCTTGGGAAGCAGTTGGGAACCATGTGGCCAGATAGGCTGAAGGCTGGGCTGTGAGTCCCAGAGATTGAATGTAAATTGTCAGGCTCAGTGGCAAGCACATTTACCAGGGGAGACAGCTCACCTGCACTTTTCTGTGGTTGGGACGAGGTAAAAAGCATTACCAACAGTGCTGCCACACAGGTGTATGTCTGTACAGACCACGTTCTTCATTGTTTTTAAGATACTTAGAAATTGGGATTGCTGGGTTGGAATCACCACCACCACCATCACATACATACATACAATACATGCATATATACATACATACAATACATACACCCATGCACACACACACACATATGCACACACCATATAAAGTAACCTCTATCACCACACACAATGTGGCACCAGAATGACTGTAGCCAGGCCCATCCAGCCTATGGACTTCTGCCTTTGGAGGCTCAAATGGCCGTCAGCAGCAAGGCTGCTCGGTAGATAGGACAGCCTCAGCTCTGGGTCTTGGAGGGAAAGGGGTGGAAGTGTGAGGCATTAGCAGAAGTCACAGGAAACAGAGAAAATGACTCTGGTCTCCTCCAGTGAATGTGAATACTTGCAACGTGCCATTTCTCTGTGTTCACTGGATCACACTCTCAGTATAAATATAGACATGCTAATTTTCTCTCAATTGATGGAGAGAAAATTTTAGACATGTTACCCTTGCATCTGGAAAGACATCTGTTAAAGGGACAGAGTCAGAGATCTGAATTTGGATGGTTGGCAGAGCAGTGGGTAGACAGTGTCCTGAAGCTGAAGGGAGTCTGTCTGGAGCCACATACGCTGACTGACTGCCCCTTGATTCACTCCGATGCCTGTGTTGGGTTCCTGAACTGGGTTATTAGGTTTGGGTGGGTTTTGCTGTTATGCCAACAGCCTATCTCATTTGGGTTTTTTGGGGAGACAACCTAGGTGGCTTATGGGAAAGGAGACCAATGGGTTCCAACCCTTCTACCTGAGAAACCAAGTTGTTCAGAGAATTGCTTGTCTCTCTAACTGCAATCACCTGTGTGTTGCAGATGCTGCTCCAACTCCCAGCCTGGCTGGGCGGGCTGCTGAATCCCCTTCCAGCCAGATGGCCGTGTATCCCACAGGTGAGCAGCAGGGCCCAAGTCTCGAAACAGGCCAAGCCTGCAGTCAGTGTCACTGGCTGTTACTGTAACAGCACAGAGGTATCCTTGTAGCAGGGGCTTCCTGCTGGCCCCTTGCTTTAGATCTGGGGCAGCAAGTCACAGTGGGAGCACACTTCAGGAAATAGCTCACGCCCCATGGCTGGGGATTGAAAGAGAGAAAAGACAGGTCCTGCCATCTGTCTCCCTCAGTTCTCCAGTGACCTAGAAGTCTCCCACTTTTTTTTTTTTCGTAATTTTGAAATAGGGTCTCATTCTGTAAACCAGGCTGGTCTCGAAGCAATCCTGCGGTGGCCTCTTGTGTGCTGGGATTATAGGCATAAGCCATCACACCCAGCTTAGGCCGTACTTCTTGAAGGACCCACCACCTCCCAAGACCACAACCTAAGGACCAAGTCTTCAACACATGGGCCTTGAGGAGGGGTCCCTCCAAGCCACATGTTAAGCAAGTGTACAGTGTTAAGAGCCTACAAGCATCCACAAAGGAATTTCCCTTGGGGCTTGAGGCTTCCTGCATCAACATTATCTGGAACAAGTCAAATGCAGGTTCCTGTTTCAGACTGCTGAGGAAAGGCTTCGGATTCTAAGTGTCTCAACACACAAAAAGCCTGGAAGGCCAGGGCCAGCCTGTGCTTGCCATTGTATCCTCACCCTAGCATCCACTGAGGACTGTTGGGGAGCACTGCATACAGAATTGTGGTAAGAAAGCTCCCCTTGTCTTTGGAGCCTCACTGTTGTTTCTAGCTCTGAGGAACCTGAGCTCCCCAGGTCTGTGATGGAACTTAACTTTCACTTTTGCTGTTTTGGGTGACCTGTGCTGCCCGCAGTCACTTGAGGTGCATGAACTATTATGGGATTACAAATGCCTGCCCTTGTAGGGAAGAGGGGCTTCAGAAGCAACCATAGCTCAGGATCCTTCTGAAATGTGAGATTCTAGAAGTATCTACACTGCTCAGCCTCTGGAACTCCTCAACCTTGGTTGAGAATGTTGACATCAGAACCCCTGGGCTGCTTGCAGGCAGGTGCTATCAGATTGTCCCAAAGATGGGGGAGCCAACATCTCTCTCTCCTTCCTGCTCTCATTCTCTCCTCCACCTTTGGTGTCCTCTGAAATAGCTGCCAGTGATTGACAGTTTCACTTTGACCTTGAGGGCTAGGGGTCCAATTCTCTTAGCATTTCCAAACACTGGGACAGACACATTGGCTGCTCAGAAGCCTGGATTCTGGGACAAGAGGCATTAGAGGAGATGGTTGCAAGGGATAGACGCCAACCCCAAGTTAGGAGCTGCACAAGGTAGCAGCCAGTTGGCAAGGACCTGATATGGACGAGGATCTGGGGCAAGGCTGAGGTGCCTTGATGTCTTGAAGCGTCAGAGAGGACCACACAGGACCAACAGATTTTATTTTTCTAGGGATAGAGACATGGATCATGTGGACAACTTGTATTCATATTTACTGGGAGTAAAATGCTGGCACCTCAGCCACACTGGGCAGCTCTCAAGAGCCCTGTAGCCCCAAATGGCTGGTGGCCCCTGTATGTGATGTGTAGACAAATGGGGTATCCACCATAAAGACCCACCAGACCGTGCTACCCTACAGTGCTGGAAGCCAGGCCAGGTCATAGCATGCAAGGTTCTGGCTGTGCGGAGATAAGAACTAGCTAGCTGCTGCTCAGCTGCCGCTCCCCGGCCAATGCACCTTAAGGGTGGGCAAGGGAAAGGGTGTGGGGACTGGTGGTAGATCGATAAGGTGTGGGGGTGGGGGCCTTTTGAAGGTGGAAGAGTCAGTATGAAGGCTTCAGAGTGTCTGGTATGTGTGGTTGTTTGAGTTGAACCCACATCTGAATCTGGGTTGTGGGGGTGGGAGGCTGAAGGTTAACAGTTATTGAGGGACCTTTGCTGAATGGGTGCTCTTTGCTGGTCCAGGAGAGGGATGGAACATGAATCCCCTTCCTGTGCAGGGCAGGCACAGCTAGGGAAACTGAGGCTGGAGAGGTAAACAGTAGCCCGGGGGCCTGTCCCCTATTGGATGACACAGACAAGCAGTTGAGGAAATAGCTATCCATGGCTTTGTAGGCCATTGTGAACTTTGTTGGATTATAGACCTCTCTGTTGAGGGGTGGAAGCTGTTGGGGAGCATTTTCCCCATCAGAGCCTGACAAGCTGCCTGACCCTGCTCCTGCTCTTCCAGACCTGACCCTGCAACTGTTGGCCGTGAGGCGGAAGAGTGGACTGCGGAGCCCCAGCCTGCAGCAGGCCCTGAGGAACCGTCTCCGCCTGCTGGAGAATGACAGCCGGGAAGTGGCCCGTGTGCTTGGAGTGAGTCAGCCCTCAGGGGCCTGGGGAGCAAGTGGGGACACCTCCCTTCACAGCAAGGACAGAAGAGGAAGGCGGTAGAGCACAGTGAGGGACAGGGCAGGGCCCAGTTCCCATCTGCCACCTTTCAAAGTCCCCGAGGCCTGGCTGTGTGTCATCATCACAGACCTAGGGGAGAATGTACTGGCCTTGGTGTTTGCCTGGCCTGTGTGAAGCCAGCTTCTTTAGCTACACACTGGAAACATGTAGAATATTGTCTCCAGTGAGCCGCTGTATCAGATAACCTACACCAAGCCCCTAGTGTAGGCTTTGGCCCTCAAGTTGCTCAAGCTGTTGGCTCCAGGTATGGTTCCTATCCAGATCATAGTCTTCTCACTTGTCTCCTAGTCCCATCCCCCCCCCCACGCTCTTCCCATACCTCACCCTCCCCCCCTCTTCCCACACCTCACCCTCCTCTAGTCCTCAGAAAGGGGGAGCCCTCCTCCCCTACCACCTGACCTCAGCTTATCCATTCTCATCCAGACTGCCTGCACCGTCTTCTTCTGTGGCCTGGCCTGGTCAGGCCAGCCCGCCATGAGGAAGTGATCAAAGAACAGGCAACAGTCCATGTCAGAGTCAACCCCTGCTTTCCTTACTAGGACACCCACATGGAGACTGAGCTGCCAATAGACTACATCTGAGCAGGAGCCTAGGTCTTCTCCATGCATGGTCCTTGGTTGGTGCTGGGGGCCCCCCTGGGCCCAGATTTGTTGGCTCTATTCGTCTTCTTGTGGAGCTCCTGTCCCCTCTGGGACATGCTATCCCCCTACTCTTCCATAAGACTCCCTGCTCTCTGCCTAAAGTTTGTCTGTGAGTCTCAGCATCTGCTTTCATGCCCTGCAGGATGCAGTCTTTCAGAGGCCATCTATGGTAGGCTCCTGTTCTGTTTCCTCTCTTCAACCCAGGCAGTAGGCTTTAAATAAGAAGTAGCCTTGTTTTTTTCCTGTGAGGCAGATAATGAGTTTTTGAAACACAAGGGGATGAGTCCTGTGCTTGCCACCCTCAGCCAGGGCCATTCTGCAAAGTTCCCTCCAGGACCACACACCTCTTCTCTAATGGCTGGATGCACTGAGGCCGCAGGGACTACTGCCACTTACTGTCTCTTCCTCTTCAGGAACTGTCAGCCAGGCTGCTGTCCATCCACAGTGACCAAGACCAGATCGTGGTCACATTTAAGACTTTTGAAGAAATCTGGAAGTTTTCAACCTACCATGCTCTTGGTAAGACAGCCACCTTTCCACGGTGGGTTGTGGTGCCCGCTTTTGGAGGAAACTCATTTTATATCAACCTAGACTACAGAAACAAAACCAGGGATGGCCAGGGGTTTGCTGCAGGATATGGTACTGAGCTTTGTGGCCTCTCTCTGCGTTTCTCGGAGGCTGGACTCTTGCACCCGAGTACATCCTAGTATGCCTGCTGTCTTGACCTTGGCCTGCTTCCAGGCCTGTCTAACCTGTAGCCTGGGAGCTACATGCAGTATCAGAATGTGGGCCAACACAGACTCTTAAGTTTACTTAAAATGTGAGATTTTAGCCAGGAGGTGGTAGCACATCCTTTAATCCCAGCACTCAGGAGGCAGGGACAGGTGAGTCTCTGAGTTCAAAGTGAGTTCCCGGACTGCCAGGGCTACACAGAGAAACCCTGTCTTAAAGAACCAAACCAAACCAAAAACCATGAGATCTTAAGAAATCAGTTGTACAGCTGTTTTTTCAGTGTGGTCTGTTAGACTTCATAGATGACAATGATGCTGTCTCCTTGGAGGCCAGTAAGCCACCATTTCTTAGCACTCACAGGCAGGCAGAGGAGGAGCACCAGAACTTGGTTCATTGCTCAGTCTATATGAGTCAGCTTGTCCTTTGTCCACCTTCAAAGCACCAATAGGGGACTGTGCCATCCAGGAGACAGTAGTAGTAGCCTTTTTAGTTTCTATTCTCAATGTCCACCCACACTTACTGTAAATGAAGGGTTCTCCCAGCATTTGACCTACGTTTTGTTTTGTTTTTTTCCTTTAAGGCAGGGTTTCTCTGTGTAGCCTGGGTCATTTGCCCTACCTTTATAAAGGGAGTAAGGCTATGCCTTTCAGCTAAGCAATACTTGATAAAGGGACAGTCCCTATGCAGGCGGTGACACCCAGTGTCCCACGGGCCTGCGCAGCATTGATGGAAATGGGCATGGAGGGCACTGGCTGTGACTCTGGGGCATGGGCATCACAGTGTGCCTGCAAGGCTCTGCACCTTTGACATCTCTGAATCCCAAAGCACAACAGGGCCAGATGATGTAGTGTGTGGGCAGTTGTCACCAGGACAGTGAGATGGATCCCCACTGGGGGTGGAGGTGCTGGGAGATTCTCAGAATCCTCTCCAGGTCTGGTGTTTGAGGTCTTGGGATCCCCTACCCCTCCTGGAGCCTGTCAGTGACAAGCCTGACCTTGCAGGCTTCACCCATCATTGCCTGGAGAACCTGCTGGTGGACCAGACCTTCTGGCTGCTCTCACCCAGCGAGGAGGAAGAGACGGCCATTCTCATGTATGTAAACAAGGATGCACTGAAGCAGACACACAAGAGCCTCCTCGCCCAGGAAGGTGGGCAGCAACGGTGACCTTGGTTAGATCACACAGGGCTGGGGACACTGTGGGAGACTGCTCTAGACACAGCAGTGTCTTGGGTGGGAGGCATGATATAGCATAAGATGCCTTACGTGTTGTTACCGGTTTAAAAAGGTCTATGCGTCAGTAGGGGACTGTGCCATCCTGAAGACCGTAGCCCCAAAAGGTGACCTGAGAAAGATGACGAGAAAGGGTTTTTCTAGGGCCTCTTAATCCTGATTCGAGCTTGTTGGCCTCATAGCGGGAGAGCCTTGAGTCCCCAGGAAGGAACCTTAGGGCTGCTTTACCTCCCTGGCCATGGGTGGACACCCAGAGGAGACCAGGCTCCTTGGTAACCATTCAAGCACAAAGGAGCAAGGGAACCCCATGTTTATACCTGAATAGTGCAGGTGGGAAACTGAGGCCCAGAGTGAGTCTTAGTCTACCTCCTAGCATCAGTTGAGGTGAGGCTGGGACCTCCTTTGGGCCTCCAGTGATGAAGGCCCAGGGAAGAAGAGGGTGGAGTGGGCAATTGCAGGGGCCCTGTTCTCCTCACCGTGGGTCTTGGGGCTGAGCCTGGCAGCTTTCCTCTTTGACAGAGCAATGACTGCCCTGATGGTCACTCTGATGACCATCTCTGTCCTTTCAAAGGGCCCTTCTTTGTTCTGTGTCCTGACCACTGCGTGAGAATGATGATGGGACCCCAAGGTGCAGGGAAGGGCCCACAGGCCCTCAGGCGGGCTTCAGGGCTCCCTCTTGGAGTGGCAATCCTGGACACAGACTCCTCGTCCCCAACGCCCAGCACATCCTCCAAGGTGGAAGCAGCAGGGACTGAGCCAGAGCTCTTGACTCCATTTCATCAGTAGGTACCAAGCTGGAATCTCCATCCATCCTGAGGCCCTGGGTGGTATGGAGTCCATAGACCCTACTCCATCTGTAGGATCTGAGTGTACAGAGAGACCCATGAGACAGGCAGATGGCAGACCACTCCAGGCCCTCCTGCTGCTCCCTGTAGTGTGGCTGAAAGTGTAGTCAGGCAGCTGCCTGCTTGGAGGAGCAGTGGCATCTCCTAGGCAATACTGCCCAGAAGGAGAAGGGATAGTTGAATGTGGCACATGCTACTTGTCATACGCACTCCGGAGAGCATTTGAGGGTCACATTCAAGGCGCAGACACAGAAATCTGCATGAATAGAGACTAAAGGAAGGTAAAGCCAGAGGTTCCGAGGACAAGAACATGGAAGCCCCTGTTCACTTCAGTGCATGGAGGTCAAGCTTGCCAGAGGCTTCCTGGCCAGCAAAGCTAAAGGAGGAGCCCCCATCTCCTGAGTTACCATGCCCTTGAAGGGACAGCTGTGACAGGAGGTCTCCTCGGGGAGAGGGAGGAGTTTCTCCCTGGAACACTAAAGGAGGAGCCCCCATCTCCTGAGTTACCATGCCCTTGAAGGGACAGCTGTGACAGGAGGTCTCCTCCGGGAGAGGGAGGAGTTTCTCCCTGGAACACTCCCTGTGCACTGGGGCTAATGGCAGCCCACCCGACAGAGTGTGCCCTTCTGTGTCAGGCTCAGTCAAGGTTTCTGGAGAAGCTGAGGCCCAAAGCAGACCACATAGCAGATGAGAATCCAGGAGAGCTGGAATTGAAATCCAGGCCCTTGCCTGAGCTGTTCCAAGAGAGTGTCAGGGCAAGTGTTTGGGGGGGGGGATGGGGGTGCGATTTTTAGGGCCCATGGTAGCAAGGGTGGCAGTATCTCTTAGGGTGAGGCAACCAGCTAGGGGCAGCACCACACACTCCAACCTTAGGGCTGCACACCTGGGCAGGTATGTTGATGGAGGTGTGTGATTTATGAGTGTCCCCAGGGGCTGTTGCTCTTCCATGATCTACAGGATACAGGTGTTTCCCATCCGAGACTCCACAGCACAGATCTCTTCCCCCTCTCCAGGTGGACTCTCAGGGTTCCATGGGATCCCATTGATGAATCCATGGGTGGACCGGGGGCACCTGATGCCCAGCTGATGGGTGAGTGTCAGATTTTCCTCCCTGGGGGAGAAGCAGATGAAGAAGGTATCAGGGACTAGTATTCTGGAAGTTTCTGCATTTGTCCTGAACGTTCCCTAAGACAGGAGAAGAGGCCAGAAACCCTTCTATATACTTTGGATTGTCTAAAGCTCAGAGTGGTTCAGGGCCTGACTAAATTGCCTACCACCTGTGGAAATGGGCTGGGACTTTTCTCACAGCTCAGGAATGTGACATCACAAAATACCTCATTGAGAATGGTTCATTGGGAGCTCCTAGGCTTGACTGGCTGACTGGCTGGACTCGGGTAGAATCTGTGGGACAGGATGGAGGATGGCTAGGCCATCTGGCCCTGTCCTGGACCTTCCCTGTGAGTTGCTGGCCCTGCAGGCTACCCTTCAGCTCAGAGGAAGCGGGAGGGGAGAGGAGGGAGGCAGATTTCTCTGCCCCTTGTGGAACTATCTAGTGTTTGGATGGTCCCTGTATCTGCTACATGCACACACAGAACCCTGTGAGTGATGGGAGAGCCCAAGGTCTCAGCTGCATGAGGCAGAGAACTGTCCCTGGAGGCTGGTGACCCAGGGCAGTTCAGCAGTATCTGAGCCTCACTGGCCCATCTGGTGTGAGGATCCAAACGCCCCTTCTAAGGACCACAGACAATCTCGGAAGTCAGCTTTCATCTCAGCACACTTCTGCCATGCAGTTAGGGACACCAGCGTGTGGCTGCCCACAGGGCCTCAGCTCTGACCACATGGCCTTCTTCCTGCAGGGCTTGGCCTGGCCTCTGCAGTAGCTGACTTCCAGGGCTCGGGACCCGAAGAGATGTCCTTCCGAGTTGGTGATGTCATCGAGATCATCGGTGCCCAGGTGCCTGGCCTGCCCTGGTGTGTGGGCCGGCACGTGGCCTCTGGCCAGGTGGGCTTTGTGAGAACTGGCCTCGTCAACATGCAGGGCTCGGCATCTGAGTGAGTGGCAGAGGCCCCTTTCCTGAACCCCACACTGCTCCTGTGAGGACCCTGCCACCCTCTCTACTAGCCTCCCTTCCCTCTTCTGCTGGACCTGATTCAGCCCTTCCAGGTGCCACCAGAGGGCACTCTGTGACTGGCCAGTGTGCCTATCCACAGTTTCGGTTCACAGGCTTTGGTGAAAAGTGCCACAGGCTGGGTATGACTTCCATGATAGGAGCCTGAGGCCAGAAGTAGTGGCTCTCAGGAGTGCACCTTCTTACTGAGCCTCACTCCCACTGGCCAGCTCCTCTCTTTCTTCTGGCTGAATCCTTCAAGTTCCTGGTGGCTCCTAACTCATCTCTGTTTCCTCCTGTGAGACACCTGCTGTCATACTGTGCATCCAGCCAGCTCCTATCTGCCCCAGCTTAGCTAGTAACAGCCACAGAGACCCAATTTTCAGAACCAGTGGCCTCCCAGGTTCCAGGGGACACATGTTGAAGGTTCTCCATGTCTTCCCTTCAACATAAAGGCTTGTGAAGCTTTTGGACCTGCCTTCATGGTCTCACATCTCACTTGCCTACAGGTCCCCCGAGGCCAGCTGCAAGACCTTTCTTGACTCTGAACAGATGCAGGTGACCCTTCACTGTCACCTGGTTCTCTGGGTCCCTGTCAGCCTGTAATTCCCCCCATAATCACTAACACACACACCCCCAGCCCTGTTCTGTCCCTGAGAGAGCCCTGTCTGCACTTGCTCCAGGTAAGGGAACCTCTAGGGGAGGACTCTAGTCATATCTGAGCTAACTCTGTACAGCTTTGAACAATGGTGGGTGGGCAGTGTTTGGGGAGTGGCCAGAGAGTCTAGCTGAGCCTACCCTTGGCCAGCTCCTGGTTTTTCTGGACTTGGCCTGGTTAAGACCTCAGCCAAGGAGCCTGGAGACACAGCTATACGACAAGAACCCTGTCCTCTACTACTGTCTCCTCTATAGCCATACCTCCTTCAAACTGGCTGTATTTCAGTGGCCTTGCTGGGGACTGGATGCCATAGACAACTCTCAGATGCAATTTCTAAGGCTGCTGCCATCAGTATGAGTCCTCTCCCTTCTGTCCCGATTTAAAGCATCCCACCTGACAGAGCAGGCGGACACTGGCTGGCCCTGCACGC
Organism: Pachyuromys duprasi; assembly: GCA_028658305.1. NCBI lineage: Eukaryota > Metazoa > Chordata > Mammalia > Rodentia > Muridae > Pachyuromys > Pachyuromys duprasi. The sequence continues at coordinate 88,939,617 of CM053765.1, forward strand.
GGCTCATACTTAGAGTAGCATTTCCTGGTACCCCATCAAAATGTCAGCATGCACACAAGATGGCGGCACAGTCTGTCTACACCCTGTGTGGGAGAGCTTCACAGACTCTTCAGCCATCTCCAGTGACAGAATTCTGGGTTCTCCCTTTCTGTATTGTGCAATGTCACGTCACATGATAACCTCATTAACTCAGCCATCATCTGGCTTCTTGAAACAACTGTGGCTCGTGGCTTGTGTCTTGAGGTCTCTCATTACAGAGTTGGCACAGCTCTACAAGGAATGCTTCCTCTGTTCCTGGGCCTTTTGGCAGATGTGGGATTCTTGAGGCTTCAACAGTTCCGAACTTAACGAAAGTCAGGGCTGGGGTCTGGTCCTTTCTCGCCTATGTCCCCAGAGTATTGGGGGTGGCGGCATCGTTTTTCACAGTAAAGGACTGTACCCACTTCGCCATTACTCCAGCACTTCCTGGTATCTCTCCTGCCCTAAACTGGGAGTTCCCAGCTTGGAAAGAGCCCAGAGGTTCTTTTCTCTCTTGATGCTATCTCAGACTTGCAGAGAAGATAGAAGACAGCAACATCCCATCCCTCATCTGCTGATGGCTGAAGCCAGTTTCTCTTTTCTCTTACTTTCATCCATTTTCAGACCCTTTGGGAATAAGTTATGCAAGTCAAGATCTTCTACCCCATTGCAGTAGTGGCTCATGAAGCCAGGATTTCAAGTGTGACCCCAGGGCAGGTGTCAAAAATCAAGAAATCACATCACCGCCATGCTGTTCCCAGCTAAAGATAACTCCAGAGTGCGTTTCACACTCACTGTCCCACCGGCTCCACCCTAACTGCCCATCTGCCCTTTCCTCTCTTCCATCTCTGAAGCCGCCGCTCCCGCTCCTTGTTAGAGGCTGAGAGCTGAGCTGTGGCTTCCTCCTTGACTGGTGTAAGATGCATTTAAAGTTTTGCAACGCCCTGTTGACTTACTCCTATAAGTAAAATGGCCTCCTCCCTTGCTCTCCTTCCCTTTGTCCCTCTGTCCCTTCCCTGTTTCCTCTGCCTGACTTTATGGCTACATGAGCCGTGTCCTTTAGTCTGGGAAGAATGTTGGGTACAAGGGACAATTCAAGCGGGGCTTGAGAATCTGCCTGGCATTCACCTTCCCAGGACCTTTATAACCTAAATATCTAAAAAAAAAAATTAGAGATTATTTCATTTTATTTGTATGAATGTTTTGTCTGTGTGCCAAATGGGTGTTTGATGCCTGTGGAGGGCAGAAGAGGGCACCAGATTCCCTAGACCTGGAGTAGAGGGTTGTATCTGGGAACCAAACTCAGATGTACAAGAGTAACAAGTACTCTTAACTTCTGAGCTGTTTCTCCTGCCTTATAGTCTTTCTTAACCCTGTCCCCAGCACGGGTACTCTCAAGGGCAGGCATTATTTATATATATTTGTCTTCACTGAGGTTGAGTGGGTCCAGCCACCAAATGAGGGAGAAAAACCGAGTCTTACTGTGAAATTTTGTCAAAAAAAAAAAAAAGACAAAACCACAAGGTCACCTGTAGAGATAATAGGTTGCTGATTATGATTCCCAAATCTAGAAGTCTCCATCCTACAAAAGAGAACACAGTTCCCACGAGGCAGTGTCCTTTGTGAGATAGGAGCAAGGCAAGGCAATGGACCTGGCTCACACAAGGGGGAGGAGAGAGACTTGGCTGGTCAGCGGCTCTGTTCCAGAGTTCTGGAATGACAGTAACTCAGTTAACCTGAACACATGTCTTGGCCAGACTCCATTTTGCCCACCCATCCTGGACGTCCTGGGATTTGAAAGAGTTAGTTCTTCTAAATAAGGTGTTCTTGTTTGTTTCTGTCTTCACAGCCTGGAAAGTGCGATTTTCCTCAGTGAAGATGAAAGGTCATTCTTTAGTAGTGAGGGTCGCTTCTCCGATGAGGATGCCCGGCGGCTCCTGAGCAGGACATCTGGCACAGATGTGTGTACCACATGCAGCCTGGGTAGGTGTGGGAATGAGTGGCGTCTCTGGTCTCTCTGTGAGCTGTGAAGATATCAAGATTGTGCTGGCTGAGTTATACTAGCCTAGAGTCCTCCCAGCGCTTTCAGCAGATTCCTGGAAAATCAGGAACTGGGCTGCAGTTCAAATGCTTTGCAACTGGGTGGAGCCCAGTGGTCTAGTCAAGGCCACACATGACTGTCACACTCTGCCCTCCCTGCCAGTGTGGGTTGATGTACTTAGTCCCAAGATGCTTCTGGTTCTTTCCAGGCTCCCCAGGGGACCTCTCTTCCCCACTCTTTTCAACTGTACATACTCCTTCAGGGTCGGGTGCAGACAACCAGGCTCAGAATCCAAAGACATCAAGAGTTGGTGATACATGAAGGCAGCCCTGAGGCTTTGGATGCTGAGGGAGCCTATCTGCACTGTCTCAAAGCACTAGATGCGGATACCCTGGGCCCTCAGCTTCTGAGGACAGGGAAACCTGAGGTCCTCATTGTGATATGGCCAGCATCCTTTCCAGTTCATGGGGCTGGCCCCTCTGCCTATGCTGGTCAGAGTCACTTTTCCCAGCTCCAGGTAGAATTGGCTCCATGGCTGTTGGTTAGCCTGGGCCACTTGGCCTCTAGAATCCCAGGACCAGAATGACCAAAGGCAATGCAATTCCTCTCCCCACAACATGCCTTAAAACTTTGCCTTCTTTCATAAGTTCCCGTTCTTTACATGTCTTCCATCTTCTCCATCTTTTCCTCATTTGGTTGCTATGGCAATCCAGCAGGCAGTTAGTGCCAACCCAAGTTGGTGGGAAGGAGGCTTGAGTGGTACCCTGGGCAAAGGAGCAACCAGCAGAGGGGACTCAGCCCAGTTTGTTCTGCTGCTTGCCATCCGTGCCGCTGCTTGCACTGAGATGGCATGGATCACAGTTACCCTTAGTAGGAGTATGGAGGGCACCAGAGGTAGACAATACTAGCCTGGAGACGTCTGAGAACATGGATTCTCTCGCTCTGGTTGTAGGTGTTGGTGGCTACAGAGCTTGCATTCACCTGGCTGCATGAGGCAGGGCCCAGGTGGAGGAGTGACTGCTTCTCTTTTCCCCTTTCTAGACGGGTTAGAAGAAGCTGAGAGTGAGCAGCCGGAGCACCCAGGTAGGCACTGCCCTGTGGCTTAGGTCCTGTACTCATGGCTGAGTCTCAGGTAACAGCTGTAAGCACAGGACAGGCAGCAGCACTGGGTACCATGGCATTGGTCATCAATACTATGCCTCTGCAGGGTGTGTGGGGAGTATGGGATGGGTAGTCTGGAGCTCCCCTATTGCACTTGTGGAATAGGGGAACCTAGATCTCTTCCAGTAGATGCGGAGCCTTGGCAGGGCCTTCCTCCCTCTGCTCCAGCCCACACTCCTGTGGGCGACTTTTCAAGACCAAATGTAACGACCCAGATTTCCCATAGTGGGCCTGGCCACACTGCAAGGGGAGTGAAGCAGTTGGATTTAAGGGCTTGAGAGAGAGCACCTTTCTCCAACTTAATCTTACAGCTCTCTCCCTGCTGGGGCCTGTCTGAGAATGCCCTTTTCACCACTTTTCCTGGGAAGCTATCTCCTTCCCCACATGGTCTAAATACGGGATCTGTCAGTGAACTTTTATCTATTTTATTTGGGTTCTTATACTTCTATCTCCCTTCCAGCCCCGAAACACTAGATAGGAAAGAAAGGTTAGAGGGGAAAGGGGATGTAGACCTCTTAGAATTAGTTCCTTGGGGCAAATCCAATCTTTATAGTTGGGATATCCAACAGTCTAGCAAACCAGCAAAGCATCAATAGCAAAAGCAGCAGCAGGATGAACCAAGCAGCAGCAAGGAGGGCTGCAGCTGCCTTCTTTCAAGCACCTCTGTACCTCTCAGAGCCTGCAAGAGGCAACTCTCAGAGTCTGCTGCTGTGGACAGTCTAAAGCAGCCCCATATCCTACATCTGGGATTAACATAAAAACATGTCTACATGATATAACTGAGTGTTTAAAGACACCAAAATTTCCATTACCTTCCCCCCATTTTGGTCTAAAAGAGTGGCCTTTCCTCTAATCTGGATGAGACTTGTTGCTTTCTTAAAAGGAGATTATCAACGAACCAAACACCTTTTGAATCAGTAGTTTCTTTTCTAACCTGATGACTCTCAGCTGCTCCTGTCTGGAACAGCTCGTACTTTTTGCTGCTGAGCCTCAAAACTGCCTTTGAACAGCAAGAGGTTACCTCATATGTCCCTCTTGGATCTGCATTCACTGGTCCAATGATGTCTTTTACCAGAGCATTTACAAACCCTTGGAAGTTTAGGCATTTTTGCTGAGAATCCAATGTTGCCAGAAATGGCTCTTTGGCTTCTTTGGTGGAAAGTACCATATTTCTTAGAGTTAAGGCACTGGTCATTTTGAACTTTGAGGCTTTTAACAGCTTGGTTACAATTTCTTTTCAGATGACAAAATTTACTGCAACTGAAGCACCGAGCATTTTGATATCTAAGGCTTTCGGTGGCTACTGGGAAAACTCATGGTGGTAATCTCTTAACCCAAGGCTGCTCCTCTGGCAGCTCAGTTTGCTCAAGTTCAACCCTTTCTCTTCAAATGGGCTGTTTCTCTTTAATCCTTTTGCCCTGTATAGCCTTCTGCTCCTTCAGGCTCCCAAGCCCACCCAGGAGCTATGGGAACTGGACACCAAAATAGTGTGGAGCAGAGCAAGGTGACAGTTGTGGAAAACTCCAGCCCTCAGTGACCAAGTCTGAGTTCTTTCCTTCTCCTTTTACCAGCCACTCTATTCCCTCTATTTCCAGCCACTCTGTTCCAAGCACTTCCATCTCTACCTGCAAACTCTCTAATTGCATAGCGAATTCTGCAATCCTTTCAAAATTGGGAGAATTTAGTGACACTTCTGGTTTTCTTATTTCACCCATTTTTTTATTTGTTTGTTTCTCAGATCTCTTCATATCCACTTGCAACTTTTCCAATTGTTCAAACATTCTCCCAACCTTTTTTGAAATGGAATACAGGAAGAAGACTAAGTTGAAACACAAAATCTCTTGGAGCAAAGCAGGAGAGAACCTAGCGGCAGCAGTAAACCTTTTGCTCATGTCCTGAAACAGTATACCCATTCCTTTGTACCCTGCTGTCTCCTCTATGGCATTAGAAGCCAGATTTTCCATTATTCCAAGCCCTACGTCTGGGGGCCACTTGTTGGCATTTATTTTTTAAATCTATTTTATTTTATTGGGGTTTCTTACATCTTTCTCCTTTCTCCACCCCAGTGCTTTCCACCACCCCAATACCAGATAGGAGAGAAAAAAGGTTAGTGGGCAAAGAGAATGTAGTTCTTTTTAGTTACTTCCTTCTGGTTAGGGTCTTTGGGTTCCTTGGGGCGATTTCATGCTATCTTCAGCTTCTCATCAAAGTGCATGAACAGCAACCAGGAGCAGCAGGAGGAGCACCGGCATTCTTTTTATCGGAGCCCCCTCTCTCCAGGCTCTGGCATTTATACCCTCTCAGAGTCCTCAGAATTAAACTCTCTTCAGCTGGCAAAGATCATGCTCTTCTCAGAGCCTGCAAGAGGCAAATAGGCTGCTGCTGTGTACAGTCTAAAGCAGACCCACATCCTGCACCTGGGATTAAAACAAAAACATGCTTACGTAATACATCTGAGTCTTAAAAGACACCAAAACGTTCCCTGCAGGGATCTAGAAATGTGAGCTCCTGAAGGCCCTGGGATATTCCCCAGGAATGGACCCATCTAAGTTTAACTGGAACAGGAACAAGGCCAAGAGGAGTCTGGCACCACTGGGATGGGTCCCAGGCCTCGTCCTCTGAGCTCAGCGAGCACAGGCAACTGAGGATGGAAGCTTTCTCCTGGGTAGCCAGTCCTCTGCCCACATCCTGACAAAGCCCTGAGGGCTCCTTCATCTGTCCAGGAAGGAAGGCAGTGGAAGGCCTCTGTGCCTGGGGTTTCTTATCCAATCTGATAGGCTTGAGTCTTCTGTATGGCTTTACAGAATAGTAAAGAGAATTTTTTTTTCTGACAGTCTCAGGCTGGCCTCAAACGTGCTATGTAGCAAAAGAGAATCTTGAACACTTGATCTTCCTCCTGCTTCTTAAGTGCTGGGACCAAAAGTGTGTGCCACCACACCTGGCTTCGGATTGTCTGAAGTATATTTTTTTGAAAGAATTATTTACTTTTATTTTATGTGTGTAAGTGTTTGTCTGCATGTGTGTGGGTGTAAGCCGTGTGCCTGGTGTCTGTGGAGGCCAGAAAGGGGCACTGGATACCCACTGGACCTGGAGTTAAAGATGGCTGTGGGCTGCCATGTGTGCAGGGGAACAAACCTGTGTCCTCTGGCACGGCAGATTTTAACTTTCAAACCGGACAGCAAAGAGGCTGTTTAACCCCAGTGAAGGAGCCCCAAGGTCTCCATTTCTTCATTTCCTTCCAAATAATTCCATGTTGGGCCTGTGTTTTCCCAGTAGGAAATACGAGTCTGCTTGCCATGCCCCACAGAGGAGGGTGGCTTTGGATCTGTGCGCAGCTGAGGCCAAGGTCCTGCTAGCACGTGGTGGTAGATTGTGCTCACCTTCACTGGGCTCATTCCCCAAGGAGACTCTCACTTTCCCATGATATGGCTGAGGCCAAGGACAACAGCAACCCTGTTCTCGTAATTGGTTTTGTCTGCCTTCCTTCACTCTGTGTGTGTGTGTGTGTGTGTGTGTGTGTGTGTGTGTGTGTGTGTGTGTGTGTGTGGCAGAGTACTGAACCCAGGCCATGTGCATGCTAGGCACCCTATCTATCACTGAGCTATGTTCCCCACACCCTGGTTAACTGTGTTCATTTTATGTGGCAGCCTTTGAGCCCCTGCTGATTAGTTGTGCCAACTGGCTGTCAGTGATTTCATGGCTTCTAGAGTCTGAGGGGCCTGCGGAGTCACATACCTGTGGTCGGACGCTGCGGGCCAGATGGTTAGGTGGCTTTCTGATATTTCTAATGAGAAGCCATCTGCAAACCACCCTGTGCTCCAACAATCAGGGTCTCTGAAAACTCTAGGGACTGCTGGGTAGGAAAGTTGACAAGAGGAATCAGGGTTGACCCTGAATCAGCCTTCAATGCACCGGAATCAGAAAGCATCATCCAGAAAGAGGGGTGCCAGGGACATGCAGCTAAGCGAACAATAGGTGGGGGACAGTGATGGGGGTACCACATAGGTCAGGGTGTGAGTCAGGTCCACAGGTGACCAACCTGGCCTTCTGTGATTTCTAGAAATATCTCTGCCTCACCTGAACCCAGAACCACATGAGACTCTGCACATGGTAAAGGTCATTCTAGAACGGTGCAAGGCCCGCCCCGACCACCCGGAAGACCCAGTGTCCTGGAGACTTGGAGGAGAGTCCGGCAGAGTGAGTTCACCAGATCCTGAGGAGCCCCCCTTCTGCCTGGATCCTGAGGATGACTGGACAGACCCTGAGCCTCTGGACTCGCTGCTGCAAGTCCTGAATGCCCCTGGCTATGAGACCCACTTCCAGGGCCTCTATGACATCTCACTCCCTTGGCTGAGCACTGCACTCTGTGGCTTTGATGATGAAGAGGAATTGGCCGGACGCTTAGCACAGGCCCGAGGAGTTGCCAAGAAAGTCAATTTGGGCATGGCCCTGGCCAGGCTCTGCCTCCTGCTGGGGCGACTGTGTGCCAGGAAACTCAAGCTATCCCAGGCCCGGGTGTACTTTGAAGAAGCACTGGGAGCTCTGGATGGAAGTTTTGGGGACCTCTCCCTGGTGGCGGCGGTGTATGCCAGCCTTGCTACCGTGTATCTGAAGCAGAAAAATGGAGAGAAGTGCATGCAGGTTGCACCCAAAGCCGCAGTGCTGCTCCTGGGGACCCCCGGCCATGCGTGCAGCGCAGACGCTGAGCTCCTGAAGTATGCACTGCGCAGGGCCATCTGTGGCCTCAGCCCACAGGCCGAAGCCCGGGCCTGCTTTCTGCTGGCCAGGCACTACACCCACCTCAAGCAGCCTGAGGAGGCACTGCCCTACCTGGAGAGACTGCTTCGCCTTAACAGGGATGTGGGGAGCCCACAGGCCTCGTGGCTGGAAGACTGTTACCTGCTCCTGGCAGACATCTATGGCCGGAAGTGCCTGCCCCACCTGGCACTGAGCTGCCTCAGGGTGTCCTCACAATGGACTGGGTGCACGCTGGCTGGCTCCTTGAGGAGTGTGGACCTGGTACTCCAGAATGCTCCTGGGCCAAACAGCCAAAGGAGGGCAGGCCACAGCCTTCCCTCCCAGATTGCTTACTACCTCAAGAAGGCATTGGCCTCTCTGGCTCCGGGCATGGGACAGGCACTCTGTGGGCCCCTCTTTGCCAGTCTGGCTCAACTGTATTGTCATCACCAGCAGCACAGCCAGGCCATTGCCTTCATGTCTCAGGCTGCAGAGGCTGACACTGCAACTGGGGTCCACCCTGTCGTGGACCGATTGGTGGCACTTGCTTGGCTGCACATGCTTTGTGGGAAAAGCTTAGTGGCCATGGACATCCTGAAGTTAATCTCAGACTCCGCCATGGCCAGCAAGGTCCAGGAATGTGTGGTGACCAACATGGTAGCCATGGCCCTGAAAAGGATGGGCAGGACCAGGCAGGCTGCCGAAGGCTACTTCCGAGCCCTGCACATGGCTTACAGCCTGGGCCACCTGCAGAGCCAGGCAGTAGTCCTGGCTAACTTTGGGGCCCTGTGCCTGCAAGCTGGTGCACGCAGCTTGGCACAGCACTACCTACGAGAGGCTGTGGGGCTCTTCTCCCAGCTGCCCAGCGGTGTGTGTGGCCGGGACTTCACCCAGGTGCTTCTGTGGTTGGGCCAACTGTGTACCCGCCGGGCCCTCCCCCAGCAGGCCAAGTGCTACTACGAGTGGGCCTTTCTGGTGTCTGTGGAGACGGACCACGTGGAGAGTAAGTACCACCCTTTGGCCCTTCCTCACCTGGTGTCTGCGTGGGTAATGCTGCTTCTGAGGAAGCATGTCATTCCTTACTCAGAGCACCTCGGGTGGGAGGCAGGGGACAGAGACTGTTTGTCCATTTGGTTGTAGAAACCTGGAGATGTTTGCCGCCGCCACCTTGGAGGCAAACCTCTTTGCCTCTTCCTGTGCTGGGCCAGACATCATGACAAATGGGGAGTGTGTTTAGAGTGACTTCCTGTAGGGCAGTGTTTCTCAACCTGTGGGTCATGGCCCCTTTGAGAAGGTAGAATGACCTTTTTCACAGGGGTAGCCTAAGACCATCAGAAACAGGTATTTACATTAAGATTCACAACAGTAGCATAATTACAGTTATGAAGGAACAATAAAAATAATCTGATGTTTGGGGGTCACCACAACACGAGGAACAGTTATTAAAGAGTCACAGCGTTAGGAAGATTGAGAACCAGTTCTCTAGGAACTTCACTCCTCCCTCACTCCCCACACACACACTGGGATAGAGGCCATCCTAGACATGACATTGAGATTTGAGGCCTGACTGAGCTAATACAAGTTTGGGACCCTGTGGAGATGGGCCTCCGCTTCACAGGGCTTCTAAATAGAAGTCACCAGAGCCTCAGAGGAGATCAAATTCACCCACAGGGACCTTGGAAAAGTATAATCCAGGTCCGACCCACAGGTAAGACCATGTTGTTCCTGCTGGGGCCTGGAGCTGGACAGGAAACAGGTGGCCAAGTCAGAACAGTCCTGGAAAGGTTTATCAGCACGCTCAGACCAGCTCTCCGGCATGCGGTCTGGGGAATGCTTCTTTGCCTGGAGGACTGAGGAAAGGTTAGCCAGGTAAGGAGTGCTGGGGTTGCTGAACCCACGCGACTTGCAGTACTGGGGGGTGTGCCTCAGCTGTGGAGCTGAGTACAATCAGGAACCGCAGCCTATGGTTTCCCCTTTTCCCAAGAGGACTGATGAGCCACCAAGTTTATAGAGCCCTCACTGTGGCTATGGAGAGTAGATGGGTCTGGCTGGAGTCTGTTCTCCAACAGAGACCTAACACACACTTGAGGTCTCATGGACATGATTGTGAGGAGGGAGCCAAGGATTGTGTGCAGGGTCCAGCAGATAAGGCTTTGGCAGGACAGATTATAGCATGAAAGAGACCCAGGAAGTCTCAGGTTACACCCTCGATCTGGGGCCAGACTTCAGACTTCCACAGTCTCAGGAACCTGGCCACACAGCCACCAGCCCATCCCTGCCAGGCCTCCCAAGATGTAAGACCTCAGTATCAGCAGAGGACCAAGCCATATGTGCCCCTCCTCTCTTGAAGAGGCTGGGGGATGACCCTAGGGCCACAGACCAGATCACTATTGAGCCAGTGTTTGTGCAATGTGTTTCTGGATGGCAGTTTGACACATTGATGGGCAGCTGTTCACGGCGAGTCCATTATTTCCGTGAGTCTGCCAGCAGCATGCCCCTCATTTCTGGTTTTAGAAATCTGCAACCTCTTTCCCTTGGTCAGGCTGGTGAAAGGTTTATAATTCTGTCGATGTTTTCAAAGCACCAGACTTTGCCTTTGCGGGTTTCCTCCACTGTCATTCTATCACCTCCTCTCCCCTGTATCACATTCCATCTTGGTTCATTAAGACGGAAATTGAGGTTTGGGAATATTTTTCCTCCTCTGTTTCCCTCTCTTCTGCCTCTGTGATTTCCAGGTTGTCTTGACAATTAGGGACGCCTCATGGCTCCCAGCCCTGACTTTGGGACAGCCCTGTGAGCCATGGTTTGGAGCCTGGCCTCCTGGATAGCGCACAGGCGGAATCCATTGTTATACATGGCAGGCTCCAGGCAGGATGCTGACTGTGGACTGTCTCTGTATCCAAATATATTGAGCTGCCATTTTTCCAGGATAAGCACTATCTATTGAGATTCCCTGGTATGTCAATTAATGGAAACCTCATGGTATGCTAGTCTGCAGACTACGTAGCCTAGGTCTGGGCTCGGCATCCCCATCTTTGAAGACATGACTCATGGAAGTGAAGAAGAGGCAGTCATACAATGGGGCCTTGAACCCTCACCACACACAGGCACTGGGGTGCCTCAAAGGTGATGCAGCCGGGAGGGTGACATCCTCCCTCTGTCCCTGCCCAGGTCAGTTACAGGCTGTGAAAAAGCTGTGCCACTTCTACAGCAAGGTCATGCCCAACGAGGTGCGATGTGTCATCTACCATGAGTTCCAGCTGGCACTGGCGCGCCGGACAGCGGACAAGGCGCTGGAGGGACAGCTCCTGGAGGCCATCAGCCAGCTCTACCTGTCGCTGGGCACCGAGCGGTAAGAGCAGCAGTGTAGGGCCCATCCTGGGGAGCCCCCGCCCAGGACCTGGGGTCGTTCCATTCATTGTTTATGACAGAGGAGTCCCAGCATGAGGCACTGTGAGTGGGGACTGACCTCTCTATCCTCACACTCTCAGTTAAACAAGAGCCATCACCACAGGCATTTTGAAGCCACCCATGCCACGGTTGCTGCTGTGAGCTGACCCCTACATGCCCCTACTCTTTAGTTGTCAGACTGCAGCCAGGGCAAGTTGGGTGTCACTCACCCACCAGATGTACGATGGTGGTGGCTGCATGCTCTCCAGGCCTCTCACCACAGAGGGCAGAGTCAGCTTCCCTGGAGCTGGGTCTCAGGCCATATTTGAGACCTGAAGTTCTGGCTAGCCTGCGAGTTGATAGAACCCTCAACATGACACCTCCCTAAGGTAGGGACACCAGCGGGGAAGTGCCTCTGAGGAAACCGGAGAGGCTCCTGTCACAGCGGGAGCAGCGGGCCGTGGCCCAGGGCGAGGCTTCTCGGATATGTTGCTGTCCGGCTCCCTGGAAGCTTGTTGGAGATGCTCAGCCCTGCCCAGACCTCAGGTCAGAAACTTAGGAGCAGGGACAGCAGCTGCTGAGAGCAGTCCTCTGTGACACGTCAAAATAGTCAAGTTTGAGTTCAAGCCTACAGTCTGAATTCCGCCCTGTGCCTGTATCCCTGCTACCTAGAAGAGGCAGAGGCTGTGTCTTTGGGTTTCTGTTGCTGCGACAAAACACCATAACCAAAAGCAGCTTGAGGGGGAGAGGGTTTGTTTCAGCTTACGCTTCCATATCATAGCCTCAAAGAAAAGTCAGGGTTGCAGCTCAAAACACAGCAGGAACCTGGAGGCAAGCGCTAGAGCAGAGGCCACAGAGTGCTGCTCACCGGCTTGCTCACCCTGCTTTCTTATAGAGCCCAGAACCACCAGCCCAGAGAGAGCTCCACTAACAATGAGCTGGGCCCTCACACGTCAATCAAGAAAACACATTGCAGGCCAGTCTGCTGGAAATACTTTCTCAAATGAGATTCCCTCTTCCCACATGACTCTAGCTTGTGCCAGGTTGACATGAAAGTAGCCATTACCGGCTGGATTCAATGTATTGGGGTTGACAGAACATAGAGGGTTCCTCACACACAGCTTTCTGTCTTCCCTCTGAAGAACCCCCTTTGTCTTTCCATGCTGGGGGTGGGGGAAAGGGGATCAGGCAGGGTGCTTCCTTCAGGTCCTGCCCTTCCGGAGCATTCTGTCGGCAGATCCTGTTCTGATGCCTGTGTCTGACCCCAGGGCCTACAAGTCTGCTCTGGACTACACCAAACGGAGCCTGGGGATTTTCATCGACCTGCAGCAGAAGGAGAAGGAGGCACGCGCCTGGCTGCAGGCAGGGAAGATCTATTATATCCTGCGCCAGAATGAACTGGTGGACTTGTACATCCAGGTGTGTTCAGTGCTGGCAGGATGCACTGGCTCACTCCTACTCACCACCCAACCCACCTAACGACCCACTCACCTGCTCACCCACCTGTCTACTGACTTACCTTGCACCCACCCATCACCCACCTAACCAGCCACAGGCCCACTTAACTACCCACTTAACTACCCACTCACTTGCCCTGCTCCCACCTGTTCACCTACCTTCCGCTCACCCATCTACCCATCTAACTACCCACTCACCCATTTACCTGTCCTCTCACCTGTCCACCAACCACTCATCTACCTGTCTGCTCACTGGCCCGTCTACCCATCCATCCTTTGACCACCCACCTACTCATCCATTCTCTGCATCTCCCTGTTCACCCGCACGTTCATTTGCCCGTCCACCCACATGTCCATCCCTCATCCACCGTATATCCATCACTGTTGAGTACCACAGTTGAACGCCTCCTGTATCCCAGGGACTTCTTTCCCGCTCTGGTTTCCTCAACCTCCCTCAGTGCCCAGCCTCTCTGAGCTCCCTGGGCAGAGGGTGGGTTCTGCGTAGTACCCACTTCTTGTTAGTACATAGCAAGCACTCAGTGTATGTGTGAATGCTGGGTCTACTCAGTTTATACACAGAAGAACTTGCTTCAGCAGCTTGTGGTATGTTGACTTCAAAATATGCTTATCATAGAAGTTGTGATGTTTCCCAAACACAGTGTGATCTGGACAGATGAGGAGGACACGAACAGCACTGTGAGCTGCAGATCTAGGATCACGGAGAGCACAGGGAAGGCCCCTGAGCCTGAGATCAAGCAGTTTTGAGTCAGGGTGGGGAGCTAGCGCCACCTGCTGGAAGAGAATATCAAGGCCCAATCTAGACGCTAGAGAGTGGATAAGCTTTATTCTCTCATCGCTGAGCAGATGTTTGTTGGGCATCTACTATGCACCAGACATTGCAGGCATCCCTGGACACAGCGGAGAAGCCACAGTCTCAGGCCCTGTCCTGTGGCACTGATAGGAGAGAAGGTCAGGAAGAAATAAGATGTGGTGAAAGTCACAGGTGGTGTAGGGGTAGGGAGCTGTGATTCGAACAAGGTGGTCTGACTAAAGGGCAGTCCGAGGTCTTCCCTGCTCACCTGGGCAGCCCACACTGCCGGGCTCTGGACCTGCACCTGGACTGACACTTCTTTGCTCTCAGGTCCTGAAATCTGCCCTCCTCAGAGCCACAAACCCACAGGGCAGAAGGGAGGTTGATGTCTCCGGGTGTGAGGGCACACATCTAGGAGACATGGCCCCTCCGGGTGGTGCTGTCACCAGAGAAATTCCATTTCTTACAGGTGGCACAGAATGCAGCCCTGTATACTGGGGACCCCAAGCTGGGGCTGGAGCTGTTTGAGGCAGCTGGGGACATCTTCTTCAATGGGACCTGGGAGCGGGAGAAAGCTGTGTCCTTCTACCGGGTGAGTGGCCACCAAGGACAGGTAATGTGTGCTTCAAGTGGGTGTCCCTCAGTGGACACAGGTGCGGCAGGCAGAGACTTCCCACCTGGAGGTAGAGAGCTTCAGTGTTGCTGGCTTTCCTGGAGTGACCTTTGAACCCTCTGGGAGGCACAGCATATGCCTCACACTTGCACATTAATATATCTGGGTGGGAACTCCTGTCACTGTACAGTTGAGAAAGCTGAGCTCAGAGAGACATGTGCTTCTCCTCTAGCCTCACGGCTCAGTGTACAACTGCATTTAGAATGACTGATTGTTCCACCCAAGCCCTGTCACCTGGGGCAGAGGGACAGGCTGGTCTGAGGCGGAAGGTATAGTTGACCAGGCAAGGGTCACCCAGGATCCCTGTCTCTGGTGTCAGGACAGAACTATCCTCTGTCCTATGAGAAGACTATGCACAGATGTGGGGGCCGACAAGGTATTTTGCAAGTTGGGCACTGTACAAGCCTAACATTTCTATGTGGACAGGACCGGGCACTGCCCCTGGCTGTGACTGTAGGAAACCAAGAGGCAGAGCTGCGCCTGTGCAACAAGCTGGTAGCCCTTCTGTCCACCCTGGAGACACCCCAGGAGGGCCTAGAGTTCGCCCATGAGGCCCTAGCACTCAGCATCACTCTAGGTGAGTTCCCAGCCTGGTGCCTGGCTCTGCACCCCATCCTACCAGGCCTCCAGCCCCAGGTCTGCAGAGCAGACATTGCTCGGCTTCTCCCATCTCCTGTGAAGGCTGGCTGAGGCCCACAGCAGCTCTGCTGAGCCGCCAGTGGCTAGCCATGGCTGAGCACAGGGCAGGCAGGGACTCAAGAAGAGCAAAGCTCGGAGGCTTCCTCTGCCTCTTTCTCTTGCTGGACCAAAGGCTGGCCGGATTGCCCTGCTTTCCACTCAGGTAGACTTGTGTATGCTGACCTTTCTCATGCCCCTTTGCCACCTCTTCTGTCCTCTGTGGCCAGTTTCTTGCTTCCGGGCTACTTTCTGTCCAGCACTGAACCACTGACTGGGAGTGTCTGTGTACCTCCTGGGAGGGAGCTCCAAGTGCGTGGGCTGGGCCCACAGGCCTGCAGGAGGCCGGAACTCAAAGCACTGGGGACAGGTTCCTTGGACTGGCGCTTGAGCCCACCCACGCAGGTTGCCTGTTTGCAGGGGAAAGCCGAGGGCTCTGAATAGCACGGCTCCCTAAGGTGAAAGACTGCACTGAGCATACAAGGTGGCAGCCAAAGCCAGTCTTCTAGCCCCGTGCCTGGGAATGCATAGGTCATGGACCTAACCAAAGACACCCCAGGCAGCTCCACGCAGGTAGGGATGAAGTGGGGCACGCAAGCCTTCAGCTTTGCTAGATCTGCAAGCAGAAGCAAAGGGATCCACTGTCATTAGTTCACTCTACAGTGAGAAAATGAAGATGGGAACAGGAAGTGACTAGTTAGAGCTGTGACCATACACAGCTACATTTGCAAGCTCTCTCCTAATTGGCTTGTGCCCTGCCTGCCCCACAGGGTAGTGTTTTCACACCTGTTTCCTCCCACCCCCACCTGTACCCCCAGGTGACCGCCTGAACGAGCGAGTGGCCTACCACCGGCTAGCCACCCTGCACCACCGGCTGGGCCACGGAGAACTGGCTGAGCACTTCTTCCTCAAGGCCCTGTCACTCTGCAACTCACCCCTGGAGTTCGATGAAGAGACCCTGTACTATGTGAAGGTGTACCTGGTGCTGGGTGACATCATCTTCTATGAACTGAAGGTAGGCAAGAAGGGTCTCATCCTGGGGTCAAGGCGTTGCCCTGCCTGAGTGTGGGGTCTGCACTGGCAGCCATTGCTTCCCAGCAATGAAGGCAATGGGAACCTCACGTTCTCCCAGAGCAAGGCCTGGCTGTGAGAAGCCAGCGAGCTCAGCAGACAGGGCTAACCTCTTGTGCTGGTCAGTCTTGGCCCTCTCATGTGACAAATAGAGGGCACAGGGTACCATATACCAGCAGTGGGAAAGTAGTTAGGGACCTTCCCGGATGTGGTGATTCCCCCAAAGGAACATAAAGGGACAAGGACATTTATGACCGTTGACCCCTGAGACTCACATTGCAGACTCCAGCCCACATCATGGTGCCTCCTCTAGGAAGCCCACCCAGGATGTCAGCCTTCCTCCACAATTCTGCACTGTAGCTCTGTGGCATTGTCTCTCCTAGTCAGCTGGAGATACCATCCTGCCTCACCATGAGGGAAACCGAGGTTCAGGAAGGGGTACTCTGATTCCAGGCTGCCTCTCTGAGTCCTTGTTGGTCATAGCTGTAGGCACACATGTGAATCCAAGCTACCACACACGTACATATAGACACACACACTTTGGCTGTCCTTCCCACCTAGCTGGGTGCTGTCTCCTTCAGAACTTCCTATCCTGAGGTGCCAGGTTTCCTCCATGCTTCCTCATGTCACAGAGTCAGCCAGGGCCAGAGTGAGGAATGCCACCTGGATTTCTGGATCACACTTGAGGTGGACTGGAGCTGCTTTGAGCCAGCCCCTAAGCTGGTGTGCCCTTAGCTGGGACAGTTTTTTAAAAAATGGTATCCAGCTGGGTGGTGGTGGTACATGCCTTTAACCCCAGCACCAGGAAGGCAGAGGCAGGTGGATCTCTGAGCTCGAGGCCAGCCTGGTCTACAGAGCGAGTTTCAGAACAACCAGGCCTACACAAAGAAACCCTGTCTCCGAAAACTAAAAAAGAGCAAAACCCAACAACAGCAATAAAAGATGCCCCAAAACAAGGACCAGGAAGCTCCAGCCCTGGGAAGAGGCTGTGACTGTGATGGGGCAAGATGGGATGTCCTCATGTATTCTGATGTGTCCCTGTGGGTCAGCCATTATGGGGGTGTGCATGAGAGTGAGCCTGGGACAGTGTAGCCCTTGGTCGCTCAAGGTATTTCCCTTCTCACTCTGCCTATTATGGGAGGGTGTGTTGAGTAGCCCTTGGGGGATGCTCCATGTGTCCCCCACCGCACCCCCACTCAGTGACTCACTGAACCCCGTCAAACAACATCTACCCACAGGACCCCTTTGATGCAGCCGGGTATTACCAGCTGGCCCTGGCAGCAGCTGTAGACCTGGGCCACAAGAAGGCCCAGCTGAAGATTTACACACGCCTGGCCACCATCTACCACCACTTCCTCATGGACCGTGAGATGTCCCTCTTCTTCTACCAGAAAGCGAGGACCTTTGCCTCAGAACTGAACCTCCGCAGGACCAACCTGGTGCCCCAGCGCTTCTGTGGCAGGGCACCCTGGCTGGCCCCTGGCCACCCATCTTGACAACCTGAGAAGGAGCATGTGCAAGGGGACGCTTCCTCTTCTTGGGGTGCAGGCAGCTTTTTGGGGGGGGGGTGGGGGGAGGGGGTCACTAAAGGACCAAACCGTAGTAAATATTTTTCAGCAACTGGTATCTTCTAGGTGTGTGGTACGCCTGCCCATGGTCACAGGCCCCACCTCTCCAGCTCCCTGACCTGTCCATTTTCTGGGCCCACTGCAGCCTAGCCCTACCTTGTCTTCAGTGAGGACTGAATCCAGCAGGTGTTGGCAAAATCTCCTGCTGGTTCTCATGGTGTGGCCTTGGCAAATCACTTGCCTCAATCCTCCATCCCCTTGTCTATCAAAAAGGTGGCCTGGGCCTAAGGCAGCCTCTTCGCTATCACTGCTCTCTCCTGTATATGGCACAAGCCTGCAGCGTTCATCCTCACAGTACCTGCCTGAGAGGAGCCCCTGTGTGTCCCAGAACTCTATATTCTCCCTAAGTCCCCCTTTAAAATGGACACTTCAGGCAGGAACTAGGGTGTCCACTCCACACAACCTTGCCCAACACCAAGAAGCCTTGTCCACCTTTCAAAGCCCACCTGAAGCAAATGATCCTCCCCGTCTGCCCACCAGGGGGCAGCAGAGAAATTCGAAGAACCAGTTCCTCCCCCACCCAAGTCCTTGGCCAGCTGCTGACAATCCCATTCTTGGGGTGGGTTGGACCACAGCAGAAGGGAGGTAGCCTAACTGAAGATGAAGGGTAGTGTTGACCTGCTCCGGGTCAGAGTTGTCATGGCAACTAAGGATACCTGGCTGAAGTCATCACCCGCCTGCTGTCCAGCAAGGAGTTTTCCACTGGGCATCCTCAGCTGCCAGCTATCTCAGGGTGCAGGCCCTTTGTGGGTAGATCACTCTGAGCCCAGGATGCTCAGCCCTGAAGCAAAGTGGCTGCCTTGGGGCTGAGATGAGACTTGGGTAGCAGGGTGCTTGGGAGCTTTAGGGTGCTCCCTGGGCTGGCCCTGCCACCGCGCTGTTTCCCATGAGTCCAGGACACCCCGATAGCCATACCATGCTCTACCAAGGCTGAGTGTCCACTGTCTTGCACCCTCAGACCCTCTGTCACCTTATCTGTAACCTTGAGCTTGTGCGATTGATAAGATGAAGCAGCACAGACACAAAACAGCCCGCAGACTCTGCCCAGGCAGGAGTGGAGAGTGGAGGCTGAAGATGTCCTTCGTGCTCTCCCGTGGGCTGTTGAAGACCTCAGCAGCCAGCAGGCCCATTGCCTGCCCAGGCTTTAGGAGGAGCCCCCGTGTCAACTGCCTTCCTTCACACATGAGTGTGAGGCCATGGGCTCCACCCCAGCACACACTTTGGGAGCACAGTTACTCTGCTCCAGCTCTGTCCAAGGGCAGATAGATGCAGGTGTTGAGGGCGCTGAGCGGGGGGGGGGGGGGTAGGATCACTAGGACCCTCTGTGTGACCTGAGCCAGAGCTTCAAGAGCTTGCAGTAGTGTGCAAGCGACATCCACTCTGCACTTCCCTGCCCACTGTGACATTTCTGCAAAGCCAGTCCTTTGGGCCAGCCTCTGTGTCCTGAAGAGGCAGGAAGTCTAGGCTCTAAAGAGCAGGGGCATTGGCTCCTGGAGGTCAAGGATGTTGCCATGACCCAGTCAGCGGGCTGAGAACATCTCTGTGGGGACCTATCAGCCTGGAAGACTCGGGGAAGTGAACTTGCAGATATGTCTGAGGACAGAGACAGGCTTGCTCGAGGAGGAGGGCAGTGGCTGTTGGCTCCTTACCAACATGTTTCCCTGTTCCAAGAACCTCCGTAGCTCCCTCACCTTCCTATCATGCCTGCCTCGGCAGGGGGCGGGGGGGGCTGAGAAAGAACCATTGTGCAATGAACTCACTCTAAGTGTCCACTTCTAGACTAGAGGCCCCACCAAGCAGTCATCATTCAGTGATGACTGTGGACACACCCATTCCCAGCATGGTCTGAATGGGGGCCAAGCGAAGCTGGACTAGCCCTGACCTCAGCGGTTCACACAGGAGGTGGTGATTCCCTTCCCCCTGTAAGGGATGGGGGTGGGCCCTCTGTGGGGACAAATCGAAGAGGCACCAGGGAGGAGTCAGTTACATGCTGGCTTTCATGCAGCCGCTTGAGCTGCAAGTCTTACCAGTGCCGGCAGAGGGCATTAGAAAAATCCACTTTAGTCAAAGACGGTGGGTGGGTGGTCACCCTCACCTACCACCAATGGCATCAGAACACAGGCCTTTGGGGTACAGCAACATCCGATCCACATAGTTCTGAGCAAATCAGCCTCTCCCAGGTCCTGATCTATCTCAGACGTGATCATGGGAACCATGGGAGGGTGTGAACCCTCGATGACTCTTCTCCTGTCTCTTGTTTTTTCTGCAAAAAGTTTCAATGGAGAGGCCATCACACAGGGCCATCACACACGTTCTGCCCACCACAATCTCTGTGAGCTCATGCTCATGGGCTTATGAGCTCCCACTTATTCCACATGATTCCATGTCAGCAGCTGCTTCACAAGATTGTTTAGTCCCTTCCTGAACACCCTATGAGCAGCAATCACAAGAGTTTGTCCACACCTCACTCTCGTGGCTCTTTGACTGTGAGGCCTCAGGTGGGTCTCAAGTACCGCCCATGATGGCCAGCACAGGCCAGCGCAGAGGAGCTCAGTCTTTGCAGAGGCGGTTTGTGAGGTTGAGTTGAAAGTTCCACCCTTGTGGAGACCTGGCAGGAAACGATTCTGAGCCTCCGGGGAGGCTCTTTGGAGGGGCCTGTCCTCTTCCCAGGAGTCCCAGAGGCTGCTTTCTGGCGCCATATGTCTGGTGTACATTAATATGATCCGTATTTTCCGAGAAGCTCATAAGAGCCACCTTCATTGTATTTCTGCCAGAGCAGAGCTCACAGGCTGCTTGTATCAACTATGTTCAACCATTGACCATTTTCAAATTCCTGCCCCAAACTTCTGAGGTTGGCAGCTAGAGGTGCTGCACTGTGGGGTTGAGGGGGGTTCCAGAGATGATGGGAAACAGACCTTGGGAACTGAGGCTAGGAGAGAGGTGTCTGGAGGAACATCCTCCAGCACCTGTGCCATGGCCATGGCAACCCTGGGTGCTGAGGCCGCAGGGCCGTGCGGAACACACCAGCTCTGGGAGGCTCCAGCCACCTGCGCTGGCAGTGTCGGCTCAGTCTGCATCCCTCTAGCACCATGATCAGTGTGTGAGGGTGGGGGTGTCTCCCTGCTCCTCACTCCAATCAGGACACAGGAAGGTAGCTGAGGCCACTTGGATAATCCAGACCATCACCCACCTAGGAGTCTGCCTTTCTCCAAAATGACAGGTTTGGTGAAGATGGCATTTGCAAGGTAGTAGTGGTAACTTGGCATCTCCAGGGCACTCAGGCTCTCTGGCTGTGTGATTCCAAGCAAAGAGGTAGAAGGAGGATGTTAAGTCAGGAACCAGGAAGTGGGGCAGGGTAGAGACAGAGGAGCTAGGGTGGAAGCTTGTCTACAAGGTGAGGGGTGACTATCATGATAGAAGGTGTGAAGGGGTGGGCTCCACGTCACAGTGGGGCATGGGGCATGGTTTGGAGGGGTTGCTCCCCTTGCAGAGCTCATAGGGTCCTGTAGGTCCCAGGCACAAGCAGTGTCTGGAAACAGATTTCTCCTTGACAGATGCTCTAAAGCACCCTCCTCTCTTCACCCCTGCACCTTGGGCTACTGTGTGCCCACAATCCCACATGACCAGGATCCATTGAGTCACAGAGTGACACTCTGTCCCCTGTGTGACCCCAGGATCCTGCTTGACATTTCTGTGGAGGGGCTCCTCTGGATTCTTGTGAGCGACTGCATGGGACTGCATGCCTCAGCTCCCTCTGCTGTGACCTCAGAAAGACCTGGGAACCATACTTCACCAGGTGGTTTTGAGGACCTGTCCAAGCAAGGTCCCTGGCAACCAGCATATTCCAGCTCACCCAGTAAGATGTCAGCTCCCTGCCAAATGGAATAAGGCCAATGTGGATGAGGGCATGATCAGGGTACACACTGAGACCCAAATTTATCAGACAAGAGAACCCAAAGGCTTCCTCCCAGATTTCTTCCCTGTGTGCCACAGGCTTAGAGGATGGGTCCAGAAGGAAGGAGGGAGTAAATTCTGTCAGAGAAGTTGTGCAGCAAACTATGCTTCCTTCCAGAGCTCTAATGTCCCATCTTCCACAAGGCCTCTTCTGCCTCGTACACACAAAGTGCTCCCCACTTCTTGGACAGTGCAAACATATAGCTTTTTAGCTGTGCAGTCAGCCTCATCAACCTCTTCTACAGAGGACACTGGGCTGTACAAGGGTGAGGAATTCCCACAGACACACAGCTGTGGCTCCCCAGCCTCTGACTATAAAGTTCCCACACCAGAGAGGACCAGCCCACCTTTCCTCACCAGCAGCGAGTCATGGCGGAGCCCTGGGGAGTTACCAGCTGCCCCTCACAGACCCCCTAAGCCTGATTCCCAGGCTTCATGCACCCTTCCCTGCCCCTGCATATCTCTTACACGCTGGCTCACCCCAATGTTTGACCTGAGCTGCTCAGGTTGCTGGGGCAACTTCCTGCCATGTGTGTAATGTTGCTGCTGGGAACAGGGTATGTATGTGGGGGTGGGGGGGAGCAGTTTTCTTCCTCTGGTCCTTTCGTTGCCAGGCCTTCTGCTGACTCTACCCATCCAGGCTGCTTTCTTTTCTGTGTTTAAATATTCAGAATAGTCTACTGTGTGAGAAATTGTGGCTGCTATGACCTGGTTCTGTAGCCTGCATGGTTGTCAAACAACAGGCCCTGACTTCTTTCTGTCTGTAGGGCAAGGGCAAGGTGCAGTGGACAAGGCTTTTTTCACCTATCACCCTCTAGACCTGCTCCAGCCCCAAGTACCCCTCTTGGTTGGTACCCTTGCTTTAAGGGCTCGGAATTTCAATTATTTGGATCTCTGTCCTTCAGCCCCATACCCAGGATCCTCCATATTGAACCATGATGCCTGGACCAATTCCCTCTGTCCAATCATGGCATCCACATAAACACCTTCCATTCTCTCTCCCTGACACACAGGCAGGAGATTCCCAACCTCCCTAAGGCTTCCCACACAGTCACAAGCTCTACAGGCCAGCAGGCCAGCACAGCCTTGGCTACCTCTAGAATAACCAGACACAGCAGGTCTCCTTCCTCTCTGACCCTTTCTTTGGTTACTGTCTGTGAAAACACAGAAGTGAGTTCCAAAAGGATGCAGCGCTCTCCGGGGGCTCCAGACAGGCCAGACCTAAGGTCATCGTGTGTCACTCTGCAGCAGTTCAGGGAACAGTTCCCACCCTGTTCACACAACCCAGTTTTCAGGCCTGAGTGTCTGGTCTAGGGTCACGCAGAGTAACTGAAGTGCAGGTGTGGAAGATATAACGCCTTCCACAAAGACAGACAATAGGGCACGGGGTGCAGAGAACACAGTGGATAGCCTACCTGGACCCCTGAGCCACGGAAGCTAAAGCTGCACTAGACTTTTAGATGTTTCCCACCTCCCTGGCCACCCCAGCTCCTTGGTCCTGTTCACATACCCCCAGGACTCAAGATGTGATTGAGGGAGCAGGGGTGAATGGATGGAGGAAGAAGCAGGGGATTCCAGACTGAGCCAGTACCTCCTGACTGGCCATGAGTCTCAGGGCGTGCCTGCACAGTGGGCTGCAAAATGGGATTGATCAAGCCGGCTGCCAGATGGGAGGTTTGGAGTGTGAGCAGACTCAGACCAGGGGTCACCAAGGGAGAGTAAAAGTCATGCTGACAGAACAGCAGGAGTTCCTTTGGCTTTCTGTAGTCTACCCCTGCTTGTGGCCTGCGTGTGTGTTTATCCAGCACCACAAGCAGGAGCAGGGAGCTGAAACGACAAACGTCCTTTCAAGAAGGCAGTCAACATGGCCATGATGCGTCAAGAATAGACTGAAAAATGAGGGACATAAAGACTTTAAGTTCATGGACTGATGACACTCCTCCCCGTATGCTCTCTTCCTCCCTGCTGGGCTCTTACTGAGCTCAGCCTGGGAGAGCCTGGGCCAGGCAGGACAAACACCAGGCAAGCTTCCGCGGTCCCTCCCCAGGGTTCTGGCTCCTCTGACCTGAGCCCTTTAGCCCAGGGGCACACAGCTCCCTGCTATCCTTCTATCCCCCAGGTGGCCACCGCCCAGACTTCACGGCCTGTCTTCCCTGCCTGGGGTGGCTTCTATCTTCAAATCAGCACCGCTTTGACTTTTTAATCTGGGAATAATTATAGATTTGCAAAATCATGACACCAGGGTGCCGGCCTTGTCCTAGTGTCTGTGACTCCATCTCATCACATTTCAGTAGATTCCTGTGGCAGCCACAGCAGAGAGGCATGCCTGGCCGCCACGCGCCCTCAGCCATCCCTGGCAGCCTCAGGGCTGTTGCCACCAATTCAGGCAGTGAAGGGGGGTGACATGCATGCTTCCCTCCCTGAATCCTTGCATCCATCCCAGGCTTGTGGGGGCCAGTGACACTCCTCTTCCTGTTGATGACAGCCACTGTCTGTGGCCTGCTGGGGACAGACTATGGCTGCTTCAGCGTTAGTTTGGTACAGCTGGCGAGTCTTCAGTGGTTTCACATGAATGTGCTGTGGGCCATCCTGTCCCAGCAGTCCTGTGGGCAAGTCTCTGGAGTGAATGGCTGAGATTCAGCAAGTAGGTCACAAGGTGAAAGCTAGCTTTTAAGAAGCCTGTGAACCATTCCCTACCATGGTTGCACCTTTGCTCTGAAAGGATCTGGTTTGAGATTGTGCTGTGCATGCATGTTTGCATGTGTGTAGGAGTGCATGTGTGTGTGTAGGTCAAAGGTTGCCAATGTCCTCTTTTGTCACTCACTTTACTTATTGAGTCAGAGCCTCTTACTTGGACCTGGAGCTGGTCTCCCCAGCCAGCTTGCTCCAGGCACCCCGTTCACCACATCAGGAGCATGGGGATTGCAGGTAGCCAGTATGCCTCCCTGATTTTTTATGTGGGTGCTGGGGCTCCACACTCTGGCCCCCACACATGGCAAGCATGTAACCCATGGATCCAGCTCCCAGATGCTCCTGTGAGGATTTTGACAAGAGCCAAGACGAGAAGAAAAACAGAGCTGGTCCTTGCTCTTGGGTGGCATTAGATGTATTTTGTTATTGTTGTTCCTCATGTCTCTAGCTCTGAATCTTCCAATTTCTGTGAAATAAATATACATTTTGCACTACATATTTTGCAACCAGAAAGAAGCTATTCTCTAAAATATATGTGATAAGACGAGAGGATTCTTAGGGAATCAAGCTTTTTAAGAGACTAAGACATTGTAGGCCTGTCACTCAATCCACACACTCCCACACACCATCCTGCAAGACCCCCCCCCCCGGTGCTCTGCAGGACACCTCCCTTGACCTCTCCTATAGCATCCTCTCTCCAGACCCTTCCAGGATAAATTGTCCCATTCCCTAGTCCCATGCTGGGTGCAGAACCTCATTCCCTCTTTTGCAAGGAGCTAAGACTGCCCAAGAGAGTAGCTTTGTCTCGAGGTAGGGTGACACCATCACAAAGGCATCTCCTGCGCAGCTAAGGAGAATGTCCCTGAGATGAAAGGGACAGAGATGAGAAGCCCCAGCTTGTCCTGCTCACAGTTAAGGGGGGGTGACATGGCTGTGACTTGAAGGGGGTGTGTGAGCTGAGGTGAAGAACGCTTTACACAGTTGACAGCTCTGAATGCAGACCAGAAAACATGTCCCTATCTGTGTCGGTCTACATAGGAATGGCCGCAATAGACTGGTATATTTGAATGCTTGGCTCATAACTGAGTGCACTATTAGGAGGCATGGCCTGCTGGAGTAGGTGTGGTCTTGTTGGAGGAAATGTGTCACCATAGAGGCGGGCTTTGAGATCTCATATATGCTCAAGCTAGGCCCAGTGTGACAATCTCCTTTTGTTGCATGTGGATCAAGATGTAGAACTCTCTGATCCTTCTCCAGCACCATGTCTGCCTGCATGCTACCATGTTTCCCGCTACGACAATAAGGGATTAAACCTCTGAAACTGCAATCCAACCTCAATTAAATGTTTTTCTTTGTGAGAGTTGCTGTGGTCATGTGGTTTCTTCATAGCAATAAAACCCTAACTAAGACACTATCTATCCTGGGTGTATACAGTGGTGCTCAATAAATGTTCCCCGGGGATCTCATGCCATTTGACTCTGTGTTACCAGAATCCTACCCCAAGACAGGGAGATGATTCTGGGGATCATGGCAGAAGGGGCCAGAGCCAGGTGGGTGACCTCTCTGAAGCCAGAGTGGACAGTAGTGAAACCAGTGCTCGGATCCCTGAGGCCCTGACCTCAGAGTTGCTCCATGTCCCTGTGGTTTGGTTCAGGTCGGTTAATCTCAGCATCTTGGTTTCCCAATCTGCACAGTGGTGGGGTTGGCTTCTAGGCAGTACACAAGCTGCTCAGAACTGTGTGATCAACAAGAAAACAGGTTTCCTCCCACACTCTTAATGGCTTGAGGCCCTCCCTCCCCCTACCTCTCTGAACAGGTGTGTGTGGTGCGGGGGAGTTTGCCTTCTGGACCATTACAGGCATATCTGTAATCTCTCCCACCATATCCATGGCTGACTATCCTGTACCTTCATGGACACAGCCAGTGTGTATGGTAATCTGCTCCCCGACTGCTAGCGAAAGGGGCCTACTATAGGGACAGCCCAAGAGCCACAGCAGAGCTTCTGGCCAAGCTGTCCCTCCTATGGTTCTGTGAGGTGATCTCCAGTGGGTTGCTGAAGGTCTAACCTGGATTGCAGTCCAGGGATCGGCCCACCACAGTCAATTCAGTTCAGCTATTGAGCAAGCAAGTCTAAAGAGGCACACTGGTGGTTGGGGTCCCTGCTGCCCTTCCCTCCTACCATGGCCTGGCCCAGCCAGAGGAGCCCCTGCTGGCCCAATGTCCAGAAGGCCAAGAGCCCTGATAGCCAGGTTGGGTTCCTCCTAATTCAATAGGGTCACATTTGTGCCACACAAGAAGCCCTCTGTCCTTAACCCCACTACACCCCCCCAACCCAGCAATCAGAGAAGTCCAGAAGAAGCTCAATATTCACCACAGCTCCCAGATGCCACAGTGAGGGGAGCTAGCACATTCTGCGCTCATACCCCGGATGCCCTGCCTTCACCCCCCTCAGGAACAGCCGCCCTACCTGCCACACAAGGGGCTCAGCCTTCACCGTTCTGTGTGGGCCAGCCAAGCCACAGGGCAGCCTGTCCTGAGTTCTGAGAATCACCAGGGGTGGGGACATGCCGCTGGGGGAAAGGTTGCAGATACAGACAAGTACAGACAAAGGTTCTTTGACACTGGGACTCTGGTGGCTAGAACTGTACAGGTCACACTTGACCTGACTTCTTCAGGGGAGCCCAGAGGCAATGCCTGTCCCAGCTTACAGAGCCACTGCAAAGACCAAATCATGAAGGTAGAAAAGAGTCCCAAGTAAAGATAGAGAAGAGGGTATCGTGCAGGAGCAAAGGACAACAGAGATCTCTGGAGGACCCTCATGCAGCCAAGAAGTAGAGCTAGACCCTGGAGAGCCATAGCAGACTCAGAGAGAAGATCCTGAGCTGAGGTTCCCAGAAGGCTTCAGAGCCTGTCCACAGCATGAGCCAGTCGTGGGGACCTCAGTGGAGGCCTGTGGGAAGGAGATGCCTCTGAAGTGAAGTCACCCACTGCCTGTGCTGTGTTTGCACATAGCTACCCATGGGAGCCTGTGGTGACCCCAGCCAGAGCCCTGCAGGCAAGGGGCCCTCTCTGACAGGGCAGCCACAGCAGCTGTGTGGCTGGAGCTTCCTGCCCACTGAACAGGAAAATTACAGGCTGAGGCTGACAGGGGCCTCACACTCTTGCCGTTGCCAGCGCAGTCTGCTGGCAGCAGCAGTTGCCCCTCCGTGGAACAGCCTGTGGGGTTTGTCATTGACCACATCATTGTGGGACACATGAGGTCAATGGGACACTGGGTCTGAAACTCCAAGTGCCACCAAGGTGTCCCTGGGGATGATTGTGGGACAGGCACTACTATGACTATTCTGAGTGCCTATCCTTGCCCTCCCACAGAGCAAGGTGAAGTTGGTCCTCTGAGCACACATCAGCTCACTCTCCAGCCCCAGATGCCACACAAGTTTGACATCAAGCTGGAGCCCCTTGCCAGCACTGCCTCTCCTCACCTGTCCTAACCTCCCATTCAGCCTCCTAGCCACTGCCAGATGGCATGCCCCTGTCACCCCCTTCCAGGAGTAGGCACTCAGCCATGCTCCATGCTGAGTGTAAGATTGTCTACCTTAACCCCACAAATCCTTGGTTGGTCCTGGGAAGAGAATCCTACAGCCATTTGGAATAGCCCAGCCTAGTCCTTGGCTCCTGGTCAGGAGTTGGAGTCCTTGGAGCCTTCTTGGCCCTCCACTGACCTTGGTGGAGGTAGGAGGCTCTACCTCCTTGATCCCCAATTCTCTTTGTTCAGGCTCTATGTGTCTGGCCTACAGGATGAAGCATGCAGGGCAGGGAAGAGGGTGGTCCAAGTCCGTTCTGCCTCCACCAGAGAGGAGTCCCTACTGACACAGACAGTGCACAGTGCTGTGGGCAGAGGCCTCAGTTACAAGCTGAGCCCAGTGGGGACCAGGTTCCAGACAGAGCCTGTCTGACCTCTCACGTCAGCTTCTGGCTCCACAGAACCACGCCTGGGTTGGACATTTTGACCACTATCCCTGAGAATGTGAGAGGCCATGCGGCGCTTAGCTTGCATGCTGGAAGACAACAGGGCAGAGGAAGAGTCTACTGCTCTCTGGAGACAGGCTGAAAATAGCATGTGGAAGGGAAGGAAGAGGGGAGGGAGGGGAGGAGGGAGATGACTTAGCCCACATTCTGACATTGTAACTGAGCATCTGATAATAACTCAAGTTTAAAGAAGAGAGTCTTGCTTGGGTCACAGTTCTAGCAGGCTGGAACTTCAAAACTGGCAATGGCGTTTGCTGGTGTCTGCCAAGGCCTTGAGCTGTGTTGGGATGTGCCACTGGGCATGACATGATGAGGCAAAGCAAACCGCTGGCTCAGGACTCTCCTCCTCCATTATTGGAAAGCCGATAATGCTGTCCAAGGGCCCCACCTCACGAGGGCATATATTCCAATCTCCTTTCAAAGACCCACCAATCTGATTTAAGGGATGAAATTTCCAACATGTGAAGTTTAGAAGGGCAATAGGGGGCGCTGCAAAAAGAGCAAGCAAAAGTAGCAATGTGCTGACCATGGACGCTCAGCACAGGAACATCTTTCTTTGGGGTCTTGGTTCAACTTTTGTCAAACTCTATAATTATCCCAGAATGAAGATCCTGGACCACAGTGGCATCACTGGGGAAGAAGGTACAACGGGGGTGGGGGTGTTTGCATGCAGTCTTTAGATGTGGCAGAGAAGGCAAGACAGGCTGTGGAGAGAAAAGCCACATAGCATGGCCAGCGCCAGCTCTCCAGTCCCAGCAGAGGCAGTGGGTGAAGGCTGGAGCGTCTGCAGCTGCATAGAGCAGGTGAGGTATGGGAGAAGTCAGGGCTGACGTACACCAAGAAATCAGAGGACAGAGGTGTGTGTGTGTGTGTTCAGAGTGGAGGGAGAGGGAGGTCCGTGGGGGTGGCCAAGCAGCTCTCTGTGCTTCTGCTTCCTCCCTGAGGGTATCTGCAGTCCCATATTCTTGAAGCACTGTCCACCATTGGCAGGTAAGCGAGCAACTGCAGTGTCCATCCACAGGCAGGTAATGCAAATGTGGTGTGTGCGCACAGTGGAATACTATTCAGCCTCAAAGGAGGAAATCCTGTTGTAGATAACAACACAGAGGAACCTAGACAACTGAGCGCTGGAGGGCAAGCCGGGCACAGCAGGGCAAGGATGGTGTGATGTCACTCACAGAGGATCTAAGGAAGCTTATGTCACTGCAACAAAGAACAGAAGGTGGTGACAGGGCTCAGGGATGGGGAGGCAGAGGACAGAGCACTGCTGGTTTAATGACCCATCGACAGACAGGAGGTGCGGAGTCCTGAGACCGTCCACCGGCAGCGAATTGTAGTCAACAGCAATGTAGATTTCAAATGAACAACTGCGGTTTCAAATATCTTGTCAGAACACAACAGGGAGGGAGAGAGCGGCAATGTTAACGCACGGTTCACACAGAGGGAAGCATCACCTGTATGCTACAGCGAAGAGTGGTGATTTGTTGTTCAAAGATAGCAGAAAGCCAGATACGCTAGCTCACACCAATAACTTCAACACTGGAGAGGCTAACACACAGGACTGCCAAATTTGAGGCCAGCCTGGGACTCAAAAAAATGTTTTTAAACAAATGTCTTCCCTGCTCAGTTGTTGGTTGCTGATAGATTGGGGAATGGGGAGTAGTGTTTAGTTGTGTACCCTGTGGTAAGTGCACGCCAGACAGTTCCCCATGGTCACACAGATGACCTTTGTTAAACTCAGTGGGTCACAAAACACAAAGACATGAATGTGAAAAGGGGACCTGTAGAAGGAGAGAGGTTGACAGCGGTGGGAGAAGGATACGAGAAGATGGGCTGAAAGTAATCCAAAGGCATTCCATAAAAGCGTGAAATTGTCCCAGAGCAAGTTTAACTAGTGGGAAATGAACAAGATCAACGCTGGAAATAGTGTTTTTAAACTAAAGGCCAGGAAGAAAGGAATGCGGCCAGGCCCCAGCTGAGCAGTCCCAGAGAGTGGAGGTTTAGAGGGTTAGAGAGGCAGAGATGTTGCTACAGAGTCACTGAAGAAAGGAATGAAGTCTGTTGGGCTGGTGGTCATTGGCAGTTGGCAGTTCCTCCTTGACTTCATGTGGCAGTGATTTGGACAGCAGGGAGAAGCAGTTGCTCAGAGTTCTCCAGAGAGGGAGAGGATGAAGGAAGGGGACTTGCAAGAACTTGCTGGGAGCCTACACACTAAGTCTGCACTACCCAAGAACGGATGAACATAGGTTCTCTGGGAACCCATGGCTGAAGTGGTGAAGGGCCAGGCCTGGAGCATCTCAGAAGTGAACCTATCATAACTGCTGTAGAGGGGCGGGGAGAAGGTACCAAGACCACCCAGTGGGCAAGGATAGTGTTAGCCCAAAGGTGCTGGGAAAGCTGGACACCTACACACAATCAAATGAAGACCCTTCATCTCATACCACATATCCTTGCTCAAAACCAACAGTGAACTGGTGAGCCCGAAAGGAAGTGATAAAGCCAAGAAGTCCCTAAAAAACCAAAGGAAGAGGATGTGATCATGGTAGATAGAATGACATGGCTCAGCCCCCAAGAATCAACAGATAGCTAAAAGCCCCACAGGTTCTGGAATGAAACATCTGTGTCACCACACTCACCAATGGATATGAAGAGACATCTCTCCCAGACAGAGACACAAGTGGCCAAAGGCATAGGCAACGTGGTGTTATCCTCTCCATGGAACACATAAATCAAAACCTCAAGGAGACGGAGACCGCACGTCACAGCTACTAGAATGGCAACAAAAGCGTTTTGTTTTGTTGTCTTTTTAAATGAAAAATACCAAGAGTGGCTGAGTGTTTGGGGTAAATGGAGTCTCATGGTTTTGGGTGGAAAGTAGTGCAGATGTGGAAACGCCTGGTGGTTCCTTAAAAGGTCAAGCATGACATTGTTACATGGCTTAGTCATTCTACTCCTAACTACACTCTCAAGAGAACCGAGAACATATACTCACGTAAGACTTCATACAGGAATGTTCCTGGCAGCATTTTTTTTTCATGATGAGTGAAAAGTGAGGGAAATTTTCATCAGTTGGCAGAAGAATGTACAAACACATGTGGTCTAGCCATGCCGTGGAATATTATTCAGCCATATAAAGGAATGGAGAAGTGCTGATCCATGCTGCAGTGCTAATGACAGTGGAGTCAGTATGCTCACGCGGAGGAGGCAGACAGACGAGCACAAGCCATACAGTCCTACTCACGCGGAAAACTCAGAGCGGCTAACGCACAGAGATAAGACCAGGGGCTGGGAGAGGGAGGCAGCCAGTGGCAGCTTATGGATCTAGGTCCTGTCAAAATGAAAATATTCTAAAATTAATTGTAATGGTAGTTGTATATTTCCATGAAGACACCAAAATGTTCAACCACACACTTTAGAAAGGGAGTTGCATATGCAAGTAGGCAGATGTGTACTAAGGGTTAAATGCTTACTTAGCCAGTGATGGGATGAGAGAAATGAAGGAAAGGATGGTTGAGGAGGGATGGTGAGAAGAATAAGGGAGAGGATGATGGGGAAGGTTAACCAAAACTAAGAAGATATGAGAAACCCTTTTGAAAAGCTTTAGAAGCTCATCAAAAAATATTTTTAAAGAAATCTGAATGGAGGTACCTTGCATAGGTGGTCAATGGTGCTTCTAGGAAGACACGGATTATTAAATAAAAACCTCAGTGACAGATGTAGAAATACCTCCCTATGTTAGTCATTGAGGCCCCAGGGGCTCCCCAAACAGCACAGGCTACTGCCATTGCTCTTGGCTTCCCACCGTAACGGAATGGTAAGAACCTATTGCTGGAGACACCATATACTTTCAGTGTAGAATATAAAGAAATCAACCTGGAACTGACTAGAAAACTTCCTCCCTGCTGGTTAGCTTTCAGAATGCTACAAGGTACTGTGCAGGTTTCTGGGGAGAAGAGACATTGACGGTCTTACCCTGAAACCAACACTGCATGCCGCAATGCCACCCTGGCAGATAAGATGTGTTTGCAGGCGCAGTAGTGACACAACTGTAATGGGAGTTACCGGTCTGTTCCACAAGAGCGAATTCACTGTTAATACTGTAAACTTGATCAAAAGTCCTTGGCTAGTTCATAGACCCTACATTGTTTTTCTTTAACATTGTAAAACTGCCTTCTAAATGTTTATATGTATAGGTTAGCATGGCTCTCAACCTAATCACAGAAGTTTGTTTTTGCAGTGAGTAGCAGCTCATATAGGGACTCATAATGACAAACCAGCCTGACTCCATCTTAGGCTTGAAAGCCATCTTACAGTAAAGACAAACTCGGCCCATTCCTCTTTATGATTAAACAGGAGGGCTATGCCCCACCTCTAACCTTAACTACAAACAGTTCTCTACTGCCTGTTCCAAGAACGGCAATCATCTCATTGTTTCAAAAGTTGTAATGACCACCTTGCAACCCTACCTTTGTTTCAAAAGGTTGTTATGACTACTTTGTTATGATCACCTTGCTCTGCTCTGCTTCAGTAACCCAGTCTGTTCTGCCTGGCAAATTCCCAATTTGGAAACCCCTACCGTTGAGCTATAAAAAACTTTATCTTCATCATGTCCAATGCTGACCTCTTGAACTGCACCTTTAGGGGGAGGCAGCCCATGTACATGACCAAAGAAGCTTTCATTAATTAATTGTTTGTTTTAATTAATTTGGCCATGATTATTTGGGTCGGTGGTCTTTCTGCACTCATCTTTTGGATTAACAAGAACGGGTCAAAGATTATCATCTCCATCCTTCGCAGGGTTCCTAGGAACTGCTTGCTAGCTGCTGCTCCTGCTCCCCTCAGCATCCCTATGAGGGAGTTCCCAAAGGAGGGGCTATAGACAAAGTCTTATATCATCACCCAAGCAGGGTCCACCCTGTGAGTCACCCACTAACATGAGCCTTATCACATGCCAGGTGTGGCCAGGGATGATCTTTGAGGTCCCCAAAGCCATGTTAGCTGTGACCTCATCTGGCATGACGTCTGGACTGCAGCAAGAGTCAGGCATAAGGGTCTGGAAGCCCCAATCTGGCTCTGTTTTTCTGCTATGGCCAAGTAGGAGGGAAAGTCTGGGGTGCTCAGGAGGGAGGAAGACCCTGATTCAGCCTGGCAGCAACCAGCTCTATTCTGGTCCATGGTGAAGAAATACAGCATAAGGGGGAAGGGAAAACAGAAGTTGATTGGGCTGAATGGATCAAGCCAGCCACTTACCATAGCTGGAGAGAGACGGTATCAGGGAGAGCCAGTCCAGGGCCCACTCACACTGGTGGGTGCCAAAGTGCCCTGTGACTCCATCTGTTCTGAGAGTAGGTAGGGCTGAGTGGACCACGCAGGAGATGCCAGGCCCTTGGAAATCAGAGGCCTGGGGTCACTCATGCTCCAGAGAAAGACCCAGGTGTCCCTGTGGCTGAATAAGAAGCTGTAAAGGGCTAAGGCAGCAGGGGGAGCCACTGTCCTGCCTTTGCAGAAGACTCCCTGGAAGCTTCCAGAACAAAGACAGGGCCTGGAACTGCCTCCCCTCTCGAGGAGAAGCTACAGCTGTGTTTATCCTTTAACTCCAAGCCTCAGTTTCCTTTCTGTACAAGTGACTGAAAGCACTGTAAAAGTCAGGTCGGGAGCCCCTTGAAGATGTTGTGTTCTAGAAGAAAAAGTTGGACTGGAGACCTCCAACAAAATGGATGTGAGTGCAGCCTGTAACGTGCCATCTTTTTTCAGTCTCACTTTGAGGCTCCCATACCCCACCTCTTGGGCAGGAGGACCCAGGCACCAAATAACACACATGGGACAGTCTGCCATGACCATCTATACACGTAGAAGGTTGTGCAAACCCTTGTTTCTACCATTTCCCCACCTGTATAAGAAAAGTTTGGAGTGAGGCCTGGCCTACCCCTTTGTGAAGACAGCAACACCCTGCTACACACACACACACACACACACACACACACCCCACTACCACCACCACAACCAGCAGGGGACTGCTCACACCTGGACCCCCACTTCCTCTCTCTAATGAGGCCATTCTGCTGCCTGGCGACTGGGTGTGGCACAGGCCTGAGAACACAGGAGTTCACAGGAACCAGACTGCTCCTCAGCACTACTTCTCCATCAGCAGCCATCAGCAGAGGTGTCACTAGTCCACAGCTTACCCTGCAGTGTTTACATGTTCCTGTGCAGCTGGGAAACTCCAGCACATAACAGGCTCCTGCCAGGACTCTCTGCTCTGCTTTCTTTCCCCCCTGTGTAGCAGACCAGCTTCTCCAAGCCCTGGAGCTATGTGTTCAATCTAGGATCGCCTCCTGAGGAGGCTCTGTTGGGTCCTCTGACTCCTGAAGCTTCAACTGCCAAGCAACTTGGCACCCCTGTCTGTCACCAGTGCACCCTGCTGCCTGGTCTAGGTCTGAAGTAGTATAAAGAGGCACTGTGAGGTATGGGGGGAGAGCTGAGGCAGGGGCTTCCTGCTCCTGCTCTGCCTAGTATCCTGGTACTTCCAACAACCCTGAGGTAGGAGGTGAGCCCAGACTAGACCAAAGGCAGATGAGTCCCCTCCCTAGCTGGGGGCACACCCTCCAGCTGAAGATGGAAATATCTGCCCCATTGTCCCCACGGGGAGTGATGGGGAGCAGAAAGGGTCTGTTTGGAGCCTTGCCGAGGCCCCCTGCTCAGTAGGGTAGAGGAGGGATAGATACCTCTATGGAGGAGAGGTGAGGGCAGAATTTGGACTTGTTCGTGTCTCTGGTGTCGTAGTCTCCGGTTAGGACTGGGGTATTCTAAGGAAGCTCCCCTTCCCCAGGCCTTCAACAGGAGCCGGTAGATCTGTCACCCAAAGTGCACCCCCACCAGGCAGGCAGGGAGCAGGAGGCGACGGGTGGGTCCCCACCGGCGGGGGCGGGGTCCCGTGGGGCCGGGGCGGGGCAGGCGGCGGACAGGGCCGCCCCTTTCAGCGAGGGCGGACGGCCTTGGCCTTTAAACGCCAGCGGACCGGAGGCAAAGGGGAGGCCCGGGTCAGTCCCTATACCATGCCCTTGCGCTCCGGGCCAGAGCGCGCCTGAGCTGCCCGGGCCTCGGTGTCCCTGCGGGTCTCACGCCGCCGTCTCACCGCGATGCAGGCGCACGCGCTGTTCCCTGCCACGCTGACCGCGCTGGCCACGCTGGCTGTGTTGGCGCTGGCCCGGGAGCCCCCGGCGGCGCCGTGCCCTGCGCGCTGCGATGTGTCTCGCTGTCCGAGCCCGCGCTGCCCCGGGGGCTATGTGCCCGACCTCTGCAACTGCTGCCTGGTGTGCGCTGCCAGCGAGGGCGAGCCCTGCGGCCGCCCCCTGGACTCGCCGTGCGGGGACAGTCTGGAGTGCGTGCGCGGAGTGTGCCGCTGCCGTTGGACCCACGCCGTGTGTGGCACGGACGGGCACACCTATGCCGATGTGTGCGCGCTGCAGGCTGCCAGCCGCCGTGCGCTGCAGATCTCCGGGACGCCGGTGCGCCAGCTGCAGAAGGGAGCCTGCCCCTCGGGTAAGCTCCACCAGGAATCCAAAGTCTTGCTCTGGGGAAACTGAGGCCCAACGGGAATCTTCCCGCTCCCGAGTACCACTGGGCAGCCTTACAGGAACAGTTCAGGCAACACTATGGCCTCCTAGATGGAGACTTGAGACCCCCACGAGGTAAATGCTGTCCCCAAAGCCACAGAACAAGTTAGAATTGAAACCTAGTGGAGCAACCTTGTAATGTCCGGTGGGCTGTGGGGCTCTGACCCAGCCACACTCCTGTAGAGTCTTCCAGTAGTGTAGAAGGGAACAAGTGGCGAGCAGTCCTGTTTGGCCTCTGTCTTCAATTTCTGGCCTTTTGGGTTTTCTTCTGTCA
Organism: Pachyuromys duprasi; assembly: GCA_028658305.1. NCBI lineage: Eukaryota > Metazoa > Chordata > Mammalia > Rodentia > Muridae > Pachyuromys > Pachyuromys duprasi. Next base: position 88,975,843 of record CM053765.1, read on the forward strand.
GGGTGTGCTGGGTGCCGGTTCTGTGTACCCGTTTTGGGCCCTGCTGTCTGCGATTGCGGGGTTCAGAGTGGCCAGGCACCTGTACTATACTCTGCTGCTATCTTGGTTGTATTTGATACACCCTTCTCTGGTCTCCCGTGTGAAAGATACTATTAGCATCAGGCTCTGGGCAGGGATGCGCAGGGATAGAGGAGGGTTTTGTTCTTCCCAGATTGAGCCACTTGAGAAAACAAAATCTTTTCTGTGCCTGCCTGTCTCTTAACCCATAGCATTGCATGGGCATGAAGCAGACCACGTTAATACTCTTGAGACTTCTAGACCCTAGAGGGAGCAGAGTCAGTCGGGGGAGAGAGGAGGAAGTCAGCCTGAGGATCGTGCAGGTATCCACCATCACTAAGATCAGAAGAACCGGCTTAGAGTCTATGGGTGTTGGCAAGACCTCAGGCTTTATAGACACATTGTCCTTAGTTGCATTGCTACATTGGATTCTGGGTACTCATCCATGAATGTTCTGATGACAGGCCTGGGAGAGACCCATGCAAGGAATGTTTAGTCCCATCCCAATGCATGCGGGGTTCCAGTCTTATTTCCTGTCCTGGCTGTATTACTGCTGCTGTGGGATGAGGCCCCCAAGGGAGATGTTGAATTTGGGACAGTAAATAGAGCTCCCTGGCAAAGATGGGGGAGGGGAGAGAGACCTGGGCAGAGCAGAGACCAAGATCTAGGCTAGAGCACTGGCCACTACAAAAGCTCAAAGTGCCAAAGTGTTGGCGGGCACTGAAGACAGAGAGGAAGGACACATTACCAGAGATGTTAACAAGCCAGGCTCCACCACCCATCCTCAAAGGGCCAATTAAAGCAATGTGGCCACATTGGGAAAAGGAGCAAAGAAGTCTAGTGACAGCTTCCCTTGTCCATCTAAGGGTACATGGCATTTAGGTTTAAATAGAGGAACAGAAGCATATATGACCAAGGAGCTCTTGCCTATCCTTGACCCCTCGCTGGGTCAGCTCCAGCCTCTCCAGTGAGTTGGCCTTATGCATCCTTCTCACTGGCTGCCACTTTTCTTCTCCTTCTCCCAGCATGAGATTCCTGGGGAAATTCCAGGGTCTCAGTAGTCTGATAGCCAGATGGAGGGGCTTCTTAAGTGGTCTTCTTAAGTCTCCATTCCTGTCAGGATGGTTACAGCTAGCCAGGGCCAGTGACCTTGAAGCTGACATCTGTCCATTGCCCACTTTGACCTGGATGGTTCAGGGCCATCATTTGCATAGGCTGCTATCTCCCAATGCTCAGGAGCTTCACACACTAGTGTGATGCTAGATATGGACGAAGACTGGTCCACTTCCCTGCTGCTAAGTACTTCCCAGAGATAGTAGCAGCCCAGATGTCTCTGCTCCTGCCAACTCAGCTGACAACACTGCCCCAGGACACTGAGGTCTCAGCCTCTGTCACCACGTACCTGTCATCACCTCCTGTCCACTGTGAGTGTGGTCACTAATAAGGCTGACCGCAAACCACAATGCCCAGATGCTCTGAACTCATGTATGCGCTGGGGCCAGGGAGAGCTGATGAGCCCCGCTTGCGAGTGATGTCCGAGAGGGAGGCTCCTGTGGTAGTGGGGGCTTAGGACAGATTGGGTAGCAGAGGGAGACTAAGCCAGCACTGGTTTTTGCTGTCTTCCACCTCCCTTATCTTCCTGCCTCACTTTCCCTAGCAGCCAGGTGACCTTGCTTAGTCAGTCCTGCATGTAACCAACAAGGCCCTCTCCAGGATTGCCCCCTATACTTAGCTGGACTTTCAGGTCCTGTTTCTGCTACCTGACACACACACACACAAAAACACACACCTATCCTCTCTGCTTCTTGCTCACTCTGGACCTCATGGTGGGACGGTGGAGGGGGGATGCAGCACCTGGTTGCACACAGTAGGTGATGTTATATAAATGTCTGGGCCCATGGGTCCCCAGAGCTCTCCTGGCCCCTGTTATATGGTTCCACGGGGAGTGACGGAGATATTGAATCCCACCTGCATGGTAGAAAAGCCTTCTCAGGGGAAGGGTCCCTTTGCCAGGATGACCTGTGCTCAGGGGCCTGCCTGCAGGTGGCTGCCTGCTGGCTCCCTGGAGTCCATGTTCCATAGCCCCTCTGTGGCGGTAGACACACACCTGTTGCTGGAGCTCAGGACTGGGAGCCTTGGGGCAGTTCCCACACAGATTTAATAGGCAGTTTTTAGTGTGCAAGGCCCTGCCAGCCTCTCCCAGTTTGTTTATTTAAGAGCTTTGGTTCGTTTGTGTTCACTCCTCTTAGTAGCTTCTAGGGGCTCAGAATTCAGCATTTGAGATTAACCAGGCAAGAAGATGTGGCCTCTGTCTGCTGGGATGGCAGAACTGGACAGCGGTATGAGTGTGGGTGAGGACTGGCAGGGTTCCAGTGGCTTCATATGTTTATTTGATAGTGGGTAGGATCGGGTGTCATGGCCTGGTATGAGGAGGAGCTTCATGACGTGTGAGTTTAGAAGCTCTGTCTAAGCCAGGTCCCTTTCTTCGTCCACCTCCAGGGCATGCAGAGGTGGCCATGGCGCTGTGTGAGGCTAATGCTCCCTAGACAGAACGGCACTCACCACAGTGGTTGACCTGCTGTGCTGTGCCCTACACCATTAAGAGTCTGTGAGTGCTCCCTAACCTGTGGGAGCTCTGGAGACAAGTGAGGCAGGAGCCTTCCTAGCCTTCACTGTCAGCTCCAGGCCTGTGTAGCTATCACAGCAGGCTGGGCTGGACAGTCTGGGGCTTTGAGGGAGGTGGCCGCTGGAGCTCCTGGGGTCAGGTGTCTTAGACTCTTCCTACCATGTCTGAAGCCTTGAGTTCATCACAGGGAATAATGTTGAGGTACCTCATAAACACCTTATGAAGATGCTGAAGTGTGCCTCCCTAGGGCTCTCAATGTAAAGGCTCCCCCGCCCCCAACTCCCTTTTGCTGGTCCGATATACAATGGTCCTTGAGCCCCATGAGGAGCTTGCCCATCCTGGAGGACACTGGTGAGGAGGTGAAAAAGTTATGAGAAACAGAACATGGTCACAAGGCCCTGCTCTCAGGGCTGCAGAAGCACCGTATGCCTCAACTACATGCATGACAGACACCTGTCATTGCCTGGACACCACAAGCTCTGCCTGCATATCCATGGCACCAGCATGGCCTGCAGGCCAAGTACACCTCCAGCTGAAGCTCCAGGACATGAATATCCAGACCCTGTACTCAGAGGCCTCATCTCCTCTGTCCCAGATCTAGACACCTGCCTTTGTACATACAGCCCCTTTGCCATATGTGCCAATCCTCCATTCCTCAAGACCAAGGCCAACAGGGCACCAACCCTAAGGTCACATTTGTCCCCTCACAGGGAGCCTCTCTAGGGCGGTGGTTCTCAACCTTCCTAATGCTGCGACCCTTAATACAGTTCTTCAAGTTGTGGTGACCCCAACCATAAAATCATTTTCATTGCTGCTTCAGAACTGTCATTTTGCTACTGTTATGAATCGTAATATAAATATCTGATATGCAGGATGTCCGAAATGCGACCGCAGTGGGGTCATGACCCATGTGTTGAGAATTACTGCTCTAGAGTATTTCAGTGCTTGGGTACCCAAGCTGGGCTGGCCCTGGAAGTGAACAGATTGCGGAGCACACGGCTCCTACAGCTTCGGCCATGCCTTAGCTTTCCGGACTGGGTGGCTGATCAGTTCAGTTTTTCCTTCTTCTAAAAGCTTGCCTGTCCCTAAGTGACCCACAACCCCCTGGCCACAAACATCAGCTGAAGATCCGTCTGTGGTGCCCGGGGGGCCTTGCTGCCGTCTGCGGCCCTCAGACACAGGTCCTGCCTAGGGAATGGAAGACAGGGAAGGGCAGCTGCCAAACCTGGAGCACAGATGCCACACGCCGCCTCTCCTTCACAGCCACAGCCCAGGGCGCCAGCCCAGGTGCAAGGCACACAGCACACCAGGCGGAGGGCACCAGGCCCAGCACCGGCCCCACTGAGCTCTCTGAGGCTGATTCAGTGGCTGTTTTATAGGTTGTGAAGCAAGGCTTAGAGAATTCAGGTGGCCTGCCCAATATACGCAGCCAGACCCCTAAACCTAGGCACATCCCCCAGCTCTGCGCTGCTCCTCTGGAGGGTATAACAGCTGGTTAGCTTCCAGGAGAGCCCAGCCCTGACCTGCCTTTGGCGTAGGGCCAGCCTGGCGCCTCCGGCTGTGAAATTCCAGGCTCTGCTGGCTGAGCCAACTCCTGGAGGAGGTGCTGCCCGCTTGCTACTGTACTTCGAGGTCATTCTCACCACTTCACAGAGATTCCTGCTCCGCTTATGGAATGCCCTTCCACCTTGACTGGGTGGAAAGCACAGTAAGGACAGGCATGTATGGGGCACTCAATGGCACCTTCAGTCTCTCGGTCTCATCTGAACAGGAAACATATGCCATGTCGAGATTTATTTGCTGAACCCCATTAGGCCTCACATCCCACCAAGCTGGCACATTCATGATCTCAACTGGCCGGCAGCCCAGGGAGAGACCCCACTGCTGTCCCCCATCAGAAAACGGAGGCACAGTGGACTCAGGAGACTTGGGGGTCTTTCTGTTAAGTGGCAGAGCTAGGGGCACCATTGAAGAGCCAGACTTGGGGATCAGAACCAGGCTCCTTTTAATGTTAAGTGCGCTGGCTGGGCTAACGCTTGTACATGCTGTGCATTGTGCACCTCTTGGGGGATGTGGGTATGGCTCCCTGACTGGCTGGATGTGCAGCCTCTGTAACGGTTTTAGGAGTCCCCTGTGGTGTGCCATTCCCTTTCCCATCCTGTGCCTTTGTGTCGCCGTCTCTTCCGTGGCAGTTGTGGCTGTCTGGAGCTAGCATGCCACCCGGCCTGAGGAGCACAGACTCTCACTTAGGCAGGACAGCTGGAGGTGGAGCCCGGAGGCCAGCTCCCGCCCCATCCCCAGGGCCACTTCTTACAGCCCGCCTTTCTTCTTGGAGGCCCCAGACACCTGGCCCTGGTGGCTGTGCTCTGTGTAGGCTGCCCAACAAAACTTCCGGGCCTTCAGATTCCGTTTATTTTTGAAAAACAGCAAAAACAAAACAAAAAGTAGCGCCAACAGCTGAGTGTGCTGAGACTACGGCCTTCAAAACTTGGCCCGGCCTGGCATGGGGGTGGGGCTGTTAAGAAACCCCAAACAAACAGAGCTGTTTCCTGGCCCAGCCAGGCCAGTTTATGTGGGAAGCCTGTGGTGGGGGCTTGGGGCCCTCTATGTGACTCATGGTGACTCATCTGAGAGAGGGGCTGGATTAAAGAGCCATGTCTGGCAGACTGCAGGGTTCCCTGACCTGGGTTAGGGCTAGGATAGGATAGCATTCATACTCAACCTCAGTTTTCTGGGCTGTAAAATGGGCCATGGCTGCTGCTCTGGGGTCTGGGTTCCAAGCTGGTAGCCGGGCTAAGCAGGTTCTGGCTGGTGGCTGCGTCCTTCTCTTCCCTCTTGCCAGGAAGCTCATGGGGCTGCCTGCTTGTGCTAGTCACCGCTAGGCTGCAGGCTAAGCCAAACATGTCTCCTGTGTGGGGAGCTAGTGCTGGGGAATGGGGCCATGTATAGTACCTCGCTGGCTGTTCTGTGGTTCTGTGGCGAGCCAGCTGGAAGCAGAGTGTGTTATCCCGGGCCCTTGCTCCAGGCCTCAGCATCTCCCCAGTCACCCACCATGCGTGGTCCTAACTGACAAGGCCCTGAAGATCAGTTCCTCACTCTGGAATGACAAATGGCCTGAGATGGGAGGAGCATCATGGCGGGACTGCCGACTGGCTTGAGGCCCCAGGTCAGAGCCCAAGCAGCCCGGAGGCACAGGGACTTATCTATCAGGCCTCGGCTCCTGCCTCAGTTCTACCACTACCCAGAGTGAGCCTGGCAGGACAGGTGGGCAGAATCTGGGGAGGGTCCTGTGGGTCCTGGAAGTGCCAAGCCCTGGGATGGACTCTGAGGTAGAGAAGACAGGGTTCTTCATGTTCTCCATGCTGTCTTTGAGGAGGACAGTGTCCCTTGTCCTCTGTCACAGACACACCGGGCCCAGCGCTCAATCCCCTTAGACAGCCTCTCTGATCACTTCTGGCCAGTCAGGGGCAGCAGATGGCTTTGCCTGTACGGGAGCCCTCTGTATGCCCCATCTCACCCTGGCTTCCATCTGTCCCAGGCCCGTTCACACTTCTTCATCCCTGGCTGGTCACTTGCTGTCCCTCACTCACTGCTAGTTGACACCAGGCCTGGGTTCACAAAGGCTGTGGGCAGGTGTGACTGGGTCAACTGCACCAGAGGCCGGCTAGGAATTGTTTCATAAGCCTCAGTTTCTCCACCTTTACGATTGAGGCCCCATTTCCCTTAACCTGCCACCCGGGGAGTCAGAGACATTGTCAGGCTGTGTGCAGGGACAGCAATACCCGACAACTGTTTCAGAGCCTATGCCGTGGTCCACACCTCTTAGGACCACTGCTGTGGGCATGTTTCCGGGGACATGTCCCAGAAAATGGTGGCTTCCTGGGACAGGGAATGTCACTGTTTGTATTCACATCTGTTTACCCAGGCCCCAGGAGGGGTCATCTTCAGTCCCACTTGTCAGATGGAGAAGTCAAGGCCCAGAGAGGGTAAGGACTTGTTACAGGCCACACAGCTAGAAGACAACAGGTCCAGCCGAGCCCAGTTGTGTGCAGCTCTCAGCCCTGTGCTTATTTAGAGCCCAGGAAGCGCCCATAAGCACCACCAAGCAGCCTGGTGTCAGAGACCAGGACCTGGAGGTCTCAGTACAAGCTCCTGTCACCCACATGCCTCTGGCCTGTGGTCCTGGCAAGCCACAGCCCTTTTGCTGATGGCGGCTGAAATCTGAGCCAGTGATGAAGGTTCTGGGGACTGACTGCCTGGCAAGTAGGCCTGGGCTATGGCCAAGCCAGACAAAGGCGGGGTGCTCTCAGGAATCTATAGCCCGCCCAATGAGAAAGGGCTTCACAGAGGCCAGATAGGGGTGGCTCCGGAGAGGAGGCCTCAGAGTATTTCACTGTGTCCTTATCTATCAGTACCCTGGCCCTCAGGGAGAGAGGGGCAGAGGGTCCCTCTTCAACACACTGCTGTTACATGGGAGCGAGGGTCCGAGGGCGCTGGTCCCCAGCATTAGTACTATGCTTCTGGGAGCAAAAATCCAAACTTCTCTAAGACTCCTGCCCAGCCACTGAAGAGTCCAATGAGAAAAATACAGAGGCTCAACTCCCAGAAGCCCCAGCTAATACTCCAGGGTTGGGGCCACCACCCCCAATGTCTGGGTACCCTTGCACTTCTGGGGTGTGGGGTACAGAGCATGCCGACATCGACTCTGAGTCCAGGCAGGGGTCTTCAGCGGGGCCTTTTCCACCCTGGGCCTAGGGGCTTGCTGGAAACCAGCAGATCTCACTGACACCCTTGGTCCTTGCTGCCAGCGCAGGTCTCCACCAGCTGACCAGCCCTCGGTACAAGTTCAACTTCATCGCCGACGTGGTGGAGAAGATAGCGCCAGCTGTGGTCCATATAGAGCTGTTCCTGAGGTGTGTGTCTCCCAGCCCCCCCCCCCCCAGTTGCTCTGCAGCTTCCTAGTCATGCCTGGCTGCCTTGCTGCCACTCAAACGAGACCTGATTCCAGCCGCCAGGGGCATAGCAGCAGGTGGGGTGAGATAAGTAGCGTCTGTTGAAATATGGGGGATCTGAGGGCTGAAGGTTAGCCTAGAGTGAGCATCTAGGAGTCTAGGGGTTAGAGAGAAGCAGGGGACAGTCCCGCTGGGGTGACAGCTCTAAACATGACGAGTGTGTCTGGATCAGGCGTGAGAGAGGATGTGGTAACTTGTGGCTTCATGTGGAGGGCCGGGGAGGGCCGAGTTGAGGTGGGTGGATAGGGAAGCAGGTTTGTCCACGGGAGGGGAGGCCCACTGTGTCTTGTGTGGTCTAGCCTCCTCGAAGGCTCTCTCTTTACAGACAGGGCGGAGCCTCCTTCCTCCCACACCCGGTATTCTGTCCCAGAGATGTTTGTGCTGGATGAGGAGGCCCTGCCTTCTGGACACACCAGTGGCAGCCCCATCACTCACATCCGGTCCTGAGGTCTCAATTTAGACCCCCACCCAGAGAGAAGCCGGCGGTGGCAGGGGACTCAGGACTCCAGACACAACAGCCTCCACCCTTCTCTCCCTGTAGCTGAGCGGGGAGAGCCAGCTGGGGTTCTGGAGCCAGACAGGAGCCCACCTGATAGGGATCAGGGAAGCCAGTGACCGGCTTATTAGTCTGACTCCTGTGTGAAGCTGCCTGGTTACTGATGTCAATCACCATCCCTCCCTCCCTCTGTGCTCTGGGGCCAGCTGCATGTCAGACCACTCAACCTCCCGCTCACTAACAGAGCCAGAGCCTCACAGTGGTGAGATGGGGGCAGGGTGTGTGAAGGGAGGATGAGCAGTATTCATCCAGGGTCTAGCCTGAGCTCTGGACCATGTAAGGCTCTGAGTCTGCTTTCTTAAGCCATCCTGCTCTTAGAAGAGAAAGCCAGATGCCTGGAGACTCAGCCTCTGTGGGACTGTGGGACCCTCCTGCCTGCCAGGTTCCTGCTTTGATTGACAGCTTTTGGACCTATGCACAGCAAGGCTTCTCCTGTTAACTTGCCCATGGTACTATCCTATGAGCCTTGGAGCCGGTTCTGAAGTCTCCCTGTCAGGAGGTGGGAACAGAGGCCTAAACTGAATACGCACATACACACACACAGAAACACATACTATGTACACACTCCCATACCACACATGCAAACACCATACACACACACATACACACACGCCTTATACAAACACCACGCATATACCACATACACACACACCAACACATATATTCCCACACCACACATAAACACCACACACATACACCATACACACCCTCATACCACACAAACAGCACACATACACACACCACACATGCATCACATACACACACATGTCCTATCACACCTGGAGCTGGGGTTTGAGCCCTGGCTATCTGATCCTGGAGCATAGCATCCTCCTGTCATATGTGATTTTTTCCTGGCCTTGCCTTTGGCCCTGGGGTAAAATCTGAGACATGTCATTGAGGAAATTACCAATGGATGCACCAAGAGGCTGCCTCAGCCAAAGCGGGCTGAGGAAGGACGGTGTGTCCCTAGAGAGCCTGGGGCACTAGCCTGGGGCGCTAGCCCTGCGCTGGTTCATCGCAGGCTAAGGCAGCTTGGCAGCAGTGACATCTGGCCTGCAAAGGCAAAACCTCCTGGGTGGGTAGGGCCCAGGTAGGGCAGACAGCACAAAGCCTTCCAGCCACAACCCTGGACCTGGGGGTGGGGGAGCTGCCTGAAGCCTGGAGAGGAGTTGGGTGTAGCAGGCCTGCAGGGCTTCTCAGAGAGACATGGCTGGTAGATGGAAACAAGCCAGAGATACCACAGTTCCCTCGCACGGAGCTAAGCAGCCTGACATGGTGGGGACCCTGCTCTGCCCTGCCTCTCCTGCCTGACCCCGGAGCGTAGTTCCACATCTCAGACTCCCTGGACAGGTTTGTACAGAAGTCATTACCTAGGACCAAGTCACAGAGCCCCACAGGGCTTAAGCAATGGGGCACATTGCCTACTGCTCTGGAGGTTGAAGTCCCATCAGCATAGCACCCCACTTTTTTTTTTAAGATTTATTTATTTATTATCTATACAGTGTTCTGCCTGCATGTACACCAGCAGGCCAGAAGAGGGTGCCAGATCTCACTATAGATGGTTGTGAGCCACTTTGTGGTTGCTGGGAATTGAACTCAGGACCTCCGGAAGAGCAGGTGGTGTTCTTAACCGCTGACCATCTCTCCAGCCCTCTGGGCTCCTTCTTAACTTCTAGTGGTTCCAGGTGTCTACGGGTTGGAGGGTATCCTTCCCATCTGTTTCCCTGGTCCCCCTCTTGCCTCTTCCAGCTTCCTGTTTCTCAGGGTACTGATGCTCGGACATAGGACCCCTGCTGCATCAGAATATCACATCCCTGTCACACCTGCAGAGACCCAGGAGGTCACACCCATGGAACTGTGGTCAGGACTTGAAGTCTGTTTGGGGGACACCAGACCCACAGATCTCCCATGAACTTTGAATGAACTTGTCCCTGGCTCCAGGGAGCACATAGGATGTTTGCTGCTTTCCCTGGTCCTGCCAGGCTGAGGTGACATTTTGAAAAGACTGACACATACTTGAGAGTGCTAGAGACTTTGTGCTCCTTCATCTGCTTAGTGTCCTCAGGTCCTGTGTCCTTTTCAATGTCACCCTGAGGAAGGTCCCAAGCTGCATCAACCTTCTGCCCCCTCTCATCCTGAAAGTAGGGTCAAGGCTCCGTAAGCAGACAGCCCATTTCCCAGATGAAAATACTGAGTCTCAGAGGCTTACAGAGCCTGCCTGAGGGCAGCTAGGTCATAGGTGGGGTTGGACTGGCAGTTAGAGTCCTGACTGTTTGTCTCCAGGGCACTGCCCTGGCATTGTCGCCACTGTGGGCTGGTGCACGCTGACATGTCAACAGGTACTGTCTTTCTCTGTAGCAAACTGCAGACCAGAAGTGATGGTCACAGCTTTATGGCCATGAACTGGCTCCAGCTTCTGTGTTGCCAAGGCCACACCCGCAAGTATCAACCTCGGTTCAAAACCCAGGTGGTGTAAGGAGTGGTCCCCCAAGCCTGTGTTCATTTACTCCTCATGGTTCTGCTACCTCCGTCATGCTGGTTCCCCCAGCCAAGGCCTTGCCCTGAGCATCCCGTGCTTTCCTGTGCAGGCACCCTCTGTTTGGCCGAAACGTGCCACTGTCCAGTGGTTCGGGCTTCATCATGTCAGAAGCAGGGTTGATCATCACCAATGCCCACGTGGTCTCCAGCTCCAACACCGCCTCGGGCCGGCAGCAGCTGAAGGTGCAGTTGCAGAGTGGGGATGCCTATGAGGCCACCATCCAGGACATTGACAAGAAGTCTGACATCGCCACCATAGTAATCCACCCCAAGGTACGTAGACTCACATCTGGGGTTTCCTGTCCTGGTGGGCTGACAGACCAGGGAAGTCAGTCCACACCTTCTACCCCTGTGCCCACACCTACTGTGGCCACCAAGGCAGACCCTTCTATGGTCCCCAACAGCTTCTAGAATCTTAAGAGGCCTTGGGCAGATTAGAATTCTCATCACTTGGAATCTGAGGGGAAACAGTGACTCGGCGATGCTAGATCATACACCTAAGGTCACAGCTAACAGTGGCAGGAAGCTTGCCAGGCCTAGATGCAAGCTTTCCTCAAATTGGCTTTTGATGCATCCAGTGGCATCAATGCATGGCTCTGGGATGGCCATGGGGGTTTCCTATATCCCTATGTGAAACACGGTGTTCAGGTACCTAGAGTGCCAGAGATGGTCTCAGCATCCCTGTGTCTCTATATTAAGAGATTAAGGATTCCAAATTAGGGTTCCAAAGTTCTTGACAGGACTCTGGGGAGCTAAATACCCCTCCAAGGGGTGCCTTTGTTGGGTCCAAGCCTGGTTTTATCTGTAGCATTCAGCCAACTTGAAGAGCAATCTGTCACCACCAAATCTCAGGCTTAGCTGGGCAACAGAACAGGCCTTTAACCCCCGCACTTGGGAATTAGAGATAGGTGGGTCTTTGTGAGTTTGAGGCCAGCCTGATCTACAGAGTGAATTCTAGGTTAGCTAGGGATCCATAAAGAGTCCTTGTCTCAGAAAACAAACAAACCCCTGGGCTCAGCGGTGTCAGAGGCCAGGCCCAGCCCGGATGCTCTGACCGCGCCATGACAGACATTTCTGGCCTCCTAATGTGAGCCTTGGTTCTGTGGACTCCAGCTCCAGTCTTGGCCAGCTGCTGGCCTGGCCTCAGCTCACACTGGAGGCGTGCCTCAGCCCGGTCTCAGGGCTGCAAACAGCCTCCTTCCTCTCCAGAGACCAGCCTGACAAGATCTGTCTCTGTGTCTCAGCCTCCATCCTCTTTCACACCACCCTTCTCCTTCCAGAAAAAGCTCCCTGTGTTGCTCCTGGGTCACTCGGCAGACCTGCGGCCTGGCGAGTTTGTGGTAGCCATCGGTAGTCCCTTTGCCCTGCAGAACACCGTGACAACAGGCATTGTCAGCACTGCCCAGCGGGATGGCAAGGAGCTGGGCCTCCGGGACTCAGACATGGACTATATCCAGACAGATGCCATCATCAATGTGAGTCCTGTGGGCAAGGCTAACCTCAGTGGCATCTGACCAGCTTGCTCCCTGCCCCATCATTCAGCACTACTGTCTAGGAAGGCCTTTCATTATCTCAGGTAGAGCGCTCACCGAGTGACTGCCTTCCAGAGACAGCCACCTTAAACAGCTGCAGAGAAGGGGTGGCCCAGTCATACCCCTGGAAAGTCTTAGCCTGCCCTATACAGCTTGTCACCTTACTAGCATTAAGGTTATGCTGGATGGCACCACCACATTCACACAGCTCCAAACCTGGGTGCTGTGGTGTATACCCCTGAGTCCGCCATGACTGGTAGCTGGAGCCATTCATGTCTGTAGAGACTACCAGACCAAAGATGTGGCCTGTCCTGAAGGTACCGTGCAACTGTCAGGTTGTTGAGACACAGAAGCACATGGTTTTTGCAGAAACCTGGGGGGTCAGTGGGATGGACACCAAGGCAGTGGAAGTCAATTTCTGTGACCCATCTTATCACTGGCTGGAGTCAGTGGTGGGGGAAAGAGTTTGGGGCTCATCAGGGGTTCATGGCATAGCTAATATAGTGTTTCTCCTTCGCAGTATGGGAACTCAGGAGGACCCCTGGTGAACCTGGTAAGTGCCCCCTAAAGTGCAGTTTCTGGTTTTCTGAGGCCTTGTTCACACAGAGGCACAGGCTAGACGTAGGGACAAGCCCCATAGTGCAGCTCTGGGAACTGCGCATGCAGAAGTCAGGAGTGTGGCTGGGTTGGAGGCCCAGGAATACCTGAGCCCCAGGCCCATGCTGCCCGGAATCCTTAGAAATAAGTGAGAATGGTTGCCAGGCCATGTGCTCCCCAGTGGCACTGAGTAATGGGGACCCGGATTAAGCTCTTACTACCCTGGACCTTGCTGTCCTCAGTTATAATCTATGGTGAAAGGCGAGACCAGGCCCATGAGCTCTGTTACTCCTTGTTCTAGGGTCAGGCTCAGCTTCGTGCCAGCTGAGATTTTTCCAGAATAGGGCAGGAGGTTCAGCTGGGATCCTAGGCGGTGCAGCCTGCCCCTAGGGAACCTATCCACAGAGTGGGTAGTGTCCACACTTGATGGGCCCCATGCTACGTGAGTACCTGAGGAGGCTCTGAAGAGACACAGGCCTCACCACTGAGACAGACGAGGGGGTGGGAACATTTAGTGAGGGTATGGAGATGAAGGGATAGCTGGGGAAGAGAATGCCAAGGGCAAGACACAGCACATGGGTGCGCTGCCAGGGTGGCAGAAGACAGCAATGGGGCAGTCCTCGAGTTGGGGCTGTGTCCTGCTGGCACTTAGGCGACTTGTGCAGGTGGCTGCCTCCTCCACACTCGTGATTCTCCAGGGAAAGTTGCTGATGGAGAGTGGCTCGTGTGGTAGGGCCTGGGCTAGAGTCTTAAGTTTCTGTCCTGGGCCCCAAAGAGGTTCCCTGACAATCCAGTAGTGCCCTGGCTGGGTTGTCTAGGGCAAGCATCCTGTACGCCTCCCATGGCCAGGCTTTTGGAAGGGGTCCTGTCCAGGAGTGGGCCTCACTGCTGGGACAGCTCCTGCTGTGGTGGCCCCGGCCCCATGAAGCCGGGCCGGGTGGGAGGCCAAGCTCACAACAGATTATGGGGTGTTGCCCTGGCCCCACTCACTGGCCTCTGCTTCTGTAAGGAAGGGATAAAAAGGGACCAGGGCTCTGATGGGAATAGGTGGTGTTCTGGGAACAGTGGACACTGATTCCTAGGTCAGAAGGGCTGGAGCTAGAAAGGCAGGCTCAACCCGACAACTTCTCTAGAAGCCCTTTCCAGGGGTAGAACAGAGAACCCCCCTGGATTTGGAGGTATACAGGGTTGGGGTAGTGTCACCGACCCCGATGTGACCAAGTGAGTCATTTTTACAGGATAGCTGGGGACTGGTTGGGGCTCAGTGGGACGCTGACAGCCAGCTCTGCCTCTGGAAAGACTGCTCTCACACCCAGGTCAGCAGCAGTCTGTGGGGTACTTGCACCACCACCGCTCCCCAGTAACCCCCATACTCTGCTTGCTTTGCCCAGGACGGTGAGGTCATCGGCATCAACACACTCAAGGTTGCGGCTGGCATCTCCTTTGCCATCCCTTCAGATCGCATCACGCGCTTCCTCTCCGAGTTCCAAAACAAGCATGTAAAAGGTAAAGAACTCTCCAGAGGGGCAGATAAGGCAGGGTCCCCCAGGATGAGGCCCAGCCCCACTTAGGTTAGCCAGGGCCCATCTGCAGGAGCTACATATGCCATGTTTACTCTTAGATTAGGCCCCTCACTGCTCCCCAAACCAGGAGACCCCAGGGCATCTCATCTCCGGCTTCTCTTAGGGCCCATTCCGTTCCTCTCAGCTCATGTATACATTCGACCCCTGCTCCTCCAGATAGCTTCTTCCCAGGTCCCACCATCTAAGCTTGGACTTCCAGGGCTCCTCTTAGTTGGCAGAAAATTGTGTTTCCTTCCTTCCTTCCACCCACTTGTCCATCCATCCATCCATCCATCCATCCATCCATCCATCCTCCTTTCATCTACCCACACACTCAACCCATTCATCAATTTACCCATTCCCCAATCTACCTATTCATCAGTATGCCAATCTACTTATCCATTCTATTTACCATTCCATCTATTCATCCACTTACCTATTTGTCCACTTACCTACCCATTTAAAGGTAGGTCCATTTACCTACCTACCTTACTCATTTATTCACTTACCAATTTATCCAT
>CM053765.1:88991343-89057320 GCA_028658305.1 Pachyuromys duprasi
AAAAGGGGCGGGGTCAACCGGAGGCTGAGGAGCTGCCACAGACAGTTGGCTGAGGTTCCTTTGCCTTGACCTAAGGGAAATACAGAAAGCAAAGGGCAGTTACTTTAGTGTTGATAGTACTGAGGTCCAGGGGATCACAGACTGAGCTTTCAAAGGTCCAAGAGTTACTGCTCCAAAGTTCTGGGTGTGGGAACCCTCTGCTCGTCAACTTTCCCCACTGCCTACATCTAGAGATTGTGATTCTCTGCCCCTTCCTGGGCTCTTCATGGTCTTTCAGCCTGTCGTATGGTTTCTCGGCCATCTTCTTTTAGAGTCTACCCTCTGTTGATCTTTGGAACTCTTCAGAGCTTCAGGTGGTGTCAGAGTCTGTATCTCTTGGTGGCTCTCGGGAACTCTCAGCTCCCTCTTGGGGCTACAGCTTCGGGTGTCAGAGTCTATAGCTCTTCAGTGGCCCTCTGGAACTCTCAGCTGCCTCCTTGCTGCTGCCAACCAGACTGGGGAACTTTTTTTTTAATCTGCTTTTTGTGCCAGTTCAGCCCATTCTACTTGTGATAGTGCTCAGAAGTCGGCAAAAGACCAGTCAGGAAAAAAGCCTTTATAGGGGCTGGAGGGATGTGTCCTTATATAGTTAGGAAAGACCATGGTAGGACTCTACCAATCACAGCACAGCTTTCTGTCCACCAATCACAAGCCTCTCATGAGCGCAGCCGCTTTTCTGCCAATCACATGCAGTTTGTGATTGACAGCTCCCTCTGGAGAGGTGCTTCTCTCCCACCCCCACCTCCCACCCCGCCCCAAACTTCTTGAAGATTGCTGCCTCCAGCGCTAAAGCATCTGCATCTGTGGACAGGGTTGTTTGGAGGTCACCAAGGTTGCTCAAGGCTGGAGTGAGGCTTCCCAGAACTGTCTGGAGCTGGCCTGCGAGACCCCCATCCTGGCTCCGGCTGCAGCTGTGGCTGCAGAGGTTCCTGCAGCTGGCTCTCCCTGAGGACTGTGGAGTGTACACAACAGCCATGCTGGCTGCCAAAGAAGGGTTTGCTTGGCTCATACACCTTCCCACACCACCCCTGCCCTCTCCCCTCCCCCTTCAAGGCTTCGAGTCAGAAGGACCTGTCATGGATGGCCTGCTCCAAAAAGCTTACCCTATTTAAAGGAACTAGCCCAGAAATACTAAAATCTGCATATACTAAGGAACCTGTATGGGAAGCAGGCACCCCTCTGACCTGCCTCAGAATGAGTCCACAAATTTGTGAAGCTCTGGCTGGGGCCCTTGACATTGTTGGGAGGGGTGTATGAAGATGGCGCTTACTGTAGCCACGGCTCTCTAGGTCCGGAACATTCTCAGGTCCCAGCTCTCTCAGCCCTTTAAGGTACCCTGCTCTAGCTTGTGATTCTGTTGCTGATGGGGGTATTTGAGGACACAGTGAAGATTCCCACCAGTTCTAGTCTCTTTCCAGCTGGGCTGCACGTGCCTTACAGAGGGGATTTTCTCAGAGATAGGGACAGGGTGCAAGAGCTGACAGTTACAATTGCACTAGACTTAGAGAGTCCACAGGACACCTTCCCTCCCTCTGTTCTGTATCTTACCCCAGCAGTGTGACTAAATATCCAGCCTCTGTGGTTGGGGCTGGCGTACCACCAGGTGCCCTGCAATGGTAGCCCCCAATCTAAGGATGTGCCTGAACTCAAAAGTAGTCCCAGGTTGCACCTTTGCCAGGAAGGCACCCCCCACACACAGGAAAGGCATGAGGCCCTGCTCCCCACACCTATGGAAAGCTGAAGCCTTGTGCTTTTTTAAACATGGCCTTGGGCTACAGGCCAAGTGGAGGTGTCAAAAGAGGGGTATCCTGGACACCTAAGCTTAGGACTCGGGCTTCATCCTGTCCTGATCCAGGTTTCTGGATTTAGGTGGCATCCACAGTGATGCCCTGGACTCCCCCACTTCACCTCCCAGCCGCTCCTTGCATGAGCTGAATGTGCAAGTGCTTATGGGCTATCACATGAATTTCAGGGGCACTGTACCTGCACCCAGCCTGTTGAGTCCTCAGTTAAGGGCACCTCTCACCCTCCCTGAGTCCTATGCCCTTCTGCCACCCATCTGCAAGAACCTTCCTCTTGTGTAGATCTGCACTGACCCACTACTCCATCGCCCAGCATCACCAGCCACCAGAGTCCTACCTCACAATGGCGCTACTCCAGCCACACCACAGATCCTCCCACAAGCCTCAGAACTACAGGTTAAGTATGTCTGTGATTCAAGTAGAATCTAGAGTCTACTATGGCCAACCCAACTCCTCTGGGCAACGCTGCTACTCATTCATCATTTGCTTTGGATAATGGATTATTCTGGCACCATTTGCTCAAAGAACATTCCTTTCTCCACCTAAGTGGTTTCCCAGCTTTACCACAAAATTAATCAACCCTCTTCTTCTATCAACTGTTCGCCCCATCCCAGTGCTCCTGGCTTAGCACCTGCAGATCTCCCAGGAAGTCCTGAGGGCCAGTGCTCTGAGCCCTCCCACTCTGCCGTCCCTCATCATCTCTGCTCTCCGAGCTCCTCTGTTCCAGATACAGCTGAGAGTCAGCTTTTCAATTCTGTGGAAGAAAATCAAAAATTTGATGGTATTTTGATTGGGGCTGCAGTGTGCCTGTCAAAGAATTTGGGGGAATTGGTGTTTTAACAATGTTGCGCCCTCAGATCCAGAATCACAGCGTCTGGCTTTTCTCGGCATATGTTATACTGAGTATACCGTCTGCAGGCCAATCTGATGGCCTTCTACCAGAATCTACAAGCAAACTTGACTTTGGTATGTTGAATACTTGATAACCCATGGGTCCTAGTAGCTTCTTGGTAGATTTTGCTGGATTTTCTATGCAGATGATTGTGTCGTCTGTGAATAGAGATCTTTCATTTTCCATCTGAATGGTCCACCTGCATCCCCAATATTGAAGAATAAAGGTTTTGGGAATAGCCTTCCTTGTCCAGTCCCTGCAGGAATAGGAATTTAGTCCTTTGCCATTGGGCATACTGCTGGCCAAAGTTTGTTGTGGTTTTTTTTTAATTTAAAAGCTTCCCTTCTGCTTCTGGCTTCTTGTAGGTACACAGTGTGAGATTTTGCCCAGTGCTTTCTGCGTGTCTTTTGGCTCATACTGTGGTTTTCCCCTTTTAGTCTACAATATAACTAAATTAGCTAATTTTTGTCTTTTTTTAAAGGTATTGGGGATTGAACCCAGGTCATATACATGCTCTACCACTGAGTCATATTCCCAGCAGTCTTCTAACTTTCTGTTTTGAGTCAGGGTTTCCGTACCGAAGTTGGCCTTGAACTCACTCTGTACCTCAGGCAGGTCATGAACTTACCACTTGGGCTCAGCCTCTGGAGTAGCTGAGATGACAGACTGTATAGGTCAGGCTGATTTTTTAATGTTAAACCACCCTATGCATACATGGACAAAATCTCTCAGCCCTGATGAATTATGAATTTTGTATGTTGGATTTGATTTCATGCAAGGGTTTGAAGCAACTCTGTCTCCATGAAGACAAGAGGTTCTTGGTCTAACTTCTGGGTTTGGTCAGTAGACACCAGGGTCATCTTTGGTCCCCTGGAGGCGCCTGTTGAACCTGGACTGTTTCTTTCTTGATCTGCCTGCCAGTTTTAGCAGCAACATCATCTGAGTCTAAGCTCTTTCTGGGAAGATTTTTAACCACTCATCACCTTCTCTACTGGATGAAGGGCTTTGTGACATTCATTTCTTCTTGAATGGACATAAGTGTTTGGGGCTTTCCAGACTCTAAGTGGTGGAATGCATGGACAGCAGCAGTGGCTAGCTCTCCTAGCAGCCTTGTGAGGTCCCTGAAGGTCTGCAGTGACACAGGTTACTATCTGTCTTTTCCTTAGGATCACCCTGGCTAATGATTTGTCCATTGATTTCGGAGGAATGGCTTTCGATGCATTCATTTCTCTGCTGTTTTACAGCTCATTGATTCATACTCTTACCTTTTCTTTTGCTCCCTTTGAGTCTCATGTGGCCACCTTTTCTCTTGTTTTCAAAAGGAATCTGAAGCCACTGGTCTGAGACTTTCCTCTTAAAATTAGACAGGTATACCTATACATATATAACTGGGGCTAGAGAGATGGCGCGGCAGTTAAGAGTGGCTACTGATCTTGCAGAGGACCTGAGTTTGGTTCCTAGCACCCACATGGCAGCTCTAACTCCAGTTCCAGGGGATCTGACGCCCTCCTTTGGCCTCCATGGGCACTGAATGCATGTGACACACATAATTTTATAATAATGTGATGTATAGGTTATGTGCATCACATAACATACAGACAAAATACTTGCATGCATAAAATAAAAATAAATACTCTTCTAAACATTCTCATTATTTCTGAGGGAAGAGGATGTGTGCCACGGCATGCGCGCAGAAGCTTACAGAACAGCTTTGTGGAGTTGTCTCTTTCCACCTTTATGTGGGGTCTGGGGATCAAGCTGAGGTCCCCAAGCACACTTTACCTGCTGAGCCATCTCGCCTGCGTGAGGCCTTTTTGTCCTGACATGGATGCTTACTTATGCTCTTTGCTTCTGAGAACAGCCGCTGTACCCTGGAAGTTTTGGGTTAGGAATATTTTCATTTAGGTAGTTGAAACCATTTTCTCATTTCTCCTTTTGCTTTCATCTCTGGAGACGGCTTCTTATCATTTACTTCCTGGACATTTGGATTCCATAGACTCTTTGTATTGTTGAATTCTGGTTTAATTCCACCATGTTCAGGGAATTTTAGCAAAATGAGAAATTGAAATGTGTCAAGCCTTGCTTTGGGTTCAGAACCTATCCCTGTGGTTTCACCGCTGAACAGCCAGAGGTTGGGGTGGGAGAAGCAAGAGAGGGGAGAGACTGGAGAGGCCCTTGAAAGCTGCATCACCTGACTGACCAGTGCTCTCTGGGCATCATCACATGATGCTGCATTTACAGAGAGGGCAGAGAGAGGCATGAGTTCAGGCCCCAGTAAGGACATTGGGGCACCAGCAGTGGGGAAGCTGGAGGAGCTGGAATGAGGAAGGAGCTCAGCTAGGGGCAAAGGTGAGGGTTCAAATGAAAGGTGGGAGGACCGTAACCACCTGCCAGGAGCAGCCTAGAGAGCAATCAGAAGGATGAGGCAGCTCCAGACCCCTGCTCATAAGGAAAATGGCTGCTGGTTCCAGGCCCTGTTGGGTCTCCTGTGGGTTCCTTTCCCAAGGGCAGTGACCATGTGGCCTAATTGAGCCCACTGTGTTCCATTTCCAGACTGGAAGAAGCGCTTCATTGGCATCCGGATGCGAACCATCACACCAAGGTGAATGCCATGGGTGACACCCCTCTGTCTTCCCACAAACCTCTTCCACATGCTGACCACCACACCCAGCTGCTGGCAGGTGCTGGAGGGGTCGGACCCACTACCGCTGTCTGATGGATTCCTTTTGCTCCTTCACAACTCTATTCAGATGCCCCTCTGCCAGGGAACGTCTGGAATTTGCTTCCTGGGGCTCCTACAATAAGTAATTAAAACTGGATAGCTTCACACAACCAAAATACATTACTTCAGAGCTCTGGAGACCAGAGACTGAAATCAGGTGCCCACAAGTCTTAACTCTCTGAGGTTCCAGGGTGCATCCTTCCTGTGTCTCCTGACTCCTCCTGGCTGTGGGTACTCCTCAGCAGGCTGTCATGCCCCTCATCCCTACCCATCTCCACATGGCCTCCATCCTGTGTCTAAGCCCCTAACTGCCAATCACTGGATATGAGAGCTGCCCAGGTTCACGACTTCATCTCAAGATCCCTGAGCAACTAGAGCGGCAAGACCTTATTTCCAATGTCCTAATGGCTGGTGTCCCCGTCTCCACAGGCCACTAATGTGAGAAAGCCTCCCCCTATTGCACACCCTACTCTCTTTAGTACTGTGGTCCCCCAACCCCCCCATGTTGGAATGGCCCTGTCAGGCATCCTTCTCACTCTGCCTGCCACCCTGACTGTGTTCCGGAGAGACAACTGTGTTCCCACTCACCTCTTGGCTCTGGCCATGGTAGAAGTTCAGAGCAAAGGAGCAGGTGCCTGGAAATACAGGATGGAAGTACTGAAGAAGGGAGTGGGAGAAGGGGGCACGGGAAGTCCAGTCCAGGGTTGTGAAGGAAGGTACTACATTGTGAAGCTCCAGGGATAACTTGGGGAGAGTCACCGACCACTCCTAACTCACTCTTCCTGCTTCAGTAGCTGTCAGTCTAAGGAGCAAAATTTAAATAATCTGCAGTTAAGACCAATATACCAACTCATCTTTAAATTGCGTGTTTCTCCAACCGTCCACCCACCTGCCATCTGTCCAGTCTTCTCTGTCCATTCCATGAACTGAACCATTCTCCATTTCTCCACCCCAGGGCCTTCTGTCCCTCCACCCATCCATCTGTGTGCCTGCTACCACCCTTTATAACCTGTCCTCCCATATAGCTGTCCCCTCTCCACCCTTGTAGCCCACTGTGGCCACTAAGCAGACCCATCTCGTGGGGCTCAAGGTGTTCTGGGAGCCCATGGGAGGCTGTCCAGCTTGGGTGGTGGTAGAGAGCAGCAACCCCATGCCAGGCAGCTGGGCCACAGGCAGGATGCTGACACAAAACTGCCTTTCCAGTTTGGTGGAGGAACAGAAGGCGGCCAACCCAGACTTTCCAGCAGTCAGCAGTGGAATCTATGTGCAAGAGGTCGTTCCCAACTCACCTTCTCAGAGGTATGCTCCATCAGCAGAGACAGAGTTGCTGACTGCCAGGCATGGGGGGAGGTGCATGCTGGGGCCTGGGCTGGGCCTCCTCACTGCCCTTATGTGACCCCAAGCCTCCTGGCAAGGAGCTGTGGAGTCTGGCCTTTCCTCTGAGCCACAGGAGGGATGAACCATCCCTGAGAGCATTGGCCACGCCTGTCCTTGGCGCAGAGGGATCTTTCCTTTGAGATGCAGAGGCTAAAGAGTCCCTGCCCATGGCCAAGACAGGGACTCCAAGCCACTCTTTCCAGAAAGAGCTGGCTCTTTAGTTTTCTTATCTGTATAAAGGACATGTTTTTTGCTGACTCCCTAGCCCAGAGACTTTGTCATGGTGAAATAAGATAAAGGCATAAGACATCAAGAATTACAGAAATGCTATGTAGGGGCCTGGTATGGTAGCACAAGCCTGTACCTTCAGTATTTGGGAAATAGGATCAGAAGGACTGGGATTCCAATGCCAGCCTAAGCTAGATAGGGATCCAGCCTAAGCCATATGAGACCCTGTTTCAAAACACCAAAACCCAAACAAAGCAATGTTAAGTATTGGGATACCATGAGTTGAGGCCTTGTAACCCATGTGACTACATCCTGGCACCCTGGCCTCTAGCTCACCCATGCCATGATGGGTAGGTCACATCAGTGGTTTTGAACTGTGGTTCTGGAAACTGGAGGGGTCCCATTGGCATGTAGGCTGCGCTGGGGAGATGGGTCTGTTTCTCTTTCTGCGGTTTGAACATCACTAGCCATCATGTGCTTTCTCAAAATTATTTTGTTAAACTGCTATTGCTGAGCTCAGTGAGCCCAGCCTGAGCCCTGAGAGTATGTGTGTGCTAACGGTCTTTCTCCTGGTTGGCAGAGGAGGCATCCAAGATGGTGACATCATTGTCAAAGTCAATGGACGTCCCCTGACGGATTCCAGTGAGCTGCAGGAGGCAGTCCTGAATGAATCCCCACTCCTGTTGGAGGTTCGGCGGGGCAATGATGACCTCCTGTTCAGCATCAGGCCTGAGGTGGTCATGTGAGGGCTTTCTTTCCTCTGGCGCCATGCCAACGCCTCCAGAAGGTGGGGGCCCCATCCTTCATGAGATCAGAGCAAGGGGATGCTGTGGTCTTCAGTAGGGCCAGCAGTCTCCTCTCTCGGAGTCCAGGGCTGAGTCTGAGGCTGGGCCTAACCAGGGGTCTGGATTTCAGCCTTGACCTTGAATTCCAGTTGCAGTTAGAGGAAGCACAGTGTCCCCTGGACCAGATGCTCCTGATATTACCGTCTGAGTTCTCTGGACCTAGAGGCTCCTGGGGACTTCCCTGGAAGTCTGTCTTTTCCCCAGCCTCCCACCACTGCCCTCAGGAAGGCCCACCTCGTTCCCAGCCCACCTCCTCTCCCTTGTATCCCAGTGCCTAGACCTCTCCCTGTCACACAGGTACTTTCCTGACCCCACCAGGCTTCCAACTGCCTCAGCACCCCCTCATGGTAAGACAGGGGCTGCTTGCCCTGCCACCTGGCATCCCTGGAGGACAGGCCCTGCAACTGTCCCCTGGAAAAGCCAGGGTCCTAACCTGGAGCAGGTATACATCCCTCACTGCTGAGCTGAGCCCTGCGCTGCTCCAGGCGGGCAGGAAGCAAAGTGTCACGATCACAGGTTCTCCAACCCTGACTGCTCATTCTCCCAAGCTGACCACGTGGTGGCCAAAGAGGGAGTTGGTACCTGCCTGAGGTGCAAGGACTGAGCCACTTCACCTCTGCACGCAGTTTGGGACACAGCAGCCTGCAGGCTCCCAAGGGCATCTTCGTTCTCCCTAGTGTTTCAAGTGTATTTGTGAGCTTTGCTGTAAAATTACCCCCTCTCCCCATGTTGCTTGTACTGTATGTTTCTCTACTGTACGAAATTAAAGTTTACAAGCACATAGCAATTAGCCAGAGAGGTGTTTGTCCAGCGCCAGCTGGGGGTCTTCCCTGGGGTTCCACACCTAGTATGTCACTGCTGCCAACCTGAGGACCTACAAGTGGCCTTTCCAGGTTTATACAGTGTCAACCATGAGTGGAATGGAACACACCAGAGCTGCCTGCAGCTGTGGGCAGCCTTACGTCAGGCCACGGGGGGCAGTCCCTTCACATCCAACTTGAGATCTTACCTCTCTCTCCTGACACTACCCAAGTCCTGGTTGCTATAGGAAACAGGATCATTCCTGCCAAACAGTTAGAAGGGCACGTGGCCCCCAGTGAGTTCCCAGCCCCTTCCATGCATACCTGGCCATGTGGCTGAGCTGTGTCTCTGCTCCCCACTCCATCCCCCACCTCTTTTTTTTTTCTTTTCACGAACACTGCCCACAGCCCACAATGGCTGGAAGCAGGAAACAGTCCAAATTCTCGGAAGGGCTTGATGGGGTGGGGGTGGGGAGGCATGTTGGGGGTGGTGACCCACAACCATGCTGCTCTGTACCATAGAGTTCAGGAGGATCTGGGACCTTCTGCTTCAACCTGCACAGCTGCATGACTTAAGCTACTTCTGCAGCAGAAATTGCAGGTGTTTCGAGCAACCCGAGCTGGGGCTCCTGTCCCCCAACCTCAAACACCTAGGGCAGCATCGGCGTCTCGTACTGGAGGTCCCTGGAGACAGGTGAACCTCCACAGGCAGCTGTGGATAGCCAGCTATATGGCTAACTAGAAAGGAAGATGAGTATGTGCTTCAGTGCCCAGGCAGAAAAATCTAGAAAGGGGCGATGAGTAGCTTTGTAAGGATGGTGCCATCTAATCCACTTTTCACTCTCTTAGGTTTGAGCTGCAGGCACAGATTACCACAGCATGGTTATTCCAACATTCCTCAACCCTTTGCTACATCTGGCTTTAGTTGCCCATTGGCTGCCTGCTTCTGTCCACCCATTGTCCCCATAAACACACTGCTAGCATCTTCTGAGGGACCAGACCTAGCTTCTGAGACTGGTACAGTCCATGCGGTGTCTGCCCCTCCCAGCCTGCCTGCATCTCAGGCCCCACCCGGCTGGATCAAACCCAGTAGACCCTGCTCGCTTCTGTGGAGACCCTGACCCAAAGACAACAGGTCATCATAGATATTTCAGATCCAGGTCTGTGTTCTGCCTCCCATTTCACATAAAGTCACAATACCATGTATTAGTGCCTTCCATGTGGTGGACAGAAGCTTGACTGACTCGGTAGCCATCGCCACACCTGCTGGGGCAGGCGTTGGAACCACAGCTAAGTCCTCTTTCCTAGGCCACCTGTCCATCCCACAGCAGTTGGGACTAAGACACCAATTCACCCAGCTGTCCTGGGTTTGTCTGGACTCCTGCTGCCTCTAGCACTGGGATCCTACAAGCCCCCTTGGACCTCCTCACCAGCCTGACCCAGGGTAGTGCAGGGTTACCTCAGTTTCCCCAGCTTCAGTTACTTCAGTTTCCAGTCAATACTGCAACTGTCTGGGGTATCTGGGCTCCAAAGTGCCCCCAACTGTCTCCTTTTTTTCCCTGCCCCACCGCTTTCTTCTCCGGCCTCTGGTTGACTTTATATGAGGTGGGAGGCAGAAGGTAGAGGGTCTGAGCTCAGAGGGCCTGACTGCCTGATTGT
The DNA here is from genome assembly GCA_028658305.1 of Pachyuromys duprasi. NCBI lineage: Eukaryota > Metazoa > Chordata > Mammalia > Rodentia > Muridae > Pachyuromys > Pachyuromys duprasi. The sequence continues at coordinate 89,001,708 of CM053765.1, forward strand.
CTGGGTTCTATCTGACCCATGAGCCTTCAGCTCTGACCTACAGTATTCACACAACTCACACTCCCAGAGATGACCAAGGGCTCTTAGAGAGGGCTCACCATAAGCCAGGGGCCAGTCCCTATATACCAGGGCTCTGTGTGAGTGTCCATAGCAGTCCCTGTCCTGTCCCAGCCTTGGGAAAGTGGTCCCTGGCCACTCCAGCCAAGTGGGCTGACCCTCAGCTGCTCAGCCAGCTGTAGTCTGTGAAAAACAATTTTTTTCAGAGTCAGCCAGCTGCCGCCAGAGCATTGTGCAATTCTTTGAGTTCCCATGGAGCCCCAACAGCTAAGTTGCTACCCACCCTCCATGGAGTGTCTCGTGACGCTGTAAACAGGAGTGTTCTTAAGGCCATTCCATTCCGACATGGAACTCCATTTACAAACAGACTCTAGTCAGTATGGAGCCCTGCCTTCCAATACTTTGCTAGATATGGGGGAAACTGAGGCCCTGAGAGGAAAAGGATTGTTCCAGGTCATACATGAACGGGCACCAGGCTGACCAGCAGGTAACCTGGCCAGGTCCTGCCCATCCCTCAGGTAGCTAGCCATGGCAAAAGGCTACAGGGTAAACTGTTCCTCAGTAAGGAGCATGGGGCAGCCTTGTACCGGCCACTGACCCTCAGGACTCATCATGTCTTCCCTGTCACATGGGTGACCAAAGATGAAAGTCCAACAATAACACCCAGCTGAGGGGAGCAGGACCTTGGATTGGGTCATCACCACCAACGACAACCACCACCTCACCACCATCTGGGCAGTGCACATTTGCCACCTCATCCCTGGCTCTCTGTCTTGCCTACTGTCACCCCTCCTTTCTCACACAACCCCAGGGCTCTTAGTCTTCAGGCCTTCTGGGATCCAGATGTTGTTCTTCTCCAGTCCCGGCTTTTGTCTAGTGACTCCCTTGGCTGGAACCTCTCCCAGGCTCCTGGGAGTGGGCAAAGACATTCAGTGACAATCCTTTCAAGTCTATCTTCCAATGTGGCCACACTGAATAAATCTCCCTTTTTCTGGTTTCCACTATTACTCAAACTTTATGAATTGGTGATGGGTGGCTGAGCCTGGCTTGCGGCAAAGGCTGTGACCCTAAGTTTAGCAACAACAACAGGGACACAGCTGTGAAGACAGCACCTCTGTGTGTTGGTCAGCAGTGTTGACCAGCAGCCTCAATCTTTGGAGGGACACAGGATGTTCTTGCCTTTGGCTGACCTGCAGGGGATGCAGATTTTGCTCCCCAAACCCAGTGTTCCCCTTTGAACTCCATGAGCCCGTTTGCCCAGGATTCTGAGAATACACAGGCATTTTCTCTGTTCAGCTGCCTGCCGTCAGAGTCTGACCTGTTCAAGAACCCTGCTTTAGATGATACCTAACCCCATCCTTAGGACAGGTCTGCAAGGAGCCATTGGTGGCTTTCATATTTCTTTGGAAGTTATTTAACAGAGGAGATAGACATGCACGGGCAAGATGGTTCAGCAGGTAAAAGCACTTGCCAGCTCATGGCTGAGTTTTAATCCCTGAGACCCATATGGTGCAAGAGGAGAACTGACTCCTACAATCTGGCCTCCATATAACTGTCTTGACATGTGTGCTCAATATCACACACACACACACCATGTATAAATACACAGCTGTTCACACACACCTACCTCTGTTCCGTTCCTAAATACACCACATGTTCTGAGTCACACACTGTGCAGAGCTGTGGGCGCCAGGGACACAGCCCACCCAGGTGCTCAGAGACATCTGTTGATTTGCTGGACATCGACCATGAATGAACTGTTCTCAAATTTCCTCCATAGCAGTTGACAGATTCCCTGCTAGAGTCACAAAAACACTTCCTGGAGACAACATTGGCATCCAGGGCAGATGCCAGAAGAATAAAACCTGGCCAGGCACACAGTGTGTTCACCCTGTCATGGTTTGACTGTGAAATGGTCCCCACATGCTTGTGTTTTGAATGCTGGGTCCTCAGCGGGGAAGTAGTGTCTTGCTGGAGAAAGTAGGTTGCAGGCACAGGTCCTTAGAGGCTCTTGCTATCCCCCTGTCTCTGTCTCTGTCTGTCTCTCAGTGTGTCTCTCTTTTATTTCCCTCTCCTTCTCCCCATCCCTTTCTCCTTCCTGCCAAAAAGGTGACCACATGCTCCCACAAAGTACTTTGGAATGTCACTGAGCATTGCCTTTAAAATGGTGAACGTTAAGACATTTTATGTTATGTGGTTTTTCACCACAATTTTATGAAGGAAAAAGAAGTCACTCCTGGTACTGGCCCAGCCTTTATGCAGACAATGTGAGGGAGGGGAGTGTGAAGCCAAGTTCTGGTGTCCATATAAGCAATCACTAGGGCAGCCCCATATGTGCTCAGGGCATGAGGGGCCTGGGCTGAAGCTCGTGGTAGGGATGGGGCACAGCTTGCATCATAACCATGTGTGTGGACCAAGCCTCCAGGTCCGACAACCTCCCACGGCAACATGCTTAAAGCACCAAAGCATAAGGAGTTCTACCTGGGTCACTTTGACCCTGGAATCCAGGACTGACGTCTACCTCGCACAGCCCATCCCGCCCTAGGCCCTTGGTGGTGTTCTCTCTAGAATGAAAGGCCATGTTCACCCTCTGCTTCTTCCCAGCCTGCACAGCAAGTCTGTCCCGAGGAAGTTGTTGAAACTGGACCCAAGGGGCAGTTGAGAGGACCACACACCATCTTCGGCTGAAAGGACTCTGTCTGGTGGGGACGCTGTCTCAGTGTGACCTCTGTTCCAACAGAGGAAGCATCTAATCCAACCAGGCAGCTGGGATTCTCTGTGGAGTGGTATGAGCTGGCCTTTCGGTGAATGGGATGGGAGGACTGGGCAGGCTCAGAGCAGCTTTGGGGGTCTCATGGCTGTCAAATATTGCTGCTGTGATACAGACAACTTCGGGGAAGGGAGGGTTTGTTGGGGCTCATGGAATTGGAGGTTCCAGCCCATGTCAATAGGCTGTGTTGCATTGGGCCTGTGATGGCATTGGACAGAACCTCATGGGTGCATGGTGAAAGAGGTATTCACATCATGGTGGCCAGGAAGAGGTCTGGGGTCTGGGGTCTTAATTTCCTCTTCAAGGACACACTTCCAATGAACTAATTTCCTCCCTCTAGGCTCCAATTCCTGACAGTCTACCATCTTCTAGTAGCACCACAACCTGGAAACCATGGGCCGTTGGAGGTACATTGAAGACCCAAACCAACAGATTTAAATTCAAATCATAGACAAATTACCTTCTCTGATCTCTAACTACCACATCTGTGAGATGGGCAGTGATTCGGGGTGAAAGAGGATGTATATAAATCTCACCCATGGGGACAGGTGCTAAGTCTCTGAAAACTATTAGAACTGTCATGCTAAAGGCCCTCATAGAATGGCTCATGGCTGCTAACTTAGTTATGAAGCAGCATCCAAGTGTCTGAAGCAAACTCACTTCAGCAAGCAGGACCCCCCACCTACCCCACACCCATCCCACCCCCGGTTTCTCTACCCACTCGCCTGGCACCATGTTCACCCTGGTGGAAAATGGCCATTTCACAAGATGAATGGCCATGCTGTTTATGTGCCTTTTTATACTGGATGTGGAGGAGGCCTTGCTACTTCCTGGTCACCCAAAGGCTGGGCTGTGATCTGGCCTCCAGCCACTGGAAGTGAAGGCTTTTGCCAGAAGTCCTTGTCACCCCAACACAGATCCACTTTGTCTTTTGGTGTCACAGAGAGGCTTGTCTGTGGGTGGGATCCAAACTGGCCATGATTTTGACAATGTGTTTGCTTTCATTGCTGAAACTGACCTAAAAATAGGCCTCTGTGAGGCAGCTGCTGAGGCCACAGTCTTGCCTGGCCAGTGGTGGGCTTGGGAGCTTGGAGGGACTGGATGAAGGCTTGAAGGCAGCAGGTATGTGCATAGTCCTGCCTGTTGGCTTCCATGCTTTGAATGTAGACCTCTTCTCCCCCAGCCTATATGTCACATCCTCTAACAGGCCTTCCTTGACCCTTTTGCTGGAGAGAGCTTCTTGTCCCTCCCTGATCACATAATGAACCTGTCTCCCCAGCAGGGCAGTCACACATGCACACAGATGGTCCAAGTGTGCCTTACTCAGCTTTGCATCCTCATCTCTTGGTCAGTGTGTTCATGAATGCCCTGAGTCTGAACCTACCTGAGTCCTGTCTGTCTCCAATGATCTCAGGCAAGACACTTACTCTCCTTAGGTCTGACTTTAGGACTGGGAAGCAGATAGCAATTCCCCACTCATGGGAGTAAGGATGAGATTATACAGTGCCCTCTCCCTCCTGCCCCTGAACCCTAACTCTCACATGAGCCTCTCTCTACCTGCAATTGCTTGGATAAGAGATCATGTAGGAAGCCATAAAAGGGTATATGTTAGAGGTTTTTCTAAGAAGTAAATGGGCTAATTCAGGTGAAATTAAACTAACCAGTCTGGTTCTTGGTCTTCCCAAATGTTGGCAACTATAATTACCACCAGAACTATTTTGATCACCATCATCACTGTCACTGTTACCATCATATTATTACCATCACCATTATCACTAGTAACATCGCTAACATCATCATCAAAACCAGGTGCCAGGAACACACACACACTTCAAAGCCATGCTCCTGTTGACCCACTTCATCCAGCCAGGCTCCCCACCTTCTTATGGCCTAGTCTGTCAATGACTCCACTGAGGATCAGCACCCTCATTATCCAGCTGCCTTTCGGGTCCAAGCCCTCAGCTTATGAGCCTTGTGGGGATATTCAAAACAAAACCACTATAGCAGCATTTCAGAAAATGGCCTCAGAGACCCAGTGCTCCATAGCAGGGTGCAATCACCGCAAGAGGACCATCCTACCCGCCTGTCCCCTCACCCTTCTACCCACAGGGCTTCAAGCCACAGTGAATCCCTCATCCTGTCCTACAGCGTGGGTAGACACACATGACTTTCCTGGCTCCCGTGTGCCCAGGGGTCTCTAAGAACACAGGGCCCTCCATGGCACCCTGTGTACTTGCACAGGGAGGAACCTTTGTGTGCACAGGACCTTGCCCTGTGTTTCTAGAAGGAGTAAGGCTTGGAGAGGTCACACCCTGTGGGTCTTGAAGTGGTTGTCATGGGAAACAAGCCACCCAGGCTACTCACTCTGAGCTGTTAGTGGGTGGCCTGGAACTGGCTGCGGGACCCTGGGTGGCATCCTACTGGGTCTTTAGGGTGGCATCATGATAGCTGCCCTGATGCTTTGAAGGCTGTGTACCAGATAGACCTATAAAGCCCCTCTGAGGACAGCAACCTGTGAAAGTCCCATATTTACCAGAGAATGTGGCGGTAGGTGCCAGGTTGCCTGGTAGATGCTACACAAAGAAGATGCTACCATTCAGCCTAAGCGCCCTTTTGTGTACAGTTTACTGTCCCCAGAGAAAAATCACACTTGGGGGAAGGTACCCATATTGTCCCAGCTAGTTGTCTTTTTTTTTTTTTTTTTTTTTTTTTGGCAGTGTTTCACTAGCTGGCCTGGAACTCCCAGAAAGCCATCTGCCTCTTTCTTCCAAGTGCTGGGATTAAAGGTGTGTGGTCCCTCTTATGTCTTTAAAGCAGAAACAGTCAAGTTCAAGTGGAGCTGCTTCAAGACAGGACATTCAGGGTGGTGCCCACCAGACACAAGTTGTGTAGATCTTTCCAAGGCCATGTGCCTCAACACTCAATGGGCAGCTTAGAACTGGCAGAAGCAGGAACATTCACACTACGGAAATGGGCAGAGGTGGCTGTTAAGCTGTACCCTGCCCATTTTCCCAGTCTGTTGCCACCGGTCTCCGCTGACCCTTCGCCTCCATCAGGGGCAGACACCCTGAGGAGCCAGACAATCAGACTGGGCCAGCAGGGACTCCAAGGAAGGAGGTAGCTACCATGTTCCCATTCCTGAGCCTCAGGTTCCCCATCTACAAGATGAAAGACATGAGGGAGGTCTTACTTTCAGAGCATGGGGTATAACGTGTTCCAGCATTGAACCTTATCAGTCTGCAATGGGAAGTCATGTCCCTGAAGGGACACCTTGTCTATCACAGGCTGTCTGTGGGCACATGGAGCACCTTCCCTTTCTGCTTGGAGTGCTCAATTTGCTTTGCAAAAGCACCTGTTCCTTTGGCTTTATTGATCCCGTTTCTTGAATCTATACTAGACGTGCTGGATGAAAGCATGAAGAGCCATGATGGCGGGAGCAGCATGTCCCCAGCTGCTAACCAGGCCCCTGTACAGCTGGGCTCAGGTTTTGTGGAGGAGAAGGTGGCTTTAGGTAAGCTTGTTGTCCCTTCTGGCTCCTCACTTGGGAAGTCACACCCTACACATGCTGTCCCTGCAGCCAGCCACCTTGCCGGGGCGGGCTGTCTCCACTGTGCAACACTGGACATGCACCTGGCCCTGCCATGCTCTGTAAAGACCACCCTGACCACCCCATTCCTGAAGCCTTGACTAGGCAAGGGGTGGTTCTAGTTGAGACTGCACCTGGTGTAGCAGCTGCCTGATCCTCTCCTCCCAACTGGGGAATGAAACACTGAGCTGCCAAGCAGCTGTGCCCAGACATCCCCACTGAAGCATAACAGCTATGTTTACCTAGGCAGTGAAGGTCAAGGCTGACACACAGAGGATACCCTAGACACTCTTAACCCCACCTCTGAGACCTTCTGGCTACTTCCTTCAGCATGGTCATCTAGCACCAATTCTGGGCACAAGGAGCCCATCTAACCACCATTACCATGGCAACGCCTGTGTTGACCACTCACATGTGGAAGGCATTGTACTGAACGCTGATGTTCATGATATCATCAAATCCTCAAGTGACCCTGGAACCATATTCGCCTTCTACTTTCACAGAGGAGGAGACACACTCAGGCAAAGGGACTTTCCTGAGTGTATAGCAGGAAGATGGCCGAGCTGGAATGTGAGCCTCAGTCTACAGCACTGGAAGCCGGAGCTGTACTGGCCACACCTGTCCTCAGCCCTGGCCTTCCACAGAGGCCCCTCTCTACAGCTGGAGCTTCTGGGCCTTTGCCAGCTTCAGGCTGGCTTTGCTTTGGGGATGGCCAGATGCAGATGACAATATATATGTGTTGAATAAATGAATGCATGTTTTCACCATCTCCAGGACTGGGAGGAGCTAGCACAGGTCTCCAGACTTTGCATTCTTCTTCAAACTTCCCCACGTACCTGCTCTGGCCCAAAGAGAAAAGTTGTATGGCCTCATTTGCCTATCCACTCCAAGGCTCCCCAGCACAGGCCATTCACCAAATGCTGCTTTTCTCTAGGATGTTGGGTACAGCTCAGTGTTCCTGAGGGGCCCAGAGGACAAGATTTAGATCAGTGTGTCTCCTGCAGTGTGAGCTCACCTGTATACAGTTCTCTCCATACAGCTATGGATCCAGGACCAGCTTGGGGTATGTCGTGTGATAGGAGGCAGTGTCTATGGTGGCTTTCTGCTACAGATGGACAATGGTGTGTGGGTGACACCAGCTTCCTTGCATCTCCTGTGGCCACTAAAGGCATGTCTCACACAGTGTCCAGAGACCCAGGTGCTGTGATTCCCTGAGTCACTTTTCTCTTTACCCAGGGCTTTCTGAGGTCATCTTATCCCTGGTCAGCTTTTGGAGGAATCTACTCTAAACCCATCCCAGAACCAGAAAGCAAGAGAAAAACCAATTGGCCTCATGTCTAGTCCACTCCCCTTCCTTTACAGGATTCCTTTGCAGGGGAAAAACCCCAGGGCCTCAGGTTGGGACAGGTGGAAGGTTTGTGAGCAAGCAAGCTTTGTGGTCTCAGTAGATCCAAGGTTGTTTCCTGGGGGACGTGTCACTGGAGAGCCAGGCCTTGTCAGCTGAGCAGAGTGTGTGAGGTACTCCTGGGCCTCCTCTGAGCCTCCCCACTGAAGGCTCTGCAGACAGGGGCCTGACTCTGAGACACTGCAGTCGAATTTATTAACAGTCTCTGTTCCATCATTTGTCTTATAAGCATTTTAATATAAAGGACCCCAGCTGGAGAAATAATCCCCCAACCCATCTAGGCCATGGAAAATGGGAAGCTGCCCAGATCTTCCATCTTCACAGATGAGAATCACAGAGGGGCCCAGACCCCAGGCCACCTCCCTGTCAGAACTCTGGACAGGAGGGGCTGCCAGACTCCAGGAAGGAGACGTGTGGCAGCCGCCTCAGTGACACTCCTGGGCCCCATCCAGGCCACTCTGAAAAGCCCCGGCTGCTAAACTCATCTGCCTGGACCCTCTTGGGCCTCTTTTTGCTCTTTCTGCATTTTTCCCCTTAAAAAACATTTACTGCTCTTCTCAAATGTTAAAAGTAACACATGTTCACGGCATAAAAGTCATATAAGCACAGAAGAAAAAAAATTAGGATTGCTCCTAATAGCACAAGTGACAGCATGTGCTATCACCCAGTGGGTATGGCGGTCCGAGTGCAGACCTACTTTTCCTGCTGTTTTGAGACAGCCGCATGACAGCTTGCTGGGGTTTTGACTGGGTTGGCCTTGAGTCTATAGGTAAAGATGACCAAGTTCATGGCCTAAGTCTTTCTGTCCATGAACATGGGATACTTCTTCCTTTATGCAGCATCTTGATTTCTCAGTCTCCTGTCCACATCTGCATCTTGTGGCACTGAGAATATGACCCAAGCAGGCCGGACCTGCTTTCTGTCATAGTACTGTGTGACATTTGCTCTTTCCCTAAATGTTGTTAGCTGTGCCCATATTCCCATGACATGCAGACATTACAGTGATACGTGTAACTGTTCCCCAGCACAGTATCCTCCAGGCTCGCTGTGAGCAGTGAAAGCATGCCCACTTGCTCCCTGGAACTTCAAAACTGTGAAGTGAAAATGGGGCCAGGAAGAAGGCTCAAGGGTTAAAGGTGCCCGATGCCAAGCTTGACCACCTGAATGTGATTCCCCAGGCCCACGCTGTGGAAGGAGAGAACCGACTCTTGAAAGCTGTCATGTGACTTCCATATATGTGCTGTGGGATACATGCATATACACATGTGTGTGAACACACACCCACAAAATATCTATTTTCTAAAAAGCTCAAAAATTGGCTGATGAATGCTCACTAGTCACCACCTTCCATGCACTTGGCACTGACTCAGTATCATGGCTAAGACCTCATGGGTGCCAGGCACTGAGGGACTTGAGTCCCAGGAATCAGCTAAATGCATGAGCAGCCCCTTGTGCCTATGAAACACCAGCCAGAGGGCACAGAGCCAGCCTCCCCCTGAGGCAGCTCTGTTTTGTCATCACAGCCCCCAGTGGTTTCCTTGGAGCTTTCTGCCTCATCCTGCTGTTGACGCCCTGCTGGTGGATGCCCCGAGAGTTCACTGACAGCCCCTTCGTCCTTGATTGCTGTTGTGGTGGCTGTTCTTGGTTGTCAACTCGACTACATCGGGAATTAACTAAAACCCAAATGTCTGGGTACACCTGTGATCGATTTTTTTTCTTAATTAAATCATTTGAAGTGAGAATACTCACTTGTAATCCAGATCTTTTGAGGTGGGAAGATCCACCATTAGTCTGGGCCACACCTTCTGCTGGCAGCCTTTATAGAGGGTACGGAAGAAGGAAGCTCCCTCTCTCTTTGCCTACTTGCTCTCGATCCATTCCTTCACTGGCATTGAGGCCTACTGCTTTGGGATACTAGTGTATACTGAAGTCCAGCTGAAGCATCCAGACTGAACAACTATTGAATCGTAGACTTTCTGTTTATAGCCAGCTGGACTGCAGCCTATAAGTCATTCTAATAAATCCCCTTTCTATATACATAGAGAGACTCTTTCTGTAAGTCTGTTACTCTAGAGCACCTGACTAATACAGCTATGGTTATTTTAGTAAGACATTGCTGGCTGCAGTACACCCAGAGATGAGCACTGATTCCCAAGTGCTGCTAGGCAAGCGCTTGACACACGTGTTGTGAACTAGAAGTGATCACGAAGAAGAAAGACAGGAAGGCCAGTCAATACCCAAGGACCTTCATCAAGATTCCACAGCAGCAGCAATGTGCCCCAGGGAGAGCTCGGGAGGTCCAGAGCCTCTGCTGGTTATCAGACGATGATGCTATTGAAGAGGAAATGTCAACATCCTACAGGTCACAGGTGGCCCTTCTCCAGGTTGGGCAGCCAGCAGCTCAGACAGCCTGAGTCCAGTTGAAACCACAGGAGTGAGCTGGCGTGAGTGTTACCTTGAAGTAGGCTGAAGGTGCAATGTCACCCCAAGAGTGGGTGGCACCTTGGTACTACCCTCCTCAGCCCTTCACCTGGGGCTTTCGGGCACCACGACAAACAATATTGGGTTACCATTTGGCCTTTCACCACAAGAAAGGCACCTGTAGGCTTAGCACTCATTGATGGGACTTCAAGAGGTCATGGGACCCTCTGCTGTAGTGGACATTTTGGTTTCTTTAAAAACTCAGTTATGTTATGTAAACATGTTTTTGTTTTGATCTCATTTGTGGAATATGGGGCTGCTTTAGTTTGTCCACAGCTGTTAACTATGATTGTCTCGTGCTCCAAGAAGGGCGTGATCTTTGCCAGCTGCGGATAGTTTAATTCTGAGGATTCTGAGAGGGGTTAAATGCCAGAGCTCAGAGAGGGACAGGGGCGCTTGAAGGAAGAAGGTGGCTGCTGCTTTCTCTGCTGCTGTTTCATCCTGCTGCTGCATTTGCTATTGCTGGTTTGCTGGACTACTGGACTACTGAACTGCTGGATACCCTGTCTACAAAGATTGGACTTGCCCAAGGATCTAAGTCCAAAGAGGTCCTCGTCCCCTTTTCCCCACCTCTAACCTTCTTTCTCTCCTACCTAGTTTTGGGAGGTAGCGGTATAAGAACTCAAAGTAGATAAAAATTCAGCAGCACTCTGTGGTCACAAAAGAGGGAGGTGTGATTGGAAACAGAAGGACCTGGCCTGACTCTCCTTGGAACACAGCCTAATACAGCTCCATTCTGTAGCCTGAGACTTTGAATGCATTCTTCTCTCAGGCCTCAGTTTCCTCAGTCAGTGGATCCAGGAATCCACCCCTCAGGGGACATAGAGTCTGTCATAAGCACACTATTCTGGAAACATAAGCACATTCCTGTCTCCACAATGTCAGAATTGAATAAATAATACCAAACTCACAAATTACAAGTTTGCATATAATCCTGCCTCCCTTGGTAACCTGACCAAGGAGAATGCCAAGTTCTTTCTACATTCTAATCTTTTGTTGTTACTCCCAGTGTTTTTCATTTGTTATTTGGAAACTGCATACACTGAATTATTGTCAACTCTTACATAAGACATCACAGTAAACAAATCTTTATCCATATGTGTAAGTATGGGTTATAGGATGGATGCAAGGTAGGCTACGGCAGCATTCAGGAGGTTTCAGGAGTGGGTTGACAGAAACACAGAGTCTGTGTTGGTACCAAAGGACCCACACCTAGAGCCAGGTGCAGGGAAGCGACTGTAGAGATGAGGCTGCGGGGCTGAGGTTGAGAGCTCTTGAGTCCATCTATGATGGGAAAGAGCAGGCCTGGGTCTGGAACAGGAACAGTGTGCTCAGGCCCAGACAGGTGAGCAGGTGGTTGGATGAATGGCGGTTAAGCAGGCTGCGTGGATAGGAGGGAATGAGCAGAGCTGAAGACCCAGGGGCCATCAAGGAGTTCTCTGCCTAAACATCCTTGGGCCATACACCAGCTGTCAGATGAGGATGCTGAGGAGTCATTGCCATCACAGTACTAGATGCCCTCTTGTTTATGGGGGCCAGGTAAGGGAGTTACACCCTTTCTTTGGTCTTCTGTGTCTGATATATTCTTGGGCCTGATTCCCCTAATGTGATTTTAATACACTCATGTGCTTGTATGGTCTCAATCCACCCTGATAATTTTTGTTCTTCCTACTCAGGAATAAATCACATATCAGGCTTCCGCACAGGTGATGCTGGAGAGATGTATCATTTGTGGGTCTACTCAGGTACATAGTCATCCTCCATCTTCAAGATGGAATCAAAACCTGCTTGTAAAATGGAGTCTCTTGAGGCAAGTCACAGTCTGAGAAACTACTGTTTTACACAATAGGGGATAACTCAGGGCACAACCTGGTCTTCGAAGTTTCTGGGGCAGGTACCACACATGTCTGCACTCAGCAAGTCTGGGCTGTGTATTCTTTATTTCCCTCTTCTCTGTCCACATAAGCCTCACAGGCGAATCACAAAGCCCCACACACACTCCTGGTATTCCAGAATATCTCATCAGATGGGAGCTGAATGACCAGCTGGACATTGCTGAGATTCCCAGGGTGAATGAGTCAGTGTCTGGTGTCCTGTGTTAAGGCACAGATACAGAACAAGGCAATGCATAGGCAACCTTAAAGGGGAACCATCTCCCATGACAGGAGCATGGATAGGGGCCCTAGGAGACCCTATCAAGCTCTTCCCACTTAGGATACAGCTTGACCTATACTGTAAGAAAGGATGTGGGTAGGAGATCCCCAGGGCCCATTAGCACACCTAGGATTGGGACCCTGTCAAGTAGACAATCCAAGGAATCCATGGAAGTAAAAGTCACTCACTTGGTTACAGCAGAATGCTTGCATCCTGAGGTGTCACGGTAAATGTCAAACAATGTCACAGACACAGCCTCAAACAAGCCTAGATGTGCTGCTGGGAAGAGGGTGTCCCAATGAGGTATGGGTCTGGAGTCAAAGAGGGAGAAGGCCTTATGGCTATCCAGCATATCTGGAGAGGCTGCTGGCAGCAATGGCTGTGGTACACAGACTCCTGTGAGGAGTGTGCAGCTGAGGGTTTGTGCCTCATGGCCTCAGACTCTGTGTGGCTAGAGAAGGCCAAAGACTGTGGGTAAGGGATGTAGCTGTGTCAACCCTGCAGAAATCGGTGCTGTGGCTGCAGAGCCAGAGACCACGGGCTGCCACCTCCCCATGGATACCAGGAGACACAAAATCAAGAAGGCTGCAGGGCTGAGATTCATAGGAAGAGCTACCAACACGTGGGGCAGAATGAAGGTGTCTGCAGGGATATACTGGGGTCATCCTGCAGTCCCAGCAGTGGCTATGAAGGAAGACTGGCAATGCTGTGGGGCACACACACACGCTCACACACGCATGCTGGTCTCCCGTGCCCATAGCCACATTGCTCATCACTCCAGTAGCCATGTCCAGCTGCCAACTGACAACATGTTTCCCCTCCCTGTTTCTGAATCTCTGGCGTCCAGAATAAGGAATGAGAACTCCGTGTCCCTTTCAGCAGGAAACTGGGGCCTATCCTGGTGGTTCAGGACTTTCAAAGCTTACCTCCCATCCAACAACTGCCAGGATGACAGACGTTTTCTGCAAAAGTCTCCAAGTCCTGACCTGTGAGTGGCAGACTACTGTCGGGACACAGTGGACCAACAACGCTCACACATGGCAAGGTCAAGAACTGCATTCCCCAGGGAGTTGCCCCAGTAATGGCCACTGTGAGGACTCTGGGGACCAACTCTCTTGCCCAGTGCCAGCCAGGCTTTCTGGTGTTTGACCTTTTTGCAGCTTGGCCAGTACTGGGGGCAGGGGTGTTAACTGAAAACGGGAAGAGCTAGTGGATCCAGCCATGCCCGAATGGGGATCAACATACCCTCAGACACTAGGCTATGGAGTCAATTCATTGTCCTTTTGGCTTCAGCTCCTTTGAGCAGAGTTTCTCCGCTATGTGATCAAGAGTCCAAATGAACCCAGCAGGTGTCACCGGGTTCTTATCTGAGGGGCACCATGCGAGGACCACATGGTGGCAGAAGTTTCTGCATTGTGGAAATAGTTGCTGGTAAATGAGCCTTGTGGCCTGGAATCCCTTGTAACCTACCCTCTCCCTTTCCTGCTAGCCCAGGGCCACGGAGTGTCCTCAGGGGGACAGGTGCTTTTGTGCAGTGGGTCCCTTTCTGCTTGTATTGAAACAAATTTGACTGTGGTTTTCAGATGTGCTGTCATAAAGGTGAGCATGGTTGTCTATTACAGACACTGCTATCATAGATGACCTTTATTCCGACTTCTGAGGGCATGCTACCATTCCCATCGGCACCTTTTGCATAATATGCCTTCCAGTTGCCTCTGCTATACCTAGGGTTATGTTGCTCAGGGCCAGCTATGAATAAATCATCTGTCCCTCTAGAATTTTATGTGGCATCCTGTTCTGGATGGGATGATGCTACGAGGTGAAATATCTGGGGGGAGGTATCCCCCAGTTTGCTTCTGGTTGCTGTGATTAAAAAAACAAAACAAAACACCATTTAACTAAGAGCAACTTAAGGATGAAAGAGTTTCTTTGGCTTATACTTCTAGAACACAATCCATCACTGAGAAAAGAGAAAAGCCAAGGCAGGAGCTGGGAAGCAGGAACCGTGGAAGAAAGATGCGTGCAGGCTTGCCCATTGGCTTGTGCTCAATCAGTTTTCACGTACAACCCAGGACCCACAGCAGGCTGGGCCCTCTGTTATCAATCAACAATCTCTCATAAATGTGGTAACGGGCCCATCTTAAAGTGAGGCCCTTTCTTCCCACCTGACTCTAGGTTATGTCAAGTTGACAATAAAAACAGGAGGTGATGAGGTCATGAGGGTGGAGCCATATGATGGGAAAAACATCTGTATTGGTCTGGTTTCCCTCATTATAGTGAAATACGCAAGACTAAGGACTTATTTACAAAAGAGATTTATTTTGGTTTTTTTTGGTTCTCCGTTCTGGCCCAAGGTCAGAGGCAACATCTGGTGATGGACTTCTTGTTGGGAAAGTCTAGTTCAAGATATTATGGCTGTGTGTGTGTGAGCACATGCCGTCTTCTTACAAAGCCACCAAGATAAAATCATAAGGGTCCGCTCTGTGTCCTATCCAATTCCCATCACTTCCTCCTTTCTCTCTCCTCCTCACTATTATTATTTGAAGTGTGTGTGTAGACACATACATGATACACAACATGTATGGAGGCCAAAGCCAGCTTGTAGAAGCAGGGTGTCTCTTGTATCTGTTACACTGTGTTCTCCTGCCTAGCTGGCCTGAGAGCCTCTAGGTGATTCTATCTCCATTTGCCAATTCACAGTAGGAGTGCTGGGACTGCGGTTGTATTCCACAGCATGTAGCTTTTTATGTGGGTTCAAGGAACTGAGTTCAGCTCATCAGTCTTGCGTGACTTTGCTTTACCCACTGAGCCATTTTGTTACCCCAGCTGTGTACTATTCAAGAAGACTCCAGCCTATTCTTGCCGGGGTTCTGCCCATGAGGACCAAACTGGGATGCAGCCAGCCACCTGCAAGCCAGGAAGAAAGGCCCAGTGGCTACGTGAAGCTGTGTCTTTTGTTCTCCAGACCTGTGAGTAAGAACAACTTCCGAGTCAGCTGGACTCTGGCTCTCATCACAGCTCATACAGACCCAGCATGCACCCAGGAACACCCCAAAACTTCAGGACCAGGATGTCCATTGGCACATAGTGCAGGGGCCCTAGAAGTGGTGAAGGGAAGCTGGAACACACTCAGGAAGGGAAAGTTAGGGCAAGGAACCCAAGAAGAGAGATAAAGGGAGCAATCTTGGTGTGCCGGGCAGCCCTTGGAAGCACAAGGGGGCCCAGGCTTCACCTACCAGCAACCTCCTTCCATTAACCCCACTAGCCACCTGGAAACCACCCAGATTGCTTGGCTCCCCCAGCCACACAACTATGAAAGCAGCACTCATTCAGCACAGGCTCTGGAACAAGGACTGCCTCCTCGTCCTGGAATCCAGTGCATGAGCTGCCTCCCAGCCATGCACAGAGGCCCCTCCAGAGAGGGAATTCCAGATCACCCCACGACACCTGTGTGTGCACGGTCCAGACACCTAGCTTCATTGCTGAAAGCATCCACGTTCATGCCTAGGGCCTGAGGGCCAGAACGGACAGACTGGGCTTCTTGCTACCTCCTTTCTGGAAGGCATGGGTTCCTTTGCTTGACTCTGGCAAGCACAATGGACCAAAGCCCTAGGTGACAAAGCTCCTAGGTGACAGTAGCCCCTAGTGTGCTGAGCCCTTAACCCGGGTCATCCCATTTCAAATGCAAAGTAGATGGGAGGGAAGGACTCTGTCCCCTCAGGGGGTGACCTGCAGCATCCAGGCCTCTGAGGCTCAAGGTCCCTCGGCAGCTTCCTCCTGCACCCCTGGTCTCTCAGAGCAATTCTGGGGTGTACTTAGCTTCAAGATTCAAGGCCGAGGCCACTCCTCTCTGTTGCTTTTGACCTTTCCTCATCCACACTCCAAGAGCAAGTGGGGCTCTGCTTGGGGCAGAGCTCTTCAGTCACTAGAGATTGTACAGTGGCCCGGATTCTTCTTCTTCACCTTTTAACCCTGAGGCACAACGCAGGTGGCTCCAGATCTCAGAAGAACCTGCCAAGCACTCAGCTGAGTTACTCAAGTTGGCGCTCCTCAGTAAGGGTTCTCCCCACCTCACAGTGAGGTGCTGCTTGAACAGCAGCTTAGGAAAGAAAGTACTTAGAAGCCCAAGTTGTGCAGGTGCGCTCTCCTCTCTTCCTCTCTGTCTCTTCCACTCCTCTCTCCGATGCCCGTCATGAAGACCAGGAATCCACAGTCAGGGCTTCACCAGAGCCCACTATCCCCCATAGCCTCTTTGTCAAGCCACCAGGGCCTGCTCAGTCCTCTGGTTTCTGCTCACTGTTGTTTCAGGAGCTCTGTTCTATGCTTCTCTGTGCTATGCAGGGAAATGCCTAGCAAGCAGCTCCTCCGAGTGGAGGCAACAAGGGCCTGGGAAGAGATGCTCCCAGCCTGCTCTTACTGTGTGGGTCAGGGGCTGGTTCAGCCCACCATTAGCCAAAGGCTTGGGTACTGAGGGTGCTGGTGCAGGGAGGGCTCGGGGTAGGTATACCTAGAAGACCACCAGCTCCATGTGGGTGCCAAGGACAAGGTGCTGTGCTGTAGAAGTTAGCCCTGAAGCAGCACCAGCTGGGGTCCTACTGTCTGCTGGGCTTAGCTCATCCAAATCTCCCAGCAAAAAACTGTGACGTGTCCAAACCCCCTTCCACAGTGACACAACTATCGGCTCTTCACGAAACTGAATCGCTCCCAGGACTCTGTGGTTCCTACTCATGACCTCGTGTAAAGTCATGACTTCCCTTTTCCCATTCAGAGAATGCAGAAATTACCACTAAAAAAGAGCTTTCAAGGCATTGTCTATTTTAATTTCATGGGGCTGGAGAGATGGTACAATGGGTTAGAGCACATACATACAGCTGTTTGCAGAGGACCAGAATTCAGTTCCCAGTTCCCACGCTGAGCAGCTCACAACCATCTGTGAGGATACAGCTCCAGGGGGATCTAATGCCCTCTTCTGACTTCTGATCGCTACAGGAACCTGCACTCAAGTAAACACACACACAATTTAAAAATATTTAAAATTGTTTTTATTCTTCACTATGTGTGTGTGCGTGTGAGTGTAGGTATGTGGATGCCATGTGGAAGTCAAAGGTTGATTTTCAGGAGTTCATTGTGGGCTCTAGGTTTTCAGGCTTGCATGGCAAATACTTTTACTCATTGTGACAACTTGCTGGCC
Organism: Pachyuromys duprasi; assembly: GCA_028658305.1. NCBI lineage: Eukaryota > Metazoa > Chordata > Mammalia > Rodentia > Muridae > Pachyuromys > Pachyuromys duprasi. The sequence continues at coordinate 89,019,352 of CM053765.1, forward strand.
CTAGAATAGTAACAGGAGGAGGACAGGTCATGTATAAAGATTTGGGAATTAGGATGGCTTTTAAATTGCTACAAGTTATGGTGAGGAGAAGGCAGTGGGTAAACCCTGCAACCCTCCTACCCTTTCCTGGCCTCTCCTACCTTTTCTTGAACACAATGATTTCTAATCCAGAGTTTTGTACCCAGCCCAACTATTTACTGAGCATGAGATTAGAATGTGGGCATTGTCAGATTACAGCTGTTTTACTTACCCCGGCCTTTACTGGAGTCAACGGGGCATGAGCTCCATCAAAGCAGGAGCATCACCAAGACCAAGGAAGATACAGGGCACACTGTGTCCACAGGGGGTTCAGGCAACAGAGTTTGGAGTGAAATTGGCATTAAACATGCACATAGAACAAAGTAATAAAGGTCACTGATATCTGCGGGGAGGGGGAGGGAGGATGGAATATAGCTCACTGGTAGAGCTCCTGTCTAGCATGCACAAAGCCCTAGGTTCAATCCTCTGTGCAAGCACCATAAAAATAATTTCATAAGTTAATAGTTAAAAAGTAAAAATCATCCTGGAGTTAAAGAGTTAAAGGAGATGAAGCCAGGGTGTGCAGTGTCCTTCCGCTGCAGATGGCAGAGTCAGCTTGTCCTCATGTGGGGGTGAGCTGGTAGGAAGCAGTGTGGAAGGGCAGAGTGCCATGGTCACCATTAAGGAAGTTACAAGTCAAGCTGCAAACCTGATAAACAGCAATAACAGGGATATGGAAGTAAATTCCCAAATCATTCAATTTTAAAGGGGAGAGTTGTCCCCAAGGTGAATAATTAGAGTGGGTGGGTGGGGGACAGTCTGGCAAGGAGGGTTGTATAACTCTTTATGTTGAAGAGATCACATTATTAAAAATTAGGACTCGAGGGCTAGAGAGATGGCTCAACAGTGTAGACCACCTGTTGCTCTTGCAGAGGACCCAGGTTTGATCCTCATCACCCACATGGTGGCTTACAACCATCTATGACTCTAGTTCCAGGAGCTCCGATACCCTCTACTGACCCCTGGGGACACCAGGAACTCATGTGGTATACATATATACATGCAGTCAAAACACTCGTATATATGAAATAATACAAATCTGAAAGACTCAGAATGGCTGCACAGCAACTAAGAATTTAAAACGAGCTCAAAGAAAACGTGTGTGTTGGAGGGCGGGGGGCGGGTAATGCCAGAGCCAAGGGAGAGGCTTGAGTGTTTAGGGATAGTAGTCCTGGGTAAGGGATTGGGGACCTCTCTCTATACAGGGTTCATGGCCTAGTTCTGGCCTCTTGGCTGGGTCTCCACTAATGGATCCTAAGGGAACCCCAGGATGGGGCCATGTGTTCCTGGCTTTGAACACAGCCTGCACAGCTGCACTGGCTGGATGTACTGGCCATCCAGCCTTCTGCAGGGGACTTGGTTCTGCTTCCAACCAGATGTGAAGCCAGCACTGGTGTTTTATTCTGCTTGAAGCTTGCAGGAATGAGGGCCAAGAGGCTAAGACCAGTTTGTAGCCTGAGAACAAGATAACATTCTGGTACCCCTGTCCTCTGATGGGAACAAACGTCCCTGGGGGTGGGGGAGGGCAGAGCCCAGTCTCAGTCCATCTTTCTTTGGTTTCTTCATTCCCTCCATATTTCTGGCAGATTCTCCAGTTTCAGCAACAGCTGACAGCTTTGCTTTCTCCTTGAGTTCCGAGCAGACCCAGTTTCTTCGCCAAGCCCCGCATCTGCCCTGATCCTTCCTCATGTGAGCACAAGTCCTGCTCCCTGACACCCTGGAGGTATTAGGAGTAGCTGACACCTCCAATACGGAGCCTCCTGACAGGCATCAGGCTCAAGCCCTGAATGGCAACCGTTGGGCTGCAGCAGCCCCAAAGACACAAACATCCCAGGCTGAAGGAGGCAAGACACTGGAGCAAGGGGGACATGGCAGGCAGGGACTACAAAACTGATGGAAACATTTAAACAAGTATCTGCAGGCCAGCCCCCAGGCCTGATGGTGAACCAACTTTTAGCAACTTTTGGGTGATCTCAGGGCTCTTCCCTGATTGGTCCTATTCTTCATACTTATCTATTTGTGTGCTCACACACAGCCAGACAGGGTCCAGTTAGCACTTTGTATAAATATGGGCTTGAGCACAGGGTACATAAAAATTCAGCAGAGGAGGAAAGAAGAAATGAGTCACCAGAGACGAACCCTCATCCTTACCCTAACCCTGATTCCCCTCCAGCACCTGAGGCTTCTTAACAGAAGAACAGTCCCCTCCAGGACTGGATGTGACTTCAAACCGAGGGGATTCATGCCGGCCTCAGCCTGTGTGACTACACACACGTGGGCTGTGGAGGGCAATATAGTCTCTGCATCAGCTCCTGCCTCCAGAGCCGGAGATCACCCTCCGCTTCAGAGACCTGCTGCAGGCTTGCTCTGTGAGGGGCAGCTCTTGGTTGCCCCCTGAAGCCCTCCAAGTTTGAGCTGTAACACTGCTCTGAGCTAGACTAGCATCCTACTGCTACCAAGAGTTCAAACCTTCTTCCCTTAATCCCACATGGCAATTGGTTTATCTCATTTCAGGATCTTAATCCTGAATTAACAACAAAACAACTCTCATCTGCACTCTTTGCTGCCCGCTCAGTTCTTCCTTGGAGGAGGGTAGGACATAAAACACAGTTGGGGCGAAGCTGGTTTCCATTGACTGCCTTTGTGGCTCAAGGATCAGGGATACAGCTCCGGAACCCTTGGGCCTGTGCTGGGTGTGTGTCTTGGACCACCCTTGCTTCCCAGGGTCTGGCAGCTTTGTCTCACCCCTCTAACACACTTCAGGGAGGAATCTTGCATTTCACACACCAGCCTCCTTTGGGCCAGGTACACAGAGCCCTATGGAGACAGGCATGGCTGGCAAGGGCTGCCGCCTGGAGGCCCTGAGATTCAGGAGCCAGGTTATCTGTCTGAGCTGCCTCCAAACAGCTGTAGTATGATCCAGAGCGGGCCTGCTCTCTGTCCTCTCTGCACTTCCAGTGGCAGTGAGGAGGTCCCCAAGGAAGTAAGGATAAGTCCCTCTCGGTGATGCTCACTGTGGAGCTTGGGCAGGACTATGTGCTCGCGACACTTGTTAACTTGACGATTACAGAAAAAGACATGCGGGCCAAAGTCAGCTTGAAAGAAAGATTGAGGTATAGCAGGTAGAAGGGATGCTCAAGGGTGCCTCTCTCGGGGAGTAGGCCCCAAAGCTAGAAGCACCTGGAGAAGCTGTAGGGAGGCAGGAACCTGGGCACAGAGAGAGGAGACATAAAGTTTTGGGTGGTGTGCTAGATAGTCTCATGTCAACTTAACACAAGCTGGAGTCATCTGAGAGGCAGGAACCTTAATTAAGAAAATGTCTCCTGAAGATCAGGCTGCAGACAAGCCTGTAGGGCATTTTCTTTATTACTGATTGATAAGGGAAAGGCCAGACTATTAGTACCATCCCAGGGCTGGTGGTCCTGGGTTCTATAAAGGCAGGCTGAGCAAGGCAGCAAGCAGCAATCCTTCATGGCCTCTGCATCAGCTCCTGCCTCCGGCTTCCTGCCCTGCCCGAGTTCCTGTCCTAACTTCCTTTGATGGTGAACAGTGTTGTGGAAGTGTAAGCCAAATAAACCATTTCCTCCCCAAGTAGGTTTGGTCATGGTGTTTTGTCACAACACTAGGAACCCTGACTAAGACAGGTGGCAACTGGACCTCTGTGGGGAACAGGCTTTGAGGCAGGTGGAGAGATGGGGCAGGCAGGGCCTGCTGCCCAGTTCTGGCTTGTGGACAAGGTACATACCAGGCCTTCACAGTTTGACATGCTCGTGCCCTTTGGTGAGTCACCCACTGGAATACTTTTACCCTCTAGACATATTGGGGGTGGGGAGTGCTAGCAAGAAGCAAAAACCAGACTTGGGCTTGGGCAGCACTCGGTGGGAGAGTGCAAGCCCAAGGTCTGGAGGCAGATACATGGAGGTGTCCCAGAAGGCCTCAGGACAGAAAGGGCTGAAGGAAGGCTTTCATCCCATCATCTTGGACCCTGGTGTGAGACGCCACCTATTCCTGGGATGAAGGACCTGTAGATGCTTCCATATGCCTGGTGGATCCACCACAGGAGAGGGAACAGCCTTGGGGGAGGTCTTGTCCAAGCTCTGCTACTCCATCCTTTCAACTGCTCCAGACTTGGCTGTCTCTTTTCTTTTGCGGTCCCAAGTCTTGAGGGCTGGACCTTCAGAAGATGGCTCTAAGCCAACATGCAGGTAGGTGGAGCACTCCACCAGCTGCTTCAGCGGCCTCCTTCGTTTCTCTCAAGGTCTGGGGTTGTGTATTTACTCACTCACTGGCTTTTACCTTAGATCTCACTGCTGCCCGCTGGGGTGAAACCTCCACAAGAGCAGGACTCTTTTTCAGTCTGGTTTGTGGCATTTGTACTAGGCCACACTGGGCAGAGGCCCAAGAGTATGTGTGCTTTAGTCGGGATTCTCCGGGGGAATGGAACCCACGGAATAAACACGTACCACAGGGGAACTTATTTGATTGGTACACGTGATGAGGGTGGGGCAGACCAACAATGGCTGCAGATGGAGAGGCTGAGAACCCAGCACTAGCTCAGTCCACCAGCTTGCATGCCTCAGCCATCCAAATCTGGCACTGAAGGCCTAGAAGATTCCTAGAGAACTGCTTGTTAGTGCACAGTGGAAAGCCAAACAGCTGAGGAAACCAGGCCGTGATGTCAGCAAAGGCTACAGTGGTGATAACAACAGGGTGGGTGAACACTCCAGAGAGGCAGGAAAGTCAGGGCGAAGAGTAGAAGCTTCCCTCAGATCTCCTTATTTCTGGGCTATCCTCATTGGAGGGTATGTCTTCCTATTTCAAATAACCTAATCAAGAAAATCCCTCATAGGTGTACCCTAAGGCTTCTATCTGGTGATTCTATCTCGTCAGGTTGGCAATCTATATTCACCACTGTGATGTGAGGGTGAGGGTAATGGATAGCCAAGCTGACAGAACTGGGAGGATCTTGAGCTGGTGCCCACATAGAGAATGCGAGAGAGAGAGCAGATACTTCAGGGGCACTCTGACTAGAACATAGTGAGGCCCCTTACTTGAATGGCTCTGGAGGGCTCCCTGGAGGAAGAGGACAGGGTCTGCCGACTCATAACACTGCAGACTCTGGTTAAAGAGACCAGGAAATGCAGCCCAGCCACATCTACAGCCACAGCTGACCAAGGTAGGAGAGCAGGCCTCCCAGGAGGCAGAGGTGGTGGAGGGAGGGAGGCCGAGAGGGGGTTGGACACGGAATAGCCTAGGACGGGAAGGGGGCAAGCAGAGGAAGGAGCCCTGCTAGAGGTAAGGAACACAGTGTGCCAAGGTTCTGAGCAGGCCCAGCTGCGGCTCAGTTAGGGGAGGACTAGAAGGGACTCAGGGCAGACATGGCCTGACCCTTTGCACAGTGAAGTCAAGCCAAGGAGGAGGCAGGGCTCTCTGGCTGAGATGTCCTGGAGCAGCCGTTGGCAAGCGTGTTCTGGGTTGAGGCAACTGGAGACGTCTAAACCCTGGCCCCTTGTTTTGGTTGTGTGTGTGAGGGGGGAGTGTTCACACCCACATATGTGTCTTAAGGGAAACCAGCTGTAAGGCTGAGAGAAAGGATGTTTTGAGAAACTTCTGAAATCACAGTCCAACTTACAAACTTGGGGTAGGGCCTCTAAATCCCTCCATAAGCAGAGCTGTCTGCAAGGCTCTACGTCGGCTGGTCCAAGCTGCCTCACCTCTGGGCCAGACACAGAACCCCAACCCGAATAATTCCAATTACCTTTGCAGGCTCAGGCAAGCCAGGAAACTGGATCCCTGAAGGTACCAGGTCCACAAACTGGCTGTGAAGGGCCTGTAGGCCGAGCTGTACTGTGCCTTTGGACATGGCGGTAGATGGTAGGCAGGCATGGCTGTCCTGGGAAGACAGACACAACTGTACAGAGCCTGTATACTAGCCACATTCAACAAGCATACGTGGCTGTGCAGGGCCCAGGTGTGCTGGGTCCGCATACACAGCTGTGCTAGCAGGAAGCTCTAGCTGGACTGGAAGGCACCCTAAGCCACACCATACCTGCAGACCCAGCTGTACTCATCCATCCGGGTCTGTAGGCCCAGCCTTACTAAGCAGACTTGGCCATACTGGACCTGCAGAGCAGACCCTAGTTATGCTAGGCAGGATGACCTGGTAGTTCTTGAGAGGCAGACCCAGCCATACTTGGCAAGGAAACTCAGCCTTACTGGACCCACACACCTGGCCCTACCAGACAGACAAACCCAGAGGTTGGGGAGTAGACTTGGCTATATTACGCAGCTACATGTAGCTGTCCAGGGCTACTAGGCAGGGAGACCTGGCTGTCCTGGGTCCACAGTCCCAACTGTCCTCTCCCTGTCCAAGGGGTTCTGCCACCCTGAGCTTATGCAAAAGAGTGAGAGCTGTGTCACTAGCTCTTAGGTCCCTTCCCTGTCCCTGTCTGTCTCTACATAGTCCCCACACAGCAACTGCAGGAGTGGCGGTCTACTGAGCTTATAGTATGGGGTTGATATTGTCTCATGGGTCTGTTATCAAGTCATACGCTTCTACTACTCTCAGCCTCTGACTGAAACAAATCCCGAGACAGAGGTCAGTGTAGGAGAAGGCTTATTCAAATCTGGTCTTGGGAGGTAAGTGTGGAATGACTGTCTGCCTCACATTCCCTGCTTTCAATGGAGAAGCATAGGATTGTATGCAGTAGTTGGTAGAAGACCCCTACTGCGGTAGTTTGAATGGCTCCTATAGGCTCATGGGGAGTGGTACTATTAGGAGGTATGGCCTCGATGGAGTAGGTGTGGCCTTGTTGGGGGTGGGGGTGGGGGGTTATGTCATTAGGGGCAGGCTTTGAGATCTCAAATGCTCAAACCAGGCCTAATGTGACTCTTGCTTTCTGTTGCCTGTGGATCTGGATGTAGACCTCTCATCTCCTCTCCAGCACCATGTCTGCCATGTCTGCCTGCTTCCTGCCATGCCTCCTGACATGCTGATAATGGACTAACCCTCCAAACTGTAAGGCAGCCCCAATTAACTGCTTTCCTTTATAAGAGTTGCTGTGGTCATGGTGCCTCTTCACAGCAATAGAAACCCTAACTAAGACACCTACCGTTGGAGAGGCTCTTTGTATTTCAAAGAAGAAAGATGACATAAGCCCCTGACTTACCAAGAGCATCTTTCTACAAGAACAGGGAAAGCCATTTGGAAAAAAGAACAAAAAAGCTGGAATGGAATTTCCACCAAGACAAGATTCTCTGTCTGGAGTAGGAGCCATAGGGGAGTGATTGCCTTGGCTTTAACATTTCATATGAAGCATTTATTTCAAGATCTGAAAAGAAGAAGCCTTTGCTGAAATGGCTGCAGCTAGATGGCTGGTCCTAGCACCATGACTGCAAATGCCTTCTGGAGTAAATGGGGAAACTGGGTCACACTGGGGAGAATGCTGCCTGAGGCTGTGCTGGGAAAGCTTAGGCCATCTCACAGCCCCTCACCTAGGGAGTGGACTAAGGTAGGGATGGCACATCTTGGATGTGATGGATCTGTGTTCTGTTCACACTGATTGGCTCCTCAGCCCTGCCCAGGAGTGCACAGAACAGAAACGAGCTGAGTCCCTCTTTGGAAAGGTGAATAGGAAATCAGCCAGAAGAACAGGGAGCAAAAGACGCCACCCAATGGCCAGTCAACAAGAGAAGACGTTCCCATGGCCCAGCCTTGGGGAAATGCCACCTGACGCACAGTGAAGGTCGGTGCTGCAGTGGGAAAGGATGAAGAGAGGGATGTGTGCCTAAGCATTGGTACAATCCTGGGCGGCACCTGGGTTGCAGAGGTGCTGGGAGGGAGCTAACTGGTGTTGAAAGCCATTGAGAAAGATTTTCTTAATGCATGGGACACTGAGACCCAGCCAATATCTGCAGAGAGACCAAGTGCTGGCTAACCTGACAGGCCCACAGCACTGTGTGGGAACTAGGCCTGACACCCACCAGCAGAAGGGCAGATACAAGGTCCAGTGGGTACACATTGAGAAGGTCCAGCCAGAGAGCAAGAGTTCCGCCACCTGGGTATCGCATGACAGTGGCAGGGACGGAGCAAGAAAAGACCACACGCTACGTCAATGCCAGATAGGCCAGCAGTGCCAGTCTGTGCACACTGGTCCCCAGGGCCGAGCACTGATGACAGGGGCCAAGAGGACAGTGTCTCACTATAGGGCAGGCTCACCTGTGAGCGGAGTGGCTCTTGTGCACTCTTCTGTGTATGTGTCACACATTGAACAGAAAGAGAGTGGAGGCTGGGGATGGGCTGAGGGGTAGGAGGGGCTGAAGGAGGGGAAAGTAGGCTTTTAGCTTCCACAGCCCTGGGAGAACGGCTTGCAGGCCAGGCCTATGGACTGTAGAAAACACCAGCATTTGGAGCAGCAGGGAAGGAAACTCTCCTCACAGGAGGGGGCCTGCAGGCATCTCTTCAGCCTGGCATGATGGGAGGAAGGTGCATAAATACAGAGCAGACACATCGTCGGAAGCCAGCAGCTGGCAAGAGGCCAGCTGAGTTCCTGCTACAAAGGACCCTTGTCCCCAGGGCTGAGCTTGGTATCACAGCTTTGTGAGCAGTTCCTGCTACAAGGGACCCTTGTCCCCAGGGCTGAGCTTGGTATCACAGCTTTGTGAGCAGTGCTGTCTTAGCCATCCATGCATGCACGCCTGGTAGGCCGACCAAGCTGGGAGGCTGCCTGTGTGCGGTGTGTGACTATCACTGCCATCATTGTGACTGTAGATAGATGCCGAGGGCCAGTAAGATAGCCAGGGCTTCGAGGTTTCAGTCTTTTGGGGTGGTTGTGTAATTCATGGCCAGGGGATTAAGCAATGAAAGGAAGGCTCATAGATTTGCCAAAGAAGCCAGGTGACCATTCAGAAGTGCTGGCACAGAGCGACACACCAAAGAGCAACCAGCAGCAGGCCACATGAGGACATTCGAGGGTGCATTTTTCTTGGGGCTTCTGTCTGTGACCTTCAAGAGGAGAATTTGGTTACCAAGGCTTGGGTGGCTCTCTGCTTTGATAGACGATTGAGTCATATATTCTTTTTCCCACTGCTTCCCATAATACATCTTAGTCATAGATATACCAAATTACACACAGGAATGATGGTAAATAGAGGATTTGCCCTAAAAGTTCACTTGAAGATGCAGTTTGCCTTGTACATGTACCTCAAGCCAGTTCAGGCCAGATGGACCCTTCCTTTCTGTATCCAGAGACATGAGAATACTGGATAAAATCTGCCTACTTATGGTTGCTGTTAGGGTAGAGACACTGATCTTACTGTCCAGTGGGGTGCACATGTAGCCTGATGCAGGTGGGGTCTGAGGTTGCTAGGTACATCATATGGAGAAGGGCATGCGCGCAGTGCGTGCAGGCAATGGAGCTAAACTGTGTTATTAGAAAAGGAAACCAAGGGAAGTTCCAGGCTGCTAAGGTATTCCTATGCTTGTCTGTCTTTGTTGTGACAAAGAGCCTCAGGCTGGCAGCATAAATATCAAGAATTATCACTTCACAGCCCAGAGACCAAAAGTCCAAGAGTCAGGGATGAGTGGGCTGATTTCTGCCGAGGTCTCTCCCCCTGCCTTGCAGAGAGACACCTTCTCAGTGTGCCCATAGGACCTTCTATGTGTTTGTACTGAACTTCCTCTTTTTATGAGGACTCCAGTGGGACTAGCTACGGGCCTAACTTAGAGACCTCATTCAGATTCAGCAAACCCTGTGGCCACACAAGACCCATCCCAGAGCCCCTGGCTTAAGATTTCTTTTCTTTTTTATTTTTTTAAAATTTATTTATTTTTATGTCAATCACAGGTTAGGTACTTTGCATCCCAGGCGTAGCCCCCCTCCCTCATTCCTTCCCACCCTCCCCCTCCCTCCCTCATCTTCTCCCCACCCCCTCCAAGTCTACCAACGGGGGAGGACCTCCTCCCCTTCCATCCAACCCCACCTCATCCTGGCTTAAGATTTCTACATGTGAGTCTGAGACACAACCGAGCCTCTCTAACATCCTCCGTGGTCCTTGATCTTAGAAGGACATGGGTCAGAGCCTCATAGTACTATGCACGCAGAGAACGCAGGATCTAGGGACCTTTGTCCCCCATCCTTTTTCAGGATGGCCTGTTCATGCTGAACCACACTTCCTGGTGGATAAGGAATCTGCCCCAAGATGTTAGTCTCCTGCCTCAGATGAACCTTGTATGTTAGTCACGTGTAATGAGGCAAATACCCAGGAGAAGGGAAAGAGGAGGACTTAGCTCAGGCTCTCAGAGGGTTCAGACAATGCTTGGCTGGTCAGTTATTCCTGAAGTAAGGGCCTGGTATCACCTGGATGTTCATTCCGTTGGTATCCAGAAAGCAGACAGAAGGAGAAGAGGAAGGGACAGGATCCATCCTTCAAAAGCATGCCTCACAGACCTGTTTCTTCCAACTCGGACCTACCTCTGAATGTTTCCCCAACCTCCCATAATGCTGTCAAGTTATGATATCATCAGTGGATCCTTCTGAGGGGAGAGCACTTGAGAGTCCACTGATTGGCCAAACCTGCCTGAACCCTGCTGTATTAGGGACCAATCCTTCAAGCCAGTAGCTTCTGGGATTCAATTCACATTCAAACAGTAATACTGTGCCTCTACATGTCCCAAAGGCTAGCATTGCTGTCCTCAGAGACGGAGGTCAAGACATTGGGCAGAGCCTCCTGCAGCATTTCAGGGTCCCCATTCCCCGTCCTCTCCAGTGCTATCACACTACACAGATTCTATGGAACACAGATGCCTTCAAAGCACTCTGGAAATGACATTGTTTGTTTAATAGGTCTAGAAAGGAGCAGCAGCTTTTGGCTTCTCATTTCTTATGATTTCTTTTTTTTTTTTTTAAAGAATTTGAACTCCAACAATAACAGGATGAAAAATGCATCTTCCCCTGGCCAAACAATCCACCAGGTCATATCCAATTCCAGCATTATTCTGTAGCTGTCTATACCTCCTGCCCACTGCAGATCTGGCTCCATCCCTCCTTGAGGTGATAGGGTATACCCTCTGCTCACCACTATCCTCCCCATCCCTGGTCATAAGGGGCAGCACAAGCAGCCCTACCCTTGGGTAGAGCCTACATACAGCGGCTGCTGCAAAACAAACCAGGAAGGGAAGAGGAAGGTATGGTCAAGCTCTCTCTCTCTCTCTCTCTCTCTCTCTCTCTCTCTCTCTCTCTCTCACACACACACACACACACACACACACACAACTAGGAAAGTACAGCTCAGGTCTCCCATGTGGAGGGAGACTGTATCCCCTCCATAATGAGACAGTATACCTAGGGCACAGTGCCAAAGTGGTTCATGTTTCTCTGCAGCATCTGGACCTACCCACATAACTCCTCTACTAATTACTTGTTCATTCCTTTATTCATTCATTCACTTAATCATGTATTTACTCAACCATCCATTCACTCATCACCTAGCTTCCCACCCACAAATCCTTCATCAATCCATTCATCTGCCAACCTATGTCTACTCATCTACCTATCTATTCCCCCAACCACCCAGTCCCATAGCATTGATTCACCTGTCTACCCCATCCACCCACATGCCCACCCACCCTCCCTTCGTCCGTCCATCCATTCACCTGCCCTTCCAGCTTTTCCTTAATTACATGTGCTACCCATGAGTGTATCTTTTGATAGCAACAGATGGCTGAGCCCCTGACCTCAATGGACTCCCGTCCAGTGAGATCCATCCCAGAGCAACCAGGGATGGCCTCCTGCGTCCCATGTTGTTGGGGGAAGTATATTAACCATTCCCTTTGGCAAATGGGGCACAGGTAGGTAGGTAAAGTGTTAGGCTGCCATGGCTCTGATGTCATGTGGGTGACCAGTGCTCCTGGTAACAACTCTGCAACCATGCTGAGCAGGGAGTGGACAGGTGGCAATGTGTATGAAGGGCAAGGAGGAAAGGTGCCAGTCCCTCAGGTGTTAGCCTGGGCTGGAAAGGCTGTTCCCCAAAGGTTGGTGTAGAGGGGACAGTCAGCCAGAGACAAGGCTGGGGACCAGAGCAGGCTCAGGACACACAGTCTTCTTAGTGAGAACCATTCAGAACACATCCAATGGCTATTCTGGTGTCGGAAGAGGCTCAGCCTTGTGGTGGGCAGAGGGGAAGCTGAGGAAAGAACTGTGTGTACTAGCAAAAAGAGAAATAACTAGGCAAGAAGAGAGACAGCACAAGGCAGGGCCAGGCATCGCCCTCTTCTTTAGGTCTCAATCAGATTCTGGGACAGGCTTTTCCTACCCCAGGTCCACTGGCTACTGACTTCCTCCCCAGATTCAGGCCTGGAAGCCAAAGCTCCCCAAGGATTTGGAAAGAATGGGCATTTCCCTGGCCTGAGTTTAGTTCAGTGAGCCATAGGTCTTCCCTGTGCCCCAGACTGTATTGCGGATGTTGACACATACTGTCTCAATCAATCTGGACTAGCCATTGGAGAAGGCACTTAGTAGTTTCAACATAGAGGAAGTCAAGTGCAGTAAGGTTAATGTGCCCATAGCAAGGTATCAAGCTTGGATTTAGGCCTGGGCATCCTGCCCAAGCCACATGTCCACTCTGCCTGTAGTTACACCTCTCCCCGGGGCTGACAGGAAGGACGCCTACCTGACCAGTGTCCTGTCTTCAAGGATGACAGCATAGAATAATATTCCTAAAAATTAAAAAAAAACTTTTTCTGGATCAACAGCTTTAAATTTTTGAATAACCATTAGGACTTTTTGCACACTGAATTAAAGTGCTGCAGAGTGCAGCAGTCAGAGAGGAGGTGGTGAGCAGGGCTCACCCAGGGATTTTGTTTTCATACTCCAAAGGGCCCAGCCCTGTAAGTCTATCTGTGGTCTCCTCCTAAAAAGCAAACAGCACACTAGTCCCTGCTTGACTTTACTAAAACACCCTAGTGAACCCCATCAAAAGGGCAAGCAGACTCCTCTCCAAGCTCAGCACCAGTGGCTAGGGACCAAGCCACCAGGAAGGAATGATGCCTTCAGCATCCTGAGCATCAGCAGAAGGACAGGCTCAGGCTTCAATTCCACTTCATGCATGCACGCCTTTCCTGCTGACCTTCTATGCCCACCGTACTGGAAACTTCTCTGGGCATCACTTGGCAAACTCAGTCACTTACTCTGGAAGCTGGTAGCGTGAGAGTGAGGGGTGGTGGAGGAGGCAGCAGTATAGAAACTTGCTGAAGTCAGTCCCTGCGTTTGCCTGGGAACAGGACAGATGAGCATTCCTGGGAAGCTACGGGGACTCTGGATGGGTTCTCCCACAGAGCCATCCTGACCTTTTGGGCTTAAGATCTAAGCCCTGAACCTGAGGGAAATGCCCTGATGTAAGTTTCAGAGACAGCAAGTGGCTGCAGAGTAGGATGTGGACAAAGCAGAGACTGCCCCAGGGTCACTGGGCAGCTGGGATGGCCGAGAGTGAAGATACTCCTAGCCCCAAGGTGCTGAGTCACCTCTGCGGGTGTCTGTGCTGGGCTCGCCTGCTCTGAGCAGCTAGGATGCTGGTAGCCAGAGAGCTGCTGCAGAGAAACCAGGTCCTGTGGGACTCAACACTCACAAGCAGGCAGAAGAGTGTTGCTACTCACTGAAGGCAGCAAGGGTAACAGAAGGCAGGGCCCAAGAGGATCGGTACCCTGGGCTCAGAGGTAAGGCAGCCAGGTTGATGGGGTCTCTCTCAGACATGACTACCTTGCTACACAGAGGCTCTGATGAAGCTCTGCTCTGGGCTTTATGTCGTGGGTGCCATGCAGCTCACTGAACTTGAAAGTTGCAGAATAATATCTGATTTTAGGTGGAGGGACTACGCAGCTTGGGGGCTCCAAATAGTATTTGTCTGTAGTCACAATACTACAGCAGAGTGGGAGGGACAGACTAACACTCACCTGCCGTACACAGGACTGACCCCAGAGGTCATCCTCTGACTGCCACATGTGCACTGAGGCACACATATATTTGCACTCACATACACAAACATGCACATGCACAAAAACATTTTAAAAATAAGAAGCTAAGGACGATCGGGCACAGTAGCACACACACCTATAATCCAGCACTCAGGGATGCAGAGGCAGGTGGATCTCTGTGAGTTCAAGGCCTGGTCTACAAAGCAAGTCCAGGACAGCTCTGGCTACACAGAGAAACTGTCTTGAAAAACCAAGCTAAGGATGGGTGCCATCACAGGATAGCAAGAACAGATGAGGCTGGGTTCTAAGGGGAAACTAGACATACAGGTGACCCACAAAGGCAGCATCAAAGGCAGACTGGACAGTGAGCCTGCTGCTGTGCAATGCTTCCACCCCGAGGACACGAGAACGTCTGCCTTCCTGGAGAAGCAGCTGGAGGAGGCACTTACCAAGAGCATCAGCCTCTGACTCGTGTGTTCTCACAGACCTGCTGGCATTTGTGCTTATACAATGTGACAAGGTGCCTTTCCTTAAGTGAGAATGTTGACCATTTGCCCAGCTGGTACTGGCACAGCTGGCCAATGCTCATCCTATATCCACCCCTCTACAAAAACTTGGTACCCAAAGTCCTGCAGCAGAGGGCCCAGTGTAGTCCCAGCAAGCCCCTTCTGAGAGCTAGCCACAAGCAAGCACATACAGGTGCCTAAGTGCCAGCCATAGGGGGATTGGATGGCAAGCTTCTAGACTCAAGTCTCTCAGGAGAAGGCTGATAACCTTAGAGGTCCATGTGGCTTCGTGGGGGAAATAGCCACACCATGCTAACACACATGAACATATGCACCCACCCACCCAAGCATGCACATGAAGAAAAGCATCCAAAAGAAAGCATGCTAACATAGCACCGGCTGGTATGATGCAGAGTCAGGTGATGGAGATCCTTGGGAGAGATGGGAGTGCCACACACAACACAGGTCGCGCCCCCTGCGTCAACTTCTCCTGGGTGGAGGGAACCTAGCAGGAGCCAAAAGCCACAGTGAACAGGCTCTGTGCCTTGTGACTAGAGTAAATGAGTGAAAGGTGGCTGTTACTCTCAGAGGTGTGAGATCACCAGAAACACTTGTTTTCTTCTTTGAACTCTGCTGTTGCCCAACAGCAACCAGTGATGGGCACTGGCTTTACAGGCAGAGACGGGACAGGAGAAAGCACAGCTTCGATTTCAACACTTTATTGCAATTATTCAAGTTTTTACTGCTGTTTACAAATGTTTCGTTTTCAAGGGGCCTTTACAGGTTTGTCTTAATAATGTGGTCTCCGCCCATAGGCTCCACATGCCACCAGCCTCACTTTTAGGACTGAGGAGTGAAGCACATCACAGCAGCAGGGACTAGGGATACACTAGTCATCCGTGCAAGTCATGTGATGCCAACAAGCTAATAGGACACCTGTCAAATTCCTGTTATCCAGAGAATTAGTCCCTGCCTCAGGGACAAAGACATAACCAACAGATAGATATGAAAGCATATATGTGCACACTTAAAAAAAAAGTCCATTTTGTGCCACATATATGCTCTTGGGTGGTGGGCATGCAATGGAGAATGGTCAGCCTACCGGTGGCTACTCTTAAAGAGAATTGACTCTCCCTCTCCAGGAAGCTATAGCTGCTGATACATTTTTCTACCATTTGAAATATGTTGGCACCTCAGCCACCAGCAGAAGCTCTGCAGTCAGACTGCCTACCCTGGGAACCATGGGACATTTAATGCAACACTCTACTGACTGGGGACACTTTCTGTGACATGCTGGTCAGTCTCCAATCAGACAGGATAATAACCAAGCTCCCATATAAAAGTATGGTCAGGCGAAAAGATGGCTGAGGTGACCACTGTGTGGCAGGATGGGAGGGCACAGACCCCAAGATCTGGGAGGACCCAAGGGGCCCTAAGACCTAGTCCTCATTGTTGGGAAACGCCATAGGTCCAGGTAGAGGGGATCATCTGTGAACACATGGCCCTCTTGCTGGCAGGCCCCCACTGGCCTGGGGTGAGACTCTGGGAGGGGGCTGATCCAGGATGGGGTGGGGATGACCAAGAGTAGGGTGGTGGAGAGAGAGGCTCTCAGACTCAGCAAGCACCTGGGGCTGAGAACAGCCCATCAAACAGGCTAAGGCTGTGGGATCCTTCCTACAGCAGGAATGGATGGCAGCATGGCCCCTGTGCCTTTCAGAAGCTCAAAGGTCTGGCAGGGTCAAGCCATGTGTGAATTTGCTGAGGGACACTTGGTGGGGACAGATGGCAGCGGGGGATGTCGGTGGTATGGAGACTGGATGTCCCCACACACTTCCTTAGTGGGAGTGTTTCCTCAGTGGACACTTCTAGAGCCACCAAAGGAGATAATCAAACATTTTCCCCCCCATAAAAGTCTTCAAATTATGTCATTCTGATGGTCCATGGTACACAGCGTTAAATGACAAGGGCACATCTCAGCAGGGTTAAAGAATCAAAAGGCAGCATAGAGAAGAGCTTCGTAAAAACTCTCCCACGGATCCCCAAGTTCACCTGAGCAGAAGCCTTCACTGTGAGCCCTGACTTTGTCTTCCTATCCGTGCCCCAAGAGAGCATAAATACAATCCTTTGTTAAAATCCCAAGACCCTCATGAAAACACACTGTGCAAACTCCCTGACTCTTCATGTGAGGCATGACCTCTCCTCTTCTGAGGATGGGCATGACAGGTTGACCAGGGATGAGGACAAGGTACGGTGTGAATGATTTCCAGCGTGGGTATCCCGGTGTCTCTTGGACCTCTGTGTCTGAGGTCAGACCTCTGGATCAGCTGCTTCTGCTGTGGCCGCCCTTCCCACTGTGTCTACAGCTGGGACTTCAGCCTGTCGGCCACAGGTTTGTTGGCAGTGAACTCAGGCCACCAGGCGGCCCGTTCCAGCACGCCGTTCTGCTGCAGGATGGCTGCCCACAGGTTTTTATAGAGCTGCAGGAGACACACCAGGTAAAAGTGAAGGGCAAGGACCAGCAGAGCCCTTAAAGGACAAGAGGTCAGTACAATGCCCCCTGGTCTTGTGAGGACAGGAAATTCTCTACTGTCACTTTTTAGGAAATGTTAAGATGATGTAGTTTAATTTATATAGCCTTTTATTTTTTAGTAGGAAGCAATTAAGAAAACTTAATTATAAAGTTCCATAAAAGCATTTGTGATGGGAACCATCCCCTTGTGGGTTATTCCCTCCCTGGGAGCTCACTGTCCATGCTGACTACTCCTACATCTGCACCCTCGTCCCCCATCCCTATTCTCACCTCCCACATCTGCCAGGCCATGTTCTGTCTTCTCTGAGACCCGTCCCCAGCTACCCTACAAGCTCAGGATACACAAGCCATATGTGGCTGAGGATAAGCCCCTGTGGCCCATAAGATAGGATAAACATACTAATATCTGGACACCTAAAGAAGCTAAACAAGAAGGAGGTTCTGGGGTAAGACGATCAATCCTAACTTAGAAAGATAAATGGGATGGACATTGGAAGTAGAAGAAAACAAGAAACAGGACAGGAGCCTACCCTAGAGGGCCTCTGAAAGACTACCTAGCAATGTATCAAAGCAGATGCTGACATTTATAACCAGACGTTGGGCAGAGTACAGGGAATCATATGAAAGAAGGAGGAGTTAGTATGACCTGAAGAGGACAGGAGCTCCACAAGGACCAAATATATCAAGGCACAGGGGTCTTTTCTGAGACTGATTCTCCAACCAAGGACTATGCATGGAGATAACCTAGAGCGCCTGCTCGGATGTAGCCCATGGCAGCTCAGTATCCAAGAACAGGAACTGTTTCTGACATGAACTCAATACCTGGCTCTTTGACCTCCCTCTCTCCCCCCACCAAAGGGAGGAGCAGCCTTGCTAGGCCACAGAGGAGGACATTGCAGCCAGTCCTGAAGAGACCTGATAAGCTAGGGTCAGATGGAAGTGGAGGAGGGCCTTCCCTATCAGTGGACTTAGAGAGGGGCAGGGAGGAGATGAGGGAGGGAGGGGGCTACAGCTGGGATACAAAATTAATAAGTTGTAACTAATATAAAAAATTAATTAAAAAAAAAAGAGCAGGTGGCCAGAGCAGGAGTAGGGGCTTGGGTAGATGGCTTCACCGGAGTCTTAGCTGTTCTTAGTCTCAGTTCCTCAGTGGGAAACAGATAGAATGGCTGCTATCTAGGAGGCAGGTACAGATCAGACCTGGCCAGATCCAGCACCTGCTACAGACATGGATACATTGGGCACAGTCAGCTAGGGCAGAAGCACAGCAGAGCAGGTGGCTTGCGGCTGTCCTCCTGCACTGCAGACCCGGCCTGCTCCCCTGTGGGATGTGAACTTGGCCACATTCCACGATGCTGAGCACTGTGCTGCACTGTGCTCTCTCAGATCCCCAGCTGAGTCTGCACATCCGAGGCCATGTCTACCTGGGGCAGCCTGGGCAGAGCACCACTCCCTCCGGCTGAGGTGTGTGCACAGCTAGTCACTCTGCCAGGCAGAGCCTCGGTGCCGTGGGCTGAGCTGCAGCACTCACAGCCGGAAGTCCCTCTCCCTCCAGGGACAGCTCCTCTCCACCCCTGCCAGTTCCTGACCAGAGAGTATGCACTGCAGTTTCTTCTGCAGGCAACAGGGCCCTGCATGTGGGGGTCCTACAATGCAGGTCCTGCTTGCAAATCCCTGAGAGGCTTGTCTGACTGGGGGGACCCATGTGAAGCAAACGCCACTTCTCAGTGACCTCTCCACACTCAAAGTCCCTTGTCTATCAGTTCTAATACCAGGACCCAGATCTCTGCCCACGACTGGCTCTGCTGTGTATGGGTGGTAGGCTTCTTAGGCTCTTAGAAAAATGAAGTGGTAACATAGTGGGCCATCAGTCCTGCCTACTAATGCTCCTGTTGTGCCTGGGAACTCTCTGCCCAGCCCTGGCTCATACCTGCTCCCTTTGCACCTGTAGCTGAGGTGCTGCTCTTGTTCAGACCCCAGCCCAGCCCCAGACAGGCCCCTCACAGGCTTGTGAAGTACTGAGTCCAGTATTGTCTGAGGACAGCAGACTCCATGCTCTTACCATTGTTTTCCATCTCACAGAAAGCCACCACGATCCTGAGATGGGTAAGAGTTAAAGCCATCCACAGCCCCCAACCATCAGCCCCCAAGCACATGGCTGGAACACCTTGCGATGTCTTGTTGCCAGAATAATGGGGGCACAGCCCTGTGCACAGCAAGGTACTTCAAATTCCAGGATGTGAGTGTCTCCCTACATGGGCATCACCTTGTGGTAGGGTATCACACAGGAAGTTACTTCTGAGCTGTCGTGGGCCCCCTGGCAGAAGAGGGAGGGAGACAGATGAAGTAGGACTCAGGCTGAGTGAAGAGAAGAGTTCTGCAGACAGTGGTGTTGCATGTGCAAGGGTTTTGTGGTGGGAACCAGCCCAGCACACTAAAACAGAGGGAAGGATGGGATCTGGGTTTGGAGGGCCGGAGCAGCACAGTATGAAATGACAGGAGAAATGGAACAGAGCTAGGCATGGCAAGGGCAGGAGGGTGCAGAGGCGCGAAGATTCCAGTTGCATCTTGGTACTTGGCTGTTGGCGGGCAGGACAGCCTGTGGATTGAAAGGCCCATGCCCACTAACTGCTTCTGGACAAACCATTCTAGAATTTGGTAGCAAGTGGGCATTAGGAAGTTAAATGAGGGCTGTGGGACTGTACCAGTAGGCACAGAGGGGCAATGGACCCCACAGTTGGGATGGTCAAGGGGTAGTCAGCTGGAGTCGGAAGGCAAGGTAAGGGATAACTTGAAGAAGTCAAGGTTTTAATGCCAACCAGACAGATGGAATTGTGTCTGACCAGAAGGGCCAGGGTCTGGGTGGCTAATGGTGGCTGCTGTCTCGGGTCTATGGCTTTGACACTGTGTCTGTGACTGAGCTTCAGGGCCCATGTGAAGAGCAGGCAGGGAGAGGCAAAGAGGGCGAAGTCCTCAGTCCTCACAGAGGAACTGTATGCCACTCCAGGGCAGCAGTGCAACCTCCCTGTTCTACGGGATAAAGGGTGGTCAGGAATGGTACCCAAGACCACGGAGCTGGAGTGGCAAAGAGCTGTGACTGACACCATCCGATTTCTCTTGTCCCCAGAAAGCTCCCCAAGTGTGCCAACTTCCAGGAAGGCACCCAAGACTGCTCATTACCTTAGGACCCACACAGACTCCAGGCAAGCCTCAGCAGCCCTTACCTCACCATCAGCTCTGGCAATCGGGGAACCCAGAACAAAGTCGGAAGGGGCGATCACGTCCACCAGGGCCACCGCATCATCTTTCAGCTGTTGGGAAATAAAAAGTCCTTCACTTGGTGACGCCCTACAGTCTCCAGGGCAACCATGGGGTAACAGAGCTACGCAGCTGGCTGCTGCAGCGCACTGGAAACCTGAGCAGGCACACAGCACTCTGAGGCCTCACTGGTCTGGCTTATGGACGCCCTGGGTGTGTGTTTGCATATTTCTACCATGCCGCCATTCATTCTGGACAGCCAGCATTTGTTGTTGCGGC
The DNA here is from genome assembly GCA_028658305.1 of Pachyuromys duprasi. Lineage (NCBI taxonomy): Eukaryota > Metazoa > Chordata > Mammalia > Rodentia > Muridae > Pachyuromys > Pachyuromys duprasi. The sequence goes on from CM053765.1 coordinate 89,039,972, forward strand.
AAGGTTGGGGGAGCTGGCGGAAGTGATGAGTACAGCCTGTTAGCATGTCCCCCGAGGCTCATCCCCAGCCTATGGCCAACCTAGCGACTGCTGTTCCAAAGCTGGAAAGGAAGTCCAGAAGCCACAGGGGCAGAAAGTGCTCCTGAGCTCCTGCAAAAGCTATCACACTTGCAGCTGAGGTGGTGGTTCCGTGACCCTGGCTTCCTCACACAGACTATTATTAAGCCCCACAGAACAATCTGCTGTGGAGACGCCCCAGGGTTTTCTTGAAATGCAAACGATTTTTTCTTCTTTCAAGAACTCCTGCCAAGCATACTGAAGTTTAAGTTAACGTTGGGGTGTTGGCAGAACTCTGGCAGATGGCCTCAGGATGATGGCGGGAGCTGCACGGTATGGACAGACAGGACCCCGGCAAAGGTGACTCGACTCACCTGCACACAGAGTGCCAGGATGGCATCCTCCATCGCTCTTCCTGTTTGTTCACCAGAAATGTAGCCACCTGCAAGCACAGCCTTGTCACACACTCCTCATCCCTGTGGGCCACAGTACATCAGAAATGGCTTTTCCACTCAGACTCATTAAGCCTTGAACAGAAATGTCAAGGTACTGACTAGCCTACTGCGATGTCTGGGAAGAAACATGCTGGCTCTGGGCCAGTTCTAAGGTTTCCTGCCACCTTGGGCATGTGTCAGGCCTGGCTAAGAAGCAGTGATGGGGGCATGGCTCTGAGGCTTGGGGCTGAGTGGAATACCTACAAGAGGAGGACAAATACACAGGAATACACAGGTAGACAGGTGTCAGCATCAGACCGAATGGGTGCCCAGATTCACTGCAGGTGGATGTGAGGGGCTGGCAGCTAAGAGGGGTCACGGGCTGTGGTGTATGGGGTATGCAGGCCTCTGAAGCCAGCAGGGGACAGAGTAGGAGACCCAGCCCCTTGGTGTCCCCTCAGCCCACAGCAGACTTCCTGGAGACTCCCAGCAGTGCTCTGTGAAGCCAGGAATGCACTGGTGGAAGGAGCTTTTTTTGTGATGGTTTTTACCAAAGAGAAATGTGCCTGGTCCCCAGACTTTCTCAGACAGAGGTCTAAGTAGCAGCCTCACCTCGGTAGAGCAGGGCCATGTGCTGGCTCAGGGACCACAGGCCATAGAGTGCGCTGAGCCGCTGGAGCACAGCCCGCAGAGATGGCGGCACAGTGGAGCTGTGTGCATGCTCGAGGAATCGCTGTACCACAGTGAGCTCCATGAAGGCCAGGGCCAGCGGCCGGCAGAAGTACACCTGCGAGGAGCAGAGAGGCCTGGTGCATGCTGGAAGCCCCGCGACTGTGCAACTGGGTCTCCTGTGAGAAAGGACTGCAGGGAACTATGGACCAAGGCTTGAACACTCATCCTACGTCAGTGCTGTGAGACTAAACTGCATGAGGACACAGTATGCCACACACACACACACACCCCTCTGAGTGAAGCTAAGCCCTGTGAAGAGAAGCTACAGCATTTACATACTCCCTGATGGGCCCACTTTCACTTGGCCCAACTCTCGAAAGAACAGAGGCCCACCAGTCTATCACTACAGCACTGTGACACCAGCAAGTGATTCCAGGGCACAGGACCTGTCCTCTTCTGTGGCTGGGGATGGTGGAGGAGCACAGGTCCTACTGGACAGGGCTAATGCTGCACTGTTCTTCAGGCTTTCTGAAATAGAACCCCCCTGTTCCTAAACTGTGTGTCAGACTGGTGAGAGTTCACAGGCCCTGCAGGATTCCCTCTTTAGTCACAGACTGGTCACCTCCCTCGGGAGGCTAGCCACTGGAGACCCCTTGGGTGGCTTTCTCTGATCCCTGAACCGGATTCCAATGACTGCTAGCTTATCTTTTAAATCCACGGAGGATTTTAAATCCACACATGTACTGCCTCACTGCAAGGCCGCGCTTCTGAGAGTGGGAGACACTAAGCCCTATTAGCAGAGAGCAGGAAGCACTGTGGCCCATTCCCACCCAGGCCCACTGAAGACAGAGGCCAAGAAGTGCCTGGCAGAGGGGTGGGAAGGAGTGAGGGATGGGCTGTGGGAGGCCCTGGCCTGTTGAGAGCCCTTACTGTGGGTTCAAGGTCTTACACCTCACATCCCACTCCAGCTACTGCTGTTCTGGTTTCCAGCAGCCGTGTCTTGGCACTGTAAACACCCTTCATGTCTCCCACAGGCAGCAAGGCTTGTACTGATACTGTACGGTGTCAGGGTGGGGCCTGCAACTGCCAGGACGCTGACTTCTCACAGCAGATACCAGAGCGAACAGAACAGATGCAAACTGTAAGGCAGACCTACCTGGCTGTTGTTTCTTGCTTCAAAATCACTGCCTCTGGACTTTTTCTCTTGGCAGTATCTCTGATGACTCCCTTGGAGCAGGTAGCAAACGAGCCAGCGGTATGCTGCCAGGAGGGCTTTGGAGGGGACACAGGAAACAGAGCTATTACCACACCTGTAATCCTGGGCACACAGCACCACTGGCTGTGTACCTTGGTGGTCTTGATGAGGATGGTAGAGGATAGGGTGGTTTTTCAGACAGGAAAGCTGAGGGTAGCTTGCCCAAGGCCCTCTACGAGGTAGAGTTGAGGGTTCAGGAGTGACTGACAGCATTTTCATGCTGTCATCACAGACTGGGGACTGCAGATCACAGAGCCACTCAGAGCCACTCTGACAATGACTACTCTTTGACAACGGCAATCACTGCTCTTTCAGGGGAGGAGAGGACAGATGCCTGTATTCCCATCCTCAGCCTCACTGGCCAGATAGAGATGGCTGTGGGCTGGCACTTGCCCTGATAAGGCAATAGCCTGGCTTGCTCCCTGCAAATTCTTGCTGACAGCAGAGAGCCAGTTACAGAGATGGGAGAGCAGGGCAGCGGGGCAGGAGGGAGGCGATTGGCTGGCATCTAGTCAGCCAAGTGGCAGAGAGGCAGAAGAGGAGCTCATCCTCCCAGCCATACCTGAGCAGACTCCCCAAGCCAGTCCAGACATAGGACCCTGGTGAGGAAGGACACACAGCCTTGGATGGGAAATGGGTTCTGATCAGCTACATGGTAGTGTGCATGCTCTCCACACCCAACCCCCAGAGGGAAAAGTCCCAGGCACCTGCTCCAAAGGACCTGGAGGTTTCAGGGACCAAGGAGCAAGGGGAATCTCTGCTAGGCAGCTGGTCATGCCTCAGAGGTCCTGGTAAGGAAATAGGGGTCTGGCCACAACAGGTATGCGCCTATTTCCTCTGGTGTCACAGAGCCCATTCCCAGGGAAATGATGCCACAGAGTATCTGGATGTCATATCCTCATGGCTCAACTGAGAAGCCCAGTAAAAAGATAGGCAAATCTACCTCACAGGCTCAGAGCAGTCTAGTGGCTTGCCCATGGCCACACAGCAACCATGAAGGAGAGCTGCAGTGAAAAGGCACATTGCCATGACTTTAGCCATGGTGTTCCATGGAACAGGTGAGGCAGGGCTGGGGTCTGGGATTGGTATACCCTTCTCAGGGTCCTTCTATGTGTGGTGTAGACAGACAGGTGATCCCCAATTATCTACCAGTTTTTGACCTCTGGACTCTGTGAGTGGCTTTTTAAAAAGGGCCTGTGCAGGTGGGAAGAAGTTGTTGCCAACAAAGCGAGGTCACCCTGGATTGGGGCAAGACTGAACTCCAATGACAAGGGACCTATACAGAGACAAGGAGGATGTCCTGAGACAACAGAGGCAGAGGGTGGAGGGTTACAGCCACAAACAGAGGGTGCCTGGAGCCCCCAGAATCAGGGAGGAGCAGCGACAGACTTGATGTTGCATGTCTTCTGTCCTGTGAAACAGTAGGTGTCTGGTATGCTCAGAACCCAGACAGACAGCCCCAGGACAGGACCCAGGCCTGATGGTCATCCTTGAACCTTACATGTCATCCTCTGTAGGTCAAAACCATATCAACATCTGGAAGCCATTGCCGAGGCTGAGGTGATGCCTACCCGTTCTTAGTTCATGTACCTCACGGGTCCTCAGGCTCCTCCCAAAGGAGCAACTCGTGGGCAACAGGAAAAGTGGGTACAGCAGAGACCTTCCCGAGATTAATGTATGGCAACAACACCAAGGAAATACTGCAGGCCAGAAAAGCACTTGCTCCTATGGATGGTCACTCCAGCCTAAGTACCACAGTCCCTCCCACGTGGTCAGGTGCACTCTTGGGGCAATGGCAGGAAAAGCAGGACAATGTGGTATGTGTAGGGGGGTATATTAGTACCTGCTGTGTCCAACCAGTCAGCCTTGCTGGAGCCCATGAACTTCTGGCTCAAGATTCCAGGATAGGCTTCCAGAAAGTCCACTGTCTTGAGGGGGCTTGTGAAGTGAGCTCCGTCTAGGGCACATACACTTCTGTGACTTTGGAGAAATACAGGGAGTCCCCACCCACAAAGCCTGACCTGCTAATTCATCCACCTCTGGCTAGGCGCCCCCACACGGCTGGTTTGCGGCAGGAACCTCCTGTGCCACCAGGTGATGTCCTTCTTATCCACCATTCAGATGGCCCGTCTTTGCATTAGCTTTTTATTTTTGAGACTTTTTTTTTTTTTTTTGTCAAGACAGGGTTTCTCTGCGTAGTCCTAGCTATCCTGGAACTCACTATGTACATCACGCTGGCCTCAAACTCACAGAGATCCTCTCGCCTCTGCCAAGTGCTGGGATTAAAGGCCTGCACCATCACTGCCTGGCAAGCAGTGTCTTGCTCTGTAGCCCAGTCTAACCTCCAACTTGAGAAGCTTCTACCTTGTCCTCCCAAGTACTCAGATTATGGGACTGTGCTACCATGCCTGGCCTGAGCACACATCCTAACACAAGCTTGGACTCCCCAGAGCCTGAGAGAGTCTTGTGCCATGCTGGGCTCAGCCTCCCAGAGATGCCTACCTTGGAGCTGGTGCTCTAGGAGGCCAAGCAGGTAGTTGCTCGTCTGCTGCAGCAGGACATTGTTGTCCCCTTCATAGGTGCAGTTTGGATCATTGTCATTTCTGAGGTCACCAAGCCGATTCACTGCATAAAACACCCATGGCATCCCTCAAGTCACTCTGAGAGGTATCCCTTCCACAGCCCCACCCAGCCAAGGGGCAAGGAAACGCTCACTCGCCTCCCTGCCCTCCCAGCTCACATCTGCTGGCTCTGACTCTGCACCATCCTTAGGGAAGAGAAAGCACTTCCAGGAAGACTGTGGGATGGCATTTGGACACTCAGCACAGGGTTGGAGGCAGTGAGGACTGTCACCTTCCTGCCTGTTGGTATTACCTACCAGCAGAGCTTCCCCCTGAGTGTGGAGACCACTCCAGAGACAGGACATGGGGATACTCTTCTTTTATAGCTAAATGAAGCCTTAAGTGGACAATTTCTAACTCTTCCTCACACTACCCTTCTGCTACGTGAACATCTGGGGCTTGTGCACACTTCATCAGATGTGCTTTGCCCAGGGCCTGCCTGAGGGGAGTTGTCCAGAAGCAGCTTCTCAGCCTCCCTCTTCTCATGGAAAACATTCCCTTTAAGGGAGATGGAGAAGCTTGCAGGAAGAAGACAGCCCAGCCCCTCCATGCTATAGCTAACCCACTAGATAAAGGGCTGGGGAACCAGACAGCTGACATTTAACCTGGATATGGCTCTTTACACTGCTGTTGACTTTGGTATCTGCATCCTTACTGTTAAGTCGGGAGCTGTGAGTCAGTCATGTTTGCATCTATAGTACTTTGAGATGTAATTTCCTTGTTCTATTTTAAGCCAGAACAAAGCTAAACTGTTTATGTGTTTCTGTGAGTTATAGCAACAATTAAAAGCCCTACCAAAAACATTGCAGAAAGGACAAAAACATGCAAACACCTCAGATATAACCATTGCAAGCTAGTGCCAGGAAGAGCGTGGAGGGGTGTGAAAGCCAGGCCAGAACATGCTGAGCACTGGGACAGGCTACTGGGAGCATCAGACCCAGACTGTCATGGGAACAGAGCGCCACGGGAGCCTGAATCATCTGTGGCCACTGAGGGGTTAGCACTTCTGTGCTGTCTGTAGCAGTGGCCATCTTTGAACAGCCAGTTATTAGTCATTTACAATGTGAACAGCAGAAGTCCTGCAGGCGAGTGGCAGAGAGTGGAGGTCAGAGTAACCATTCTAAATTAATAGTAGAGAAGTGTAACCTGGCCACTTCACTACTATAGTACAGTACTATATACTAGAGTGCTATAGGCCAGCTCCTCTAGCCATTTATATGCGCTGACTCCTTGGAAGGACCTTTATGCTGTGTGTATAACTCCACCTTCTAATAAGAAAGCTGTGGGCATAGTGGGGGCAACTGCCCAGTTACCATGGAGACCACACCAGGCTCTGACCTGGTCAGCTGGCTGTTTGTCTTCATGTACTAGCAGCGTGTGTGACATGATGCTCAGTATCGGTAAGGCTCTTGTCCAAGTTTCAGGACCACATTAAAACTAGTGCTAGTTTCCTACCAAGTCATCTGCCAAATGTCACACTGAAATAACTTGCTACTTCCATTCAGCTGCATGCTGGGATCACACACAATTTTACACTTCCTTGTTATTCCAAATTTTGACCAGGAAGTACAGGTATCAGAAAGTGCTGGGATCTGGCTAGGATAGGGGTTGGTGAACTTGTTCTGTGACAGGCTCTGTCGTGAGGATTTAGCACTGCCCACTGTAGTGTGGAAACAGCTAGAGAAAGCGTGTGCCTGAGTAGATATGGCTGTGTCCCAACAAACAGAAAAACAGGCTACACTTTGTGGGCCCCTGGCCCAGCAGTCCATGGGAGGACTGAGGATGAGAAACTGCTCCAAACCCAAACTTACTGGCCAGATAGCCGTGTCCCCCACAGGCCTCACGGCACTCCTGGATTCCCTGTTGAGCTGTCCACGAGGCTAGGGGCTTGCCAGCTGATGCCAGTGCATGGAGCTCACGTCCAAGCTCTGCCTGTGGGAGGGAACCCAGTGAGAAGAGGTGAAGGCAAACTGACAGTGCAAGCCAGGCCGCAGTTTTGGCACCAGGGTCAAGGAAAGGAAACCCAGCTATACTGAAAAGGAGTTAAGAAGCACGCAGGAACAGAGACAAGATGGATGTGCTCCGTTGCACAGGTTCACGGAGTGAAGATAAGCGGCTCTTAGCTCTGTACGGAAAATATATCTCAGGAGCGGCATAGCCACTGCAGGCACAGCCTGCTGGGGAACGCCTGTGAGACTTGGCTCCACCAAGTGGATGCATAGTGAACATGACCATCTACGGAGAAGTTCACAAATCAGGGGCAGAGACTGGCACAACACTGCAGCCCTCTGGGGAGAGGGAGGTCTGGGTCATGTGGATGTTTGATCCGACAGTATGGGTACTCCTGGGCTTCCTCACTGAAGCTCACATCTGTTTCATATACAGCCTCGTTTCTACTTCACCGAGTATAATGCCTGCTACGTAAAATGATCCATTTAGGCAGCCAGTATCTGTCTCAGCAAAGGAGAGTTTCAGTTGCCACTGTGCCTCGATGGGTTTCACCACGGGGTTTCAGAAAGAAGAACAGGAGAATAATGTCAGCAGGCAGGTTATAGACTCGCTGGGGAAAGTATGTTTGGCCCCTTCATCTCAGCAGCACCCCTCAGTGGCCTGCTGCTCCCACGGGAACGGTGCCAGCATGTTCGAGGCTCCGCCTCTCACTCCGGATCTGCGCTGGGCATCCCAATGCATCTCATCTGACAGGCTGTTTAGGACAGAGTATGTAGCACCAATCTAATATGCTTCTAACCCCATGTCTTCTTTTTAAAATTCACATTATATACCAATCATAGCCCCCTAATTCTCTCCTCCTAGTTCCACCCTCCCTCTTGCCCCTATCTCCCCTCTCCAACTCCTCAGGAAACAAGAGCCCCCCCCCAACCCCACTCTACCACATCCTCTTCCACTGAGGCCAGGCAAGGCAGCCCCGCCAGGGGGGAAGTGATTGAAAAGCAGGCAACAGAGTCCATGTTGGAGACAGCCCCTGCTCCCCTTACTAGGAAACCCACATTGGGTACCTATGTGTAGGGGGCCCAGGTCCAGCCTATGAATGGTGCTTCAGTCTCCATAAGGCCCCCTGGAACCAGGTTAGTTGGCTCTGTTTAGACCTATATCTTTTGATTCACATCTGATTTCCACTCAGGGGACAGCACGAGGAGGGGACGAACACCAACCCATATGCCACCTTCAGAGAAGCCAGCTATGGACTTCCCCGTGCAGAATGGCTGGCCCAGTAGAGGTGCATGCTCACTTCTGGCACAGATCTTGGATTGTCAACTCAGAGAGAGTGGATTCAGACCTTTGCGCAGTCGTTTATGAGAAGCCAAGAACTGAGATAATCCGCTGAGGGTGGCAACTCCGAGTATGAAAGCCACTGTGCTCTCAAAAGAAGCTCTGAGTTCTGCTCTGCCAGCCCACTCCCAAGACTGCAAGCCCCGGGGCAAGCCAGGTCTCAAGCTGGTGCGGGCAGCTGAAGGAGTTCACACAGGCTCTGTTCCCACAAAAGCCAACTGCTTTTGTTTGGTTCGAGTGTTGAAACAGGGCTGTCTGACCTCAGCAACAGGACAGCAGATGCCTCACCTGCCTGGCATTGTGGTCTCCCTGGAGCAGACCACGCTGGAGTCCCATCAGATGCAAGAAGAGTGTCTTAGAGAAGTGGTCCAAGGCATAGGCAGCTGCTAGGTAGGGAAGGAGGCGCCATTGCTGAGGGAAACAAGACACACAACAGGTACTCAAGAGGGGCTGGCCCAGCTGGCCAGCCTACACTGACCATGGGAACCTAGAGTCAGCTTCCCTAGGAAATGAAGAAAACCCATTGCTGGTGCAAAGTCAGTCCAAGACAGGTATTATTTTTTAATGCTCATTTATTTCATGTGTATGAATGTTTTGCCTGTGTGTACTACATATATGCACCTCATGTGTACCCAAGGAGGTCAGAAGAGGGTGTCAGATTCTCCACGAGCTGGAGTTACAGATGGTTGTGAGCCACCACCATGGCTGTTCCATGTGTGTAGAACGCCAGACATTGTGCCAATTGTTTTCCTGCACCAACTCTGTCAGCCCGTCGCAGCCCCCAGGAAGTGGCAGCACCAGTGAGGATGCGCATTGAAGCTCCTAAGCCTCTGGACTTCCCTTGGCACCCAGAGAGTCAATACGTTGTTGCCACAGAAACAAGGATCATAGCATGGTAGGGTGTGTGGGCCACCCAGGAACGGTGGGACACTACTTTTCAATACTCACTTCCTAAACAGAAAAAGCTCATTGCCAACATGGGAGGAAAGTGAAAAGAAAGCGCAAATCTGTCTCACTTCCTCTGACTGTCACTCAAACACCTATTTGTGCAGCACTCAGCACAAGACCTAAGTCAGATTTAGCAACCAGGTCACCTACCTGACCCTTGTCCCCATAAAGTGGGCCGCCCAAACAGGACATGCCGTGGGGCTCTGACTGGAGCACAGAAGTGGGTGTGATGTGCGCCCTTTCCACTCTTGGCCTCTGTACTTTGCCAATTGCTGCCTCTGAGGCTACAAGGCTGGGTGCCCCTTCCACTGCTTTAAATGCCACAATGTTTAAAAGGCTGTGTTTACCTGCAGCATCCAGAAATGGCTTCCAATGTAGCCTGACTCACATTCGGCAGGCTTGCACTTGCCACCAGAGGCTCTCCTGCTCCCCTATGCCTCCTTTTGAGAGCGCACTTTTTAATTCAAAGCCACCCCAAGGCTCCTGCCCATTGGCCAGAGGGCCATTGGTCCCTGAGAACTCTCAGCAATCCCCAGGGGCCAGGAAGAGTAGAAAGCAGGCAATGATGCAGATGGCCAGTACCTGCAGTGGATATTCAAGGACAGGAATTTCTTCCTTCTCTGTGGGTCCAAACTGACACCGAGTGGCTGAGAATCGGAGAGCTATGGACACGGCCAGCTTCAGGTTGGCCACACACATACCAATGATAGAGATGCGCCCCGCAGACAGGCTGCCCAAGGATGCTCCCAAACGCTGCCGGACATTCTGGGGAAGAAGAGCAGGTGTCAGCTATTAGCCAGACGTTGTGCAGCCTCAGAGAATGTCCCAAAGGAGAAGGTGTACACCTAGATGCGTTATGAGGAGAGGAGCGGGCTCCTAGCTGCCCAAGGCGGGAGCTCTGAGTAGAGAAGCACTGTGACTGAGCTTCTTTGGTGACCTGTGAACTGTCCACCTGAGGGCACTGTGCCCTGCCTTTTCCTGGATGAGCGCCAGGATGCAGGGTGGTCTAGCCAGGAGCCCTGCATCCACCACGCACCCTGCTGGTGCAATGGCTCCTTGGACCCCAGTGGCCAGGCTCCTGCAGACTCAGCGTTCCAGCCTTCACTGCCAGCTCCATGTCCATCCTGCCCTTCACTATGCTGGCAGGAGCTGTGCTCAGGCCCTGGGTGGAGCTCTGGGGTAGCCTGGTGTCCTTGCTCCTTGTCCTCACCTCCTGCTCTGGGGTTATGGTTCGGGTCCTTCTTCCAATACACTATGGTGTATGCATGGCAGTCTTCCAGATAGAGGACATCTGTCACACTCTCATGTACAAAGGACAGTTTTGTTGGCGATAAAATCGTTCAAATTCATTCCTAAGGAACTGAGGTCACGGTGGTTATTCACCTGTATCAGACAGCAGGATGTCTGAATCTTCTCTCTAATGATCCTATTTTCCCCTATGTGTCAGCAGACAACCTTTTTCTTGGTTTTCCTCTTTGGAACAACACAGACACTTTTCATCATTCTTTCTCTCTAGCTGGGGACAATTGACTGCCACTTCTCTGAATCCCTGCTCTGGTAGGCAGGACATTAACCTCTCCAAGACCTTCCACTGAATTCTTCCTTCCAAGTCTTTCACATTGTGGTGAATTTTAATTGGTTGTTTTCATGTTATTCTGTGTCTTATGTGGCCTCTTGGCTCACAGGGCTAATTTTTCTCAGGAAGCTTTGCTGCATTCATTCTTGCTTTCCCACCAGGCAAAGGATGAGGGTTGTCTAGGGAGTGTCCTGGGAAATCTCCCCCTGGAGCCCTGTGCTCAGGGTCAGCCAGTTGCTCACTTCTCCCCAGAGCTGTAGGCTGCCCCGGGGCCTATCTCCACCTCCGGCCTTACCACCCTAAGTTACCACTATATCTGGTTACCCCAGCTGTACACAGCTTTCCAGGTGACCCTGCTATGACTGACAATAGTCCCCCTAGGCCCGCGTATTTGAATACTGTCAGTGGAACTGCATGGGAAGGACCGCCTTGGTAAAGGAGGTGTGTCACTGGTGGCTGTGGGGGAGGCTTTGGGATTTCCAAAACATTCCCACCATCCCCAGCGCATCTGCCTCTCTGTCTCGTAAACCAAGATGTGAGCTCTCAGCCGTTCCTTTGCTGTGCCTTTGCTCTGCCACCACAGACTCTAACTTTTTGAAACCACATGCTCCAAATTAAACACTCCCTTTTATAAGTTGCCGTGGCCATGGTGTCTTACCACAGCAATAGAATCCTGGGCAGTTTTCCTCATATGCTCTGGGAGGGCACACCCTCCACCAGAGCAGACCTAGACATCCAGGCATAGCCAGAAACTGCTGCCAGATCCAGGCCACCTCTGCCCACCAATACTGTGCCTAAGTCTCTTCTCTGCTGAGGGCACCAAACCGAACCAAGAGAGCTGTGTGGTTACTTGGGGCCAGCTGCTCCTGGGGTGACCTCCAACACCACGGGGGCAGACACTTGGGAAGCCCGGCCTACAAATACCCACAGCTCACTGGTACCTTAAAGGGGGTGCTGTAGGTGCCCTCAGAGGTGACATTCCCAGTCCTGTCCAGGAGGTTCTGGCGAGGAATTCGAACTTTGTGGAACATGGCGAATCTGTACAGGAGAAAAGGTGGCCTTCCATCATGCAAGTCCTCCAAGAGCCTGTCACATGGTTCCTGACTTTTCCTCTTCTCCCCAAGAGCAGCTGAAGGTAACATCACTCCTAAAGACAAGGGGCGTGTGTGATGGGCCCATGTGTGGAACATCACGGCCCAGCCCCTTTTTGTCCCCTGGTAAGGAAGTATTCTCATGTCATTGGCAAAGAGAAACTCTACACCCACCACCCGCCTGTGCTCAGCAAAGGTCACGAACCACTGACAGAGGATGGTAGTTGGTTCTCTGGTCCTCAAACTTCAACCTCAAACCAGAATCTCCAGCACAGAGAGGTAAAACCAGCAGATGAAGCTAAGAGTGCTGAAGCACGCCTTTAATCCTAGCTCTCGGGCAGGGCAGAGGCAGGAGGATCTTTGATAGTTTGAGGCCAGCCTGGTCTACAAAGCAAGTCCAGGACAGCCGAGGCTACACAGAGAAACCCTGTCTCAAAAAAAAAAAACAAAAACAAAATAATGAAACAAAACAAACAAACAACAACAAAACAAAACAAAAACCCAAAAGAACAACAAACCCAGCAGATGGTGGTTTTAAAATGCTACATGAAACCAATCTAGTCCTCAGTCCAGCCTCACTGTTTGGGAACAGTGATCTGCTTCTCCCGAGCAGCTAGGGAAAGGGTCTAACAGGCATTGCTACGAACACTGGGCACTGACAATCCAAGACATTTTGCAATGGTTTAAGGAAGAAGCTTGTGCAAGTTTACAAACCTATGCCAACTGCAAAATAAAAGCACTGAAAAATCTCAATAGTTCCAATAGAAGCGTGTCTGATGGCTAAGATGCTGTGCAAACACGGAGGACCTTATCAGTTGCCAGCAATCACCTGTGTTGATGGTAGGCCCGCCTGCTATGGCTTACTTGCACCTGACCTCCTTCAGGATCTGGTTGGAAGCAGCCCTACTCCACCTGAGGAGCCCTCACTAAACAGCAGGCAAGAAAGACACACCCTACTCAAGACCACCATCCTGTGGCACTGCTGCTTGGCCAGGCTCTCAGCTGCCCTGGGGCTCCCTGCCCTTTCCCTGAGAACCCTAGGTCTCCCTCAGAGTGAGGCAGGCTACCATCTCCTCAAGGAAGTCCACATGGTTTTCCACCCATCCTACAAGGATCACAAGGCAGACCCCTCTCCAGGACACCAATGGGTAGTCCTATTAAGAGCAATCACTCAGCTGTCCCTGTTCCTCAGGGAGCCATCTTCCTGCCAGCAGATTGTCAGAGCTGTCATGTATTTTTGACAAGTCCACAGCACCTGGTCCCTACCAGGTACTTAGTGACAAGGAACAGAGGTAGCAGGGTAGGATGGAATCCTCCAAGGTGGCAGAGCCATCCCCCAAAGACCATTTCCTGGGAAGACACAGCGCTTCCCAGTACCCACGTGACAGGCCTAAGAAGAACCCTGGGGATGCAGACTCTAATACAGCAAGCACACCGTATCTGGTGACCACCTGGCCTGTGCCCAGCCTGCAGGCGCTGTACACAATGCCCCATTTAAAATTTTTTTATTTATTATAATTTATTCGCTTTGTATCCCAGCTGCAGCCCCCTTCCTCATCCCCTCCCAATTCCTCCCTCTCTCCCTCTTCTCCTCCCATGCCCCTCCCACAGTTCACTGATAGGGGAGATCCTTCTCTCCTTGGCCCTAGCCTATCAGGTCTCATCAGGACTAACTGCATTATCTTCCTCTGTGGCCTGGTAAGCTGCTCCCCTCTCAGGGGGAGGTGATCAAAGAGCCAGACACTGAGTTCATGCCAGAGACAGCCCCTGTTCCCCTTACTAGGAAGCCCATTTGGAGACTGAGCTGCCATGGGCTACATCTGTGCAGGGGTTCTAGGTCATCTCCATGAATAGTCATTGATTGGAGTATCAGTCTTAGAAAAGACCCCTGGGCCCAGATTTTTTGGTTCTGTTGCTCTCCTTGTGGAGCTCCAGTCCCGTCCAGGCCTTTCTATCTCCCCCTTCTTTCATAAGATTCCCTGCACTCAGCCCAAAGTTTGGCTGTGAGTCTCAGCATCTGCTTTAATACCCTGGTGGATAGTCTTTTAAAGTCCCTCTGTGGTAGGCTCCTGTCCTGTTCCATTTTCTCCATCTTCTGAGGTCTATCCCATTTGCCTTTTTGAACGAGGTTTGAGCATCTTACCCAGGGTCCTCCTTCTTGCTTAGCTTCTTTAGATGTACAGATTTTATTATGATTATTCTATAGTATATGTCTAATATCCACTTATAAGTGAGTCTATACCATGTGTGGCTCTCTGCTTCTGGGATACCTCACTCAGGACGATCTTTTCTAGTTCCCACCATTTGCCTGCAAATTTCATGATTTCCTTGTCTTTAATTGCTGAGTAGTATTTCACTGTGTAAATGTACCACAATTTCTGTATCCATTCCTCAACTGAGGGACATCTGGGTTGTTTCTAGATTCTGGCTATCACGAATAAAGCTGCTATGAACATGGTTGAGCAAATGTCCTTGTATACTTGAGCATATTTTGGATATATGCCTACAAATGCCCCATTTTAAAGAAATCCCGGTTTCCGTGCCAAGCCTGAGGTGCTCCAACGGTTTACTTGAAAGCCAAGGAATGCTTTTCAAGTACAATGTTGTCAACAGAAAGCCCACTTTTTAAGGAGTGGAAAATCTTCACCATTTTTTTTTTTTTTTTTTTTTGCACAGAGGTAGAAGGAGTCTGAACACACATGCATTTATGAAAGTTCCACTCTAGTTTAAGATAGCAAATCTTACAAGAGATTCTTTGGGTCACTTTTATATCCACAGAAACAGTCAGCTGGATTCAACTGGTGGGCTACTGGCACACCACACTTGTGGTTTCCAGAGGGCAGGGGATGTGTGTGCGGCAGAGAGTGACGGTGTGGCACAGGGAGTGTGTAGCACAAGGCATGCGCATATGTGGTCTGGGTTATGTGTGTGACATGGGCATGGGGAGGTTCAAGTAGGCATTTGTGTATGGGGTATATGAATGGGGGCTAAGGAGGTTAGGGGTGTGTGTATGAGACTGTAACTGAATACAGGACAGTGACATGGAATACATGTATGACACGAGGCATGTGGTGTGAGTGTGGTAGTCGTGTCGGAAGAATGTAGAGGGTGTGTGCAGGTCTCCTGCTGCGAATTCCTTGGAGGCCCCCCTCTGGCACTCCCAGCCCAGGCCCACCTGGAGCAATGCCTCATTCTGAGGCTCCCCCTCAGCCTCGTCAAAGAAGGGCTCCCCAGGCCCAAAGGCCCAGCCTCATCATGAAAAGTACTATGGGCCCCTTGAGGGTTTGGCTCAAAACGTCCCCTGGAAAGATCCTCACCATTAGAATGCCTGATTGAAAGTGAGACATGCAGCTAACTCTGTGCTGGATTCCTAGATGGTCATGGCAGTCTTCAACCCAGAAACAGTCCCCAGTCTAAAAGCAGGCATTCAGCTCTGGAGCTCTGGCATCCTCTGCTGGTGGCCCGTGGGCAGTGCTGGCAGGAAGCTTAACAGTTTAGTCTCTTCCAAGGACCCAGTGGTCAAACATGCAGGGAGGTCACCACAGGCCACTGCCCTGGCCTCTGCTTTGCTGCAGCAGCTGCTCAGGCTGCCCCACAGCGTGTCCATTTGAATCGCAGCCGAGCCTTTGCCACACCTATGTGTTGGGGCTCCTATAATGTCTGATTGGTGCCTGTGAGATGCGTCCCAGGAGGACACTAACCCATTCTCTGAAAACAGGAGCCGCTGAGATGGGGCCAAAGACAAGCTCTCTGTGATGTTCCAAAGTTACTCTAACAGTTCTAATCTGTAAACCGGGAGGAACAGCAGACAGAGGCCTGGGGTCACTGGCCATAAGTTACAATGTACCACCAGCACAAGTACCTGCCAGGCTGCACACAGAACCCTCAACAGAAGGGGTGACAGCTCTGTGGTTTCTGAGCCCTGATCATTCTCCTTAAGCCTAGGGTACTAGGTATTGGTGCTTGCAGCCCCCTCCACACTGTCTGCTGCCGGCCTGCATACTCAGGACGCCTGAGCCTTCCCTGGCCCTGCCCTAGCCTCCTGGTGATGGGAAGACAGAAGAGTATCTATTGGGAAGCCCATAGCCCAGGTCAGGATTCTCTCTCTGGAGGTGGCTACCTGAGAGTTGCTTAAGGTGACTTTAAGAGCCCCAGTACACGAAGAACTGAGGTAGGCAAACACACGTAACCTAGCATGGGACAACATGCTTGGGGACACCCTATTTTGGCCTCCTGCTTGCATTAGGCCAGGTGTCCTGGAGCTGGGTGGAGCCTGTATGCACTGACCCAGGGGAAGGCAGAAGACCACCTGGGCTGCTCACAGGGTGCTTGAGGGCTAGGCATGAGCACTGGACTAGGAAATGATAGAGAGGATAGAGTCCTACCCTGCTGGATGCCACACAGCTGCTACCAACCTGGGTCTCAAAGACAGATGCTCAGAAACACCGAGACACCTGAGGAACTGGCTTCATCACTTCCTCCATGCAGAACACTATAAATCTCAGACCATCCAGGTGCCCTACTGACCAGAGGGCCTCAGCCTGGTGAAGGGGTTGACTGAGGCCCTTCCAGGCTCCATTCAGCCGACGGTTTTCACCCCCATCTAAGTACTCAGTGCACGCTGCTACAAGACAACCCTGTTTCCGAATGGCACTAGGGTTAGAGTACCTTGTTGACCAGACCATCAGATGCTCCACTATTACTTTGCTATTACTGCCTTGGAGACTCTAAGCAAACATCACAGAAGATTCCACAATGGACAACGAAGGCCAATCACTAAGAGACCCCACACCAGGAAGGTCCTCCATTGTTGGGCACCCTCCAAGCCTGAGGTCTCTCCAGGAAGCAGGGGGCAGCCTTAGTCTACTCAGAGATAGGACAGTCACACTATGAGAGGCTGACTGACCCACGGAGTGCAAGGGCAAGGTGGACCTCTGGGAGCTGACACCATGCCGCTCATGGCTGCTGCTCAAAGAAGTCCAGTGTTTGTACCTACCATATCCAAGCCAGGCCCTGAGCATGCCTGCACTCCTGAGTGTGTGACACTGGCGGCCCTCTCCAGCCTGTGGCTTGGAGCAATCCCTGGGTGGCAGGATGTAGGAGCCCCAGGGAGGTAGCAGTTGCCTGATGAGGCAGGGACACTCACCCATTATCCAGGCCATTCTGCCCCAGCTTCTTCCCCATGTCACCAACCATAACCCCTGGCATGGGAAGCAGGGTCTTCGGGTCCCGAATCTGTACAAAGCCCCAAGGAATAATGGCTAGTTAGTCTTTCAGCAGATAAGAAGGCATGTCTAGACAAGCCGAGCACTGACAGGGGTGACTCTGAACAGCTCTGGGTCATACTGGGTCCCATGGAGTGATATGTCCAGGGCTAGAAATAGGGGCTCTGCAGCTGTAAGGA
>CM053765.1:89057820-89203494 GCA_028658305.1 Pachyuromys duprasi
CTCCCTCCTCCCCACCCCCTCCAAGTCCACCAACAGGGGAGGACCTCCTCCCCTTCCATCCAACTCCAGCTCATCCTGTCTCCTCAGGGCTGGCTGCAATGTCCTCCCCTGGGATCTAGCCAGTCTGCTGATTTTGATTTTTGAGATAGAATCTACTACCCAGGCCGTTTTTGCTTAAAACTCACAATCCTGCCTCAGCCTGTTGGGTGCTGGGATTACAGATGTGTGCTATAATGACAGGCCTGCTGGGTGCTTTTGGCATCGCTCACAGGGATTCCAGCAGCACTGAATCCCTGTGAGCTGGAAATGAGGTGCGCTGCAGGAAGCCAAAAGTCAGCATGAACGTCTTCCACAACGGTACAAGTCTGCCTGACGACACCGTATGTGCAGCCACAGGAAACCTCTACCCGAGCTGGACACACCCTGGTCTTACCTGCACCACGAAGGAATGCAGCCCATGGCACCTGCCATCTGGCATGTACAGCTGAGCAAACACCACCGCGTGAGTTGCCGTCTTGCCCATATTGCCCACCCAAAATTTTGCAGCCTCGAAATCCGGGGAGTGTAAGATGAATTCCTGTGAAGGGGAGATCGGCAGCCTTCTAATAGCAGTTGAGAATGGCTTCCCCTCCACAGCAGGCTGACTCCTCTGCTCCGAGCCTCTGAGCCAACGGTAAAAATGGACTGAACATTGTATTTCCTGTGTGGGCCAAGCCGACTTTATTTTGGTTCCAGGGTCACCTTACAGAGGAAATGGAAAATAAGGCTTGGCCTCTCACGCAGCGAACTGCTGCTGGCGCTCACCCATAAAGGCTGACACTGGCCACACTGCCAATAAAGGTCTCTTTTACTTCTTGCCACAGCCCCTTCTGAGTGCTAATGTGGTGTCTGCTTTCCTTCTGTTGTTTTGAATGTGTGGGGCAGCATTATCCCTTGGAAAGGAACTTTGGGAAGGAACATGTGAGGTATAAACTTGGCAGGGATGTCTGAGGCAGCTTCTGGTTCTGAGTCAGCAATTGCCCTACAGCCTAAGGTATGGCTCTGGGGCACTGTCCTCTGCTACCAGGCAGCACAGGCTTCCTACCAAGTCCCTTAGAAGCCATAGACACGAGAGCAGTGACAGTAGACAGGGCAAGGAATCAGAAAGACCAAGAAGGCAAGAAACTAGAGGGCCTATGTGCTGACAGGTATGACCGCCTGCATGGCGGTCCCTCTTTCATGTGTCCCTGCCCTGGCTATGCACGGTACGACCCTCTCCATTTCAGCCATACAGCAGCCCAGGCCAGAGTCCATGTTGACCGTGTGGATGAATGGACAGTGAGCAAGCGCTGAATGCTGAGCTTCATTTTTGCATGCAGACCCTCTCTATCACACCCCAGCTAATGAGAGGGGTGAGGCTCTCAACAGCCCATGAAGAAAGGTGATAGCAAAACATGGTCCTCAGGTGAGTGGGGAAAGGGGGCTTCCACGCCCCATTTGGCATTGACCATCACCGACATTAACAGGAATGGCCCCCACAGACCAGTGTTTGAATGCTTGGCCCACGGGGAGTGGCACTGTTCGGAGTCAGGGTCTTGTTGTGTCACTCTGGAGGGGTGGGGGAGCTTTGGGGACTTATGTGCTCAAGCTACACCCAGTGTGGCTCTCAGTCTCTTCTGCTGCCTGTGGATAAAGACGTAGAACTCTTTCTCCAGCATCATGCCTGCCTGCACACTGCCACGGTAATAGACTAAACCTCTGAAACTTTACGCTGGCCTCAATTAAATTCTTTATAGTTGCTGCTGCGGTCATGGTGTGTCTTCACAGCAATAAAACCCCAAGACAGAAGTTGGTACCAGGAGTGGGGTATTTCTAAGATAGACTAGACCGTGGTTTTGTTTGGAGGAATATGAAACACGTTGAGACTTTGGATTAGAAAAGCAGTTTAACACTTGAACTGGGGCTTAGTGGCCATCCTAGTGGGAACACGGAGGGCAGTGTTGCTGAGGGTGACTTGAACTGTGGGAGTCTGGCACAAGAGTTTCAGAGAAAAATTTTAGTATGTGACCTAAAGACTGCTCTTGTGATATTTTGGCTAAGAATGTGTCTCTTCACAGCAATAAAACCCAAACTAAGATAAGACCCATGTCCCTCCCACCCTACATACTAGGAGCTTAAAGAAGACCAGGTGCATGGCCTGTCTCCGCAGTGCCTCCCTGTAGAAGGTAGTGTCCACACAGAGCAGCGCCCAGCAAGGACCCCACCAGTGGGCAGCAACACAGTTGTCACAGGATGCCAGAAATGTGGCAAGGAGCAGAGGATCTAGACAACAGTGGGCAGAGCAGACTGCTCAGCCACCAAAAGGCCTATGAGCATATAGGCGAGGCAGGCCCTGGAGTTGGGGTTGGGGAGAATTACCCTCCTTTGGGATTCCTCATGAAGTATGAGTATCTGACCTTCTATGGGTCCCTATACCCATTTGTTCCACATAGAAGGTAAAGGCTTCATGCCTCTGCACAAGGCATGCTCTCAGTGGCCTCTGACCGTGGCCTCTAATGAGAGTGTGAAAGGGGACAACATTCTTGATTACTTATTGTTTGTTTACAACATTTCATGTGCTCCACTTGGGGCCCAGGGGAATACAGAACCCACCTGGGTGGCTGGATCGTAGTGAGCTGTCGTTCGCATGGCCTTGGTGTTACTCCCATGACTCAGTTCGGTGAGAGCGAAACAGCCAAATATCTAAAATCAAAGCACAAAATGACTCCAGGTAAAAGGTGTGTTCCTGTGTGTACTCCTACAGGAATCTTGCCATTGTGTGCCCTGGAGGACTAAAGTGAAAAGCCCAGACATGCCTCTCTCGGCTTATGTAACCAGATTATGACATGACTGAGTCATCCTGCTACAATGGATACCATCCCCACCTGCTGGCAGCAGCCTATGTTGAGAATAGGTATCAAGAAGCTTTACAGGCACAGTAGGCCTCAGGGCATTCAGTCAGAAAGGAAAGCAGTCCACAGCTACACAGGGTGGGCACGGAAAAGCACCAGCCTGAGAGCAGTTAGATGAGCAGGGTACCCCAGGGCACCTCTCCTGTGGCCTGGCCTGTCCAGCTAAGTATGGTGATGGCACTAGGCTCACAGCTCACCATGGCCAACTTACCTCCATGTTATAGATCTTCTCAAGGTACTTGAGATGCTGCTCAGAACCAGAACTGAAAACTGAGGATCCAAAAATCTGAAATGTAACATAGATCAGGGGTAAGGGTGGGCGCTGTCGCTCCTGGCTCAGGGCAGGCATACCTCACATCTACCCCATGCACTCCTCCGCCTACTGGACTGTACATTCTGAATAAATGTATTTCATCCAAGAATGCATGGGTGCAAATTTGCACTAAAAGCTGAAAATCTGGTCGTGTCACTGAATCTTAAATG
This sequence comes from Pachyuromys duprasi, assembly GCA_028658305.1. Lineage (NCBI taxonomy): Eukaryota > Metazoa > Chordata > Mammalia > Rodentia > Muridae > Pachyuromys > Pachyuromys duprasi. The sequence continues at coordinate 89,061,234 of CM053765.1, forward strand.
CTGCATATTTTAGGAGCCATGTGGCTGTGGTTTGTGTCTGATGTGTGTGGCCCTGTGTGGACATGGGTTCCCTGCTCTCTGCCACATACTCACCAACATGTGGAGGACATATTTGTTGGCCAGGGACCAGTCATACATGCCCAGGCAGCTAATCAATGCTAGAATCTTCAGGGGGTTCTTTAGCAGGTCCTCAACGTTGAAGAAACCATACTCAAAGACCCGCTTGCAGCGAAGAAAGTTCAGTTCCCGTTGCTTTTCGAGAGGCAGATCAGCCCCATGTGAGCGGGCAAAGAGAGGGTCATTCTCCAAAGCTGAGAAGATGGTTTTCTGTAAACACAAAGCACAGAGTGCAAACTTAAAGGTCAAAGGTGGGGTTTCAAGGGCTCCTGCGCATTTGTTTTCTGTCAGGGCCATGACTAAGACCTAGTTTGACCCAGAAACCCCCAGATGAAAACATCCATCCCAGCTGAGAGGGAATTTCAGAATCTTTTCCATTCCTTCCTCTGGCATCCTGGGCCCCATCTTGGAGTAAGAGGAGACAGATGTACACTGTCCCAAGACCTAGCCATCCTACAGAGCCATCAGGGTCAACTGAGCTTCAGAACTTCAGAGCCACTTCTGTCAGGGAACAAAGACACACCAGGCTCCATGTGAACCTACCTTGAAGTGGAGCACATCCTGGCCATCCCAGAAGAGCAGCAGCTCCTTGGAGCTGAAGGAGGCTCTTGCTCGGTAGGCACTAAGGGGGCCCTTGGGGGTGTCTGGCCATAAAGCACCGTCTCTTCCTTCTGCCGTGGATCCCATGGTATTGTCACCTGCACAAGAGAACCAAACCTGCTGCACGATGCCATTGGCAACAGCCATGTCAGAACAAGAGTAAAGCCAGGGGCTCCAAAGCAACAGTAGCAGGGATGGCAAGGCACCAGCATGGAGGTACTAGTGTCCGATAGGGAGGATGAGGCAGCACTCCTCTCCTGGACCACACCCCTCAACAGGCAGTGAGGACACACAGCAGAGCCGAGCCATCTGCAGACAGAGTGGGAAGGAGGGCCAAGGCTGTGACAGACCTGGTGGCTATGGGCAGTCCAGCCTGGGGCTCACTCTCTGCCTGCCTGAGAACACTGTGGTCTTTGGGTGAGCAGGAAATTCAGGTTCCTCCTGGGTCACTAGGCCCACAAGCAGGGAACTGGCCCCTCAGGAATCTGGCTACTCACAACACGTGGTATCCCTGCTTGCCTGGACACAGGCCACTGGGCACAGAAACTGTGACTCCAGGTTCCTGTACTGGTCTGTACTCAACACTCATGCATCCCACCCACAGAACAGGTAAGTCCTTTTCACTAAAGGCCTGTTCTGGAATCCTCAGGATAAACTGGGTCCTCTTCCAGGAATCTGATTCATTATGGCATAGAGGCAAAGGGCCTATGCTCTGACCAACAAAAATCTGAAAGCCAAATCCAAGCAAGGAGTTCCCAAAGACCTTTGGAATCCACTGAAGTGACTGTTGAAATAGTCTAGGGCTGAATTCCGTGTTGTAGTCACAGTGCTGGCGGCTGTTTGGTTTTTTGTTTGTATATTTATTTCTGTGCATCGGTGCTTTGCCTGCATATGTCTACTTGAAAGTGCCAGATCCTTTAGAGTAACTAGAGTTACAAAGAGTTGTGAGCTACCATGTGGGTGCTAGACATTGAACCTGGTTCTCTGGAGAGCAGCCAGCACTCTTAACCACTGACCCATCCAGCCCTGGCAATGGTTTCCTACACATCAGGGAAAGCAGGAACACAGCATAGTTGAGTACATGCCCTCTGCAGACCAAGTCCTTCAAGACCCTCCCCAACTCTGACCCAGGCAGGCTGTCCCCACAGAAACATGAGCCACTAAATCCAAGGCCAGAGGAAGGTGGAAGGTGAGAGCAAGGGCCCAACGCAGAGGCAAGGGAAGGACTACAGGCGAACGCTCCAGGAACTATGTCCTTGTAAAGACTTATGGGACTGAAAAACTTCTATCATCTGCTCCCCCCTAAAAAGAAAAGGTCCAGATGCTGATGCGGAGACAGAGGGGACACTAGGACCTGTTTCAAAGCAGAGGCACCACAGGAATACATAGATGGGAGTTAGCTCACAGAGGCAGTAAGGGAAAAGGACCATGGAGAAAACTACCAGTTACCCACATGTGCTACAATGGAAAAGGACATAAGGTGAGAAAGGAATGTACAGGTTAAAACAAGGAAGCCGGGGCCAGAGGGATGGCCCAGGGTTGAAAAGTGCTCACTGTCCTCATTTGCTCTCTAGCACCCATGTGTTAGTTTACAACTATCTCCAGTTCCAGGGGATCTAAAACTTCTCACCTCCTTGGGCTCCTGCACACATGTGGTACATAGACATACAGGCAAGCATGCACATACATACAAACACATATACATACACACACTCTTGAATATTTAAACAAACAATGAAGCTAGCGACATTAAGGATAGAGACACAGATGCCTGCTACTAGGTTTCAGACAGTCACATGACTTGTGAATGGTCAGAAGGCTCTGAGAGCAAGGCCAGACACACTGACTGGCTTCCACAGTTTTCCGCCCCCTTAGGAACACAGGGCTAGGCACTTCTGCTTGCTAACACATTGCTTCTAATGCAGACAATTATAACCAAACTGCAAGAAGAACGGTGTCTAAGTAAGAACGACCATCCTATATACCATCCTGTATACCAGTGGCTCTCAACCTGTGGGCCACCAACCCTTGGAGAGGCAAACAACCCTTTCACAGGGGTCTCCTGAGACCACTAGAAAACAGACATTTACGTTGCAATTCAAAACAGCAGCAAAATTACAGTTAGGAAACTAATTTTATGGCTGAGGGTCACCACTACATGAGGAACTGTACTAGAGAGTCAAAGCATTAGGAGCGCTGAGAACCACTACTGTAGACAGATAGCCAAGATTTTGGCAGTTGTGAGAGGCGTGATTTAATTTAATTAATAGCACTGGGAACATCTTCAAGGTCAAAATAAGCTACCTGATGTAATCAGCCTTCTGGCAAAACCAGCCAGTAGCTAATGGCTGGGAGATAGAGTCAACAACTAACAAAGTCAGCGTCACAGATGCGCAATGGGGGCTGTGTATTTGTGGGGCTGGAGAGATGGCTCAGCGGTTAAGATCACTGGCTGCTCTTGAAGAGGACCTAGGTTTGACTCCCAGTATCCACACAGCACCTTACAAATACAGTTCCAGAGGATGTGACACCATCCCCTGGCCTCTGTAGGCACTATACCCACATGGTCATATACATACACACAGGTGAAAACACACACAAAATAAACATATATATTCATATCTTCCATACCAGGCATGGGCTGTACACCCATAATCAAAACATTTCTGTGGCAGAGGCAGGAGGATCAGGCACCAAAGGCCAGCCTTGGTCACCTAGTGAGACCAAGGCCAGTCTGAACTACATGAGACCCTGACTAAAGAAAAGTAACCCCTGTCCATGTTGTCATTCACATCCTGATTAGCATGCCACAATAATTCACTGAGAAGAAACAAGTCTTTTTAACAACTGTGAGTAGCTCCATGTGAAAAGACAAGGTTCTCACACAAACCAAATTTATCTCCCCATGGCACAGATCTATATGTACAAACTAGACCTATCAAACTCTTAGAAGAGGATGGAGAAGCCAATCTCTGTTACCTTAGATTTACAAAATTTTCGTGGATAAGGTGTGTGATAGCTAATCTTGGCTGGCAGCTTGACTGTACCTACAGTCAACTAAAACAGAAGCCCATGGTCATTCCTCTGAAAGATTCTGTTGTTCAAATCATCTGGAGCAGAAAAAACCCTTTTAGTGGGACACCTCACCCTCTAAGATAGAAGAACATAAAAGAACACTTTACTTTTGACCTGCTTGCTCTTGATTTCACCGGCAAGTCCATCTATTCTGTTGCTGAGGCAGTCCTCCCAGGATCAGAACCAGCGTTTTCAGGATTAAAATGCAGACTGAAGACCAGGAGCTCCCCATGACTCCTCCAGGGCTACAGCCCCAAACTGGGACTAATAAGACTTCCAGCGTCATGGACAGAGCAACTACTGGATTCTCAGCCTTCCCAGAGCAGGACAGCCGTCGCTATACTACTTAGACCACAGCCTAATAAATCACACACACATACAAACACACACACACCGCACACACATACACTATACATGTATACATTCATTCTATCAGTTCTTTTCCTTTAGAGAACCCCGACTAATTCAGGCCATCACAGGCAACAAGAGAAAGTGGATTTCTTCCTAATTAAAAACTTCTGTGGCAAAGGAGCAAAGTGCTTTGGTTTTGATCCCAAAGCCTCACCAGCTCCCAAAGGTCCTAGGTCACAAACCCAACCACAACATGGTACAGTTATTACAAACACAGCTCACAGAGCCAAGTTGCCTTGACTCCAATCTCAATAATACAGTTTACCACAGTCCAGTGAACTTACCGAGTGGCTTTGCTACGCTGTTTCTCAGAAGCAAGGATGACTGTGCACAGTGTCTGCCACGAGGGTTCCCGGGACTCAAATCAGGCCCTCGTGATGCTTCCTGGGGTAAACGGCAGCTTCGTTACCATTGTTCCAACACAACTTTCCTCCGGTCTTTTCCTCTACTTAAAATAAAATAAAAAAAATTATGAGGCTGTAGTTTTGCTCTGAACATCCCCTACAGACCAGACCCAATCAATCCAGGCACTAACATTGCACATTATATTATCAGGCTGAAACTTTCCGAGATTGTTAACACCTGGCCCTAAGGTAAGGATTTCCTCTCTGCTTCAGTCTTACAACAAAGTAGCAGATACCTCGACCTTCATTCACCAGTCTGTTCCTCGTCTGTGTTTCCTCTTCCTTGTCTCCACTTTAAAAAAATCAGTGTTATGCTGGGAATAATGGTCCTGACTATTGCCAAGACTGAGTCAGGAGGATCAGCCTGAGCAACTGAGACCCTTATGGAGAATTAAGGCATCAGTGGTAAAGCACTTCCTAAGAATTCACTAGGTCCAGAGTTCAAAGCACTTGTGGAGAAGTATAAAAATAGTATCCTGCTCGGGCCCAGTGGAGTGCAGTCCAAGGACAAACAAATTCAATCTACAGCTAACTTTGTCAAAGTCCGTCTTGGGATACCTCCAGAGTCTGCAGTCAGCTCTTCTTTCCACTAGTGAGTGTGACCTGGGGCAGAGTGCAAACTCCAGCAGTCGCCCTAGCCTGGGCTTCCGCAAAGCCTGTCCTGTCTGGAACCTCCCGGGCCCTGCATGTCCTTACCTCCCGGATCCAGCTTGAGGCCCAAGTCGCGCCAGCGCCCAGCGCACACTCTTGATCAGGTGTACCTTGTCGTTTGAGGGCGGGGCGGGTTTGTGGTGCCCGCCCGGCCCCCACCCCGAAACGTGACGTCATCTCTCCCTGGGCTCCAGTAGCAGCTGGCTGAAGCCTTGCGTCATCATTCCGAGCCGCGAGGAAACCGCGGACACGTCCGAGGCTTGAGACGATCTGAGACAAAGTTCTGAGCCCAGATGCTGTTTGGGGTTAGAGTTACAGGATTTCGTCCCGGTCGCCCTCGGTTAGAGCCCTCGGGCCTTCGGAAACCGCCTTCGGCCCAGGGCAGAGCTGTCCTGTTTTGGTCCAGACCTCTCGTGGCTCTGGAGGCACTCCCGGGAGAGGGGGACCGCGGCTCCTTTAAGGTGCACTTTACCCAGAATTGATTCTATTTTCCCGGGAGGCCTCCTTGCCAGGAACTCCTAGAATAGTGCTCTGATTGGCAGATTCGCGAAGTCACTGCGGAACTTCGCGGAGCACTCCTGGCTGGGCGTTTCTGAATGAGCAGCTGCTGGCCGGCTTTCATCATTGTTGTCCAGCCGCGGGACCTGGTGGCCACAGCATTAACCATTTCACAACTCCAGCCTCACTACACACGCTTTTCTTTTTCTGCCTCACAGGTCCTCTCTTCTGTCTCTTGGTATCTGCTCTACACCAGGATCCTGTCTCAGGGTCTGCTGGGGGCGGAGTGGAGATCGAAGCAAATAGGAAATTTAGGTCTCACATATATGAAATTTACAGAGATAGAACCAAACGGCACTTGGTTGTTTGCCGGAGGAAGCCCGGTTTCCTTTAAAGGGAGTAGTGCAATCAGGGGGAGAGAGAGATTCTGTATTCCATTTCAGAGACAGGTTTAGGGCATTGGGACCAGACACAAGTGGACTCTGCCGCTGTCGGCTGAGGCTGGGAGCTTCCTGCCTAATTGCGTAACTACTTTGTACTCAGCAATACCGCATTTATGGCCCTGACTCAGAACGGACTCGCAGTTACAGGTGTCGGTGGTGGAGAGGACTCACTCCTGAAAGAGGTCCTCCAACCTTCAGGAGCATTCTCTGGTACGTTTGTGCCTGCACACATTAGACACGTACAATACACTACACACACAATAATAATATTTAAGGCAGCACATTTGATATTTAAATAATGTTAAAGCAAAAATTTAGATATTTGCTACTTCAATAAATTTTAGTATGTAAGTATCAAAGGGAGGGCAGCCTAGAGAACGGAATTGTTCCCACCATTAAAAGAGAGAGAGCAAAGAGGGAGAGAAAGAAATGTAATCAGATAAACCTACAACAAATGCATCTTTTCCACTCACTGTGCACTTGTCACAGTGTCTCCTATCAACAAGCAGGGAAACCTGGCAGCAGCTCCCAACCCTGAATGTCCTGCTCTAGACTAGCCTCGAGGTTTCCAGAATTAGAGGAACATTCCGACCCAGTCCCCTTCACAGTGACTGAACAGCTGGTAGGAATGTCTTCTATCTTGCTAAGCAGTTAGAATGGACATTCTGTCTTCATCAGCATTTACCACTAGAACTCTGTCATTGTGCAAGGAGTCCTTGAGTCCATGAGGCCACCCAGAATGGCCTGCGAGTTAGAGAGTAGCAAGGTACCCACTAATTACAGAATTCGAATGTAGCCCAAAGTTTTGTCCAAACACAACTAACAAGAAGTCGGGTTCGTGTGTTAACATTAGGAAAACATTGGCCCCTTAGGAATTGCAGTTCAGATGGACAGTGGGGAGGCTGACTCCTTAAAATTAAGGTTTTCCTTGGGAACAATGGAATTGCTACCTGGGATGTGTTAGCCATGGTGACTTGCAGGCATATGTGGAGATCAGAAGTGTAAGGACAGTTATATGGGTTATTTGGGAAAGCAGATTCTTAGCCATGAGGACAATAAAAAGGATGGTGTCCCTCAGGCTGATGGCAGTTGCTGGACCGGATTCCTTAGGGAAGGCTGCTAGTGCGGTGCTGTGATCTCATTACGAGGCAAACATCACCTAGAACCATCCCCCAGCTCTCCTGACTCCATTTTGTTGGGAATTTATCGACATAAGTTAACTCCATTTGATTCACGTTTCAGGCTCCCTCCAGGAGTAAGGGAGAGATATTTCCAAGCAGTTGTGGGAGCAGGAGAAAGGGTCAGAGTTGCTGGTGGGTAGGGGCTGCTAAGATAATGGCTGAGGCAGTGGAGTTGGATGGGTGGAGAGAGAGAGCTGTTGTCTATCAGCTCCATGGAGAACAGCTGTCATTGCAGTAAGCAAGCATGTAGAGGACACTGACAAGGCATGTTGCAGGCTTCCCCTCCCACTTTGCATGTTCTCTTCCCCCCCTCCCCTTTCCCCTTCCACTCTCACAATTCTTCACTTCTCTACCTCTGTCCATCCCTTCTTCTCAGGGCAGGCTCAGCCGGTCTAGCTGTCATTATTTCACCCTTAGTTCTATGGTAGCCGGGTTAAAGACTTGCCCAGTCCAGTGTGATGGTGCACTGTTCTTGCAATACCAACACTAGGGAAGCTGAGGTAGGAGGATCACAAGTTTCAAGCCAGGCTAGCTGATATAACAAGATCTTGTCAAATCAGTCAATCTGTCTTCCTCAGCTCTGGCTTGGTTTATTGCAAGGTCTCTTGGTGGCATTTGTCTATGTTCTCCAGCTTCTCCCCAACTCCATGGCTACCTTCCCGAGTCTTAGGATACTCCCTAGCCTGTGTGTGGCAGAGAGTTCATTGGACACCTCTGTGTTGAACCCAAGGGACAATGAGGCTGCAAGATGGTGGTGAGAGGAAGAACTGGACCATGCTGTCCTCAGGTCAGACCGCTAAGATCAGAAGGGTTTCAAAGAAAGGCTTTGCTCTTGACTCGTTAGCTACTTCCTAAAATAAGTGTGATGGTGCTTTAGATGACTCAGGGGACAGCGACCCTGCGGTGTCTGCAGGAGCCTACCAGTGGACCCTCTCCTGCTCCCTGCTCCCTCACCTTTGCCTTCACCTCATTCCACGCCCCACCCCCATACTGCTGGTTTTTTAGTCGTTTATTCTGTTGGCTGTCACTGGCACCTGCAAGTATTTTCATATCTTTGTTTGGTGTTGGTGTTTGAGACAGTCTCCTGTAGTCTGGGCTGGCATCAAACTTGCCATGTAGCTCAGGATGGCCTTGAGCTCCTGATCCTTCCGTTGGGAATAAAAGTATGTACCAACACACTTGACTGTACATTGTCACAGTTTATTCTCACACTCTGGCCAGTTGTCTTTCACCATACCTTCCCTATCACCACCACCACTCCATAATCAAGTCAAGACTAACAGGAAAGTGATGGAGGGTGGGGGACTGTCACCACAGTGGAGAACACGGGGTGAGGATTCAGCACCACCCATGGCTGGTGACAGCACTGCCAGGACCACCCACACCAACCTCCTAGTTGTAAACTGTACAGCAGTGGGCAGCCAAAAAGAATGCTGGGTTGAAAGACGCACACGCAAAGATTGAAGTTTAGTCATGGTGAATGTTCCTGGTGGGCATCTGTGGAGGGAAAACAATCCCACTGCAAGCCCAGCCATGCCCTCCGAAGGGTCAGCAACCTGAAAAGAAAAATACCACAAGCTCTCAGGAGTCAAGAGCTTCTGTGGGAACAGGGGCGCACTGCAACCTAGCCTGACTGATTACTGCATATCTGATGAACTAGGGAACAAAGGGAACTGTACATACATTATCTGTTACAAGGGCTTGCTGCAGGACTTAGCACTAGCTCTTTGGCAAAGACATACAGATGTGTTTGCTCAGGCTGTTTACCTGGGTTGCTGCAATCTCAGGCAGCCTTCTCTCCATAATCCCAGCACCAGGTGGGAGAAGGGAATGGACAGCCATATCTTTAAACATGGAAGTCATAGAAACCACGAGAAAGCCCAGAGTGTGAGACAAAGTACAAATAGGCTTTGGGCCAGGATCCAAAGGAGAGATAGAGGGGGAAAAGAAAACAACTGCTTAGTGCCAAACCACAGATGTGATTCGGTGGACAAAGGGCTGCATAAAGGACACAAGGTCAGAAATGGAAACAGTCAGTTTACTGACAAAGGGAATGGAGATGGCTCAGCAATTAAGGGGTTCTCTTTAACAAAAGTGTCTTATTTCTGGGCACTTTAGGGTAAGTGGCCCAGAAATAAAGAGATCCAAAGAAGAATGTGTTGCTTACTTGCTTAATGGCATCCTCAGAGGGCAGATGGAAAGATTCCTCACCATTGCTGCTGCCGCTGTGGCCACACTGATTCTGGCCAGGCAGGAACTCAGCCCTCTGTCTATTCTGGATCTTGGCTGGTGTCCTTTCCTGAAGGCTAGGGCCCGCTTTTCCCAGTGGTCATTGCAGGGCATCTCTGTGCTCCCCAGGTCTCCTTCCATACTTCCTAACCTTGGTGACCTCCCACGTGCCACAAAGGATTCTAGAGCCATAGTGCTGCAAGTTATTGGTGCCCTTTCTAGAAGAAGGGGGCTGGAAACAAACAAAATGGGTATAAGAAGACACAGCACAAGAGCGAGAGAAATGTCTGGGAGGTTTCTCATTGGTGTGGGGAGCCCTGCCTAGAGAGGGACACTTTAGCCAACTCCTAATGGGAGAGAAGGTCTGGAAATGTACAACCCAGAGGGAAGACCTTAAGGCTGGGGTGGCTCTGGCTTGTTTGAAGAACCAAAGACCATGTGGCAGGACTCAGTAGGTGGAGAGAGAAGGCCGGGAGTGGGGTTGAGAGGGGAGATGGACTGTGTGACGCTGGGGTAAAAGCCATGGGCAGAGCAAACAGACACCCTCTTCAGCGGGATTGTTTCCCATAAGAAACCTGCAAGATCTTCTGCCAGGACACCAGCTCACATCACCTGGATGACTCTTCTTCTTCCCCAGGCTGTGACTTCTGGGTTTCCAAACTTTGCTCCAAACCTAAGCCTACAGGTTTCTTAGGTCTCTTTCACACTTTTTGTGACATGCTGCAATGAAATAGGAACTAAAAGATAATCCCAGCAGTCAGGAGGCAGAGGCTGGAGGATCACTAGTTTGAGGCCAGCCTGCCTCTGTAGAATTCAATTTGCCTAGCAGGAATGAAGGTATGCTATTTTCATTCAAGTATAATCATGCTTTTGTCTGTATGTGTCTATGAGCATGCACTATACATGAGTGCAAGTGAACATGGGAGCCAGAGGCAACATCCAAATCCTGGGAGCTAGTTGCTGGTGTTTTTGAGCTGCTAGATATTGGTGTTGGAATCTGAACTCCAATCTTCATGATTGAGCAGCAAATATTCTTTGATTTGTTTGTTTGTTTTCTTTTTTCAAGACATTTTCTGTGTAGTCCTGGCTCTCCTGGAATCTACTCTGTAGACCAGGCTGGCCTTGAACATGGAGATCTGCCTGCCTCTGCTTCCTAAGTGCTGAGATTAAAGATGTGTGCAACCACTGCCCAGCAGAGCAGCATGTGTTCTTAACAGCTAAGACGTTTCACCATGCCCTAGGAGTGGAGTGAACATACTCTAAAGAGACATTTGTGGCCTCTCATTTGGCTATCAGACCATTGAAAAGATGATCGCAAGCTGAGCCTTTAAGCCCACCATTCAGAAGACAGAGGCAGGCAGATCTCTTGAGTTTGAGGCCAGCCTGGTCTATGGAGCAAGTTTCAAGCCAGTTGGAGCTACATAGGGAGAGCTTGCTTCAAAGGGGGGAAAAAAGTGTGAACTAGGGATTATAGATGTATCACTGCTGCATGTCACAGGGGGTGTGAAAGAGACCTAAGAAACCTGTCGGCTTAAGTTTGGATCACAGAAGCCACCATCTGGGGAAGAGAAAGAGCCATGCAATTGATGTGGGCTGGTTTCCTGGCAGAAGATCAGGCAGGTTTCTTGTAGGAAACTATCCCACTGAAGCAGGTGTCTGCCCACAGCTCTTACTCCAGCACCATGCTTTGCTGTGTTGTGAGGAATAGTATAATCTCTGCATCATTTTCCCAAGCCCTGATTTGAGCATCCACCAATCTTGGTCTCCTGTTTTGTTTTGGTAGAGGTGGTAGGACATCTAGGCCCTCGTAACATGACCCTGTTATGGCTACCAGGGCCCAGGAAACTTTGGTAACAGAAAAATCCTGCCTTAAAAATAGATAAACAAACACACCCCCAAATAACAAACAACCACTTTATATTCTAATAGGAACTAAAACGAGGAGTGCTGGCCAGCTTTATACCAGCAGCCCTAAGCCAGTGAAGATTTTCTTGTAAACATTCATTTGCTGTGGAAAACTTTGTCCTTTACTTTTGATAATTCCAACAAATATGTGCTCTAGCTTGTTTTCCCCACTGTGAAGGCTTCGGTGACCTGGGGAACTATTTTGTTGGGTTCTGGGTCCTTTATTTGGACAGTCAGGCCTTCTGGAGTGTGGCTTCTGGGAAAAGGCACAAACCATTTCTCTTTAAATCGCTTGTCGCTGAGTTTTCTCATTCAGCTAGCTTCTTTGTGTCTTTGCATCTCTTCCCCCACACCTTGTTTTCCAGGCTCTATGGATATCGACTTGTCGGTCAGCCTCCTCTGCCAGCTGGTGGCCTCTCAGGGACAGTGTCTGTTTAGCCCTGTACCCTCAGTCCTCACAAACATCTGCAGCTAACATTGGTCACCATAGATTTTTGGCTGCTGCAACACTGCTAAACACCTTGAATGGGTTAGCATTACCATTCAGCAGGCTGAGGGCCTTTGCTCTAACTAGACAGAGAGCATGAGGATCAAAAGGAAGCCCTTCAAAGGCCCTCTGGTTTATGGCTTTTGTATGGTATCGCTTAGCATATGCTAACCATGAGTTCATGGCAGCACACAGCATAAGCAGCAGCAAGTGGCGCCCTCTAGTGTTACATCCTAAGGTTATGTGACTCTTAGCCCCGCAGTGACAAGTGTTACAGCTCTTATATAGGTCTAGAGGGTCAGAATTCCACAGCCTTATAGGGCACTAGAGTTACAGCTCCTGGGTGTAGGATGTCTGAGTGCCGTCCCCCTGGCTCTCAAGTCCGGACAGCTCTCTGGGATTCTTCAAGCAGCCTGTAGCTTTTCTCTGGCTCTTCACAGCCTTCCGCCCTTCAGCCTCAGTTATTTGCACACCCTCTGTTTATTCCCACTGTTCTGGTTTCTGTTCTGGCTGCCCTCTGCTACCACCCACTGCCAGCTCCTGCCACCCTTCTACGGCTTCCACAGCTCCACTCGGCCACTCCTGCAGTTTCCCCTGTTGCCACTCTGCTGTCTTTGCTGCTGATCCACTGCCACCTTCAGGAGCTGCACGTTGCTTCAACAGCAAGCAGCTGTGATTGTTGTGTAGCTGCTTCAAAGTGTCCACGGATGAGCCCGGCTCCCTCAGTGTCATAGTGAAACCCAGGAGCAGCAACAAGGTGAAACTTTTGCCCACATGGGTGTTGCCAACAGATTGGGAGGTGAGGCTGAGGGGTAAGGGTTTGGCTGTTTGGACCACAGAGCAGAGGCATGCTTGTTGAATGTGGGCTGATTAAACAAAACAAAAACCCCACAACTTTCACCTTTAAAAGGAATAATATCTAGCTTGGTCTGGAGTCAGATATGAGTGACTATGGTTTAAATACCATGTCCATACATAGTGACAGGTTCATGATGTTTTTCATATAACAGAATCCATAAAGTATTTTAAAAAACACACTGGTGGATACCAGCAGGTAGGTGATTAGAACAATGTGGGGAAATCGCTGTTACATGTTTAGCCTTTATGTTGGTGGAAGCTAATAGTTCGTACATCGCAAAATACTTTAACAAATACTTTTTTGGGGGACCTCAGGGAGCAAAGTAAGGACAACTCTGCTATAGTTTTCTTACGTTTTCTTACCACAGCCTTATCTTTTGGGTTGGTGGAAGGCAATGTTCTGCCACTTAATATATTCCAGAGATTTTAGTTTTAGTCAAAGGATTTGGGGTCACATGCAGAGGTAGGCAATGCATAGCTATGGACAGGCTAAACAATCGCCCAAGGTAAGGCTGGCGTTGGGTCTGCACTCCCTCTCTTCACCATCTTGACGTTCTAGTCAGCCAGCCTTGTAGAAACCTCCAGATAAATGTGGTTTTCTGCTGGGAGCATCGTTTACGTCTTGTTTGCTTAAGTAACAACACCCTCTCCATCCTTCTCTCTGTGTAATTAGCTTTGCCGTGGGAGAAGCAGAATACATGGGGCCAGATTTCACTTTGGGCGCGTGAGATGTACGAACAGCTCTTGAAAACTCTTATTCCCACGCCAGAAAGCAAGTCAGAGAGCAAGTGGAGAAAAGGCTGAGCGTTCAACAAGGCAGACTCCCTGAAGACGCAAACCGCAGCGGCGGCCTGCACTCCGCTCCGCCCTCCAAACTGACGCCTCACTGAAGGGTTCCGCCCAGCAGGCAAAATGGAGGGCGTGTCTTTTGGCTCTAACCCGCGTGACGTCAGCGCACTGCCGGGCCGCGTCATCTCAACGCGCCGAGCGCGCAGTCATGGCGGAGGTTGGCAGAGTGCCGCTGAGCGACCCTGGTGCTCTGCTGCCCGCAGGCTTCTGGGCTGCCGTGACCGTGTGGCTGGAGAGGCCACAGGTCGTCAACAAACGGCTGTGCGGCGTCCGCGTGGAGGTCCGCGGGAGCGCTTCTCGGCCCCGCGCCCAGCCGGAGTGCGGACCACGGCGTGGACGGGGACTCGGGCTGGAGGGGCATGACGCGGGGGAACCCGGACACTCCTCTCCCGAAGGAGAGCCAGGGTTGGGACCTAGGGCAATCCGCGAAGGCGATGCCCCTGCGGCTGACTTAGGCTCGCTGTGGGACCGAGTCTCCCAAAGCCTCATCCAGGACAATTCGGAAATGCTGGCCTTCCTTTCAGGCCCCGCATTCGGTTCTCAGCCTGAAGTCGCGCAGGAGCTCGATCTGATTCTCAGAACCGTCATCCCGAAAGCGAGTCCCCACTTCTCCCTTACAGTGCCGAAGAAAGAACTGGTGGTGCAAGGTGGGAGCTTGGTTGGAAAGAGTGCAAACAGAGTGAAAAGCGTTTCCTTGCTGAGACAGGGCCTTTTATGGCCTAGACTTTAATCTGTAGAGCCTGTTGGTCTCGAACCTGCCTCTGCCTCCCAAGTGCTGGAATTAAAGGCCTGCGCCACCACCGCCCAGCTCCAGCTTTGTACTTTCTAAGTGCTGGCTGTAATAGTGTACAAAGTGCAGAGCCCTTCTCCCCAGCGCTGGACATCTACTGAGGGTTGGAAAGCATCCTTCTCATATTCATTGCTGCTTCGTTATACTTCTAAGAGGTCTGTTTAGAGCAGCTATGACCTCTTGGCCTTTTCTTTTATCCTCAGATGTCTCCAATGGGAGGGTCACCTTTTTGCCCTTGGAAGAAGATGATGAAGGGAATTTGGAAGTTAAGATGAGCAACGTGTATCAGCTCCATCTCTACCACAGTGAGGGAGAATGGTAAGAGCTGGATGCTGCTGTGTTGCACCACTATGTGATGTTCTTCGTTGATGTCCCATCCCTGAGGTTCTGGAAGGTTCTGGGTTGCAGAAGAGGTCTTGGGTTGGTGAGATGGTCTCAGATGTATTCTGTAGTCACTACTCTCCTGGTCCCTGGTGCTGGTCCTGCGCTGGTGATTGAAGTGTAGTGGGAAAGCTGGGAGAGGTGTCTGACATCCGTAATCCCAGCCCTCAGGGAGGCAGAGGCTGGTGGGTCTCTGTGAGTTCGAGGCCAGCCTGATCTACAAAGGGAGTCCAGGACAGCCAGGGCTACACAGAAACCCTGTCTCGGAAAAAAAAAAAAAAAAAAAAACCTGAAAAGCAATGTCCAGAGTGCCCAATCTCTACATTCCAGCTGGCCTTAATGGTCTACAGCAACTAGTTGGGGTTTGATGCTAGTCTGCTTTCTGTTGCTGTGGCAGAATGTCCAAGGAAGTCAACTTGAGGTTTCAGGGCCAGTGAGATGACTATATGCATAAAGGCACTTGCTTCAAGTCTTACAATCTGAGTTTGATCCTCAGAACTTACGTGTTGGAAGGAGAAAACCAACATGTTCTGTGAGTTGTCCTCTGTCTTTTGCAAGCACACATGCATACACACACATAAAGATACAGCTAAATGTATATAATATTAAAAGGGTCTTAGGTTTTCATATGTGGTTGCTCCCCTCTTTGGTTTTGGGGCCTGTGGTGAGGAGCTAGGAGCATGTGGTAGAGTCAAGCCTCTCACTCAGGACAACCAGGAATCAAGAGGGGCCAAGGACAAATTCTACCCTTCCAGAGCCCCGTTCCCCCACAACTCCCTACTTTTCCAACAAAGCCTCACTCTCTAAGCCCCCACCGCCTCCCTTCCCCCCCAGTAGCCCTAAGTTGAGTCAGTCTGTGAGTTAGCTGTTGATGAGGTCAGTCCTCTTCTGGTTCACTCACCTCCCAAAGGCCCCACCTTTGAACTCAGCCAAATTGGGGACCAAGCCTTCAACACAGGAGCCTTTGGGGGACTTTTCAAATCTGGAACAAATTCGTGTGAACTCTAGTCCCATCATCATTCTGTTTCTATATCTCTGTCCGGAGGAGTGGGTGGCATATCCTGTCAAAGTGTAGAGCCTGCTTAGTATAACATGCAGGCTTCTCACTCAGGGGAACACGTGCCCATTATGTGCCTAGCCAGCCCTGGGTTTGGTCTTAACAACATCAGCAGCATGCACACACTCACCCGCACATATATACACAGGGAGAGAGAAAGGATGTCACAATTACTACTCTCTCCTGGGAAATAAACATCTAACTTAAGAATAAGATTTGAAGCCAGCTCTTCTCACTGGTATTTCTCTTGTTTTTGAAGGTTCATATCTGTTTTAATTTTCTGTCCAGAGAGGTGGTACTCGGATGGTGTTGTCTATCCCAAGCCGGCCTGGCTTGGAGGAGAACTGCTGTCCAAGCTGGCCAGATGGGCCGTGGAGAACAGGAAGAGCGAGTTTAAAAGCACACTTTCCCTGGTGTCCATCCTACGGTATAGCAGGATGTACCAGGAGCTCAAAGAGAAGTACAGAGATATGGTGAAGGTAATGTTAGCAGCACATCCATGGTCCCCTCATTGAACAGGTGATGTGGCCAGTGCATGCCAGGAAGACTGTTATGACAACATGAACTTGAGTTAGTCCTTGCATTAAAAGGCAAAGTAGCCAAAGCAACAGACTTAGAACCTCAGTGATTCATTATAGAGATGTGATTTGGGTCTATCTATACAAGCTGGGCTCCCCTCTCCTGAAGACCCTGGCCCTTGGGGGTAAACTCTCAATACCTTTAAGAACACACTCCTGGTTTTCAGCTTTTAAATTGTTCCCAGAACATGGTTTATCTATTACATCACTCACTGTACCTGTCTGTTCTGGCACAGCTGACTCTTCAGGGTGCCTTGATTGGCCTTCCTGTCAACAGAGCCTGGCCCTGAACAGTTAGCCCAGTCTTGAGTCCCAGTCCATAGCTCTCTGCACCATTCTTACCATTTCTTTGTGTGAGTGCTTGCATGTATATGTGTGTGAGATGCATGCACCCATGTGTATACATGTATTGTCCAAGGAGAATGCTACTAGGCCTGCTCTGTTACTAGGGTTTGGCAGTCAGCAAGCCCTAGTGATCTCCCCATTTCCAAAGTCCCAGGGCTGGGCTATAGGGGCCCACATGGCTTTTTAGGTGGGTGCTGAGAATTTGAACTCTGATACCCATGTTTGCAAAGCGAGCATTTACCCACTGAGGACCTGCCCTCCCTTATTTCATTAGTCAGTGCCTCTATCCAGATAAACTGAACACATTCTGTTTCTTACAAGCACTGTAATAACTTTTTTTGTATGAAGCACTTATAAGAAATAACTGATTTTTGCTTTTGAAATTATACCTTTACTTATTATATGATTAGTTTGGTTTGACTTAGGCTGTTTAGAGATATTTTAAGTTGTTCAAGGTAACATAATTTACATAATCTTTGAAAACACTTTAGGTTTGGCCTGAAGTAACTGATCCTGAAAAGTTTGTCTATGAAGACGTGGCCATCGCTACGTACCTGCTGGTAAGATGCTACTAGTTGGGTGTGAAGCATTCATCAGATCGGGACCCATGGTTTGCCCTGCTGTGAAATGATTTCGCATCCAGCATGACTCCTGCATGGGCACAGAGCACACGTGAATCAGGAAGCTGGAAGGCAGATGAGGCAGGCGTCAATGAGACACAGTTGTCATTGTGGAGGACCAACTCTGCAGGGCCATCCAGCTGTGGGCAGGGTCTCTCCCACCTAGTCTGTTCTTAATTTTCTGCTGGCCAGCTCAAGCGGACACGTCTTTAACTCAATTCCCTTGGTTTTCTCATCTGTAAAGTATTTAAACTAGAGCCTCCCAGTTTCCCTTACACTTGTAGTTCTCTTAGTTTAGAAAACAGGGATATTTTGGTTGTCAAAGCATGCAGTAGTTGAAGGACAAGGAGAAAATATGATGAAACCTTGAATCATCTTGGAGTACTAGTGCCTAGAGATGACCACTGGACATGCATGCTCTTTTTCTGGTGCTGGGGTGGGACCCAAGGTCTCATATGTGCTGGGCTCACTCTACTATGGGTACCACTGAACTGTACCCTAGCCCTGAATGAATTCAGCAGCAGGGGAAAACAGAGGGGGAGCCTAGTGTCCTCAGGACCAAAGTCCCTATCTGTTCTGCTTATTTGTGTCACTTTCCTAGGAGCCCTGGGGTCTTAGAAGAGGTTTCTCCACCCTTCCCATCCTCAAGTGGCTATAGCATTTGGGTCCTTTTTCTTTTTCTTGGGCTGGAACCCAAGATCCTCACATATGCCAGGTAAATGCTCTGCCACTGAGCCATTTATCACCAACTTCTTTTCTAAAATCTTGAGACAGGATTCCACCAGGTTTCCCAGGCAAGCCTTGAGCTTTCAGTCGTCCGTCCTGGGGGAGCTGGGATCACAGGCATGTGCCATTACCCCATTAGGATTGTTCTGGAACAGAATAAGTCAGCATGTGGGTTGGCTTTACTTCGTCTTTTTTCTCAGATTCTATGGGAAGAGGAACGGGCTGAGAAGGGAGTCACCACCAAGCAGTCCTTTGTGGACTTGGGGTGCGGAAATGGCCTTCTGGTCCACATCTTGAGCAACGAGGGGGTAAGTAGAGTTCTCTTGCCTTTTCTCAAGGTTTCTCTGGGTTGGGCAAAGGGGCTCTCATGTTTCTTAATTTTGTTTTTAATTATTTTAAGGCAAGATCTCACTGTGTAATTTGACTGCCTAGAACTTGCTTTGTAGTCCTGGTTAACCTCAAACTCACAGAGACCCACCTTTCTCTGACTCTAGAATATGCAGCCATAGCCAATTCTAACGTTTCTTGATGCTGCAGTCTAGCTCTGTGGTGCCCAAAACTTCAAGAGCTTGGGAAGCTGGGGTCTATAGAGAAGGCATTTGCAGTGGCGATCTTGTAAGGACCCGGAAGCCGGGTGTAGGGGTGACAGGAAGGTTCCATAGCCCTCCTCCCAAGTGGGGAAAATGAACAAAGTTGCAGTCAGGGGTGCAGGGACCTTGATGGGGCTGATCACAAGCTTGCCTTCCCCTGCGGGTTTCCTGAGCACTGGCCCTAGACATGTTCTTAGGGCACAGGCCACTGCGGTCCCTTTTGAAGGTCTCTGGTGTGATCAGTGGTGGGGTACAGGTTCTCACTAGCCAGTGTTACCAAAAGCTGGGAGCTGTGCCTCCCACAGGCCCCAGGCATGCCCTGTCCTTCCTGTGCAGCAGCAGCAGTCCCTGCAGAGTTTTATTTTTGCTAACTTAGCCCAAAAGCAACTCATGATTTCAAAACTTTCATTTCAGCATCCAGGCAGAGGGATTGATGTCCGAAGAAGAAAAATCTGGGACATGTATGGACCCCAAACTCAGTTGGAGGTATTGTCTCCCTTCCCCCAATGTGTCATCTGTACTTCTAGTAAGACTTGTCCTGTAGAGTCAGCTGTTGGCAGGAGCACCTCAGGATTGAGCCTCCACTGCCCCAGACACTGCCCACAGCTGTTACTGCTTCATTTGCAGCAGAAAGTACAGTTTTAGAGACTGTTACATTTTCTGTTGGCTTATCTCTTTTCCAAATTAGGATAAGATGACAAAGGCTTAAGGGTCAGGGAGCTCATTGCCAGCCCCTCTGCTCTTACTCTTCCTTATGTATTCATGGTTGTTTTCCCAGGGAGTCATAATTGCTTGTAGCTTCACATTATAGGAAATTTAGCCAAGCAAGATGATGAACTCCTGTAATTCTGACACTTGGGAGGTAGAGGCAGAAGGATCAGCCTGGGTTTCATTTCTACCTTAAATAAAGGTAGAAAATTGAGAAATGTTTTTAGGGCTGGGTATGGAGCCATATGCCGTTAACCTCAGCTCTTGGGATGCAGAGGCAGGCAGATCACTGAGTTCTAAGCCAGCCTACATACATAAGCAAGTTCAAGTCCAGCTAGTGCCAAATAGTGAGACCTTGTCTCCAAAAAGAAAAAGTTTAGTCTAAGGTTTGAGGCCTGTTGGTAAGCTGGCGGGTGTACAGAGAGCCCCTGCCGGTGGATGTTCAGCCCATGCTGGGTGTGAGACTGACAAGCAGCAGGAGTAATTTGGCAGATGTTAGTGTTACTGTGTCCGTGGGTCTTACCCTCTGCTTGGTACAAACTTCAAACTATCCCAGTAGTAAGTTCTGACTGAAGGAAGCGCTGATTGGTGTGAAAGGCTTTCAGGGAATGTATAGAGGTTTGTTTTGAGCTGTTTATTAGGGATCTCCAGGGCCTGCCTCAGACCATTCAATAACTCACGTGACTTCCCCTTCTAGTTTCAGCACCAGTGGTTCTAGTGTTGAGTGTGCAGGTGGAAGCTGGCTGTGTTTCTGGTGCGCTTTCTGCCTGAGTCTGTGGCTTTTAGGTTTTGATGGAAGCTGCGTGCTGCTGCTGCTAATCGTTTGTTTCCAGGTGCAGTTGTGTGATTTATGTGGTAGCTGTCTAGAAGCCCCATCCATTGTGGCTTAAGCTTCTTTCCAACCCCTGTTCAGTGGAAGTGTAATTGGAATCCCTTGTTAGTACAATGCAATGATGATCTCAGATTGTCTTTAAGTTTGTGCATAAAACAGGACGGTTGCAATTTGCTATATTCAGAAGGCCCCTTCTAAAGCAGGACCCTGTGGCCTGGTAATGGCAATCCAAAGTATAAGTAAGTTCTTGAATCATGAGGAGACAAATGAGCAAATTTAAGTACAGAGTAAGTGGAATAAATGCTGCTAACGGTTTGTTGTCCTGTGCGGTCATGCACTTGGCAGTTGGATGGTGAATGTATCAGCATCTGTGTAAACAGTACCACCAGCACCAGCACCATGGTGGTTCCAGCTCTTCTGCTGTGAGGTCTGGTATAGGGAGCTAACCCTCCTACCGTGAGGGCTAATGTAGTGACATCTCTGAGATGGCACTCGTTAGTTCAAGATTGGCTGCTGGCCACCAGGAAGGGCGTTGTACAGATACTCAGGAAGGGCAGTGTGGGTGAGGTGTCATTGCTGGAAGTTCATTGACAGAATAGTCTAGAACTGGGCAGACTTACTCCCTCTCCTCAGAGACTGGTCACCAGCTCTCACTCTGTTGGCTGCTTTCTGTGTTTATGCAGGAAGCAAGTTTTAGTCATCACCCAGAAAAGTGCCCTTTTAGGGGACCCTAAAAGTTGCTAGTGATTTGTGTCTTTGGGGACCAACCATGGGCAGAATAGTCACCTTCTTCTCTTAGTAAGTTGGACACAGAGGAGGCCCTGGAGGGTCATGGGATAATTGGACTGTGACCCTGGAGGGTCATGGGATAATTGGACTGTGACCCTGGGTCATGGCCCAGAGCTTCTGGTGCATGTACTGACTAGTTCATCTTGTGTGGCATTTTTAAGGAAGGTTCCATCACCCCGAGTGACAAGACCCTGTTCCCTGGTGTTGATTGGCTGATTGGTAACCATTCTGATGAGCTCACCCCCTGGATCCCTGTCATTGCAGCCAGGTGAGTGGAGACACAGATGGCTGTTTCCTCCTGTGCTCACTTAGTGGACCCTAGCTGTTGTGGCAGTGGGGCATTTGACATGGTAACGCAGTGTTGAAATGACGGTAGCATAGAGATATTGAGTAACTCTAAATCGACCTGCTTTTCTTCGAAATTGTGGCCACTAGAAAACCTACACCAACCACGCGGCTCCTCTCATGTTCTGCCAGCCACCACTGATCCCAGCTGTATTATCTCTACAGCATTTCTAACCCATGTTCAAGAGTATGTGCTTCATTTTTTGAAACTGTTCTTCTGATTTTGGAGGATTTGGCTTCAAGGGAAAACTCTTTCCTTAGACCCATTGCAGCAATCTGCACTCTTACCTTAGACAGCACTCTAAGGAGTCTGAGATACTGGCTGTGCCTTCAGCTGTGCCTCCTTTAGTCTTCATTGGGCCTCTCCCACTTTCAGGACTCTGAGCTGTTTGTGCTCCTAGCTCCACACCAGGTCAAATCTGAACTTACCTCTGCTGTGCCTGTCTTGAAGTTCCTGCTCCAGAGAGCTGAAGTCACAGTGGACCAGAGTAACTGCTCAGGAACATTATCTTTTATTAACTTGTTTCTCTTTTATTGACATATGATGTGCCGCATGGTTTTTAGAGATCCATGGGAAAGAATCCCAATATGATGGCTATTGGGAGAAAGGTGCCAGCCTTGGGTCCCAGCACACTGAAGGTGGAGGCAAGGAAGTCAGGAATAAATAGTGCATTTGAGGCCAGGTTGGGCCAAAACAAACAAACAAACAAACAAAATTAACCGAATAAGAATAGAAGACTAGCAGGAACAGCTTAGTATTCAGCCTGTGCTGCTTGTGCATGCCGTGGTAAGCCTGCTTATCTGGGTCTGTGTTGACCTCCTCAGGTCTGCCTAGTCTCTAGCTGGGCTCCTCTGGTCACGCTGGGTCTCTGCTGGGCTTCTGATGATTTCCTGGCTTTTTTTTCTTCCTCCTCTAGGTCTTCCTACACCTGCCGGTTCTTTGTCCTGCCCTGCTGTTTCTTTGACTTTGTGGGGCGATACCGGCGGCGGCAGAGCAGTAAGACCCAGTACCGAGAGTACCTGGACTTTGTGTTGGAGGTGGGGCTTTCCTGTGGCTTCCACGTGCAGGAGGACTGCCTCAGGATCCCTTCTACCAAGCGGGTATGTGCCAGGGCATGTAGAGAGCCAGGGAGTACATGTGTGCTCTGCCTGGGATTCCTTTGGAAGTCCTTCAGGGTTCATTCTCAACTGGCATCTTTCTCCCAAAAGGTGTCTGTGTTGGCAGGTCTTGATCCTCTGAGTTGCAGAAGGTTCCGTCTGGGGAGACTTGTGTTTCACACATGCAGTTCCAATGCTCCTCATAACCAAGGATGCTCATACAGTCTCTGACCCAGTGTTACAGCTGGGTAGTGTGAGTGGTGCCTGGTAGGTGCTGGGCAGCCACCCAGCAGGTGGGGATCAAACACATGAGATGCTGCTCTGCTCCAAGATGGCAGGGCCAGGTGGCTCTAACGGGACTCCATTGGCCTCTTTGCTGGTGTGCATCCTGACTCTGGCGTTAATGGCCAGAGGGAAAGTGTGGAGGAAGTTCCTCAGATGCATTGGGCAGCCGCATTGTACTGAGTGTCAGTGCCAGCAGGTTAACATGCAGCCTCAGTCTCTCACAGACTCCCGGAAACCTTCAGAGGTAAATTGTGTCACTGTAAAATGAATGAGTTTGTATATAATAATTAAATCAGGAAATTATTAAGGTGGCAGTTACTCTTTAACCTGCTATTTTATAAATAAAAAACACAGAAATTTGTTAAATTTATAGTAAGCCTTAAAACACCAGGGATGGGCAGATATCAATGCTCTTAAGCTATCTTGTCTGCGTCCCAGCCAAAAATCCCCATAAATGCTTGTACACGTTTCACTTGGGCTCCTTCAGCTTCATCAGGCCAGTCCTCAGAGCCAGCTGCTCTTGGCCATGTGCTCCTGGCTATAACACAGGGCAGCTGCTCCTTTCTTCCTCCTTGTTCTTCCCTCTTCATGGTCCTTATGTGACTCCACAGACCTGTGAGCCTTCCCTTCTCCTACCTGTCTTCTGCCCAGCCCAGCCTGGCAACTTTATTAGCCAGTCAGAAATAATCAGGGAGGCAACATCTACACAATGTTATTTTGGATTCTTGAGAATTTGCTTATAGGACAATAAGGATCTTGGGTGACAAGCAATTAACATGTGAATATGTAGTAGCTCCAACTCCCCAACATGTCACCCTTGGCCCAGCAAGACTATCCAGAAGTATTTAGAACCCTGAGCTAATTTACACCTTCCTTAGTTCTGCATCCACATTCCTCACTAGCTTTTTGTTATTATTTTTAAACCATTTCTGTTGATATCTGTTTAAAAAATAAGGGTTTCAGGGCTGAGCGTATAGCTCAGAGGGGAATGCTTCCCAGCAATGCACTAGGCCTTGGATTCCGTCTGTAGTACAACCAAAAGGCTAAACTAAGGGGTTTTCCTTATGACAGATTGCTAAAACTATATCATAATTTGTTCTTCAGCACAAGAGTGCTCCGTGAATGTTGAAATTCAGTGTCTCTTACAACATAGGTCTGCCTCATTGGGAAATCCAGAACATATCCACCCTCTGCAGAGGTCTGGATGGATGAGCAGAGAACACGGTACCTACACAGCAGACAGGGCCACCCCCAGAGCCTGCCCAGTGAGAGACATGCATCTTCTGCACCCCAGACTGCTGCTCACGATGCTGGCCACCAAGACTGTCACAGGACCTTCGCTGCTGGAACTGAGTGCATGTCTGAGGGCCTGGCTGCCGATCGAGGAGCAGAAGCCCGAGCCACAGGGCTCTGGGCACCTGGCTTCAGCCCTAGAGAAAAGGCCGAACGTGTGAGGAATTGTGCTGCCCTCCCTCGAGACTTCATTGACCAAGTGGTTTTACAAGTGGCAAATTTGTTGTTAGATGGAAAGAAGTTAAACACGGGAACCTCTGAGGATGGGAGTCTGAAGACCTGGAATGGAGGAGGTAGGCCCCACCCTCAGGGCGGGTTCATTTGTTAGCATGGACTCCAGGTCTTCTGTAGAGTGAGCAGCTGTCCATAGTTGCTGTTCAGGGGAAGACGGCAGAGGCCAGGGCTGCTCATTGTTTACTTCTTAGTAATGATACAACCAGAGACAGGTCACTGAGTGTCAACACCCCCACTTCCTTGAGTGCAAATCCAATACTTTAATTCTCTGAAATCCCTAAATACTGTCTCTCATGGGAGAGACAGTTGTGTCTGATTGTTGGCTGGTTCCTGCACATTTGAGAGAAACAGGCAAAGTAGGCTTACTGGTGCACACAGTTGAAGCTGAGCTTTCAGCTGCACCCCTTCCTTCCACCTGTGACCACCAGAGGGCGGTATGGGGATGTCTGCTGACCAGAACCAGGACTGCACCTGAAGCTGGGTGTGTTGTCTAGTTCTTGCCCCACACAGGTGCAGGTGACCCAGCATAACTTAAAGCAGAGTGGCAACACTCCCCCATGCCACATCCTATTGTGACTGCTGAGTCCAGGTTATGTTTATCCTCTCGCCTCCCACATATGACATGGCAGGATCCTCTTTTATGTTACCCCCCAGAACTAACCTGGGATACTCTCCAGGATATTAGCCAGAGTGGCCTTGGCTCAGATGGCTATGTAACTTGAAAACCCAGCACTCTGCGGTTTGGGGCAAGCATCACTGTTTAGATGCTAATACGGTATCTTTGCAGAGGGGCCCAGGCAAGGTTTCCTAGCCAGGCTGGAAGAACAAAGGGCAGTGCTGGGTTGGCAGGGCAGGTCTGGAAGTTTCTGAGTGTGCTGTGCAGCAGAATCTCTGGTTTACCCAAGGAAGTGATAGGAATTGGGGGCCTGTTGGGCTGTCCCTGGGATGGAAAGCCCTGAGCCTGCTGGATTCTCCTTCAGACCTAGGTCCAGAGATGGCTCTAGGGACTGGATCTCATCCTGCCTGCTACCAAGAAGAGCACCAGGCATCATATCTTTCCTGATAGGTGACTGGAGGCCTGGGCATCTCCCTCAGTAAGCCATCGCTGGAAACTGGGAAGGAGGCTCTCAGGTCTGGGTCGGGCAGCGCAGCTCCTGCCTAACTGACAAGGCTGTGGAGGCTGGGCCGTCCTTAGCCTCCAGCTTCACTGGGAGACACAGCTGTACTGCAGGGTGTAGGAGGTTCTTGAAAAATACCCAGGGACCCATTATCATCTTAGTTGGACTAGACTTCATTGTCACTGGGTCTCATCAGGGTTTTTCACGTACGAGCAGAGTCTTGATCGGCACTGTGAATGGGAGCGCCCTCGCTGTGATATCTGCAGTTCTGTGTCACACCTCCCACTCGGTCCCACCCATGCTTGGCCCACGTGGGCAATGCTCTCAAAGCTCTAATGGCAGCTTGGCCAAGAGACAGAGCTAGAGGCTTTCCTATTGGTCCTGACCCCTAGCTCTGGCCTAGAGCTCATTTGTATGGTACGAAGGATGTGGGGTCTGAGCCACCCACCAAGCATTGGGTAGACTTACTTGATGCACAGCCTGCACAGTGGAAGCATGTGGTACTGCACGTTGGCACACTGTCCCTGGCTGGGGTGACTGTGCCACCAGCATGTCCTGTGGTTGTAAGATAATAGATTCATGAAACTGCACAGACAAGGTCCTGTAACTGAAGCATGCTTGAAGCTGCCAGATTGGCTTTGGCTTCAGGAGCTGACAGTCTCTGCTGGTTACAGACTTGTAATCTGGGCTGTTTGCGGAAACCCACTTTCCCACAGGGAGCCTTTCCCTGGCAGAAGTGGCTGCGGAACTGAACCCAGAGATGCTGCGAAGGCTGAAGCAGGAGTGTGGAGGCCTGCAGACCCTGCTCAGGAACAACCATCAGGTGTTTGAAGGTAAAATCTATAAGGTCACCAAACACTGTCCATCCTGTTTGTCTCCAGAATAGGTTCCTTCCTGCACATTCTGTAGCACTTTGCTTTCTGACCCACATGGAGGGAGTTATGATACTTAAAGGGCAGCCTCGATTTTCAGAAGTGCCAGCTGGATAGTATGGCACCCCTGTGCACACCCAGGCCACCACCAGCCTGTATCCTAGGGTGAGGCCATAGCCACCCTTCTCTCTTGACACTCCCCAACCTCTGCTTAGACTCCCTGTGCCTTGGTCCACATGGCTCCTGTCTGGCTTATGCCCCTAAACTCCCATTGCTTCAGATGCCTATTCCTCACACAGGGCAGGTGGTCAGTATAAAGCCTGCTGGCTGCATTTTGTGTCACCACAAGAACATTGGTTTACCTCTGCCACCTGCAACAAGAAGCACGGGGAGCTGTAGAGCCCACTAGGCAAACTGGGGACATGAGCCTTCTAGTGTCTGCTTGATACTTCCACCCCGTGGTCCTAGCACAGAGACTCCGAACTGAGTGGCCTTCCTGGTAAACTGAGGCTTGGCTCTGCTCCAACACTGGATTCCATACTTCCAGAGATAAAAGGGCCCATTCTGTATGGGTTGTGGCTCAGTCCCTGTCTTTCGTTTAAGGGTGGAGAGGGGAGCGTGACGGTGTCTACCCAGAGGCCTGAGGTGTAGGCAGTGCCGTGAATTCATGAGTGTGTAGGAATAGCGCAAGGTGAAAGTTGCTGCAGGCCCTGAGTCCTCTCGCCAGCCCTCTTCACGGAGCACTCATGCTTCATGGCTGTCTTAGTTGGGTTTACTGTTGCTGTGATAAGCAGCTTGGGGAGAGAAGGGTTTATGGCTTGCATATCACAGTCCATTGTGGAAAGCCAAGATAGGAACTCAAACCAGGTGGAAACCTGGAGGCAGTAATTGATACAGAAGCTGTGGAGGAGCGCTGCTTATTGCTTTGCTCTCCATGGCTTGGTGCAGCCTGCTTTCTTATATAGAACCCAGGACCACCAGCCCAGGGGTGGTTCTACCCACAATGGACTGGGCCCACCCACATCAACCACTAGTTAAGAAAATGCCCTACAGACTTGCCTGAGAGACGGTGTGCACTGCCTCATATATTTGAGCACAGATGTGTGCTCCTCCCATGTACATGAGAATATGATATCAGGTGCTCCTGCATAATGTATTTGAATGTGTGTGTGCTCACTGCCAGTATATGTACACATGGGAACATGGGTGTCAAGTGCTCTCCTGTGTGCGGGTGTAGCTGTGTGTCTGCACACCTTGGATGGTCCAGTTGTCCTTCGGAAGTTAAATATGGTTCTGTCCAGCTAACTGGACTTCACTTGGGTGAGTGCTGCTTGTGGGTAGGTGCAAGAATGGCCTGATACATCCCCCTGGGGGGCGTTGCCGAAACCAAGAGGCCCACGCCCAGATGTTCAGATAAGCCGCCCAGTGCCTGGCATCTGTGCTTACTTAGAAAGCTTTAATCAGGGGGCTGGAGAGATGGCTCCATGGTTAAGAGCACTGGCTGTTCTTCCAGAGGTCCTGAGTTTAATTCCCAGCACCACATGGTGGCTCACAACCATCTGTAATGGGATCTGATTTCTTCTTCTGGTGTTCATGAAACATCACTCATATACATAATAAATAGATAGGTAGATAGATAGATACATTGCTCATATACATGATAGATAGATAGATAGATAGATAGATAGATAGATAGATAGATAGATAGATAAGCAAGCTTTAATTAGTTAAAATACTACAGCCTGAGGGTTCTCTGTTTCCCACATGTTTTCTTTGACTTCATAAAGAACCATCTCTTCTGTCCAGTGTAAATACGTGTGTATGGGGTTAACTGCTTTTCTGTGCAGTTAGCTTTGAGGGAGGCCAGTTAGTTTTGGAATCGTTTCTGAGTAGAAGGCTTAGGGATCCAGTACCACGTGGGCATTCTCTTTGCGGTCATACAGAAAATATGTGCTGAATCTGGGGCTTATCTCTGGATGGAGTTTTGTTTTGTTTTGTTTTATTTTAAGCTAATGTGGCTCTGGCTGATCTGGAGGAGTGTGGGCTCCTAAGAAACGTGCTTTCAGATGCTTAAGGTCAGCTCACGTGAACACTGTGTCCTTGCCATGTCAGAACTGACCCCACCTTGGCTCCACTCCTACCTAGGGCCTGCAGGATTGTGTCTTTCTGTCTGCTAGTGAAGTAGCTTCCTCATCTAGAGTACTTGGACATAGCCCAGAGGGGTTGGTGACTTACCCAAGGTCTTCAGCGAGGCTGACAATCCAGGGCAATTGAGACCCTGGCCCTGGTGCTCTTTCTGTTCCCTGGTTCTCAGTGTGTGCTAGTGGAGCATCTGGTGAGTGGAGAGTTCTCTGCTTCTCTGCAGTCCTACAAGTCCCCCAGCAGGGGGCATGAGTTGGGGGGTTGGGAAGGCAGCAGATTTGTTCCTGTGATTCCATTTCAAATTAGTAGCACATTTCCTAGAGGAGAGCTGTTAGCTGTTAGCTGGCTGGCATGTACCCTGGAGGGCCGCCCCTCTGGCTCCTGACACCAGCTTTCCAGATGATGGCATTGGGGCCGACAGGGAGCTGCCTGGCATTCCTGGTATAAACTGAGTGTTAGCACACTGTGCACACTAGATGCCTGGCTATCGCCCTCTCCAGGCTTCTGCTATTACTGCTCCCTTCTGGTCTTTATACTTACAGACTGGGCTGATCACATGACCCTTACAAATAGTGCCCTAAAGTGTAGCTAGGCATGCTGCTAGCTCATAGCCATCTAGGGAGTTCTCCTGCTGGCCACCATATCAAGAAAGGATGGCAGACTTCATGTCCACTGTAGCTTGACCTCAGATTGCTTAAATATGTGAGAACTTCCCGCAGGGACAGGAGCTCCTGGCCACTTACAAACAAGTGTCCTGCTGCTTCTGAAAGATGCACAAGTTCAGAGAGTTCTGGGCCCACAGTGACTGAGTTGTGCCTTATGGTGCACTGGGAGGCTCTGCTCTGGGAACGTCTCTTGGAGTGTCCTGAAGTGACCCCAACCTGGGCTTTAGTTCAAGAAAGACAAACCTCAGCCCGAGGGAGGTGTTGCATGTGGTGTCACTTGACCCTGGGGGCTTCAAGTAATCTCTGAAGACGAAACCCTCTCTGTGTCCCAGGTGCTATAGGGTCCTCTCAGGACTCATTGCTCAGGTTTCCAAGGGAAATATTTACTTCCAGACTGCTGATGGCAGCAGCCAGGCTCACTGGAGCCATAGCACAGAGGATCCCAGAGCCAGCAGGAAGCTGCGTTCATTCACATACAGTCAGTTCAGTTCAGTTCAGTTCTGGGAGTCAGTGAGCCAGACTCCCTCAGTGAAGCATTTTATTCCTCCTGCCATGCTGGCTGCAGGTAGAAGCATGGGAGGCCGGAAGGTTTGGTTGCTTTGGCTGAGTTTCACATGGAGCTGTTGGCTCCTCAAAGTGAAGTGTCGGATGGCAGCAGGCCACACTGGCCATTTCCTGACTAGTATACATTGTGCATCTAAGTTCCATAAGGCAGGACTCATGGCTGGAGGCCTTCACCTTGACCCGGTGTCCCCTGTCAGGACTCCCCACAAGGTGGCGCTTTTCATTCCCTGTATACTAATATTCAGGCTAGTGTCTGAGGTTTTGTCCTTTTGTTCTAAACCTCAGTTCTGAATGGGCGAGTTCACATCCGTGACTGGCGGCGAGAGCTGCAGAGGGAAAAGCTTTCAGAAGCGAAGCGGAGCCTGTCTACAGAGGTGTTCAAGACTCGCATGTGCTGGTTCTTCACTCACCATCCTGATGGCTGCGTTCTGCCTGCTGCCCATTGCCCATTTGCCCATGGGCCCGCAGAACTGCGCCTGTCCCGGACCTCAAAGAAGCAGAGGCAGACCTCCTGGTCACCTCTGTGATCTCTGGCTTTTGCCTCTATGGCTGTCCTGCCTGTTCACTTGTCCTGATGACGCCGTGCTGAGCTGGTTTGGCTGCAGGGTGACCTGTTGGTGGGCCAGTCACTGGCACATGTCTCCAGGCTGCAGAGCCTGCTTGGCCCTTCTCAGACTGCCCTGATGCCAGAGCCACTGGTCAGCCTCTACAGACATGGCCTTCTCATCCTCAGGGCTGCGTCCCAGGTTTCCTCTGCCTGGGAGCTTGCTGCAGGCTGGTCACAGGATCCTGAAGGCAGAGACGCAAGGCTTTCTGGATCCTAGAGAGGAAAGCTTCCAGAGTTACACCCTGCCACCCTGTGTTCAAGGCATGACTCAGAGTGAACACTGCCTCCTCTCTACCCTTCTCTTTGGAACCCTCTCCCCCAAAGTGGGCAGTTTTTCCTTTCAGGAAAAATTACTTTCATTTAAATTTATTTTCAGTCTTACACAAAAGATGCCACTCATTTCATCTTGGCTGAATGTCCTGGGGGGCCAGCCCCTCTGAAACCTCATGTGGTAGAAGTTTCTGGTGACTGTCCTGGTATCATCTGAGCAATAAGAATGAAGTTATTTCTTCTGAAGTGCCAGAGGCTCTACAGCATCCTGGGGCAGGGCAGGTGAGAACCCACAGAGCTTCTCACCTCTTCCCTTGCCAGTGTGGTAGCCCCAACACCCAGAGCAGTGATGGTGATCTGCACCCAGGCAACACTGTCACTGTCTTGCATGGCCGAGGCTGTGTCCTCGGGAATTCCAAGAGGGGAATTCCATGAGGCTGTGTCTCTCTCCTCATTGGCCCTGCCTACAATGGCCTTTTCTCCCAGGCCCACTGGGGCTCAGCCTGCAGAGCCCTTTCCCAGCCTGGTATCCTGAGAAGCAGCATTTGGTCTTAGGCCTTGCAGGTGGGGGAAATTCTAACCATGGTCTTTTGTAAGGCAAGGCCCCCAGAGGCATTGTTCTTGGCCCTCCCTCAGATTTTACTGGAGCCCCATGTTAAGACAGCAAGACCGAGAGGTGGGTCAACAGCTTAGGCTCCCATCTTTTCCAGTTTACAAAGCCTCACGCTGAAAACTGGGTTCTGGGAGAAGATACCACAGATGTGCATTCAGAATGAGCTGTGGGTTTGCTCCTTCAATATGCTCATCCCCTCTCCAGGGCCTGAATTCAGTGAAGACAACTTCCAGAAGCCCCTGCATGGAAAGCATATGAGCAGGGTTAGCGAAGTGCTCATGCAAGCATTCCTTGACAATCCTGCTGCATTGGGTATTCTGTTAAATCAACGTTCTACCGTGTCAGTGACAGGACCAGAGGAGCAAGTGAACTCGGAGTTAAAGAAATGCATTGGTTCACACTGCAGCGCTAGCTGGCTAGTGACCACTCATCCCAGGTCTGCTCCACGT
Source organism: Pachyuromys duprasi (assembly GCA_028658305.1). Classification (NCBI taxonomy): domain Eukaryota; kingdom Metazoa; phylum Chordata; class Mammalia; order Rodentia; family Muridae; genus Pachyuromys; species Pachyuromys duprasi. The sequence continues at coordinate 89,092,913 of CM053765.1, forward strand.
GCAAGCACACACTTGGGCATAAACTGGGGTTTGCCTGGAACATGGCCACCTTGGTTCTGTTTGGTTTCTGAGTCTCCAAAATGATTGTGACCCACAAGATTAGAGCTCAACGTTGGTGGTGATAAGTGCTGTGAGTCCAGAGCACTTACATGGGTAAGAGCACTGGGCATCTTCTCTGCCTCAGGTCAACAAGGAGGGACCCTCAGATCATTTGTTTCCTTTGGATTTGTAGCAAATGGCAATGAACCTGGAGGCTCATAGCACTACAGTAGGGGTAAGGATAGCCTTGCTGGGCCTTTCTGCCCAGGTGCCTCCTGGCTGCAGCCAAGGTATGGCCCAAGGCTGGGGTCTTAGCAGAGTCTGGACTGGGGAAGGATCTGTGTCCATGCTCTTGTGGCTCCCTCCGCAGGCCAGCTGACAGCAGCAGCAGGCCAGTTGCATCACACAAGTGATGCCCTGTGGCTTTCCCTGAGTTCTGGTGGGAAGCAGGCCACAGGTCCTGCCCACACTCAGAACAGGATGGTCAAACACATTAGCAGCAATGGGTAAGGATCATGGCTCCCTACTGCCAGCCACACCCCATGTCCAGACTGTTCTACAGCCTCACAGGCAGTGTCATCAGGTGACCAAATATCAGACACAAGCCTTGGGGACATTGCACATTCTCACATAAGAGTCTCCTTTCTTTTGACTCCTCCTTCCAAGTGGGTGATTCATATTCCCCAAAGATCACATGCCAGAGCTTCAGATACAGCCTGGTGTGGAAATTGAGACGTCACAGGTATGATGGACTGTGTGGGGTTAGGATGCAGGGTGCATCCTGACAAAGTGGCAGTGTCCATAGAGATGAATACAGACACAGGAAGAATCCATGGGACCAGAGGCAGAGATGAATGATGGCCACAAACCAGAGGTTCTAAGAGCCCCCAAGAGCTGGAGGATGGGGAAGAGCACTGAGCCTAAGACAGTCCCAGAGATGACTGGGTCAGACACTGCTGGGCTTTGAGCTGGCACAGGTGAGTCTCATGGGCCAAGACACCGTCTGCTGAGACTTAAAGTGGGAAGCCAGAGGTCATTCCAGCACCAAGGATCATGGCCTAGTGATGTGTCCTCCCAGAATGAACAAGCATGGCCTTAGAGGCTTCTAACGTAGAGATAACCAATTGTAAAGGCCCTGGGTAGCCCACAGTGTCAGTGCCACTTGGGTCATAGGCTCAGACTCCATGGACCTTCGAAGTGGGAAACAGGTCTGCCCTTGCCATTCCACACTTAACCCCTTAACCAGCTGGATGGCCCAAAAGATGGTATCCTCACTATTACCCTTCTGTCTGATGAGAAGTTGGAGATATAGAAATGGCAAGTCATTTGTTCAAGTCTACACAGTAATCTACATCCCTAGAAGTAGGAGCCCAAGTCTGGGCCCATGTGCTCTGATGAATCAGGTGGATCAGGACCTACCTGAGACTCACGGGTGCAGGGGTTGTAGAGCTCCCTCAGAGCAGCCCCAAGACCACTGCAGGCACTGGGTGCAGGGATAATGCAGAGAGCTTCCTCAGAACATTCTGGTCCCATTAGCTAGCATCCAGGCCAGGCCTCGGGTTAGCTAAAACAGAAGTACAAGCCAGGGACACTCCGGGCAGAAGCATGCCTTGTGCTCAGAGCATACAGTGTGGCCAGGACCCCACACTGCTCAGCGCCCACTGACCCGACTTGCCTTGGATTCTGGGCCCTGCCAGATCCCAGGGTCCGCATGTGACCTGGCCAGTCCCTTCTACTCCCTCAGCCAGGGCATTTCTGCCAAAGTGCTGAATGTGCACTTACGCCACGTGACCAGAGAGGCCAGGGCAGGAGAGGGCCGCAGGCCTGGCTCTTGGCCTCTCCAACAGGGAGGCTCCAATGGGTCCACGTCTGCAGACCTCAAGCCAGGTTTTGTATGAGTGAAGCAGTTGGAACTGCAAAGGAGAAGCTGCTAAGCCTGGTTGGATGGGTCCCCGCCCACAGGCCCAGCCCACTTGAGGCTCCTCTGCAGAGGGCAGCTTGGAGGAACCGGAACTCTCACTGCGCTGGGATGGAGCTCTCAAAGCATGGCCCATATGGCAACAAGGCAAGCACTCAGCCTGTGGCCTGGCAGGGCCTGTGACACACCAACTTCTCACTGCTGGCCTGCCAGCCCAGCAGTAGCCCACCTTTCCTGGTGATGCCTCCAGCACCGAGCCTGCAAGGATCCAGAGACAAACTGTACCTTCTCTTGAGTGAGGCTGGCTTCCTCAGTGCACTGTAGCCTTCCTACCTGAACCTGAAGGAGCCCCTGACCATCAGCCTGGCACCATCTCCACTGAGTATTGAACAAGGCGTGTTGTTTCTTCTAAGGTGGTTTGGCTCTCCAGAAATCCAGGTTCATGTGGCAGTGATTTGTTCTATTATGGAGCACGCCAGAGAAAAATAAGGAGTTTGTTTCTCCAAAAAGGAGGAATGTGAGAGGAGGAGGCTCCAGAGAGCCACCCAGATCCTCTTACTGAGTTCTGAAGCCATCACCTCCTCCATATTTCCTCCCCTCTTTTTCTCTTCTCTCCCGCCCTCCCTCCCTGTGGGAACAGGCCTAGGATCCAGTCTGTGTCCATGTCCAGATAGAACATGGAGCAGGCCTGGCTGGCAGGGACCTCTAAGAATCTGAGCTGGGCTTGCCAACCTAGTTCTTCCAGTCCCAGGGTTGGGGAACTTGAGGCATGCCCCAGGCTGAAATAAATCTCCAGCTACAGGGAAGAGAGCCAGACAAGATTGTCTGTGGAGCTGCAACTGCTGGAATATTTCTTCTTGCTGCCTCCTGTGAGGTCCTCAGTACTCCTAATTGTGCTGGCTAGTTTTATGTCAACTCAAACGAGTTATTTGAAAGGAGGGAACCTCAATTGAGAAAAAGCCTCCATAAGATCTGGCTGTAGGGCATTTTCCTAATTAATGGGTGATGGACAAGAGAGGACTCAGCTCATTGTGGGTGATGCTATCCCTGGGCTGGTGGTCCTGGGTTCTATAAGACAGCAGTTTGAGCAAGCCAAGTGGAGCAAGCTAATAAGAAGCACCCCTCCTTGGTCTCTATAGGAACTCCTGCCTCCATGATCCTGCCCTGTTTGAGTTCCTGTTTTGATTTCCTTTGATAGTGAACAGTGATATGAAAGTATAAGCCAAATAAACCCTTTCCTCCCCAACTTTCTTGGTGTTTTATCAACTAAAACACTACTTCATTTAGTTGTCAAGGCACCCATCTGCCACAAGCACTTCTAAGCCTGAATTTTTCGGATGAATCAGTTCACTCCAAGGAAGACAAGGGTCATGCCGAGATTAGGTCCTAGTGACTTCTATCTATGCACATTTGTTCCCATCATAAACACTCATCATACAAAATAATAATTTAGTGAAATCTACAAAACAAAAAAAATCAAAGTTGTGAATAGGTTTGGCCAGATTGTAGCATAGAGACTCACAGAAACAGAAAATTTTACATGCTATCACTGATCATTGGAAACTGGAAGGTGTAGCACCTAGGAATGAGCTTAACAGGAGAGGAGTGGGCACTGGGGTACTGGGAGTCATAAGAGCATCTGTGGACACTCTCTGAAGTCAGTTCTCTCCTATCGTGTGGGCACTGGGGTACTGGGAATCATAAGAGTGTCTGTGGACACTCTCTGAAGTCACTTCTCTCCCATTGTGTGGAGTCCAGGATAGAACTCAGGTCTTCAGGCTTGGAAGCAGCATCTTTCCTTGCTGAGCTGCCAGCCCATCCTGGCTAACTCAGCTGTTTGCATGGAGTGGAGTGGGCAGAGCCTGTTGGAATGAACCATTCCCTCCTGGACTGGGTTTCTAGTTAGAGATTACCCAAACCTTCTGAAGCTCAGCCCTGTCCCTGCCAGCTCCATTGAAAGGGGACTACTACCTTCCAAGTGACACCGTAGCTTCATTTTTTTAAGATTTAATTTTTTATGTATATGGATATTTTGCCTATATGTGTCTTTGTGCCACATGCATGCAGTGCCCACCGAGATCAGAGGACATTGGATCCCCTGGGACTGAAGTTACGGATAGTCATGAGCTGACATATGGGTCCTGGGGTCCAAGCCTGTGTTCTCTGCAAAAGCAACCAGTGCTCTAAACCTCTAAGCCATCTCTACTTCTCAGCTTGAGTTCTTTCCCCTCTTGCATTGCACCTGGTGCATCTAGAGTCCAGTGTGGCCACTTAAGCCCTGGGCCAAGTTCATGGACATTCCCTGTGGGTGGCTATGGCAACCAGAACTGCCTGTGATCTAGCTCCGCGGCCAGCATTAGGAATTCATTGGGGCTGCATCTGAGCTGTTTCCAAAACCTGACTTAAAAATAAAAAATGAGGCTGATACCATAGTCCATGCTTATCCATGGGGGCGGGGGAGCATGTGCCAAGTGCTAATGGCTGCCTGAAGCCACAAATACTGTCAATCCTCTATGTGAGCATGGGCACAGGATATGGGAACAATGTAAAGAAGTGACTGACTAGCAGGAGGAGGGTAGTTTATCTAGCATGGATACTTCGGACAGAGGCACAGTTCAGGAAGAGCAGAGGAAAAGCGGTGAATACTGTTTTGGAACAGGTTGACTGTGGATTGTCAAGCCCGAGAATGATGGAAATGAGTGGGATTTCCCCTCATTCTTGTCTGCCTGTCTTCTGGGTTTCAATCTTATCAGGCCAAAAAGTATGGTTAATTTCAGCTCTCACAGTGCTGGGAAGGAGCAAAAGAAACTTGTTCTGGGTGCTACCATTTTGTTTTCAGACTCCATTTAACCATAGGAAGAAACTAAGTTCAAAGTCCTAGTCCCTGGGGGCACTGGGGACTTCCCAATAGCTGAACAGCCTCTGTCATAAGGAGACAGCTGTCTGAGTCCAGACACCTTAAGGACAACTTCTCTGTCGTGCCGGCAGGGTCAAACGAGTTCATGTTCCCAGGGCCAGGGACCTACTCTTATCCTGATTGATGGAAACTCCCTTGCTCAACCCCTATGTCAAAATATGATTGGACAGTGCTACAGCCCACTCTGCTCCCCCTCCCTTTATGGTTTCATCCTCTAAATATGTTGTATAATGTTCCTTCAAGGGTATAGTTCTGCTTCCAAGTGTTCTGCGGCCCTGAGTGACTAGTAGTGTCTTGATTACAGTAAATGTTGTCATCTGCATTGACTTGGTGTTGCAGTTCTGTGGGATTTATGTTGGGTTTAAGCAGACCTCAGAACAACAGCACAGTCCACACACCATAGCTGTGGAGTGGGTATTGTTCAGATGAGGAAATCAGGGAACAGATGATGCAAATAGATGGATAGATGAGTTTCAGCCAAGCTGTACCCTCACTGGGACTCCGCCTGTGGCTGAAGAGCTGTAGGACAGAGGGACAGGACGGCTGGGCTGCTTGTGGGTCTCAGTGTGCTGTGCCTACAGGAACCCTGACCTCCCAGGCCGACAGCTGCCAGCCTGTCACCATGACTGGCTGCCCCTCAACTCCTCTTAGCAAAAGAGACTAATGGCCCAGGACTTGGGCTAGCACCCACAATGGAAGGCAAGATCGTGTCCCTAAGTGACCCCATACTCTCTTCCTATGCCAGGACTGGATCTAGAAAGGACCCAAAGGACCTTAGAAAGGTGATGGCTACAATATCAAAACTTTCCTTGATTTGACTCTAAGCCCCAGCCTCGGGCCCTGTGCTGAGCCTGCCCAGTGGTGATAGGCAGAGGGACACCAGGACAACCTTGCAGGGAGGTCTCTAGGTCTCTACAGCCACTTCCAGGCTCAGGGCTGCTTCAGTGAGGTCTGCATCCCGTCTAGGAAGGTGGAGAATTCCCTTCTGGCTTACCATTGCCTTGTGCCTCCAGTGGGAAAGGAAACCTAAGCTTACTTCCCACTGTGAGCAGGAAGCTCTGGAAGAGCCAGAGGTGGCCTCGTGACAGGAGTCTGGTGTCCCTGCCAAGCCCAGGCTGCTCCCACAGAAACCATTCTCACCCATTTTATAGCTGGTTAATAAACACGTGACCATCCTTGGCAGGCCCAGGCTGGGTCCAGCACCCACTCCCAGGGAGTGTGCAAAACAGTGAGGAAAGTTGACAAGGCCATTGCATGAGCCCTGATTGTTCATGAGACCCTCCCACAGGGGCAGAACCAAGTACATATGGCTACTTAAAATGGGCAATGAACTTTGATATATGTGTTGTTGTCCCGTGATGCCTTTATAGATAAGGAAGGTAAGCAGAGAAGATAATGGTGAAGCAAAATTCTCAGAAGAAAGGCTTGCGTATGTTGAGTTTTTTTTTTTTTTCCAAGATAGGGTTTCTGTGTGTAGCCTTGGCTGTTCTGGACTCACTTTGTAGACCAGGCTGGCCTCGAACTCTCAGCAATCTGCTTGCTTCTGCCTCCCTGAGTGCTGGGATCACAGGCATGCACTACCATGCCCGGCTCTGCACTGAACATTCTATGATGTCAAGTGACTCATTAGAACTTATGTGGCTGTCAAAAGTTGGAAAGACACCAGTCCAGGGCCATGCCTTGGACTGGTACAAGTTCCCCTAATAGCCATTCATTGCCCACCTCTGTGTGTGATCTAGCATCCTTGTGACTCTCAGGCAAACTCTTCTGCAGTGTACAAGCAGAGTCCTAGCTTCCACCAACCCAAAGACCAAGGCCTGTACCACGTTTTCCCACTGTGCTATAACCCACCTAACTGATGCTCCCAGAAGTATATTTGAAGTGTCTTCCTTGATTTATAACATTTTTTTGCTTTGTTTCTATTTTTAAAAAATAGACACTGTTACCACATTGGGATATAGTATTTTGGAGCAACCTGAATTCATGTTCCTGGGCCACTGTCATCCACCATGTTTGAATAAATTATCTCATATTAGAGATAAGAGCTGGGCTTTTGGCCCACGGTCTCACACAGTTACGAGAGAGGTAGCATTCAAGTTCTGTTGCCTGGCACCGCGTTGTGCTTTTGTATCTGGTGTGGACAGAGGGAGATGGAAAGGCAGTGGAAGAGCAGAAGAGGTATCAGACACGGGCCTCCCAAGAAGCTGGGAGCAGACAGCAATATTTTGAGGGGTGAAGAGAGGTTAGTTAGGGAGAGAAGGAGGGAAGGTTTCTAATGAAATGACTAAGTCCATTTTGTGTTTCTTTACACAGTTGTCTTTACGCTCCCTCACAACTGTTTCATCTGCCTTGGCAACACATTGGAGATTTCCACAGCCGGGTGTGTTAACCAACATAGTCGGCACATTATGTCTAAAATAACTACTATGCTCTGCCAGGAATGAACATGCCAAGGTTACTCTCACCCTCATTTAACTTCAATATAGCGGTTGTTTCTGACATTAAAAACACTGTAGCCCTGCACTTAGGCACCAAGAGATTTTACTCCAAGTGGTTCAAGCCACTCTTGGACTGGCCATCAATAAAAAAGACTTATAACTCTTAATTGTCTTATCAGTGTAGTTGTCAATAACTACGTTGTATGTATCATTACACTAGTTAGATAGTTACCTTGTCTTCCTCTTTCATTCAGTGTCCATTCTGGTGAATGGGCTGGAATAATTGCTTTCCTACAGACAATGGAAGCATGACAGTCATTTCTTAATCAGGCACAAAATATAAACTCTGGATGGATCAAAACAGTAGCTGTAAGTCAGACATTTAGAAAGGTGCTCTGAGGGCTGGCATGACAGCTAAAGATTAAGAGCATTTGCTGCTCTTGCAGAAGAGCCAGGTTCTGTTCCCAGCACCCACATGGTACTCAAAACCATCTGTACCTCCAGTTTCAGAGGATCTGACACCCTCTTCTGGCCTTCTTGGGTACTACATGGTATGCATATAGACATGTAGACAAACACTCACACACATAAAATAAAAATAAATCTGGAAAGATCTATTAGAGGAAGTTCATACAGTCCTGGCTCAGAGCACAACTTCCCATTCAGGACCTGAATGTCATCTTCCAGATTTCCCTGCACAGTGGTGGAGCTTCCGAGCCAGGTGCATGGGCAGAGCTGGGATGGACAATGCCTGTACACACACAGCGAGGGACAGACAGGTCCAAGCACAGAGCCACAGCACACTGGTAGAGAGCAAGAGAATATGCAGCTCCTATCCCACAGCACGCTCCTCAGCAATCTCCTTGCTGCTGAGCTGTGCCCTCGGGGAGGACAGGGTGGAGGGAGGCATGATTCTGGCATCCCACATTGAAGGGTCCCATCAGTGTGACTCCATCTCACAAATGGGTCATGTCCATACAGGACCACAACAAAGGCTGAATTACTGTGGGCACTTAAGGTCTCACTTTGTTGCACATTAGTTACTGGAAATCCTGTTGCAACTCCTGCACACATCTTTGTGAAGAAACACAACAAATGAGCATGCCTGTGTTCGAAGGAAATTTTATTTGCAAAGTCACATCCAGTTTAAGCTGTCCAGCCCCTGCTTACAGCGGTGGGGCCCTGTGCTAAGAAACAGTCTCAAGCTCGCTTGCGTTGCTTAGTCCCACAGAGAACGCCAGAGATGGGTGTGGAGATGGCATGTAGGTAGCAGGGATGAGGAGGGCATTGACCCAGGCCAGCTTGCTGGGATGTAGGTTCCGAGGGATATTTCTAGGTGAACACAGCTTAGGGTCCTTCCACAGGGAGCCTTTCCTCACTTCTAGGGTCCCTGGAGCAGAGGTAGAGAGCCGACCTCAGGGACACAGCTCAAAGGCCCTCCTGTGCAGAGAGAACTCAGGATAGTGGGAAAGATGCATTTCAAAGGAGGCTCAAGAATTTGCTGGGTAGGGAGTTATTTTCTGTGAAGTTCAAGGGTGCCTGGTGGAATCCAAAACATTCCAGTGTGAGGAATGTGGATTTAGCCTTCTGAGCCAGCAGCTGGAAGTCTCTGAGATGGCTAGTCTGAACTGAATTCCTACAGGGCTCAGGATGAAAGGCAATGGGGCAGTCTTCAGATGCTGTAAATCAGGGGGCAGGTCAGGGATGCAGAGCACCACATGGAGAACATCGGTGAAGGCAGCTGAAGCTCTTGGGCTACTTGGCCTCATACCTCCTCCAGCTTCTAAGAACCGTGTGCCAGGCATAGCTGTCCCACCACAGTCTCTTTAGGCAGTTGGGGGTGAGTTCATTCACCCTTGTCCTTTTGACAATCTTGGGGAAGCTCTCTGCTTCACGAAATCCCTGAACTCCAGATTCTCTTCCTCGCGGATGTTTCCTCACTTCCAAACCACAGAAGCAGAGAAACTGCTGGTGATGTCACTGTGGCCATGTGTATGTCTCCTACTTCCTGGGCCACGTCACAGTCTTGCCAAAGGCATTTTATTTTATTTAAACATTTACTTGTGTATTCGTGTGAGTCCCACCGTACACAGATGTGTGCATAAATGCCACAGTATGTGTGTAGAAGTCAGAGGACAACTTGCAAAATTTACTTCTCTCCTACTGTGAGTTCCAGGGATCAAACTCATGTCATCAAGCTTGGCAGCAAACACATTTATGCACTGAGCCATCTCACTGGCCTACCAAAAGTGTTCTCAGTGGCCACCAATCATTCTGTCTTGGCTCAGCAGGGTGAGTGGAACAGACAGAAGGACATGGGAAAGTAGAGGTCAAGAGAAAGAAGGGTGGTGCCCCTCACCCCTGAGTCAGGCTAAAGTCTGTCAGTGGCTGAACATCAAGACAGGCAGCAGCAGCAGCAACTCTTGTGCAAGCTGCCAACACAGGGACGGTGTCTGTTTTATAAGAATGTAAAACAGTGATGGGCCAGGCTTACAGCCTGAGCTGTGTGGCCTTGGTCTGTCCCAGCTGCCTTGTTTAGGAATTGCACCAGTAACCCCAGTTACAGGAAAGAAGCTCCTTGTGGGCTCTGGTGGCTCCTCAGATTACAGTTCCCTCAAAGATAGCCCCAGAGCCACTTGTCAAGAAGAAGCAAAAAGGAAAAGAAAGACATCTCTTGGCAACTCTTTGAGAGGTAACCTGAGGGACCCCAAAATAGTGTACATGGCTACTGCTGAGCTGCTTAAACAGGACTGGCCTGAGAGAAGCTAATGCTAGGCTCCCCCTCTTTCCTTCTGTTAGCACCTGTACCAAAAACCTAGATTTAAAATGTCTTTTTAAAAAACATTCACTCATCCATCCATTATGTGTATGTGTATGTGTGTGTGGTTTGGTGTGGTGTGGTGTGGTGTGTATGTGTTGTGTGTATGGTGTGTGTGGTGTGGTATGTATGTGTTATGTGTATGGTGTGTGTGGTGTGTGCATGTGTTTTGTATGTGTGTATGTGTGTAGTGTGGTGTGTATGTGTTGTGTGATGTGTGCATGTGTTGTGTGTGTGTGTATATGTGTGGTGTGTGTGGTGTGGTGTGTATGTGTTATGTGTGTGTATGTGTGTGGTGTGTGTGGTGTGGAGTGTATGTGTTGTGTGTACGTGTGTGGTGTGGTGTGCATGTGTTGTGGATGTATTGTGTGGTGTGTGCATGTGTGTGTATGTGTGTGGTTTATGTGCCATAACATGCATTGTGAAGGTCAGAGGACAACTTGAGGAAGTTGGTTCTTTCCTTCTATCTTGTTGATAGAACTAGGTGGGGTATTGTAGCATGTGCCTATTACCCCAGCACTTAGAATCCAGAGACAGGCTGACCTCTGGGGTTCACTGCTCAGTTAGCCTAATCCTCTTGGAAAATTCCAGACCAATGAACCCCTGTCTCAAAAGAATAAGGAATGAGGAATGAGTCCTCAGGAGTCTCTGGCCTCCACCAGCAATGCACACACACTTGCATCTATATACACAAAAATAAAGCCTGTTCATGTCACATGCTCTAAGCAAGCAGGCAAGCAAGCAGGCAAGCAAGCAAGCGAGCAAGCAAGCGTGGTGGTGGTGGTGGGGGTGTAGAACCCTTTTTCCTCTGGGTGCCCACGTGAGAAAATGCATGTGAGATCACACAGGTGAGACTCAGTTTTCCTGTCTGTAAACTGAGTGGTGAGCCCTAGCCTTTCCCAACAGGACTATGGAGCTGGGTGTGGTCTAACTCTGGGCTGCAGAGCAGGTGTGTGGAGCTTGGGCCCAGATTGAACCACTACCTGGAGTCCGGGCCAGGCTGCCCATGTGCCCAGCGTGACTGAGTTTCCAGAATAACTACTTCCTGTGCTATCTGTTGCCCTCCCTCCCCTGGGAGAGCATCCAGCTCCTGAGGTGGGAGAGGGTTCCAGGCTGGCCCATCAGCCATTATGGCCATGGACTGCAGATGGTCAGGGCAAGTCCTCTCCGTGGCTCCTTGGTTCCCTGGGACAACACTCTGAGGAATCGGCAGGCTTGGGTAGGCTCAGTACTGGCAGCAGCCGGTATCTTGGCAGGATGAAACTATGTGGGAAGCTGTGCAGCAGCTGGGTACCAGAGGCCCAGGAGCAGCCATGAAAGACTCAAGAGACCTGGCCACAGCCCTGCAAGTCATGACCACGTGGCAGAAAACCCAGACAAGTCCCAGAGCCAATATGCTAAGTTTTGGGTGCCACCTGACAACGATTCAGAGTGCTGCTAACGAGATACGTATTGTAGCTGGGAGAATTCCCCGATGGTCTCAAAATTCTGTTCCCTGGTATGTGTCTGGAATTACCAACTCCCTTGGACTTGTGGATAGGACCCACAAATCTGGTGGGAATCTCCTCCATCCAGCACACGTTCTGTGCTAATACGAATTATGAGAATGGTGAGGGTCCATCCTGACTGTCAAGCCAGCAAAGAACCCAATCTCCTACCCCAACAGAGATGTGCCTGAGAGCTGTTCTCTGTGCACATCTTGGAGGATGTAGGGGGCCCCTGGCCAGGATTTGGAAAGGGCTTTTGTTGCTGAGGGCAAGCTCTGAGCAACAAACTTGAGAAACCAAATCCTCTGCATAACCCTGGGAACCTGGAAGAGTCCCAGACCACAGCTGGCCCTCCCTGACCTGGAGTCCTGAGCATGGAGCTGGCTGCATCCCACCCAGACTTTGACCTGAGGGGATGGAGCTGACCCAGTGGGCACTGGCTGACGTTGGCCATGAGCTTCTCAGCTTGGAGAATCCTGCAGTCCAGCCCAGGCTCTGACCACTGCCAGGCTGAACGGCAGGGATGAGAATTCTCTGGGCAAGTGCAGCATCTGGCAGGTCCCTGGCACACTGGACAAAGGATGGGCAGGGTGGCCTATGGGCCATTTTCTTTCAGAGATGAGGGCACTGAGAGTCACCCTAGCCACAGAGCCCTGACCATCTGTACTGGGTGCAGTACCAGTGAAAGTTCCCAGGGCACCAAAGGGCAGCTCACTCAAGCAATGGGCAGAGCCAGGCCTGGCCTAGAGGTCAGACTGCATTGGCAATTCTTGAGGAAGGGCAGGGCATAGATATTGCAGGTTATCAAGACCACCTCAGGCTGTTGAGTGATGGGCTTAGGGCCAGTCAAGCCAGAATCTTCAGTCCTTGATTGCAGGTGCAGGGATTCAGAAAGGGGGCAGCGGCCAATGTGTTCTGAGGCAGTTATATGTCCTGGTACCTCATTAGGCACCAGGGAAGTGAGCTAGGAGAGGGTCTAAGAAAGCCCCTCCTACCAATTGTGCTATTTTCTTTCTTTAGAGTGATACTCTGTGGAGTCTTTCTCCAAACGGCTATGCCCAGGTGGAAGGAAGTAGCAAGACAGTGTGGAGGGACAGGGCAAGAGGGGGCTGCTCACTCCATTTCTGCTCCCTCCATGAACTCACTTCCATGGAAACAGACATGTTTACTGACACAGTTATGGTCAGGTTATTTCACCATTCCATCTGTGTTCAGGTTCTACTGTATAATCCCAAGCCACCATCAAGGCAGCCATCTTGGTAGCATCCAACAAAGGGTATATGGTACACCTTTCCTCCATCTTGGCCTTTGCAGGGGTAGACAGCTGCACTCCATCTTTGAAGAGCCCTTTAGGATGTGTGGCCAGGTCTGAACCATAAAATTATTATTATTATTTTCATTTTTCGAGACTGGGTTTCTCTTGTGTAGCCTTGGCTGTCCTGGACTCACTTTGTAGACCAGACTGGCCTCAAACTCAAAGAGATCCGCCTGCCTCTGCCTACCAAGTGCTGGGATTAAGTGGTGCACCATCACTGCCTGGCAAAATTATTTTCATTGCTATTTCATAACTGACATTTTGCTACTGTTATGAGTCATAATGTAAATATTTGTGTTTTCTGATGGTCTCAGGAGACCCCTGTGAAAAGGTCATTAAAAATCTTAAAAGGAATCATGACCCATGGGTTGAGAAACACCGATCTGATAGAAGACAGTGAAGCTCAGAAACGCAAAGCCTGCACAGTGAGCAGAAAAGAGTTAGAAGCTTCCAGCACCATGTCCAGATAGGCCCCGCCATCACCCTCCACCAGCAGCCCCTGGCTGAAGAGTCAATGCCGGGCCACCCATTCAGTGTCTCTCACCCAGCAGAGGCGTCTAGATCTCCCCCAGCCTCCTACTGCAGGGGCCGCCAGGGTGTGTCACCTGGAGCCTGAGCTTCCTGTGCGTTCGCTACCTCTGAAGATAGAGGACACACTACATTAGGACCCATACACCTTGCTAGCCCTGCCAGACCCCTTTAACACCCCATAGCTCCTGGGACCTGATCCAGTTCCTGTCTCATAGCTGGAGTACGCTAGGGCCTCAGCCCATAGCCTGGAGATCTGTTCCATCCATCCCCATTCTTATTTAATTGCCTCCTCTGATCCCTCTGGCTCTAACTCATCTCCTTCAATATTGTCTTGTTTTGGGGAGACTGGGATGGATCAGATGCCACCCTAGAATCCCTATATCTCCACCCTCAAGGTACCTGTATATTCAAAGCCACACAACTGGGGATGGGGAGGAGATGAGATAGTCCAGCCTGTCATTCTCCAGGGCCATCTGTCTTCTGCCCAGTCCTCAAGCAGTGGCACAAGGTGTCCCTCCCCCAAATTGAGCCCCTCTTCCCCTAAGGAAAAGAAAGGCAGGCAAGAGCTTGCAGGCCAGACTGGGCATGAGTGAAAGGCTACACAAGGGAGGAGATGCCAGAAGCATCAAGGAGATCTCTGCAATCAGTGGCTTCCAGGTGCCTTCATCTTATTCTGTTCCTGTCACTTGGCCACCAGGAGTTGGAAGAGTGCCACCAATGACTGTGATTGGAAACACAGAGAGAGGACAGCGGGGTGGGGGGAGACACACTCACAAATCAAGGCTTTCAAGTGCCATGAGTTAACGGGCTGTCCCTTCGGCTATCCCCATGTGGCATCCCTTTGAGAGTGGCCCTCCCAAACCTCTCCCTTCATTCTCTCTCCAGCCACTGGGCCACTAACCACTGTGTCACTGAAGTTTGGTGCCAGCTGGTGCAAGGCAAGGTGTGGAATGAGAATAAAAAACCAATGTATCCAACCGCTATCCCTACCAGCTCACAGCTCAAATGCATATAGTTCAGACTCCAGCAAGCGTAAGGTGTGACCACTTCAGGGGGACCGCCTGATGGACAGTAGAAGAGCACAGAGTTCTTTTCCCTGATCTGTCAGAGGAGCCAAAAGGCAGGTGGCAGCAAAGAGGCTTTCCTGCAGCTGTTTCCTTTGTCCACCCACTGGCTTGTATTTTGGGGTAGTGCCTTGGGCAAGGGGATGGGCAACCATGTTCAGCACCCAGGACAGCACCGCTACCTGTGGCTGTTCCCCGCAGTGCCAGTTACCCAACACCGCACAGTGTATGGAGCACCCTGTCTGGGTTCCTAGGCTCCACGCTTGCCTTGCTTGAGCTGTTCTGGACTCTGCCAGGCACTGAGTCTATGGGAAGCTGCAGTGTCCTCGCCACCGCAGGGCTCTCGGTGGGCAGCTCCTGGACCAGGAGCACAGCCCTGCTATCAGGTGATAGTGGAGAGTTCCTGGCAAGCTGGTGCTGGTGGTGTTGCTGCTGTCTAAGGCACTATTGCTCCTCTGCTGGGTCCACAGCGCTGAGCTTCAGGAGATGGTGCCTTTGGGCCGCTTGTTGCTGGCTGCGTTGGGCATTCCCTGCGTTGGGCACAGCACTGGGTGTGCTGTGTTCATTGGCTGCCCTGCTTGCCAAGCATTGGCTTTCTGGACACCTGACTAGCATCCAATGCCATGCAGAGCACCGTGAGCTGACTGTGGACTTCTCACTGTGCTGGCAGTCGTGTATTGCTGGACTATGCCTGGGGACAGTCTCTGCCCTTTGCAGTCCCCACAAATCTGCTCCTGACCTGCTTGCTGTCGCTGTTGGAGCCAAGCCCTGTGTTTTTTGCCACCCTCGCTGCTGTGTTTAATGTCACCTGATTTGTGTCAGCACAGACCATGCTCTGCTTCATGATACTCAAGGTGGGATAAGAGGAGCATGGCCACTTCCAGGCACATCAGTATTGTCACTGTGAAGTGACAGTCACTGCTGATACTACTCCTGGGCCAGCACCCAAGATAGCATGTGGCCTGCTTGAGCCTTCTTGGTTGCCAGTGTGCAAGAGTCGGTGGGCATTGTTTTGTCGGTGTCTCCACATTCCAGTCATTCAGAAACTCGAAATTTCCATACTCTTTCCTGGTCTCTGCTTGTGACCATACACCCAAGGGGCAAGTGCTTCCCAGCATCTGTATAGCCTCTTGGCATATGGGATGCAGGAGCTTTAGCAGGAGCAGAGCCTGGGTTAGCAGGAGTCCTTTGGTGGTGCTGGTGTCTTAAGCAGTCAGCTACTCCTTTCCTGGTATGTGTAGGTATGGGCATGAGCACCCATTGTTGCTACCCACAACCATTGCCATCCTGAGGTTGCCAGCTGTGGGAAGGTCTGTGTGGGAAGTTTTGCTCACTACTTGGCATGCCCTAGTTTATGGATTCTCCAGCAGGTGTCACTGTTGTTCCCGGTTGTCTCCCTTGGTGTGAGGAGTTAAGAGGTGGATCATAGAGGAGTAGGCCAGCATGGAGATGGGGATCTGGCCTTCTCTGTGTTGCACCTTAACAAGAAGAGAATTTATGCTTCCTTTCCACCATGCTTCCTCTTATCCTGGCCTCTGTCGTCCTTAGACTCAGTTTGGCTATATTTTCTAACCTTTCATCTCACTGTTTCTGTGGTCCAAGCTCAGGCTCTGCCAAGTTCCCTCCAATCATTCTGATTGCCCCCTGTCCATACAGTTTTACAGCTGTGATGTGGCTGGAAGTGAAGGAAGTGATACCACCAATCAGCAGCTGGAAGATTATCACCTCTATTGGGCCCTTCATCATCTGCTTTGCCCCTACATTGTGACCTGGTGGGTTCCTGTTCTGGGAGCCCTCAGGGCAGCAGAAGCCTGAAGGGTCTCCTAGCCAAGGATCTGGAGGGAAACTGACACTCACAGAACCCTTTCCGTGTCTGAAGTGCCAGGGAAATTGTCTTGTATCCTGTCATAGGATGAAACTGTCACGACATCCAGTCACATAAATGATGAACTTCCCTGTCCAGAAAGGTGGGTCTGAGAGCATATCAGTGCAGTCAGACACATAGTCTGTGTAATCAAGTGCTTGATCCTTTGCAAGGTATTAGGCTTCTAGAGTCAATCAGGCAACCTGAGGATAGCCATGCCTCCAAGGCCATGTCTCCAAGCATGCATTGAGGAAGGAGACTGTGGGTAGAGGGCAGAGACAAGCCATGCTTATGGGGGCACTATCTTTGCTCCCCGGCCCCTTTCCCTGTGGCCCTCAGCCTATACACCTTTCAGGCCAGGTCTGAAGGGGTTGGAGATAAGCCTGTGTGAAGTGTCGGCCTGTGCTGTTGTCTCACGGCCACCAGGGCAACATAGCTCTGTATTCTCCATGTAAGATTCTTGGGGTTCTCACCTGTGACCAGGCCCATGCAGGATCCAGGCCCCTTAGTGGTTTCCCTCACATCTGGCCACAGCAGAAAGCTGCGCAGCACAGGAGGCTCCTGGGAAAGCTGATGGGTCTCAGCCTGCAAAGGCTGAGTTGATGTGGCTTAGGAGGAAGGTGTCATTGGGCTCAGCCCCTGTCTACCTCAGAGCCAGGCTCCAAGGCTGCTGTGTGTAGGGTTCTCTTGGGACTGTTGAGTTCAGGATTGCATTGCCTCCTTAGGACACTGATGTGTTGCATGTCTGGGAGGGGACATGTCCCTCCCGTGGGGCTCCCTAATGAATGTGTCAGGAGCTCCTCTCCCATTGGGATCTTTCTGCACTCTTCACAATCAGCAGTCACCAGGCTTTGGGCCATGGAGCAAAGCTCACAGATCACAGGCATTTATGATCCTCACACAGAACCCAACAAGGTCTTCTCTGGCCTGACTCTTCTTTTCACTTGAACACACCTTTTTGTGCACATTTGTCTCAGCCAGGATTTCTATTGCTGTGGTAAATACCATGGTCAGAAACAACTTGAGGAGGAAAGGGTCTTATTTCACTTACCCTTTCACATCACTGTCTATCATTGACATCATCAAAAGATATCTTAGTTAGGGTTTCTATTGCTCAAACACCATGTTCAAAAGTAAGTTGGGAAAAGAAGGGTTTACTTCATCTTACAACTTCTAAGTCTATCACTGAAGGTAGCCTGGGTGAGAACTCAAGGCAGGAACTGAGGCAGAGGCCATGGTGGAGTGCTGCTTACTGGCTTGTTCCTCGTGGCTTGTTCAGTTGGCTTTCTTATATAATCTACATCCCAGGGATCACACCAACCGCTATGAGCCGGGCCCTCCCATATAAATCAAGAAAAGGTCCCACATGCTTGCCTGCAGGCCAGTCTTTCTCAATTTTGGTTCTTTCTCAAGTAACTCTAGCTTGACAAAAACAAACAAGCAAAAAACAAGAAAAAAAAATCCAAAAAACTACCAACCGGACAATACTTATAGTTTGGCATAGTTCATTCAGAGGGCCCCTCCTTTTCCGCTGCCTTCCAGGCCACATAGCCCAGGCCCTGCTGTGAGTCTGTGCTGGACAGTCTGGCTCCCATCAGTTGTTCTGACCCAGAATAGCTGGAAAGGTCAGAGACTTCCATGCGTGGCAGTGAGACAGGGCAGAATGACAAGGGAACCCACGGGATCTCAGAGACCTAACTCCTAGAACTGGAGTTACAGACGGCTATGAGCCACCATGAGGATGCTGGGAAGCAATCCCGGGTCCTCTGCAAGAGCAGCCAGTGCTTTTCAGTTCTGAGCCGTCTCTCTAGCCTTCCCACTTCTAATAAACCTCAGATTGCCTCATATTTGCTCATCCTGACACTGTTTGCTGTGTCACACGTACAGTTTACCTGAGTGAGGTCCCTAAAAGATCAAGGAACACTCCTCACTCTGCTGAGGGCAACAGGTGGAGCTGTGTCTCCCTCCTGTCACTGCTGACAGCAGGAAGCAGAGCCCTGAGGGTCTCATAGGACTCCTTGCTCAGTTATTGGGGGTGAGGGGTCAGGCATTGTCACTGAATCTTCCTGTCAGTGGTAGGATGACTGAGCAGCAGACTTCCTGTGCACACTGTCTCTGCCTTCTGAGACTGTACTTCCTGTCTGCAGTCTCTAGTGCTATCAGAGGGTGTACCAAGCACACCTTACTCTGTCTCCTGGTATACTCACTCTAGCCCTACTTGGGCCTCATCTGAGGTTTCCACGGATGGCCACAGCCTCCAAGAATACTCAGTTAATATAGGCTGATCTGGAAATCTATGGGCTTCTGGTGCTGTCCCAACTCTTATTACCCAGCCTGAAAGCCCTTTTGCTTTGCCTGGTGAAGTTCCCAGGGAGAAAGGAGCTAAATCTACATCATGTTAAAGGCTAAAGGTTAAAGGTTAACAGATGATTTACTGGTTAAAAGTTACTGATTTTGGAGAGTTGGACTGTTGCAGGTTTACAGTGAATTGTCTTGGGTTATCTTTAGCTCCCTTGCTGGCTATAAATTGCCCAGCTGTGTCTGACCTAGCAACTTTGTGACAACCAGTGAAACCCTCTATAATGTATTAAGAGACCACTAACTTTCACCAACCCATGGGCTAATAATGTCATCAGATAGCACCTGAGGCCTACAGCAGAAACTCCCACACCTACTACCAAGGCAAGTGGCAAGTACCTTGGTTGGTGATTTTCTGTATTTACAAAAACTTCATAAAGCCATTTCCAGTTAGGTGCGTTGTTTGGGCCATGGTTACTCAAGTTTGGCTCAGGCATAATCTCCTTTTTGTTGCTTTTGGGGCAAGAGTCGTTCTGTGTATGGACAGTTGCCCCCGCCTTCAACTTGGTCCTTTGCTAAAGCTCAGGCTTCTCAGACCGCCTCCGGGGCTCTGACTCTGGCCTTCTTTGAAGGAGATACCTCCTTCCTGTGTGTACCAAGTTAGCCCCCTCCTCCAGCTAGCCCCACTCTGAGCCCCCAGCCTAGGAGTCAGCTCCATCATGGACTTCTATCCCCAAATACCCTCCCTTGCTGCCTGGTGGCTGCTGAGGCCTTTCTGCCCCCAGGGCTCTGCTTGGTTCCTGCCCTGATATGAGTACTCTGGAGGCCACACATCGGAAGCCAGGGAGGGACACACTTCACCCGTGTGCTTCTACTAGCTTCTGTGCCTATCACTTTTAGCCAGAGAAGGCTATTGGCACTGGACAGTGCCCAGGCTGGTCCCTTCATAGCTGGGAGGATAGTGGCTATGCCCTCTGTGGGCCTTCACTCCCTGCCCACCCATGCTCTAACTGCCCCTCCTGGCCACTCAGCTCAATCCTGGTGGTGCCAAGGCTGCTTTGTGTCCTAGGGCCTCTGTTCTAGGTCTTCTGGTCTAGGGCTTCTGGCAGATAGAGAGGGTGTAGCCTCTTTCCCATTGGGAGGGGTTAACTCTGTCTGTGACTTCCTGATGAAGAGTAGCCTAGTGGAGGGTTGTATTGTCTCAGCTAATGAGGCAAGGTTGGATTAGAGGAGACAGCCTGGCCCAGGATACCTAAGGTCTGAAGACGGTAGCTTCCTGGAGCCTGTTTCAGCAAGTCTGAAGGGCTGTGGACTCTAATCTGTGTGGGTTCCTATGCACTGCTGAGGATGAAGAACAAGCCCTTATTGAGGGCTGCACAGCCAGGTCCTGTAGCTGCATGCTTTGTGTGTATGAGTCAAACTTGCTGACAGAAGGGACAGCAGCAGACTCACAGTTCCCACAACCGTTAGCCTGCATGCTTCCAGCTAGACTCAGAGATGAGTTGCTGAGTGAGGAGCCTCCAAAGGGAAGGTGGGAGAAGGCTGGTGGGCAGATCCAAGTGCCACTGGAAAGGAGAGACTGAGCCCAGGTTGGTGTCCCCTGCTGCCTTCAGAGCTCTGACTTGAAAAAGCTGTGGAAGTGGTCTGTGCTCCCTGGGCATGGGCTGCTTCAGAGACAGATTGTACCTCTCACAAAAGGTTAAGTGGCTTGTCCACAGCATCCAGCTGTCCAGGACAGTTGATAAATGATGCTCATGAAGGCATATGGCTCCTAAAAGTCATCTGGGCCAAATACTCCAGCTAGGTGTTACCTTCATGTTCCACGGATGCTGTCCCCAAGTTTGTGACATGTGCACACTGACTGGACTGTAGCTGTTGGATTATGGGGCAGGCAAAGCGAGAAGGGGCTGGCAGGCAGATGTGCATGCAGCTACACAGCTGTGTCAGGGTCTGTCCTGCACCAAGTGGTGCGGCCTGGAATGGGAGCACACAGGGCTCCAGGCCATCTTTTCTTACTTGGGTGCTGACAGCCCTGGAAAGCTGCAAGCAGGAAAGGCAAGGGTGGAGGGGAGGGGGTGAGGTGAGAGACGGAGGTGGAGAGCTAGGAGTTTGGTCACCAGTGGGTTACCTCCCCACCTCATGACATTGCCTTCAGGTTACCTTCTGGGGATAGATACACAACTCTTCAGGAGGGTCCTGTGAGCTAGGTTCCTACTGGGCCCCGCAAGTGACGGAAGTTGTCTGGAACACAGCCCAACACCGATCATAGCAGTGCCAGCATCCCAGCATGGTACTACTGCGTTTGCGCCTTCCAACAGAATTTACACCGGGGACTCGCAGGAGAGGCCTGGCCAACCTCATTTTGCCAGCTCTGACCAAGGGCTGGCTCACTTCCAGCTGGGGTCAGTTCTGGGCTGTTAAGGTGCTATTACCACCCGCCCACAAATCAAGGTCTCTAGGCCAAATCAGCAGGGATTCGATGATCAGTTCCCCAGAGCCTCCCACAAGAGGGCAAGTCGCTTTCTGGAGGAGGCGGGACTCCAGGACGGGTAGGAGGCAGGTTGGCTTTTATCTGCCTTTCCTCCTCCTCCTCTGCATCCTTTCTCCAGTGTCTGGCCCTGCGGGTTGTAACCCGACTCCTGCTCCGACTCCTCTCCCCACCACTCCCCCCTCCCCCGCCCAGTCGCCCGGCCCAGCAGCGCCACTCGCGCGCCCCGAGTGCCACATCACTGCACCCTTCCGCGCGTCCGTGCCCACCATGCCTCCAACGCCGCTGCTCCTGGCCGCGCTGAGCGCGCTAGCTACGCTGGCCTTGGCCGAGCACCTCGGCTGCTCACCTGGTCCCGACCCCTCCGGTAGGGTCCCAGCTGCTCTCCCCCCGCCCCGTAGATTTAAACACCCCTCCCTTCATCCACCTGGGATCTTGTCTCCCCCTGTGGGTAGCAGAACTACTGCCTGGTAGACTGACCCGAGGGTACCACCTTGTGACCCTTAAGTCAGTAGCGAGAACTTTGCTGGGGCACTGGATTTTCTCTGCAGCTGAGCTACAGACCCCAGGGAGACCAGCAGAGCTGGGAGGGACACAGCATTAGCAGGCACCTGGACTGGGGGGGGGCGGGGTGTATGTGTGTCCACCAATGGGTCAGAGAGAGCAGGTGCGGGGACTGCAGGACAAGGCAGTCTGAGTCCCCCGATCTTCCAGGAATGGAGAGGTGCTGGCAACAGGAGACTCTTGATCCTTCCTTCCAAACTCCTGGCTGCAATGTGGATAACTTGTCTCTGGAAGTGGCCCAGAAAAGGGTGCAGTGATAGGGCAGGGGGAAGGGAGGGACCAGGGGCACCCACTGGTCTCAATTAAAGGTCCTGAGGATGGGTCTGGAGTCCTGGACTCCATTCTGGTGCCACTGTCCCCTCCAGAAGCCGGGCCCCCGTCTCCCTATTATTTGGGTGAGGATAGATCTAGTTCACATTCTTGGTGTCTTTATTTGTTAATCATCGGAGTCTACATGGCGCTCCCAGGGTCTTCAGAGCCCACGATATCAGATGTAGAATTTTAAGAGCTAGGCTTTGTGGTCACCCGAGCGCCTGCCTCCTCTAGCCAGGTGGATGTTGGAAACACAATGCCCCCTTTCTTTGCCCTCAGCCTGTGATTCTCTCCCCACTCCCCCGGCCACTCCTGGATCTTGATTCAGCTTGCTGCAGAATGGACAATGCAGGCCAGTTGGGCAAGGGTGTACGTGTGCAAGTATGTGTGGGCCTGTGTGCAGTGCATGCCTGCCTAGCATTGCTAAAACTTGCATAGGAGGGCCTTTCTCTGAGCTCCTGGCACCCCAGAAAATAATAGAATCTAAGGCTTCTCTGGGACCCCCACCATAGGAAGCTTTTGCCCAGAGGCAGGAACACTACCTCCTAGACCAAGGATGATTCACAGACACTAACTTTCTCACTGGGGAAGGACACACAGGTGAGCTCTGTCCCTGGCTGGGCTGAGCACCATCACGACACATCAGAAATATTTCTTGAAGGAGGGAATACCTTCTTTGGGTCTAGGCTCCCTCCATAGGGACATGTATGGATGGTTAGTAGGCTTTCAGATCGTGGAAACTTCTGGGTCAGCCTAGCAGCTTCAGCCCAGGATTCACACCTAAAGGTGGCCACAACTCCCCTCCCCCACCTCACCCCATTCCCTTGGGGCTTGGGGCATGCCTGGCATATACCTCTCTCCCCGGTCTTTTCATTGCTGGAGAATTCTGGTTCTTCCTTAAGCCTGAGTTTGGGTTCACAACCTGACTCTTATTCTGTTGTGTGACTGGGGGCAGATGTCCTGCTCTATCTCAGGACATTCTGACTTCTCTGTTAGAGGGGCTCTAGCCAAGAGCCTGACAGGCAATTGCGGAGGAAAGGTGGGACAGAGGGCAGCTTCTGTCCCTGCCCTGGAGAAATGCTACCACCTTGTGGTTGATATAGGTCAGCCATGTGGATTACTAAGAAGGAAAGAGAAATAGATGAGACTGATTTGAAACAATAAAAATTTTCATTCAGTTATCTGAAATATTAAATATTTCCTCATTGGCATAAAATTATGACTGGAGTATGTTCTAGTTTGTTTTATATTGATGTGATAAACACCATGACCAAGAGCAACATGGGGCTTATTTGGCTTGTACCTCCTGAAGAGACAGAAACTCAAGGCAGGAACCTGGAAGCAGACGTTGATGCAGAGACCACAGAGGAGTGCTGCTTACTGGATTGCTCCCATAGCTTGCTCAGCTTATTTCTTATACACCCCGTTTGCCTGCTTGTGCTATAGTGGGTTGATTTTTAGGGATGGGCACCTGTAGTCTTTTATATCAGGGTGAGAGCTGTGGTTCTTCCCAGTGGTGCTACCTGCTAAGGACATTCACAGGACTTCACCTGTTGTGTTAGTTTAGCCTGAAGCAGGGACAGCAACAACAAGATATTATTAACTGTGGAATGTTGTCCTTGGGCCGGTTTATTGTTAGATACTAAACATGGGTCATCTTCTAGGTCTTTCATAATACACTTCAAAGGAGATTATTATAAGCCCTGTATTAAAACAAAAAAAAACCAGAACAACAGTAAAGAGAGCAACATCCAGGCTTTCACTGTGTGGTCGGGTGAACCCAGAGCCATGTAACCTGGAGGCTGGGCCCCTTTTCTATTCCCTACTGCACTGGCTCATGATCAAGATTCTCTATAACATGATTAGACTGAGGAGGAGAGTATGTCCTGGTGTGGCTTGGATCCACACCAGATTCACACCATAAAAGAGTCTGGGTGAGTCTCTTCCCATCGGTTGAGAGGGTAGAAACTGGGCATGGTGTGCACTTCTGTAATCCCAGCATGCAACAGGTTTTCCTAACAATGTGCATTCATGTAATCCCAGCATGTGTGAGGAAAGTGGGAAGGTCAGTTGGGAGTTCAAGATCATCTACAGCTACATGGAGAGTACAAAGCCACCTGGGCTGCATGAGACCTTGTCTCAAACCACCAAATCCAATTGCCTGTACCCAACTCAAAGATAGTAAAAACTTGAGCTACCCCGTGAGTTCCAGGGTAGCTCCAGGGTATGGAGTCTGCAAAGAGCCAGTTTCAGGAGAGCCTGGGAGTAGGATCAGAACTGAGGAAGCCTGGCTCACAGTAGGCACACTGGGCACAGTGGGGTCTAGTAACCAGAGTGAGGCTGAGCCCTTTGATGCCTTCTCTATATGTGGTGGGCACAGGTGGTTGGCTCTTATATTCACCTGCTGCATGACTGTAGATCTTGAGAGAAGTCTAACGGTGCTGTACCTTTGCCAGGCTCCTGGTCACCGCCCTGTTCCATCTGAACAGGACAGAGTACAGACATTTGAAACGGTCCCTATGCTAGCAGCGTCTATCTCTCGTCCTATGCATGCACACCTGCTCCTGAGAGACTCCCCCTTTGGTCATGGTCATTCTGCCACACTTCTGGCTCTTCCCGGCACAAACCATCAGAGTCCTTCCTGACTCTACCCCAGAGCCAGTCCAGTTTAAATGTGATATAATTTTCCTTCTTGACACCTTTTCCTTGTGCACAGGATGCCCGACAGACATGTGGCTGAAAATAGCTGCTGGTTTTCAAGGGGGCTTTATGGCCCCTCCTGGATCTTACTATGGAGTCCATGAGACCTGGCTCTCAGGAGCCCCCTGAGACACCACCATTGGGAGGATAGTTTTGTGTGCTGACTTTTTTTTTTCTGGAAGGGAGTTCCAAAACTCACACATCACTGAGACCCCATATTCTTTCAGTGTTCTTGAGATTGGGGAATCTGCTTGGATGGCTCTTTGAATAGTGTTCAGTCTGAGTTTGGTGGTTGGGGAGTCATGGGCACAGCTTGAGGTTGATGGCTCAGGACACTGTGGGAGCTGATGTAAGGCTGGCTGTGGGGATGTGGCCACAGAGACCTCCAATTTAGTTCCAGGCTGGGCCAGACCAATGCCAATATAGCCACTTTCTTAAGCAAGCCCTGTGGTTTGTCAGACTCTGGTTCCTGACCTGAGAGATGGATGCCCCTGGTGCTTTGAGCTCAGAGGTCAGCAGTGCAGACCAGTGGGGTGCAGGTGACAGAGGATGGGACAGGGCTGGTCCCCAGTGGGTACTCAGCAGAGGCTGTGAAGGGAGAGACATATGCCTGTGTCTGTTATTAACTCAGGGTTGTCTCTCTTCCCAGGTAAATGTCAGAGGCCGGCCTCCGCACACAGTGGTAGGTACCACCCACCCCTGCTTTGTTTTGTAGGAACTTCACAGCCCCCTGACTCACATGCTGTCAAAGCAGAGATGCTGGCTTCTGATATGGGCAGCAGGGCAGGCTCAGCAGACCCAGCACAGTTAGACTAAACAAGAGGGCAGCCTGCCCTGCCTGCTTAGGGGGCAATGCTAGGGGCCCCTCTAAGGCCAGCCCTGTGTTTTTCTCTTGCTAGAAGATTCTTTCCTTGCAGGGAGGTGTTATGCTAAGAATGGATCCCAGGGCCATCTGTGTGTTAAGCACAGGCTGAGTTCTGATGTGGGCCCCACAGCAGAGGCCATCCTTGGCTTCTGGTTCTGCAGGCCCAGATGGGCTTCTAAACTTGGCCACATTCTTTCCCACCATGCCTAGGTCCTGATCTCATCCTTCCTGAAATGAGGCGGGGTAGAGCACCTTGCTTAGTGACTTGAGAGCTATGATCCAAAACTTTCAGGGCAGGGGTGAGGACACAGCTGCTTCTCTGGAACAGGCAAACCTCTCTCCCACCAGCGGTGCACATCTGGTGTATACTATGTAGAGATTTACAAAAGCGGGGAGCACTTCCCCCATAGAACAACCAGCACTGTAGCTGAGCATGGTGGCTCATGCCTTTCATCTCAGCATTTACAGGGCTAAGGCAGGGGGATTACCATGAGCTTGGAGCCAACTTGGGCTACATAGAAGTTCTAGGCCTGTCTGAGCTACAGAGTAAGGGCTATCTTAGAAGACCAAGAAGCTGTCTGGCAAGATGGCTCAGTAGTGGACAGCAGTGCCTGCTACCAAGACTGACTTGATCTGAATTAAATCCTGGAGTCCACATGGTAGAAGAAAAGAACTGACTTCTGCAACTTGTCTGGTTTCCATGCTTGTGCTGTGGTGTGAACCACCTATAAATAAATGAATTCTTAAAAACCTCAAAGGCCAGAAAATAAGACAAAACCCAACATATCTGAAATGCTCTGAGCAGAGAACTGAGCATGGACAGCTGTGTTCGTTCCACACAGCGACACGGGGGAAAGTGGCAAGCTCTTAGGTCTGCACCACATGACATCTCTGATGGGGATGGAGGAGCAGGTGACAGGCGGCAGAGAGAGAGAGAGACTGGAAGGGGGCAGCTTCGTACCCAGCAACTCTTTGGGCTCCCATCTGCACTGGACAAGTTTAGAAGGCCCTGCCTGGCAAGTGGTGGCTGCAGGAGGGACGGTTGGAGCATCCGTGCTGGTCCAGCACAAAATGTCTAATACCAGAGGAGCCGGCCTCCTTTGGCCTGCACTTATAATGTCGTTGTAGCAAGAGGAGAATCAGAGCCAGGCCTGCCAGGTGCATTTCTAGGGGACTTACCCTTGCCTCAGGAGGACGGGATATTCCACATGGGATGCATTCCCACGGACATTTCTCCTTGGGGGCTGTCTCGAGGCTTACTTCTGCTTCTGCAAATCTCCCGGCCTCATCATGCATCCCCAGCCAGGGTGCTGGTGTCCTTGCCACCCCTCGCTGTGTCTCCCGTGGACCCTGCTTCCTCCACAGTAGCCCTGTTCTTGTCTCTCTCCCATGGACTTGGGTCGCCATCATTATAGGCCCTTGTCTTAGGTGGTATCTACTTGGGCATTATATGACCCACTGACTCTCCTTCTCCAGGCACATGCGTGGACCTGCACCTCAGGACATGCGCTGATGCAGCCTACAACTACACGTTGTTCCCCACACCCCTGGAGCACCGGTCACGGGAAGCTGTGGAGTCCAGCCCTGAGTACATGCTGCTGGGCGTGCTGCACTTTCTCCTGGAGGGGCAGTGCAACCCTGACCTGCGTCTGCTGGGGTGCTCCGTGCTGGTCCCCCGATGTGAGGGAGGCCTCACACAAAGGCCCTGCCGGCATGTCTGCGAGGGCCTGCGAGAAGCCTGCCAGCCAGCCTTTGATGCCATCGACATGGCCTGGCCCTACTTCCTAGATTGTGCCCGATACTTCACACCAGAGGAGGAAGGCTGCTACGACCCTCTGGAACAGCTCCGGGGTAAGGCAAGGCTTTGGGGTACTTCAGGCTGCACATTAGCTCTGGGGTGACTGTGTGGGCAGGCAGGCACCGGGGGTCTGCTCGTGCTGTGTTGAGTCTGGGACGGCACAGGCAAGAGAAAGAGGTCACATCCTGATGCTGACCTTGCTCTCTGTAGAAGGGCAGCAGTAGGGTCCTATGAAGGGTTATCTCATATGGAACTCTTTCTCAAAGGCTCCCACATCTATGGGCTTGGAGGGAAGACTCGGGGTGAAAGGTAGCTTATCAAAAGGGGCAAGTGCCCCAACCAAGCCTGTGAAGGAACCTCCTCATGGAGAGGCCTTTGCTCAGCCAGCAAGTGGGGGCATGGGCATAGTAGACAAAGCGCCCAGCTACAGCTTTCTTCAGAAAACAGCATAGCATTGGCTGGGCTGCTGGGCTGGGTTGGGCAGGGAACATCTCAGCAGACCTGCTGGCCCAGGCTGAGTCTGAAGGATGACACAGGCTGTGTGAGTCTGAGTCACCCTTCAGGCAGACTCTTTGGGACAGCAGGAGGTGTGATGCAGGCTGCACAGAGGAAGACTTGGTTTTCTTCAGGGCCAACCTGTGGCAGAGGAGTGGGTTGCACTGAATGATAGTGAGCCGCTCACCTCAGGCGGTGTCTGGAGGTCCCAGAGGGCTGCTTGGCATAGCACTTTAGTTGAACACAGTCCTGTCTGTCCCCACATGCACCTTTTCCACTGAGTCTGCTGTGTGCACAGGGGTAAGAAAGAGGGTCCGCAGGGAATCTGCACCCACCATGCAAACCTGGCGTATTGAGCTGCCTGTGGGACAGACACAAGTCCTTCCATCCTGTCCAAGACAGGAGTCACTAGCCATGCTTTAATATTATTTAACTGTCATGAGCTTAAGAGTCCCATGTGGCCTGTGTGTTGGCCGGTGAAGGGCAGCAGCTGGCCTGGTTAGGCCCTGGCATCCTGTGGCCTTGCTTTGAAAGCCCTTAGTCTTCTGTTGCAGTTGGGAAAACAGAGGCCCAGGGAAACAGACAGAACAGGTCCATCTACTGAAGTTGCCCGGGCCGGCCATTGGTGAATGACTGGTTTGTGCATCTTTATTTATTGAGTGTCTACTGTTCACTGAGACTTAGAGGCTTTGGGGAGGTTGCAGACCTAGCTGAGGATGTGGGAGTGGCTGCCAGGGGGTACAGCATGCTGAGCCTGGTCCTGGAGCCTGATACTCTCCTGGAGAAGGCGGTTGGGTTCAAGTTCAGATGCAGTGGGTGGTGGAATCGCTACGCTGGTATCAGGAGCTCTGTCCACAATGGGTTCAGGTGTAGAGGTGGCAAGCAAGGCTGGTAAGCCGAAAGGCGGCCAACCCACTCTGGCTGACCCTGTTGTCCCAAGAGAGCCCAGGGATTATTTTGGGCATTTTTTTAAAACCACCAAATTGCTAGTTTCACCTGCTCTTTCTCCTCAGAAGCCACTTTGAGCACAAAGAAAACTACAGTGGGACACTGAGAGAACGGCATTAACTCTTTGCGGCCCCGGGTGGCCTGCAGGGACCTGCCTCAAGTTTCTGAAACTGTGAGGAGGGTCCCCAGGGCTGCTAGCCACGGGGCTTCTGCTCTGGAGAGGAGCGGGAAGATGGGGTGGTGGCAGGTGTGGTGGGAGTCACACTCTGACCTATTCCTGTCCCAGCCCCCTCTTCTTCCCGGTGGGCACTCACCATGTTCCATATGCATTTCCTGGGGACTGTCACTGGCTTTCTGTGGCAGTGCCACCCAGGAGGCCTATGTGTCATCTCCACATCCCACATGTATAGCAGTGCGGTGGGGTTGGAGGTGAGGGCCTGGGGCAGGCTGGTGAGCCGCCTGGGCTATGAGTTACTCACTCACAGTGCACACCTCAGCCCCGGTTCCACGTCCTTCCCCAGGAGAGCTGGATGCTGAGGAGGCCCTGCCCTCTGGCCTGCCGCCTACCTTCATTCGCTTCGCCCATCACTCCTATGCTCAGATGGTCCGGGTGCTGAAGAGGACAACGACCCGCTGTTCCCAGGTGGCCAGGACCTACAGCATTGGGCGCAGCTTCGAAGGCAAGGATCTGGTTGTCATCGAGTTCTCAAGCCGCCCAGGCCAGCACGAGCTGAGTGAGTGACCCTGGGAGGCCTGTGTGTGGTTCTGCCTTGGGGTGTACAAGCTGGGAGCGGTCATTTAGTGTCTCCATCCACTTACCCACCCATGGTCACTTAGACCTGATTGGTAAGTGACCACAGAGCACAAGGATGGTGTTCAAAAGAATATCTCCAAGTCAGGCATGGTGGCACACACTCTTAATCCCTGCACTTGGGTAGCAGAGGTTTAAAGATCTCTATGAGTTCTAGGCCAGCCTTGTCTACATAGTGAGTTCCAGGACAGCCAGGACTACATACAGGCCCTGTCTCAAAAACATTTGTTTAAAAAAGATTTCTACAAAACAGACAAACAAACAAAAAACAACAAAACAAAACAAAACCATATTACTTGAGAGTTTGGGAGCATGGAAATGAGTCTCATCCGAGCAGAGACACTGGTCTGAGGAGATTGAGAAGTAGCAAGGAAATAAGCCACCTAAACGGGCGACAGTGTGGAGACTGTCTTCAGGGAGAGTGCAAGGTTTTCTGACACGCTGGAGGCTGGAGGGCCTACGGAAGATCCTGGAGAGGACACTGGGTGAGGCAGGGTCAGTGGCCAGTGCCAGAGCCTCGGTCCTTAGACCCTCTGTGTGGAATATGCCGCTGTCCCCACCACTGTGCCTGCCGTCTTGTGAGTCCTGGGTCTGTGCAGGTCTGGGTCCTGGTTGCTTTCCTTCCACAGAGCACTTTTTTTTCTCATGGAGCACATTTTGCTAACCTGGTGTGTGGACACAGTAGGTTTTCCATTTCTAGACCAAGGTCCAGTGACGCTAGGTGTGGACATTGTTCTGAGCTGTGGAAAAATGCTAGATGGCTCAGGTCCTTTGGGACTTCCTTGCTGTGGTGCAAATTAGGAATCAAACTTTGTTACAGGAATTACTAGTGGTTCTGAGCTAGAGAAGAACCACTATGCTGGCTGTATCTGGAGCTCTGGAATCTTCTAACGTGAGAGTTGGCCATGCGCACTCTAAAGGTTCCTACTCTCCGCACTGACAGCTCTCCTAGTTCTGAGTCCTCCCTTGTTTCCATCCTCCAGCCCAGTTGTCCCATAGCCATGCTGGTATCAGCAAGTCCCATCCTTTTATCCAGTCCCTACCGTCTCTGTGTCTATGGACACAGGGCTCTGCTGGGCTGTCTGCCTCCACCCAGCTTTCACCTTGTTGGGCTGGGCAGTGTGGACAGAATAAGCTCAAAGGCCCTGTCTCTCGTGGGATCAGAGGTCATCAGGTCACATCTGGCTTCCAAGACCAAACCTAACCCCACATCCTGCAAAGACATGGAAAGTTCCTTATCATTACCTCCGTTGTGGAGTTTGAAGGGTGTGGGCTTTCATACCAACAGCTGAAGATTGCTGGGTAAAAAGTTGGGTAGGAGATTTTATTTTCCACATGACCAATGTAAGATTCAACAAATAGGGGTGACTTTCCCACAACTACACTGAAGAAGGCTGCCAGACCACTCTACACAGCTATCATCCACCCTTTCACCCATTTATCCATCTGAGCGTCCACCCACACCCCACACCTGCCATTTCCTCTAGCCATCATTCATTATTTTATTCATCCATCCATCCATCCACCTATTTGTTTTTCTATCCAACCACCCATTCATTTATCTGTTTATCTGTGTTTTCATTTGTTCTTCCATCTGCCTATCTAGCCATCAGTCCATCCATCCATCCATCCACCCACCCCATCCATCCCATCCACTCATCCACTTGTCATCTATCCATCCCCTCATCTGCTCATTCATGCATCTATTCATCCTTCCATCCCATGACCAGCTGTTTGACTGATTAAGCACTGATGTGCTTGACTTGCTGCACAAACACGGACAGTGGGTGTCAATAGAAGTCACACAAATCAATGGCATCATATATCACTGTAGCATTCTTTACTTATGCTAACAGTTGTGGCTAAACATATGAAGTGAGTTCAAGAAGTCAGTGTCTAGATATATCATTATGCCCAGAGATTCTTGAGTCAAAACAAGTAGGAATCGATCCCAGCACACCTGGTAGAACCTTACTGAACCCAGTCTGTGAGACAACACCTCACATCACACTTTCTCTCTGCAGTGGAGCCTGAGGTGAAGCTCATTGGCAACATCCATGGCAATGAGGTAGCAGGACGGGAGATGCTCATCTACCTGGCCCAGTACCTGTGTTCTGACTACCTGCTGGGCAATCCCCGCATTCAACGACTGCTGAACACCACCCGCATCCATTTGCTGCCGTCCATGAATCCTGATGGCTACGAGGTGGCGGCTGCTGAGGTGGGAGCTCCCGCTGCCTGGAGATGGGCTGCGATGGGCTGCTTCCTCCAACACTCTTACCCTTTCACTTCACTCATCGTTGTTGAGGGCCTGTTTGCTGTCACCTCTGTAGGTGACCGGGGCTGAGCAAGCAGCAGTGTTGCAGCATTCTGCTTGATGGGCGGGCGGGGTGGGCGCCGACAGAGCAGAGCTGTGGTGTCTTGCTTTAGGACAGGGCTGAGGATGTAGTTCAATGGCAGAGTACTTGTCAGTCATTCAAGATAAAGAAAAGAGTTTCAAGGAGAAAGGGTGCTGGTGAGGGGTTAGGAAAGCTCACAAGGAAGGACAGAAGGATGTGGGCAAGAGCCAAGAGAGGCAAGGAGCCAATGGTGTGGACTGCTCCTGGGCGAGGTGGGGGCCTCCATGCGTGGGAGAATAATGCAGAGCCGTGATGCTGAGAGGGAAAGCCTGTGTGGAAGTGCGTGGAATGGGGTGGGGGGCAAAGGCGATTCACCCTGCACTCATCACATGAGACCACAGGAGCCACAGTCCCGCTCGAAACTCAGTCGGCTGGAGCCTGTGGGGTGGAGATGTGGGGTGGGAGATGCTGATCCTCAGCTGAGCCCTTGTGTCCAGGGTGCTGGCTACAATGGCTGGACCAGTGGGAGGCAGAACGCACAGAGCCTGGATCTGAACCGCAACTTCCCTGACCTCACATCGGAGTACTACCGGCTGGCCTCCACCCGTGGTGTGCGCACAGACCATATCCCCATCTCGCAGTACTACTGGTGGGGTAAGGTAGGAGCTGTGTGGCCACTCCCTGAGCAAAGGATGCCAGGTGTCCCTCCCTAGGTCACTGACCCCTCTAAGCCTCACTATGTGTTCTGTAAGGTAGGCTGGTGCCTTGCTGGGCCAGGAACAATGTATTGGAAACCCCAGTCTCCAGCGGAGATGACATGAGTCTGCATCCTGCTGAAACACTCATGGCCCGGACACTTGCCCAGAATCCCTGAGTTCACCCTCAAGAGTGAGCTGAGCTTGACAGGAGCTCTCCTCTGTGGCTAGTATAATCTGTTTAAGGTCAGAGCCACTTCTGAAGCTGGTGGGGCCTTTTCAGTGCAGGAAATGGGCGGTCAGGAGCTGCTGGGGTGGGGTTCTCCTCAGCCGCCTGGAGAGGTGACCTGACCAGGAGGGACAGGGTGAACTCCAGGCTGTGGCGACTGGAGGGAACTGTTGAGTCTGGGTGGGAAGGTCGTGGACATTTCAGAACCCTGACAGCAGTCCCATTCCCGGCAGGTGGCCCCTGAGACCAAGGCCATCATGAAGTGGATACAGACCGTTCCCTTTGTCCTCTCCGCCAGCCTGCACGGGGGCGACCTGGTGGTGTCCTACCCCTTCGACTTCTCCAAGCACCCCCATGAGGAAAAGATGTTTTCTCCCACGCCGGATGAGAAGGTGAGAGGACACGGTAACGAGGCTGAGCAGGCGTTCTGCTAGCACGGTCACTTCTGTTCTAGCTTGCGAAACCATAGGTGTTGTTGAACCCCCAGGAGCCTCTTTGCTTGCTACCCCCAGGAAGTGCCAGAGAGCAGTTTTCCTTTTCAGTGTCCCCAACCTCAGGGAGGAGCTTTGGTCTCTCCCTGATGTGTCTCATGTTGTTCCAGACGACACCAGCAGGGGGCAGTGCTACCACATGCATGGTGCCCAGTGGGCTCTGAGCTGCATTCTCTTCCCTGGGCCCCAGCTTTAGGTGCAGGGGTTAGGGCCCTGCTGCTGCTCACAGGGGTCCTTGGGTAAGGTCCCTGATTTCTCAGGTCTGTTTTCCTCACTGTAGGTGAGACTGAGTGACATTGGGACCCTTCCAGGCACTTTTGTCCTAAAAGCCCCCTTGCTGTGCCCACCCAGCCCTGTGTTTGTTTGCAAGGAGACTGATCTTTCCCTTGCACGGATGAGAAGGCTGGCAGAGGGAGGGCAAGGCTCAACTGTTCTTGGTGTCCCCCAGGTCTGGGTTAGTCCCTTATTCTCTCTCGTATTGCTGGAGGCTGTAAGCTCCTGTCCCAGGTGGGACCTGTGCAGGTCTGAGCTAGCCTTGGTCTTTAGCCAGGCCCCCTGGGGAGTCACATGGATGCAGAGAGCCTGGTCTGCCCTCAAGAGCAGTTTTCATGACAAACTTAGGGGAAGGGACATGGAGGAAGGGAGCATCCAGGATGGACAAGGTTCAGATACCAGGCTCCCTTATTTCTGAGCAACCTGGCTGGGGAAACAGCTGCCCCCAACCCCTGCTGGACACTTGTACATCAAACTTGTCTTACACGGCACCTTCCCTGTTCCTGAGTCACAATGGCAGAGGGGACTGTTCATTCCCACTCTGTCTGTGGAGGAAGACAAATTAAAAAAAACAAGCAACAAGAGGACAGCCAGCCTCTATGAAGAGCCCCAGAGGTTGGGGCACAGCGCCGATAGACACGTATGAACACGGATGGATTTTCACTCACGTTTGTGTTTGCATGCTGTTGGGAGCATATGTATGTGCCCGTGTTCACATGTGTGTCAGGGGAGGAACCCCAGCCTGGCCGAGACTTAGAGTGGGCTTCTCTTAGGTTGCGGCTTCTCCTAGTGGGGCACAAGGGCCAGGGTGAGGTGGAGGAGGCTTCAGGCACAGGCTCTTTGCTGCCAGACCAGGCTCAGGGCCCTCATATTTGTAAACTGCAAGGGCTGTGCTGCACCTCTGTCTTCTGGCTTCGCAGCCCTGCATCTGCTCATCAGCTCACTCATCCACTCACTCTCATTCACCTAATCCTTCACTCAGTCACTCACTTACTTATTCATTCGTTCATTCACTTCCTCACTCCTTCACTCCCCCAACAATCTTTCACTCACTTACTTATTCATTTCTTCACTTACTCACTTACTCATTTACACTCATTCATTTGCACACTCATTCAATGAGGGTCTCAGATCTTGCCCCATCACAGAGCAAGGGCATCTCCTGAGCGGGCAGGTGCACACTGAGCAGCAGGAGCTCATCTATGTCAGGCCAGCCTCTCAGCCTCTGTGCCTGGGGATGTCCATAGGGGGGAGGTTCACCTCAATGGGTCCCACTAGAGTCAGAAGAAATGAGCCTGCTCCCCAGGCATCAATCTTCAATCAATAACTGTGCAGCCTGCAGCCAGTGGCAGGCGCTGTGGAAACCGCAGTCTCAGGAGAGGTGGGGAGAGTGTGTGAAGAAAGGAGCTGGCTGGGTGTCCCAAGGGACGCCTTTGCCAGTGTTCCATCCTGCCAGGGAGAGCCAGTTTGGAAGCAGTGCTCATATCTCTCAGCCCCTCCTACTTGCCACAGCCCTAGCAGTCAGCACAGCTGCAGCTGCTGAGAGGGTGGGCTGCTGTGCCCAGTGCCCCGCATTCCTGGCCTCTGCGGTTGCCTTGCCCAGCACCTGTCTGCTTGCTTGCTTCCTTTCTCTCTCTCTCTTTCTTTCTTTCTTTCTTTCTTTCTTTCTTTCTTTCTTTCTTTCTTTCTTTCTTTCTTTCTTTCTTTCTTTCTTTCTTTCTTTCTTTCTTTCTTTCGTTTCTCAAGGCAGGTTTTCTCTGTGTAGCCCTGGCTGTCCTGTAACTCACTCTGTAGCCTGGATTGTCCTTGAACTCACAAAGACCTGCCTGCCTCTGCTGGGATTAAAGGTGTGCACCATCTTCTTTCTCCTTTTTTTCTGCTTCTTTCTTCCTTCCTTTCCTACCTTCTTTTCTTCCTTCCTTCTTTTTTCTTTTCTTTCTTTTTTCTTTTTTGAGACACAGTTTCTCTGTGTAACCCTGGCTTTCTTGAATTTACACTATAAACCAGGCTAGCCTTGAACTCAGAGTTCTGCCTGCCTCTGCCTCCCAATTTCCGGACTTAAAGGTGTGTGCTGCCACAACTGGCTCCGGCTGCCTTGTGTCACAGGCCTGCAGGCAGGCTCCTCCTCTGTACACTCTTGCTCCAAGCAAGGCCTGAGGCTCATGTGCCCAGGATTTGGGAGAAGATGGCTACAGCCTCCTTCCAGGCTCCACCTGCAGGACCATGGAGGAACATGGGATTGATGATCCCAAGGCAAGGATGAGGAAGAAGAGTGGGAGAGGGTCAGACAGTCTAGGTACTGAGCCTAACCCTAGAGTCAAGCCCAAATTTAGATAGATGGTGGAGGGCTGCAGAGCCCTCATCTTCCTTCTCCATCTTCATCTCTAGATGTTCAAGCTGTTGGCCAGAGCCTATGCTGATGTCCACCCCATGATGATGGACAGGTCGGAGAACAGGTGTGGGGGCAACTTCCTGAAGCGGGGGAGCATCATCAACGGGGCGGACTGGTACAGCTTCACTGGAGGTGCGGCCTGAGCGGGGGTGGGGTGGGGGGGAGCTGGGGGCGGCGGGACATCCCCCAGCAGAGCCCTGGCACTGCAGGCAGAGTCTGGCTTGAATTTTAGTCACCACCTTCCTGGAGAGGCGGGACTGGAGTGAGCTGGTCCTGTGACTTTGGAAGCTGCTGCTAGGTTTATGTTATAATCACCCATGCGGTGATTCCGCTTGTGACTGAGCCCTTGCTGGAGCTAGACAGGCTTGTTAGGTGCAGTGGCAAAGCCCCAGAGAAGCTGACACTTCAGGGACAACAGAGGATTTATTTAGTTCTGTGTAAAAGGTTCTAACGGTTGGGATATATTTACCGTGTCAGATCTTGGGGGTGCTTGCACTCTGAGGTTTTCCCAGGCTCAGCGTTCACCAGCTCTCTGAGTCCTTACGGCCTGCTGTATGCTGGGTGAAGGCACTGCAAGTGCAGTGTGGACACAAATGCTCTGCGTGCCCTGAAGCACCCGTATGCGCAGGCACACTCCCTCCATCTGATTCCTGCTGTACCCCAGTATGCTTCCCACATGGACCATTCTGCAGATGAGGGCAAGAGACAGATCCACGAGGCCTGGGTTAGCAAGGCTGGGGCTCACCTTGCAACTCTGTCTTCCACCAGTTTTACTCAAGTGGCCAAGAGCTACCTTTCTCGTGTATTTCAAAGCTACTATTTGGCCTTTTCATGCTTCCAGGGCCTGTCACATGCCATCGTCTTCTGGGGCATGAGAGCGCTTCTCTTCTTCTCAGACTTCATTGGTTTCCGAGACAAGGTCCTACGGTTGATGCTTGCAGAAGTCCTATGAGGGCTGAACTGTAGAGGCCAGTGGGCTTCCTTCCAGCAGCTGGCAGGGCAGAGGGGCAGATGGGCCCACAGATGGACAGTGGCAGCCATGAGGACAGTGGGCAGCGATAGCTGCAGCAGCAGGGCTCGGAAACTCCAAAGTCCTTAGCAAAGAGGGCAGGGAGAGGACATTGTAGCCCTCCCAGCTCACTCGCCTGGGAAATGGAAGTGGTCAGGTCGCCCTGGGCTGCTGTTGGAACTGTGGGCAGCTGGAAGCTGTGGTCATTGCCAGACTTGTTGGGGCTGCAGCCCCAATAGCTGGGGCACAGAGGCCCATGTGGTACCTTGCCTGGCTTCTTTGGGAAACAAGCTTCTAATCCCATGGACTCTGCTATCAACCTGTCTAGAATCAGAGTTTCCCTCTGTGGCTTTGCCACGGCCTTCTGCTGCTGTCCTCGGGGCTGTGCGTGGGAGAACAGTGGCAGGGTAAGTTATCTCTATGCACAAAGCAGTGCTGGTCCCAGAGTCTTGGCCCTGTTCCAGGCTCTCTGCCCTTGACACCCAGCTGCCCACCCCACAGGTATGTCTGACTTCAACTACCTACACACTAACTGCTTTGAGATCACGGTGGAGCTGGGCTGTGTGAAGTTCCCGCCCGAGGAAGCACTCTACGGCCTGTGGCAACACAACAAGGAGCCCCTGCTGAACTTCCTGGAGATGGTGAGTCCCGCCCACAGGGCGCTCCCCATGGCCTGCCATGCCCCCCCCTCCCGCTGTGGTCCCATGGGGTCAGCTCCACCCTAGTCTGCCTCTGTGTGGTGATCTGTGGAAGCATCTATTTGTGACATCCCTGACCATCCATTCAGGAATGGGGCCTCCTGTCCACGTTCCCTCCCACACACCCTGGGGAATGCCAGGAAAACCTTTGGGTAGAATCTCATACCTGACAAAGCATGACTGTTAAATGGAACAAGGGGCCTAGCGGCCTGGGGTGGGGTCTGACCAGCATCCAAGGGGTAGCAGGTGAATCAAGCTGAATCTCGAGAGAAGAGAAACCAGGCAGGAAGAGGGTACTCTCTGAGCAGAGAGGGGCTTCAGTAGGGGACTCAGCGAGGTACTTCCTTGCCATGACTGGAGTGCGGTATGTCAGCAGGACTGGGGGGACATTATGTGTGGGAGGGTCTCAGACGTGATCATTCTGGGATATAGCCTGTTCACGTACCAGAGGCCCGAGGCTGATAGGTAGGCTGCCTGAGAGTAACCGCCTAGCTGCAATTGAATTCATCTGTACACAGGTGGGCAGACAGTGATGGGGGTGTGTGAAAATGCGTTCTCAGAAACCCCTGCTGGATCCTTAAGCTAGGGTCAGGGGAAATAGGTGCCTGAGCCAAATGCTTTACACAGCACAGCCCACATGAGTGCTATAAAATTATGACAAGGCCTAGAGGGCTATAGGGAGATAACAGTGCTTCACAGTTGGTCCTTACCCCTAAATTGGGCCCATCCTTAGATGACCCTGCTCTAGGCAGCCCCACCCCTAGGTGATGGGGCTTGAGAGAAGGATCACAGGGGCACATGACTATGACGGAGCGGGAGACAGAAGAAGTGACTGTGCAGCGGGGCGTGGCAGCTGCCTGGAGTTCTTCAGGTCTACACTTTGTGTCCTCAAGTTCTGTCTTTGGCTCCTGCTCTTTCTAGAGAGATGAGGAACCTCCCACCAGGAAAGAACAGGCTGAGCCTTGTTAGAGCAGCACCAATGGGAAGAACACAACCCCAGGTAGCGCAGAATGTGGTCATGTGTTTTCTGTGGCTGCTGGCATGTCACTTAGGCAGGGTGAGTCTCATCCTTGGGGCAGAGCTAGGTGCTCAGGCCATTTTGTGGTCAACTGGGAAAAATGAGTTAGAAGGGGCCTTTGAGGGGCTGGGATCACTCCACCAATATTGTAGGTGAAGTCTCAGTGGATGAAGATTTAATGGCAAGAAGAGGGTGGCCGGTCAGGCAGCGCGTGGCTTCCTTCTAGACAGATGACCCCAGGAAAGCGGGCACGGGTCCCGATAAGGATCAGGTCTGTCATGGCCAATTGAGGTCACTTTCCTAGTGATCCTGAGCAGGCCCAGGGGTGGGGGTGGAAGAGACAGAACGGGTTCTTCCTGCCGCACAGCTCCAGGCCCCAGGGTGGCAGGAGAGGACCCCAGTTAAAGTGCAGATGAGAGACTAGGCAACTGGCGGGAGGGGCTCCCATGGACAGGCCCTGTTCCCTCGAGGGACAGCTCAGTAAAGCCCAGCAGGGAGAGAGAAGCTGGGCTATGGGGTCAGCAGGAATGACATCCTGAGGGCTGAGGAGTGATCATGCCCAGAAGTAGGGGAAGGAGCCAGTTGGTGTGGGTAGCCAGAACATTCTGAGAGGGTGAAGGTGGAGGGAGAGGTCTAGAGGGATACATGTGTGGGGGAGTGCAGGCTCTAGCCGTGTCAGCTGAGCGGGTGCCACATGTAGGGTTCAGTGCCTTTCTGTGGGCGAGGAGGAGCAAGGGAGGGACTTCTGCACCCTCAGTTTTCCCCACCAGCAGCTTTGCATTTCAAACCCCTCCTCCTGCTCCACAGGATATTGTTTCTGGCTTCAGCTCCTCTGGGACAGCAATCCATGCTCAGGAGCATGCTGGCGGTGGCCACCCATCCAGGGCGAGCCAGCTGCAAGGGCCCCTGTTCATGTCACGAGAGTTGCGCTCCCATCCTGTGCTCGCCCCACATTCTACATGCCCTCCTCTCCCAAACAGTCAACACCCCATGTTATGCCTCTCTTGATGCCACTGAGGGTCAGGAGTGAGTGCGCCAACTGCCAAGAGCCATTGGTTCTGAGCCATGCGGATTCCAGGGATGACTTGAATTGCCTTTGCTGATCTCAGAGGCTTTTGAGCCCTAGGTGTTGTTGGCATCTTTGGCCCCACTTAGGCCCATTCTGTAGCTGAGGAAGCTTGGGTGTGAAGAAGCAAATGGTTTGCTGGGGTCAGGAAGCACTGGGGCAGGAGCCGTTGTGTGCAGAAGACACACGGTGTGGCTGGGAGTCTGCAGAGCCAGTTCACAGTAGGGCTAAGTGGGTCCAGCTCCGTGGCTGTCTTCCATGGGTTTCACTCTGAAGATGTCCGCTAGGTGTCTGGTGCAAAGACAGACTCATGGTCTGAGGCTCCAGTGTGTGTCCTCACAAGGCTTCCTTCTAGAACCTCTGCTCAGAGGGAACCATGAATGCCTGCCTAGGCTAGGAGCTCAGATGCCTAAGGGTAGACATTGAAGGTTGTCCTCAGTGTCTGAGGTCAGGAAGAAAAGTAAACCCTTAGGCAGAGCTTCAGTGTCAGTCAAAAAAACCAGAATGTTCTAGACAGATTGCCAGAGATACCCTGAATAGAAATAAGGCCAGAGAGTGACTTACTCAATTATTCAAGCAGAACCCAACTCAGAGGTGCCTGGTGGGGCACTGGTGAAGGTGTCACTGGAGACAGGCATCACCTCTGGACCTTCTCTCTGGTGCCTCCAGGTACACCGAGGCATCAAGGGTGTGGTGACGGACAAATATGGAAAGCCAGTCAAAAACGCACGGATTCTAGTGAAAGGCATCCGCCACGACATCACCACAGGTGAGCAACGCTTTCACCTACCTGTGGGCGAGGCCAGTGCAGGCTTCCCCTTCCACCAGGTTCTCCATCCATTCTCGGCCAGCTTGGTGAGGGAGGATGGCGCCATGTGAGGACCCTGTCCGCCCTGTGCTGTGTCTCCTGCTGGGTTTGCCTGGAAAGAGATAGCTCTGCCGTGGCTGCTGTGTTCCCAGCATTACACTGCCTTCTCGGAGGCCTCGGCCTGGAGCCACCTCCCTCCAGGATCCTATTCACACAGGTCCTCCAGTTTACACTGGGACACCGTATGTATGTTGGACACTTAGTTATTTCGCTTGTTGCTGTGACAAATGCCGGGCCACCTAAAGAAGGGGTCATTTTGTCTCATAGCCCACACTGGTGGAGAAGACATGGCAGTAGGAGCTACCATAACCTTCTGAAATGGCAGCACTAACCGGGGACATGAGCACGTGGTGGGGGTGGGGATGGGGGCGACACTCCACACTGAGCCCACAACACTCTGAAAAGGTTGTTTTATCTCACACGGGCTCTGGCTGTCCCCAGGCCTTCCTCAGCTGGTTAAAAACCATAGTCCAAAAAAATTTAACAAACAAACAAACAAACAACAACAACACACCCCATAGTCCATGGTGCTGGAGAGTGGCTCTTGCAGAGACCCAGGGTAAGTTCCCAGCACATATGGTGATTCACAGCTATTCCAGTTAGATAGGATTCGGTGTCCTCTTCTGACCTTTGGGGGC
The DNA here is from genome assembly GCA_028658305.1 of Pachyuromys duprasi. Lineage (NCBI taxonomy): Eukaryota > Metazoa > Chordata > Mammalia > Rodentia > Muridae > Pachyuromys > Pachyuromys duprasi. Next base: position 89,134,299 of record CM053765.1, read on the forward strand.
TCTATGTGTGCATGTGGTGCAAGTACAGAGATTCAGGCAAAAGGCTCATCTGCACAGAATAAAAGAAAAAGTTATAAAAATCTTAAGAACAATTTAAAAATAGACTCCTATAACATGGGACTTGGCAGCGTTATTGTCTGGTGGAGGGTAGACTTGCAAATTAAATGCCTTGGGACAGGGTGAAGCCTGCCTGGAAGAGGTGGTTTGACAGACAGGTGGAGGACATTCTAGGGGAGGCAGATGCCCCTCCCACCCCATGCTAATGGCTGCTTACCTCCATCCAACATGCAACCTCCTCATTCCTGCTATCACACTTCTGCCTCAGCTGGGGCAGAAGCCCTCTGAGGATTGTTTCTATTCTTTTCGAAGCCCCCGATGGTGACTATTGGAGACTCCTTCCCCCGGGTTCCCACATCGTCATTGCTCAGGCCCCTGGCTACTCCAAGGTTATGAAGAGAGTCACCATTCCCTTGCGCATGAAGAGGGCTGGCCGTGTGGACTTCATCCTCCAGCCGCTGGGGACAGGACCCAAGAACTTCCTTCCTGGACCTTCAAGAGCTTTGCCGAGGTCCCAGGATCCACGCGGAGAGCCCACTCCACTGGATTTCGAGCCCCCGAGGGCGCGTAGGCAGCCAGCTACTGGGAGCAAGCCATGGTGGTGGTCATACTTTACATCACTGACCCCCTACAAGCCGCGCTGGCTGCTCAAGTACTAAGCACCCATCCCAGGCGCTGCCTTGATGTCCATCTCCATGGCCTGGGCTTCTGTCCAGAGTCGCCCAGCCACAGACATGACGCACAGCCTCTGCAGCTTATTAAAGCGTGTTCACCCACTGTGATGAAATGCTCTGTGCAGAGAGGCAGAGGTGGGGGTGATTGGGTCTTTGCCTACTGTGGGCAGCTCAGACTGGTCCTGGCGAAAAGACCCCAGGTGGTGCTCTCCTTGCAGGCGGCAGGACCAGAGCTGCCTGGGCAATGCCCACAGGACTGCTGGCCTTTCCCAGACCATGAATCCTTGAAGGCTGAGCTCTGGGTCCTGCTGCTGCAGGTTGAGAGGCCAGGAGCCACCTGGATGGGAAGAGTGGGTGGACACAGAGGTGACTCCAAGGCAGGATCAAGGTCTCAAAGGCAGAAGAGTTGATTAGCACTGGAATCCCCGTAGCTTGCCTGAAATCTGCCTTTTGGGGGCTCACAGGCTCCATGGGGTCTGATTCTGGGGCCCCATCTTCATTTTAATGTTGCCACCAGCTCTGGTCCAGGGACCTAGCATGGTCCCATGCTCCCCATACGTGCCCTTTCTTGATCATCTTCATACTATAAGAGGATGTTCCAGTCCTTGCATTTACTAGACTGGGAGTTCTGTAGCCTCATGGGAATCTAGCAAAGAAGGCGCACTATCCAGTGCACTGCACATCAAAGCCAAATTGGGGGTTTGTTAACAACAGAGGTTCATCATAGCCTAGTCCTGGAGGAGTTTTCTTTCTGCTTGGCTTATAGGTGTCTCTCCTCTCCTTGTGTCATTTGGGGTCACAACAACATGACTGCCACTAGTTCTGAGTTGTTCCATGGCCTCTTGGCAGATTGCACCCTGACTGACACAAGTTTTCAAGACCACAGCCTACATCTTTTCTTCACTGGCGATGGATATATGGTGGGGTCTAGAGCCATGAGAACATCATGCCAGCACCAAAGTCCACAGCTGCCAAGCCAGGTGTGTGAGCTTCCAAGAATGACCTGGAGTGTTGGCAGAGAGGTTTGCATCTCCTCACATGAATGATAGTCACCAGGTCCGCATTTATTTGGCCCCACTGTGTACAGAACACCGTGCTGAATCACTGTATGCTCTGGAGCAGGGATCCCAATGGAAGAGCCATATGGGTGCAGCAGAGGGAGCTGAGCCAGACTTCCGGAGTCTTGGTATGTGCTGGTAGCAGCCAGGTCCCTCTGGAGGGCATGCATATGGTGCTCCCCTGAAACTCCCGTCCTGTTCACACTGCCTGGAAGATCAGAGCTCAGTGCTGGTAGAGTATAAAGCTCACATGACCAACAGCTCCAGTAATGCCTGAGTCCAAGTGCTGGGCCCCGAGGAGAGGCCTGATGGGAGATCTGGTGGGAGAGGTCAGGGAGCATCAGAAGATTGTACAGGGTGGGCAGAGGCCCAGTCGGGGGTGATGAGGCTGTGGCATCAGTGTTCATATCGATCGCCATGCCCTTCAGTGGCTCCTGGTTCTGCTGAGGAATCCTAGTCATCCTTGATGACATCCTGTCATCCTCTGGTAACCCTATGAGCGCTACCTGTGTGTATGCTCCCCGATTCCAAGCTGCTCCCCACCCTGGACCTTGTGGGCAGGCAGATTACAGGGAAACATCTGGGAGGCACTGGCATGTCTAGGGTGCAGGTCCAAAGGACACAAAATTCCTGGCAGGACACTGAAGAGTGGACACACGAGTATGTCAGATTGAATTCTTTCAAGTGAAGAAGCAAAAGTCTTTCTGTGTTAGCCACATAATACCCGAGGTGGCCTGCTAAAACCTGGGACTTCAAACACAAGAGAAAGAGATTCAGGGAGAGTCAGACCTTGTGCAACAGGGTTCAGAGGAAGGAAGGCTGGATTCAGAGGCTGGCCTGAAAAGGCAAACTCCTGAGAGGCCCAGCTGGGCATTCAAGAGGGGTGCTGAGATGGTTACCGAGGAGCAAGCAGTTATTAGAAGTTATTAATGCCGCAGCTAGACAGAGCTAGGGCTTTGGGGAGAGTTTGGGTCCTAGGATCAGAGACAGAAACATGAGGAGGGCTCTGAAGAGAGCAAATCAGGGCCCATGTGGCAGAAGTGGGGTCTGTTCATCAGATCCTGTCTGAGAATGGAGAAGGTTTCACAGAACACACCTGAAGCCAGGCTCAGCTGATTCCCAGCCAGGAGGCAGGGAAAGGGTGTGTATGGCCACCAACACCCTTTTTGATGTAAACCCACTTTCTAGGTGACAGATCCTGGGAATGGGGAATCTGTTAGCTAGGGACTCATAGACAAGTTTTCAGGAGGGTACTTGCCAGTATCTGTGAGAAGGGGAAGGGCTTCTACAGGTTTTGTGGCCTGAGGAGCGGCTGGATCTAACTAGGAAGCCTCAAACACATGATGGACATGAAGACCAAGACCCATGGTAAAGGGACTTATGCCTATTGTAAGGAAGCATTTTAAAGAAGTGAAGCCTAGGGTGGGACCATACCCATACACCAGCACGTGGGGTGACACTCCAGCACACAAGAAAGCCAGGATTTCAAGGTCACCCTCAGTTACAGAGTGATGTGAAGTCAAGCACTTTCCAAGGGGAAGGGAGAGCATAAAAGGGGTGCATGGGTCTGCTCTGCAGAGGCTTGGGGAGGGAGGCCCACTGGATGCTCTACAGGGCCAGAGATGGAGGTGGCACATAGAGCCCCTTGTGGCCACACTCAGTCAGTTTGCTTTTGAAGTGGAAACAGTCTTTTGCTAATATGGAGGAAGGGGCAAGGGCCTTCAGTGTCTCCTGGGAATGGGTGGGGACCAAGCTGCATCAATAGCAAGTGGGCTTGGGATGATGAGCATTGCCATGGTGACGGGTGCTGCCATCATTATTTCCTACTACCCTTCCCTTCCAGCTGCCCTTGGTACTGAGAAGCCTGTCCTCCCCCGCCCCTTTTTTTTTCAAGACAAGTTTTCTCTATATAGCCTTGGCTGTCCTGGACTTGCTTTGTAGACCAGACTGGTCTCAAACTGCCTCTGCCTCCCTGAGTGCTGGGATTACAAACCCTGGACCACTGACTCTGGAAGAATATAGACAGTCACTTACGGACACCTCTACAAACCACAGTCTCCTCTCCTACCCACTGAGAGAGGGTCCGACTCCGCTTACGGCCTAAGGACAGGAATGGGGGTCATGCCCCTGAAGGGAGGCTGTTGTTGTTGTCTGCTGCTCTCTCTCCCTTCCCCCCTCTGGTTTTATGATATTTTACTGACTTTGGGAGAAATGTATGACCCACATTTGCCATCGTTCTAGACATTGATGGGATGCTTCCTGAGGCGATGGGAGGCTGACTGTGCTGCCGTCAGCATGAGAAGCGGCTCTGTAGGGCTTCAGGCTTTGCATGTTCCGTGCTGTGAAGCCCTCTATCTCTAGGGTGCTTTTCTAAGAGAAATGTTTCCTTCCATGACTCTGTTCCTTTAAACTTTCTGAGGAGTGCCCCTCTGAGGTGACCTGGCTGGCCCTCTCCCCTCCCTCTGGCTATCTTTCTGCCATTCTGGACTGATCCTGTGGACCTCAAAGTGCTTTGCAGAGGTCCATGTCTCCTGTCCACCAGATAGTTGATTTACAGGCAGAGAACAGCAGCCACAAGGCCTCTCTGTGCCTGGGCGCGAGATCATGAACCACTCTCCAAAGACTTTATGAAGGTCATTTTTTTCCCTTCCATTTTCGTATACAAATCTAATCTTTTGAGAGCCCACTCCCTTCTAACTCATTCTAACTCACAATATTACAGGCTTTCATCAATAATAATATACGATCAATTACTCAAATGTAATTGATTAGTCGAGAGAACCACATTTCCCCTCTTAGCCTGTGTCTGATTGGACGTAAGCACAGCAATTGCCCCCAGAGGGTGGCCTTGCCCTTGGCTGTGGACTGTCTTGGCTTTTTAGCTGAGATTGAATTTATATACAATTTGCTAATGTTAGCTTAAGAAAAACCCAAAAGGGCACTTTATTTCCCAGCCCTACCAATGACACCATCCCAGGGTGCGATAAGCCGCCCGTGAGGAGGATTAGTGGCCGAAATTGCCTCCTAAGCTGGCTCTAAGCTCCGTTTGTCTTTATTTGGTTGAACAGATAATTTTTTGTCATCAGAAAGTTGAGCTCCATAAATACAATGTCGTCCAATTTAATAACGAGAATCAGAGCTGGCTTTGTCCAGTCTGCATCTCTCTTGGCTGAAGCAAACCCAAGATGTTTCTCCAAGATGACAGTGACACACAGAAAAATTCTAGCAAGGCCTTTCTGCACAGAGCAGGGACAGGCTACTGACCCCTGGGCTGGACCCCTCTTTACGCTGACCTGTCTGCAAGCTGCAGCATGGTGGCTGGGCAACGTGGTGGCTGGGTGCTGTGGTGGCTGGGCAGTGTGGTGGCTGGGCAGTGAGGTGGCTGGGCAGTGTGGTATCTAGGCAGTGTGATGTCTAGGTACCATTGTGGAAGGGCAGTATGATGTCTGGGTGCCATTGTGGAAAGGCAGCATGGTAACAGGGCAGTTTGTTGGGCTGGGGGAATATGGTCCCTGTATGCTGTGTGACTGGGTTTTATGATCCCCCTCAGTGAGGTACCTGGCTTATCAACAGCATTGTGGCAGTGGAAGGCAGGGTGTGGATTTGGGGGCAGTAGCTTCTCGTCCTTCCTGGAGCAGGAGAGACAGTCTGAAGCGAGAGCTGTGGAAGCAAACCTGGGGCCTCCTGTCCACTACCCTTTCTGTGACGCCAACGCAGGAAGCTGGCTCTGGGGCCTCCCTGCAAGCAGAGGGTGAAAACGTCACTGTTGCTTTCTGGGCCCTGTTCTAGATACCCTTCTCAACCATCACAGGGAGGTGACAGCTCCTGCATGCAGAGGAGAAAATGGAAGGTGGCTGTTAAAACGATTCACCTGATAGAGGCAGGGATGGGGTGGGTATGTCGCAAGGCATGGGCGATCTCTGCTCAGCAGACCTCCACCACATTCTTCCATACCCTAACCTTGTGGTGCTTGAAATGGAACTTTTGGGGGTGATTAGATTCAGATGAAGTCATGGGGTCCCCCATAAGGAGGTTAGGGTTTCAGAAAAAGATACACTGGAGGACCTGATCTTTCTGTCCCCACCACCCAAGGATGAAGATCATGAATGAAGTCTGGTTGGAAACAGAACCTGTCAGCCCTGTGGCCTTGTGTAGCTGGCAGCACCTGCTAGGGACAGGTGTCCTTAGTTCCAGCTGCCATCTGTGGGCCTCAGTGACTGCAGCCTTTGGGGACTGTGGTCCGCTGACTGACGTATCTAATGCTAGACTTCTTTGTAGTACTGCTGTCCCATGAGGTCAGGCCCAGGCCAGGGCATCTGCAGTCGACTGGCAGGTGCCGCCACAGGACCCAGAACCTGTGGCTGCCTCCACACTGGCTCTGCAGAAGGGGCCTCTTTTTAACACCCTGTCCAGGCCTCAGCTCTGTGACCCCCAGAGACTGCGATTAGCTGGTGTCGTTCCTCAGATCTGCCTTAGAAAGTGCCCTGCCTGCCCAGACCCGGACAACAGCCTGAGGCCTCTGTGCAGGGACTCTAGGCATCAGGGACCACGGTTAACCTGAGGAGGGAAGCCTCTTTGGAACTCTGTGATCCCATAGCTTCCATTTTGAGCTGCACACTGTGAGGCTGCTGTGAGGCCCAACAAAGGCTCGCCCTCTCGCCCTCCCTCTGCTTCTGTTCATTCTGCCTAGAGGCCTCTCTCCGCTTCTACGGGTGGCTGACTCACGAGTTTTCTTCTTTGTCCTCCTGGGATGTAGCTGAGAAGAAAATCCAAGACAGGGAACCGGCACAGGATACCTTTCTCCTGCTTGGAGCAGGCCTTCTGTGGGGACTGTGGGCTCCTGACAGTCACTTCACTCCTGTGGAGGAGGTAAGGGTCAGAGGACTCCATACGGAGACTTGAGAAGGGCTCTAGAGACTCCCCTCCAGACTGTTCTGCCCACAGACCTTGCTGGGGTGGGATCTGTCCTCCAAAAAATAGACTTGAACTCCCGCCCCAGGTTCCACAAGTCTGACATGCAGAGGCAAGCAGGGATCTCCTGTGCAAGACCTTTGTAGGGCTGAGACTGCGGGTGAGTGATAATGAATGACGAAGTGTTCATCATTCAACTCTTTTTTTTTTTTTTTTTTTGGCAGAGGGGCTTGAGATGTGGTTTCTGGAACTCACTATGTAGAGGCTGGCCTCAAACTCACAGACACCCTCCTGCCTCTGCCTCCCAAGGTCTGGGATTAAAGGTGTGAGTCACCACACCTGGCCAGCTTCTTTTTAATGGTGGCAACTCCTGTTTTCTAGGACTCGGTTGTCACCACAGAAATTATCCTCTGAACATAGCGATCACCACCACGACCCAGGGAGGAGGCAGAGGAGGCAGAGGTGTAGGGAGGGGCTGCGTGTTCACAGCTGGCAATGGCTGCCTGTACCGGCCTCGCGGTCAAAACGGAGGGGGTTGTTTGCTTTTTCATTTGTTTTGCCATCTCCTGATGTTGTTTGGTGACTGATGTGCCCTCCTTGTGCCCCTGCTTCTTGACGGGCGTGCAGGGAGGCCACTGCTCAAGGCCCATCTTTCTCATTCCCAGGACAGCAGCACCAGGTCCCTAATATGATGTGTTCAGGGAGACCTCCAAAGATGGTGCCAATTCTGCAGGAGAGGGTCCGCGGGGTGGGGGAGGGGCTCAGCAGCCTGGCTGTGCCCTACGCCACCCCTGCTAGGACCACTGTTGTGAACCCCCATGAAGCTGCAGGGAGGAGGAGCCAGCCGCCCAGCAGCAGCCCATTTCCACAGTTAAGTCAATTTGTCTCCACTGAGTGGAGAGAATTGCAAAGCAAACAGATTATGCTCACACCATTGAGCCGCTGGCACTCGGCCTCTGAGGCTGGAGGGACGCTCTGTCTGCCCTCTTACCTACTGAGCCGCCAGCTTGCCCAGAACAGACTTGGGGAGGGGTGCTCCCCAAGTTCTAAGCTTCTAAGCCCATTCTCCTTTCTTGTCCTCTGCAGAGGCAACACCTGGTCCTTTGTCCCTTAGATGTGCCTGGGAACCAGTGCATCTAAGGATGGAGTTACGTGAGGGCCTGGGCGAGCTTAGGTACTTCAAACCTGACAATTGCTCTTGGCCTTTAATCCGTGAGACCCCAGAAGCATCCTTGGCCATGCCAGGTAGGTTCTGATGTCACCCACTGACAGAAAGGGGAATCTTGGGACAAAGTGGGACAATTTCTCACTTTCACAGCTTTGGTTTCATGTTTCTTTATCACCTACCCCAAGTTCATCAACAATGGGATAATAGGGACTCATGAACTTTTAGGACTGTCTGAGGCAGCCTTCCTAGTGGCTTGAGCCAGCTTACAGGGACATCACGATGAGGCCAGATATAATTAACAAATGAGAGGATTTAGGCAAAGGAAAAATATTAACAGAAAAACAAGATAAAGTCAGGGTCAGGAAAACACACAAAATCTCCAGTCGGATCCCCAGGCTTGGGAGAGGGCTAGGCTTTGAGGGGTGGTGGGTGTAGCGCAGTTGTTGCCTGCTGTTATCCTGGGCAGGGGCAAGTAGTGCTTGATGATTCTATTCGGCAAATATTTAGTGTGCGTTCACTATTTGCCCTGTGTTTGCCCCAGTATGTGTGACAGGGCTGGGTGGTGGGTTGAGGGTGGGATTGGAATGGCTGATGCAGCATGTAGATGTAGGCTATGGCCAGGGAGACATGGGCTATGGATCAGGGGCACAGGCTACGGATGGGATATGTAGGCTATGAATAAGCCATGGGCTACGGATGGGTGGATATACCTGGAGACAGAGCTTTGTGTCCACATGTTGCTCATTCTCATCCACTGTCCTAAGCCTGATGCTGGTCCCTCCAGTTGGGAATCCCTAGCCTTGCCTACAGTCAACAAGTACAAGTGTGTTGTCAGGCTCAGCACAAGAAGACAGAATAAACAGAGAAAAAAGAGTTTTGAGCCCAAAGCCCAGCCTCTGTCACACAAAGCCCGCGGTTGCAGACGCCCCAGCCAGGCCAGGGTCTCAGGGTCAAGCCCATGCTGCAGAATTAATGTGCAAGATAAACAGAGCCCCTCAGGCTGCATCACAGTCTCTGGCAGGTCAGAGGTCTTCTCTTGAGGTGTGAGAAAAGGTTCAGAGGGATAAGGTCAGTTGTCTGCAGCCCAGACTGGCCCACAGAGGGCTGGCTGAACCTCTCCCAGCAGGTCCCTGGCTGCATGGGGGCAGGGAGCCACTAGGGTAGGCTGATTACTCGGAAAGGCCAGGAAAGCAGCTGCCACTCTCGGCTGCCTGAGTCCATCAGCATCAGCACACCCCTCCTCCCAGCCCGGGGGGCCCTGCATCTCCAGCCCCCAACCTGCTGTGGCCTGGGGGAGGGGAACAGGACACTGGTGAGTGTAAGGGTTGAACGGTATGGCGGGAGGACTGGGGTCCCCAGGGCTACAGTCCTAACCTAACCAGTGCCCTTCCCAGAGTACTTTGGTGGTCCTAGGCTGTGTATGAGCTCTTAGGGTTCCATGGGCTTTTGTCCTTTCTACAGTGAAGTCAAATATCAGGGGCAGGAGCTGGACCCAGTTTGGGTCTCTGTCCTCATTCTATGTCCAGGGATGTGGTCAGGCCTTGAGGTTCTGTTTCTCAATCAGGGAGCCAATGAAAAAGGGAAGGGTGGGCAGGTTGGAGCTGCAGGAAGGCCTGATTTTGTTACTTGGCTTGGGCTACAGCCGGAGCAGCGGGGCTACTCCTGGCTTAAGTCGTAGGAACATGGGGCACTGGTCCCCCTCCTCCTAGAGCAGCTTTGCTCTGTGGCTGCTGTTGTGCTTAAGCTTTTCCTAGGGAGTGGTGGGAAAGAGGCGGGGGCACATTGATGAGGCTTGTGTAGGGTGTGCAACGCCAGCCTTCCCTGGTCTGCAGGGAGTCCAGGGCAGGAGGAGAGGAAGTAGGACAGGAGGTGTGTTCCTGTGACACATGACCTCTCGGTCATCTTGTCGATTTCTGGTGCACATTGTCACTGAGAAGGAAGGAAGCACCTGGCCCAGGGAACCCAAGGACTGCACCTCTTGTGTCTGGTCAGGCTGATCGCCAGCCTCAGAGACACAGCAGGCACAGGAGATTCACATACTGTGCTCCACACTGTCTAGCCCCCTCTGTTCCTCCCCACAGTGGAGGCTAAAGCAAGAGCAGAAATAAATGTCCATATCATCCTAGCTTGCCTGGCCAAGGGCTGAAGTCTGCCCTGCAAGACCCCAGGCATTGGCCTCTCCCAGCTTCTCCCACTGACTCCCCAGGGAAGGAGGGGTGTGAGGATCTGGAGCAGGACCAGTGTGATAGAGTGGGCCCAGGAGGTGGGCCAGGCTCCCTTTGTATAAGATAGTCGTAGAGCCTGGCCTGTGAGGCTGGTGAGGGCAGGAGACATGCTTCACAGCTGGATGTCCACTCTAAGAGCCATGCTCAGAATCCTGGCCTGGGGTCCCTGCTCTGCTGGAGCTTGCCTTCATGCCTACCCGGAAACATCAAAGCACATGCCTGTAGGGCTGAGCAAATACCTTCTGCCCACTGACCAGAATGGCTCTCTGCATCTGACCCCTCTCATAGGCCCAAACGGGAAGGGGATTCTGCTCTCCCAGACCAGGAACTCCAACCCAAGAAGTTGGGGAAAGAGGCTGCTTGCCGGAGACAGGGGCAGAGAAGTGCCTAGTTCCTTTCCTGCAACGGCATCTGGGAGAAGAATGTTGTCCAGACAGAGGCTAGGGGTGGGGAAAAGCTGGACTTTTCCTCCTTCTGTAGTCAGCCTCTTCCTGTCTTCCTCTTGGTGACACTCCGCATGGTGAGGTGTGGGGCCCGAAGTTCCAAGAGAAAAATCTTTAGATTCTTGGGCCCCTGTGGAGCATGGCACATGGCTGGCAATGACAGTTCCACCTTTCTCTTTCACTGCATGTGGCTCCTAGGGCAGTCAAGAGAGGGAAGGCGCTGAGTGATGCCGCCACAAGACAATGGAAGTCAGCAGCCTTGAGAAGCTGCAGGAGGGCAGGAGTAGATACCTCCAGAGTCTCCATCAAGAGCTCTTCTGATTCCTCTATTTCAGCTCTCGAAAGCCATTTCATCTGTCCTGTATGAGCCTGTTTGTGGCAGTAGCCATGGGAACTTGGAGAAGCTATGCCATCTCCTGTCTTTGTCCATTCGTTTCCTTCCTAAATCAGTAATTCAATGAACTTCTACATATCCTTCAAAGCCCCATGGGCCAACATTTCCGGACAGGCTCCACCGGCTTTCTGTGTGAATTGACTGATGTTCTATTCACCGTAGCCATAGCAGCCTGCCCTTCCTCCCATTCGCACTTGCTCACAGCATGCTTTACCCTAACGTCCCTTCTCACTCAGGCCTTTCGCTGAATAAGTACACAGCCAACTCTACCCAAAATGATCGATTGCTTGAAGACACGAGGTCCACCCAGGAGTCTCCCTGCACTTTCATAACAAGCATTTATGGGGAGAGATTTATGGGCCTGGGAAAGATTTATTGGTAAGGCCCTGATCAACAGGACCCAAGTCTGCTGGGTAGACTATGTCCTGGGAAAACAGCCCGAACACCCCAGGGAGGGCTGGGGAGAACCAGCTGGAGACAGCAGGCCTAGCGGAGATGTCCCCAGGCATTCTGGCTGGTGTGATGGGAGCATGTCTTTCAGGGCCATCTCCTTCCACGTGAGGTTGTGTTTGAGGTCCTTGGGGTCCTGGAGGCTGGTTCTTGTGTGAGGGACAGCACACTCCGCAGGACGTGGTGAGTCAAGTTCCATGTGCTAGCAGATGGTGCTGGCTTCTTTACAGCATCAGGGGGAAGTAGTTCAGGGTCACTTTCATACACACACACACACCATTCCCACACCATGGGAATCATGGCAGGGATTGGACCCTGGCTGCCAGGGGAGAGCTGGGTGTGCTCACTAGACAAAGTCCTTGCCTGCAGGGTCACACTCAGATGCCCCAGGCAGCAGCAGGGGCTAGGTAAGGATGAGGAAACTGAGGCACAGGGTGTCAAAAGCTGCCACCGAGAGAGGCACCCCATCCCAGAGCCTCCTCGATACCGTCTGCACTGAAAGGCCAGCATGGAGTTTACCCTGCCATCCCAATGCACCTTAAGGGTGTCAGGCTCACTCGTGTGTCTGCTCCTCTCTGACATTTTTCAATCATTGTTAAGCTTTATTTCTTCCAGTGTTGGCATTGAACTGAGGGTCGGGTGGGCTGGGCAGCTCTCCATCCCTGAGCCACAGCCCAGCCTGGGCATCATCTCATTAAGTTACAGAGCTAGAGGGAGGCGCTGTGTGGCGCACTTGAAGGGAGCCATCCATCAATTTGAGGAGGACAGACGTCTTTACTCTCAGGAGCCTTGCTTATTGGCGCTATTGGGGTCCCCTGGTGCCTGCCATGCTCCCCAGGCCCTTCCCACAGGGACTGTCTTGAGATTTATTGCCGGCTGCTGTGACTTTTGCTGTTGCTATTGTACTGATTGGATTTTCAGTCTGTGAAGTTTAATCTGCTTTCCTTTACTTCTTTTTAAAGTTACATGTATTTGTTTACTGTGTATGTCGGGAAGGAGAATGCACACATCACCGCATTGTCGAATGACAACTTGTGGGAGCTGAGCCTGGTCTTCTACCATGTGGCTCCTGGGGATTGAACCCAGGCCCTTAGGCTTGGCAACAAGTGCCTTCACCTACTGAGTCATCTTGCCTGCCCCGAGCTGCTTCTGAGAACCTGCTGACGAAGGGTTGTAATCGGCTCTCCTCCCGCTTGTCTCAACATGCTTCTGCAGTTTGAGTCCAAGGGCAACATGTAGTCTCATTCTCTTCACAGCTTCCATTTCTCATCTGGAGCCACCTGGGTCCTGGCAAGCTCACCTGGGAGGCTGGGGGAGGAAGCATTCTGGCCTGGGTCTGGAGCCAAGGAGCACACTTCATTAGGCAGTTCACCTGCTAGCACTCTACCCTTGCCAAGTAGCTGAAAACATTCTGTCCTAGGCTTGTCTGCTCATTGGTTTCAATGCCGGGAGAGGTGGCAGCTCTACCTGGATTGATGCTTCTCCTCGTGGGAGCTGTGGAATGGGAGTGCTCTCACGAGCAGAGAGGTCAAGTGGCCCGCCAGTTTGCACAGCTGGAAAAGTTTCTACTTCTAGGTTGCCTCAGGTTCTGATGAACCCGTTACCAGTTGTAGGCGCTCTAGCTTCTCCTCATAAGGAGACCAGCCAGCTGTAGAAAGCCCACCATCCATTTTCCTCATCCTGATGCTCAGCAACAGAAGATAAGATTGCCCCAGCCTGGAGAGGCGGCTCAGTGGATAAGACCACTGGCTATTCTTGCAGAGGCCCTGGGCTCAGTTCCCAGCACCCACGCAGCAGCTCACAGCAGTCTGTAGTCCCAGGTTCAAGGGATCTGATATTCTCCACAGACACCAGGCACACACATGGTACATGTACATGAACGCAGGCAAAAGCATTCACGCACGCACATCAACAATAAATAAACCATTTCTTAAAAAAGAAAGAGAAGCTCTTACCTTGTGTTTTTACCTGGGAAGATATCTGGACTCCAAACTCAAAATGCAATTTCTACCGAATGACCTGTCACTTCTGCATTTTATAAAGTCAAAAACCTCTAAGCCAAATCAGTATGATTCAGGAGCTGCCATTTCTGTCTGGCCCTGTCTCATTGCAATGAGAAAAAAAGAAAAGAAAGGTATCCGCCAAATCCAGCTCTAATTCTTTGAAAATTGTCAAAACTCCACCCAGACTGCTTGCGAAGAGAGAGACGGTGATGATGAATAATGACGGAATGGAGAAGGCACCACTGGATGCCACAATGCCTGGGAAAGCGGAAGAAACTGCCCACAGCTCCACACTGTTACTGTTTGAAAATTAGGAGGAAAAGGTTGCTTGATTTTTAGGAGAAATCGCGTCACTATCGATTACCTATTCACCCTATTGGGTGACTTGAGCTTACAAGTCTGAGTCTGCCTCAGCCATTTTTACCAGGAAGGAGTAGAAAAGACCACTACCTTGAAAGGTGAGTCTGTGCAGTCAGCAGAGCTCTTAGAGGTGAGAAGGGCTGCTTCAGCGAGGCGTGTGAGCTCTCAGGTGCCCCCTGGAAGTGTGCTCAGCAGCAGGGGCAGGACAGCAAGGGCACCATGCAAAGACCTGGTTTTACGTCAGGGTCTCACCCTTTAGCCCACACTGGCCTTGAATTCACATCCTCCTGCCCCTGCCTCATGGATGCTGTGGTTACAGGTGAGCCCTGTCATCCTTGGCACAGACATAAAATCTTAGGTGAATAATTAGCATGCAAGTCCAGCAGCTGATCAAAACAAAACAAAACCCATTTCAGAAAACCAAGATCTGCCTAGGGACGTGGAGGTGTTTGGGCCTCTAGACTTCCAGGTGGAGTAGAGCTCCGCAGAAGGAAATGAAACTGTAAGGAGATGAGGTCTGAGGCCGGCTCTGAAGCATTCTTAGTTGGGACACGGTGGAGTAATTGCTGAAGGCGTCACCAGGGGTCCATTTATCAGAGTTTAAACTGTGGGAAAGACGGTCAGGTGTGGACAAGCAGCTGGAGGAGACTGGACGGAGACATGATGCGCAGAGGCAGAACTCACAGCTGCAGAGGGGAAGGACAGAGGTTTCTACAGTGGTGCACAGAACCGGGAGTGCTGAGATCAGAGGACTAAACGATCAGGTGGGGAGAGTGGCCCCACTTGCCCTGGGCCTCAGCCATATCCAGGAGCTGCTTGTCCGGTGACAACACAGTCTTGTGCTGAAAGACCCTGACTTGAGCAGCTGTGCTGAGTGTGACAGAAAATTAGAAACAACCTATATGTCTGTCAGGCTGAGTCAAGGAAAGGCACTCAGAAGGTGCGAAACCACTATACCAGTGGGGTGCAACTTCGTTCTTGCACAAGATTTTAGATGTACATCATGGAATGACAGTGGGGTGACAGGTTCTTTACAACACAGTGTGTAGAGACTAGGAGGGCAGCCAGCACAGAATTCACCTGTGGGATAGGTGTGGCCTCAAAGGGCAAATAGGAGACCCGCAGAGCCTGAGACCATTCTGCCTTCATTGCAAACATCCCAAGCCATGACTGTGCGACTCCAGGAGCCAGCAACCGGGGAGGATTTTTTTCCTCTGTGCTTTTTCGTATAGAAATATTTTCTGGAAGAAGCACAAGGGGGTAAGGGACAGTAGGGATGAGATCAAAGGTAGGAGGAGGAAGGTGAGGCACTGGGCTTCCCTCACCTTCCCAGACAGGACTCACCAGGCTGTCAGCCATGGCTCCTCATAGGTCTCTGGTATTGATCAGAGGTTTCTGGACACAAGCTCCTGGGGTGGGGATGGTGGAGGTAGGGCAGTGTCTGTGGCAGGAGCAGGGATCACCGAATTCCTACCACCTAGTGTAAGCCAGGGCACAGAGGGTACAGGAGGGAAAGAGTTGGGCCAGGAGCTCTGCAGCTTCCGTACATCCAATAGCAATTCAGGCTTGCTGGTGCTCTCGAATAGGTCACATGACTCTTTCCATCTACATCCTGGCAAGGACAGTTCGACTGACTCTCAGAATGGTTTGAAGAGCCCCCCAGGTGTCTTCATCTCCCTGCCATCATTGGGAAGCCGAGGAAGACATAAATGTTGGCTCAGGGTCTGCAAGCAAGATGGAGGCAAGAAGAGAATGTGGTATAAGGAGCGAGCACTGACAAACTACAGAGGCAGGAAAGGGCCTGGCCAGCTCAGTAGGCTGCAAATAAGAGAAATGTGGGGTGCGAGTTCTTCTGAGCCCCAAGTTGCTTCACTCTGGGACCCAACACTGGAAAGCAAGAAAGCAGCCTGCTTTACAGAGACCCCCGCTGTAGCCCAGGACAGCTGACTTGTTCCTTGGGCACTGTCCGAATCGATACCCAAACTGCGGAGTCTAGACACATAAACGCCAGGCAATTTAACAGAGGCAGTCAGTGCAGAGAAAACACTTAACTGGCAATCCAGGCCTCTACCGAGCCTCAGAGCCGCTCATGAGGATTTATGGGAGATAAAAACAGTTTAACTAAGCTGGAGCCGGCCCCGGCGGCCCACGGGGCCATTGGCGCTCTCTCCCTCCTGCAGCAGCTGTTAGTGGGAGGCAGGGAGGCCCCGGCGGTTCTTTGACTCTTTCCGCCTCAGTCTTACTAATCTCAGCCAGTAACCACCAGGTCTCTCATGCAGCAGCCTTACCACAGCCAGCTTTGGGTTCCTGGGCACCCGCCCACCATTATTTATCAGCCTAACCATAGGCAGGATGTGTACAGGTGGGGTCTCTGTGGTTGGGGCACACACATTACCTCACACGGCCTCCCCAGACAGCCCAGGCAGGAACCTCATTTCTGCAGCAAGGACAGAAGCCCATGCCCAAGGTCATCTCCAAGCAATTATTCAATGCTGGTACTGGGTTGGCACCCAAATCTCTGAAACAGAGACCTCTTTTCTGCCCACCTGTGTGTTTCCATGTCCAAATGATGTTTCAGCATGAGCAGCCTGTGTTGCAATAGTGGCCTGTGCTCAGTGGGATCAGAGTTGGCCTTTTAACTGTTGGCTATGATATTAGGCCCATCTAGTTATATCCACTCTTAACAAGGAGCCATAAACCACTTTAAGTAGAAGGCTGGAACTGGAGAACAATTCAGTTTCCAAGGACTATGGGGCCATTGTCTTTTTCTCCTTTTAAGGAAGACAGACACCTTCCCACTCGAGGCCTCAAAGTCAGCAACACGCATGTTCTCAGGACAGCTGGGCTAACTCTGCCGTGGGGCCTGGGCCTTGCTTCACTTGCAAAGATTAAGGTTGACAGTCCCCAGGAGCCCCGCCAAGGGCCTTGAGGCAGGCAGTGGCTTTGAGCGCCTGAAGCGGGACTAGAGTGGCATGGGCTTCCTGGCTCCCTCAGCCTTGGGTTGGAATGGAGGTGGTAGCCTCTACAGCTCATGCAGCCTGTCTATTGCTCTCCAGTGGACAGGGACCCCTCAGCTAGGCTCAATGTGGCCACATGAGGGAGTGTGCCCAGCTGGAGGTTATAAGTGAGCTGGATAATTTTCTGTCAACCGGACACAAGCTAGGGTCATCTGGAAAGAAGGGATCAACACCAAGAAAATGCCTCCATAGGACTGTCCTGAAGATAAATCTATAGGATCCTGTTTTGATTGATGGTGGGCTCAGCTCTTGGTGGTCCTGGGGTATTTAAGAAAGCAGGCTGAGCAGGTTATGGGGTTTAAGGTAGTAAGCAGAATTGCCTCCAGTTCCTGCCTCTGGGTTCCTGCCCTAACTTCCCTGGAAGATGGATTACAAGCTGTAAGATGAAATAAGCCCGTTATCCCCAGATGCCTGTAGTCACAGTGTTTGCCACAGTGATAGAAATCCTGACTGAATCAATATCACGCAGTGACCGTCTCACTCAGCACCTCATGATAATCATTATACCATTGCTAGAAAACATGGGATTAGACTCCAAAGATGTCAGTAGTGGAATCATCTGACGATGAGTAAATGTACCTTATGGCCTTAGAGTTTTAAAAGATGACACAGTAACCTTAAGAAGGAGCCTCTAATGTTGACTATGTGACCTGAGGACCAGAGCAAAATTTTGATGTGAAAAGTGTCGAAACCAAACTCAGACACTTGCCAATAGAGTGAAGGCAGCTAGAGAGGTATTGGGAAGGGACATGAGGAAGTCTTACAGGAGCCACAAGCAAGAGCAATGACCCAGAACACAGGGAGAAGAGTCAAAGGGGGAACATGCCTGCCCTGAGGGGTGGGTGGCAGAAATGATTGGGCCAGTACAAATCCCGGACTGAAGAATGAAGAGGAGATGGGATTAAAAACAGTATCTATTGTTGTCTGTGAAAGAGGTTTATAGCAAGGACAGAGAAGACAAGACACAAGAGAATGCTAAAGACCCCCAAGGAAACACTGGCCTAAAATCAAACCAAACCAAACAACAGCACTGTGGCTGGGATGACCCTGACCAATGGAGTTCACAGGAAAGCTTGACCACAGACTGAGAGCTGAGAAATTGGAGCAGAAGTGCCTACAGTACTGTTCACAGCCAATAACAATTTTAAAATCCATAAAGCAAACTTTCTCAGGCTGCAAAGAGAACCACAAAGGAATCTGGGCACCTTCTATCCTGCAGGGATATTTTAAAACACATTTTGTAGTGACTGATGGAGGAAGGAGACAAAAAAATTATCCTGCTGGCCTAGCAAGCATTCCTGATCCAATTAACAAGCTTTGCCTAACAAGCAAGCAAAGAGTGCTCCCCTCAACAGCCGGAGGGCCCTCACGGTTTTCAAACAGCCACAGAGACTGTATTAAAAGTCATGCCAGGTCATAAATAACATAAGCTTCAATAAATGTCAAGAACGGCTATCAGAGAGACCACACACTCTCTAGCCACAGTGCAAGTAAATTAACATCAATAAAACATCAGACATGCACTGATAATTAGCTCATAATTCAGACAAGGTATTATGAAACCTATAGAATATCAAAACAGAATGATACAGAAAGACTGCACAGAAGAACAGCATGCAGGAAGCTAGGATGATAACAAACTCTAAGAAGTAAGACATGAAGATGAAGGTGAAAGCAGTGCATGGGTGTGTGAACCTTCAGCAGCCCAAACCTTAAAAGGTGAGGTAAGCTGGCTGGGTTTCCAGAGAAAGGTCCAAGGCCGCTCTGTCTAGGCTGCAGGGGAATCTCAATATTCTTACAGGCATCACAGAAAGGGAATCCTGGCTTCCACTCTTCCCAGAAAATAGGAGCCAGTGCCCTGAGGTTAAATCCATCCAAACATTCCAAGAGCAAACAACCCCAATAATTTGAAAGTGTTTTGAGAGGAAAAGTAAAAGAGGGACCTGATCCAGCTCATCTTAATATGAAAGTCAGCCAATGCAGGCAGCCTGCCCAGGGACTCTGGAGTGGAAGTGATAGTGTGTTCTAGTTTCACTGTCATTGCTGTGATGAAACATCCCTACAAAATCCAACTTTGAGCAGAAAGGGTTTATTTCCCTACACAATTCCAGGTTATAATCCATCACTGTGGGAAAGATGAGGTGGTGGGAGGTTGGGAGAGATGGTCACAACACAGCCATAGCCGAGGGCAGGGGGAAATGAATGCAAGCGTATGAACTTGCTTGCTTGCTTGTGCTCAGCTCAATTGCTTCCCTCTTACACAGTAGAGGGCCCCCTTGCCTAAGGAATGGTACTGCCTACAGTGGTCGGGGTCTTCCTGCATCAATTAACTTAATTAAGACAGCCCCTCCTCCAGATATACCCAGAGCATAACCCAATGCAGACTATCCCTCACTGAGACTCTAGCCAAGTGTCAAGTTGACAGTGAAGGCTAAGTCTCATGCCACCATATTGGCAAAGAGCATTAAAGTGAAATGCTTATAACCCAGCAAAGAGTACTTACAAAACCAAACCAGAGAAGACATTCTCCTTGCACTCCTCACGTAGAATGCTGACCGTTCAAAGAAACCCCTTTGAGATGGGGTCAGATGCCTGCCATAACAACCTCTTTCACCTGCAGCTAGAGACACTGACCATTTTGATAAGACATGAAGAAACAAGCAGTGTATTGATGCAGAGGGAGAAACACAGCCATCATTAACTCATAAGGGTCCATACTGCTCCTGTGTGAGCCCTTCTGGCTGCTGCCTGCACCCCTGAGACTTCTACAGGCTTGTGACCCAGCATGTACTTGCTAAAGACAGAGCAAGAGGGGTTGGAGAGGCGCTCCAGCCTTGGGACTCAACAGGCTTGGATGAGCCTGGCTCTGCCAGACCCAGCCATAGTAGCCCAGGGCGCCGTAATCTACCTTCTGAACCTCAGTAGCATCAGCATCAACAAGTGTGCTCTCCAGGGCTTTGTGAGGATAAAAATGTCATGTTATGCAAATCTTCTTGAGTGATCCCGTTAGGCAGGGGGACATCTTGGAACCTGGGTGGCAAGGCCAGAAACAGGCTTCAGACTCCCCCCAAAGTTCCTGCCTGATGGTGGTGGGCTGTGAGGGAGACTTGGACTTTGTCTCTTTGTGTGCGAGAGGGACAACAAGTAGCTATGTGGGCTGTGGGCAGAGACAGATAAGGAGGTAGCTTAAAAGAACACTTTGGCCCCGATTCCAGGAACAACCTGCTAGCGATCAATTGACTGTGAGGGCTGGAACAGCCATGCTTGGCTCCTACCTGAGTGCTCACCGCCTGCACTGACTGTCTCTTACTGGCAGTCCTTGGCTTGCCATTGAACACAGGCATTGCTTAAACCTAGAAGCTTTTCTGGGAAAAGAAAAGCATGACAGTCAAGGGGCTGTGAAGGACACACATTCAGAGCCAGAGTTTTCTTTCCATGGCAAGACCCTTGGAGACACATGCTGAGGTCCATGCTAGGGTGAACAAGCAGAATGGAGGCAGGTGTTGCCCTTCTTCTGAGCTGCTATCTTCTGGGATAACGACCAAGAGGCAGAGGTGAGGAACTTAGGGGAAGAGAGTAACTTGAAGCCTCCTCATGGGGACAGGGTGACCTGGATGTGATGGGGCCTGCTTTGTAGCTGAGTAGGCCTGGCTCAGAGAGGAGGGACCTACTCGCCACCATCTTTATGTTCTCATCTGCTTCTGGAGGTGGCTGGCCAGGAGGAGAAAAGCAGAAAAAGTGACTGGGTCTTTGCTGCATGGAGACATGCTGTGACTGTCTGGAGTCAGGTTTCTAGGAGAAGGAGGCCTGTCTGGTCCCCGCTGGCCCTGCTGGGCTTGATCAGAATCACATCCTGGGTCAGGTTGCTCTTTTCTGTTTAGCGGAGTTCCTCTCTTACCTAATGGGGCGGCTATGGTCTCCTGCTGAGGAACGGGAGCTGTCCTGGGTGCTGAGCAAGCCCTGCCCTTCCATCTGCCAGGCCCCGCCTGTCCTCCATAGTCCTTCTTGGGTCTCTGCCAGTTCCACCCTTCGCTATAGTTCCATCCTTGCTCATCTGCATGCAGCCACTGCTGTGGCCCACAGAGATTGCAAAGAGTAGAAATTAATGATGTTTGTCCCACCTTCCAGACACTCCCGTCACCGGGGGCCACTAGGGCAAAGCTCAGGCATGGCCGAGCCTCCTGACTACCCTTCATCCTCTTCCCTGTACTGACTGTATCCCAGGAAGCTCTTTCCACTGGGCCACTGGAGAGTGAGGTGGCCTTGCTGTCTGACACGTGGATTTTTTTGGGCTTGGGCTTTGGGTGGGTAGGCTGATCTTGAACTCACAGTGTCTTCCTGCCTCAGCTTCCCCGAGTGCTTAGATTACAGGCTTATACCACCATGTGTGGCTCCCATTGTGTTTTGTTTTGTTTGTGGAGTGGTATGGTGTGTCTCATGTGTGTGTGTGTGCTGTATATTCATGAGTATGTATGTTTGAACGTGTGTAGGTGCACATGTACATGCAGGTGTGTGCATGTAGAGGCCTGAGGTGGATGTCAGATTCTTCCTCAATTGTTTCCCACTTTATTTATTGAGACAGAGTTCCTTCTAAGCCCAGAGCTTGCCAATTCCAGCTCGTCTAGCTAGCCAGCTTGCCCCATGGGTTCTCTATCTACCTCCAGAGTGCTGGGATTGCAGGCAACCAGCACTCCTGCCTGGTTTTTGTGTGGCTTGCAGGGACCCAACTTCAGTCCTCATGCTTGCACGGCAAGCACTTTACCAACTGAGCCTTGTCCTTGGCCCCTGGCTGCTTTGTAAAATATGACTCTAGTGTCTGGCCACAAGCCTTTCTCCACCACCAACTGCAGCCAGCCCCGAGAAGCCCCCCTGTACCAATCCCCATCTGTTTGTGGAAGGACCACAGGAAAGAAGAGCACCTTCGAATCCCCACAAATCATATTGAACACACATGCTGTCTTGAAAGGATCCTCACCCCCCATCCCCACCCCAGGAGTTCAGATCTGGTCCCAGCCAGTCAGTCACACCCCCGGACAACCTAGCTGTGACCCTGGGAAGGCAGTATCTAACCAACAGAGGTTCTACACTGACCACACCACACTTGGCATTGCCCAGTCTCTGTGAGCCTACTGGCTCCTCTGCCAGGTGTGGAGCTTCCTGGGACAGCTACCACATCCTCCTATCTCACCTCGCTGCCTTGTCCTCACCCTCACATCTCCTCACCCTCACACCTCCTCACCCTCACATCCGCTGTGCAGAGGAATCCTCCTGTAACTCAAGTCAGACGATGTTCCATGTCCCCGCTGTTAAGTACCCAGTGGCTCCCACCAGATCCAGGGCAGCATGCGGTCTAGGCCTGTTCCCTTCAAGGCCTGGCTCCAACAGCTGCTCCCTTTGCTCAGGGCGCTGTGCACACGTGGTGCACATACATAGACACAGACAAAACGCTCGTACCTATAATAAGAGAATACACGAAAAAGAAAAGGGAAAAAGAATTGCCACTTTCATCCAGCCATGCGGACCACCAGGTCTTTTTTAGGTGGAAGGCATGGAGGAAGAAGAGCTTGAATATTCAAGCTGTCCTGGATCACATAAGTCCTGGAGGGGTTGGGAATTCTAGGTCTGTGAGTAAGAAGGACAGCCCATATTTGTATGCCAGGAAGGGGATTCTACAAGCAAAAGGCAGCCTATCCCAAGGTTTACGGAGGACTAGACAGGTGATAGGGTGAGGAAATCAGGCTGGAAGGCACATGTGAACACAAGTGCCCCGCTGTGGGGCCTAGGCCATGAAGGACCCTGAGTAGAACCCCTTAGCTACTGCAGAATAGTAGCCTCCTGTCCTCTTAGTAACCAAGAGTGTTTAAGGAACTGAAAGAAGTGGCTGGTTGCTAGGCAACATCAACCCTGTGATGCCCAAGTGAGCACGGGCCCCACCATAAGCACGAAGAAGCTGCTGGGGTATAGACTGATACTACTCGACCCAGTGGGGGGAGCCCTCCACCGACACGTTCAAGAGTTTTGGGGGCCTGCTGATGCTTGAAAACCATTTCAAAACATCTAAAGGGCTACAAAGACACGTGGCTTCGCTTAGCCTGACCGGAGCTGGCTTTCTTGTGGGATTCAGCCCTGTCCGCTCCTGGAGCCCAAGGAGCCAGGAGGGAAAATGAAAACCAAAGTTTCTAGAGTCATCAGGCCCCACTCCTCCCTCGCCGGCTCTCCTTCGCTTTCAAGTTGACCTGGCAGGACTTTGCCCCCAGCCCCCAGCTTTTGTGCAAAGGAAAGGAAGAGGGCTTTGCCACGCAGGCGCCACATTTGATTCCGATTTGCGCCTGGCGTGTGATGACAAGAGCCCAAAGCCGATAATGGACGAGGCCAGCCCTGGGAGGGCAAAGCCCGGCCCGCCATCGCTCTTGCTGCTGCAGCTGTCACTGAGTCAGTTCAGCAGATACTCACCCAGCCTCAGCCAGCCATGGGGGCTGGGCCACAGAGCCATAGGTCACACCCACAACTCTGCAAGGTAGGCCACCAGGAGGCAGAAGGGCAAGTGACCACCATACCTTGTAGGGACAGGGGCCACAGCGGGGAGCAAGTGGCTGTGCCAGGACACCTGTGCAGGAAAACAGAATGGTGTCAAATGACCCTGCAGGGGAGTGGGCAGTGGGGTTGGATCATGTCTTTCTGTGGTACACTAGGGAGGGGCTGGCCTGGAGACTTGCAGTGGCCTCTGCCTAAGGAGATGGGACAATTCTGTAGGTTTATAGCCAAAGGCTGATGCCCATTTTTTCTGTCTCTAGACTCTGTCGAGTTCTGGTGGCACCTGCTTGCCTCTCCATGTAAGTGCTGTGACTGATCCCCCAAGAACTCAGACAGGAGTGACACAGAGCTGTTTCTGTATGTATGAGGCTTCAGGTGTGTGTGGGGGGGAGGTTCCTTTTCATGCCCATTCTGCTTTCCCTGTGAGCATGCGCCCAGGCTGGCTGGCTGGAGGGTCACGGCCATGTTGTGCAGAGCCCATGACCCCAGCGGTCTCAACAAAGGCCAGCCATGGCTCGCAGAGCCCCAGGCTGACACGATGTGAGCAATGAACCATTGATACTGTGTGCCACAGGCTCTCCTGGCCAGCAGAGGCTTTCTAATGCAGAGCCAGCTGTGGGCCTTTCTCCATTGACCCACCTCTCCACTTTAGCGCCTTCTCAGCTTCCCTGTGATGGGGGAGAAAAACCTACTTGAGTCCTGGTCCTTTCATCCCCAGAGTCCCCTAGATAATAGTATCTGCTCTTGAATCTAGCCTGTTCCCAATGTAGAGACCAGAAGCTACATCAAAGAGCAGCATCAAATACCCAATAGGATACCAACCTCTGAAGACTATGCCCACTGCTCCCTATGCCAGTCCACTGGATCTTTATGGTGCGTGCACTGTTATCTGTACCTGCTGGCCAGGCTGCTGTGCACACCTCCATCAGCAGGCACTTAGATTAGGGATTCTACAAAACTATGGAGAAAGCACAGATAGCAGGTGTCATGTAGGGTGGGGTCAAGTCCCCAGCTCTCCATGCTGGACTGGGGTACCTGTACTTGGCTGGACCTTTCTTCCTTCCAGGAGAGTGAACAACAGAGACTCTGCCAAGTGCAAATTTGATAACCAGACACCGTGCTGAGGCCCCGGACAGCCCAGCCTGCCTTTGATCCAGCCTGTCTGGGCCAGCCGCTCTCTAGCTGCTCTGAGTCTGTTTTCCATTTTGAGTTTGGCTGGGCCCTCATTTATGGAAGATCGGTTTTCAGGCCCCAGCAGACAGAGCTGTGGGCAGGAAGCAAAAGCTCCTCTCTGTGGACCCCCAGCCTCCAGGAGCGAGCAGGGGTCCTGCAGGGTCTTTGTGGAATGGAGACAGTGAGACAGTGGTACTTTAGGGTGAGGGGTTCCCAAGGCAGATCTACATGGAAGCTGTGTTGCCTGAGGACATGGCCCAGTGTCAAAACCCTGAGGTCTCCTGTCCCTCCAAAAGTGAAATAAATGAGAGTTCTAAGAATGGGTATCGATTTGGTAAAGGTAGGCAAAGATCTTGACCTTGGTGGTGGCCCCAGGTATTAAATAAATGCATAGATGGGTGGATGGACAAATGGACAATGGATGGGTGGATAAATAGATTGTTGGGTGGCTAAGTGAAAGAGAGGTGAGTAGAACTGATGGATAGGGAGAGGATGGGTAGGTAGACAGGCAGGTGAGTGGATGAGAGATGAATAGATGGATGAACAGGTAGATGGGTGGATAAATGGAGAGCTGTCTGGATGGGAAATGAGTAAGTGGATAAAGTACATAGGTGGATGGCTGGGTGGCTAAATAAGCAGATGGATGATACATATATAGGTGTATACGTTAATGGATAAATAACTAGGTGGATGGATGAATGGATGGGTAGGTATATGGGTGGAAGGATGGATGGGTAGTGATTAGAAGGATAGGTGGGGTGTTACCAAATGGATGAAATCTTCCCTTTTTTGGCTCTAAACCAAGGATGGCCCATATTTTCAAGGCTGATGATAAGTCTTTCTCCTCTAGGGAGAAACAAGGTTTTAACCTGAGGGTCGTGTAGTGTGGCAATGTGGCGTCACAAAAATTAGGAGCAAGGATCAGAGGTAGGATCCTGTCCAATCTGATTTATGAATTTGAGTATGTCTGTAGCATGCCAGCTTTGTGGGTGGGGGACCCTGTCTCCTCAGGTCCCCCTTCATGACTGTTGGAGACTGAATTTTGTTCCCAAATGCACATGCCTGAAGCCCTTTGGGATGTCTTTAAAGCTGGCCTGTGGGAGGACCTGGGTTTTTGTGTAGTCCTGAGCTGAGGCCCTCCTGGTGGGATTGCTCCTTGTGAGGAGAAGCTGAGGCCTGGCCACAGTGAGAAAGCAGCATCTGCAAACCAGGTGGAGTGCAAACCAGGAACAACGCCTTGGCCTCAGGCTTCTGGCCTCTCAGCTGTACAAATGGATGTTAATGGCATCTTCATCTGTGATGCCATTAATATGTTGGCTTGAGCTCCAGCCTCCCTCTGCACACAGAGCAGCAAGCACTGGGACACAGCGTCTCCTATAGAGGGCTGTCAGAGGTTGACCCTCCTGCGAAGGGTTGTCAGAGCCGAGGGCAGGGCATGCTTACAGTTGCATGGTCACCAAGGACCCTGAGTGGTGTGGAGTCAGTTTCAACACTCTCACATCGTGATGGGCAGTACCCACAAGAAAAGCCCTCTTACGTCACAGGACTCTAGCTTGGCCAGGTGGGTGATACGATGAATATCGCTGTTCCACAGTCCTTTGCTCATCACTTCTAGTGACCACTCGAGAAGCAGGGGCTCTGCTTCTCGGTGACTAGTAAAGAAGAAATTCTTGGGGCTCCCCACCCTCATCTCATGGCCCTGAACTGGGTCACAAGTTCTTTCAGATGGGGTGGGTTGACCCACTCTTAGTTCCAGAGCGGGCAGCTTCTCTCTGAAAGCATTATCATCTTTGGGAAGCAAATCATCAATAATAATGTTATATCTTGAAAGCAATGCACCTGATTCATGAATGGGCATGGGTGTGTTTCGATAAAGCTTTATTCACAAACTAAGAGAACGGTAGAATTTGGCTCACAAGATGCAGCTTGCTGAGCTCTCTCCTCAGCCAAGTGTGGCTGATCTTCTTGGGACTGACCAATTGCAGCCCCCCAGGAGTCCAGGACAGGAGCAGTGGCCTGGGTTACACAGGTAGCTGAAACCTTTAGATGCTGGTGTGGAGACATTCATTCATTTGGGCATAACCTGGGAGGATGGCATTGGAGAGCGAGAGAGCAAGAGGACTCTTGCTGCTTAGGATGGCATGTTGCTTCGCAAAAACGTATGATTGTTTCTTTCTGGAACTTTCCATTTAATGTATACAAACTATGGGTGATATTGTGTGAATGGAATGCAGAATGTGAGACCCCAGATGAGGCAGGACAGTTATGCATGAGAGCTGAAAACCTTGGCTTGCCAAAGAGATAGATAAGGTATGCTGCGCATCTCCCGCTGGGATTAAAGCACAGAGGACACTGAATAGTGACAGAAGGCCCCACTCTTCTGTGGGGGAGATCCACGGGTCCCAGGGCAACCGGGGGCTGCGCACACACTAGGCAAGCATTCTGCTGCTGAGGCCGCCTCACACTGATTTGAAGATTTTGAAGCTAGGGTGTTATTTTCCTTTTACAGCTTGGGGAACAGAGGCACAGAGCTACTGAGAGTCTGCTGGGTCTGAGAGTCCATGCTCCCACAAATGCAGGTAAGTACGCAGGTGAGGACAAAGGGTTCATCATCACGGGGTGGGCCAGCTTGCAACTTGGGTGCCCTGGTGCTCAGGTAAACTGAGAAGGCATTGACGTGTGGAATTGGATGCTAGACGGGTGCTTATCGTGTTGACAATGTAGCTTTTTAATATTTTTATTTTGACCTCCTGCTGGCCTTGGCACAATGATAGGAAATGGTCTGAGAGGCCCATTCTTCTCTCCGCATGGGGATAGTTTGTAAAGTTGGGGGGGCATGGCAGGCACAGGCACCTCTTGCTCCTATTGTCCAGTTTGGGAGGCAGTAGTGTGTGCAAATTCGTTCTGTGAAAGTTCCCACATGTGAGGATTCAGACTGTTACCCAACGGTGAAGACACAGGGCCTGGGTTTTGAAAGCAGCCAGAACAATGGCTTCAGTGTCATTCAAAACTTTTTTCCTCGAAGGTTGCAGTGTGTGGTCACTATAAGCACCCCTGCTCTCCCTGGGTTAACTCTCCCAACCCCACCCGAGGGTGCCACATGTGCTGTCCCCTGCCTCTTAAGGAAGGCTCACAGTGGAGACTTGACCCTCCCTTGCTGAAGTAGATGCCCAGGCTCAGGAAGCCAATGTTATTCCCTTCCCACTGTGCCAACTTCCAGGGACCCTGCGGACCAAAACAAATGGCTCTCCAGGCTGGGGAGGAGTAAAGACCACACTGGCTGCCTCAGCTCCACCCCATCTCATCCCCCCAGCCTAGTCAGTCTCCTCTGCTCAGAGACAGCTTACATGTGTCTCTCTGACATTTTGAAACACAGGAGGAACCCAGTGAGAGAGGAAGGAGAGAATGTGGACTGTTAGAGACATCTTAGAGTGTTGCTCCACATTTATCTGAATTTCCAAGGCCATCTCAGACATGCACGACTTCTTCAGGACTATTTCTTCCAAGTCCTCCGGGGTCTGACCACACTTGTGGGTTGAACTTCTCTTCTTGGCCACTGTGGGGCACACTTCCCTCCAGTGAGCAGGAGTCATGACACAACCCAAACTGGTCTTTTCCTTCCCTGAATGGCCTCTCCAGGTCTCATTACCATCACACTCCATAATTTCTCTAATAAAACATCATTGACTATAGAAAATCATCCAACACAGATGCAGGCATGCTTTTCTGCTCCATCTTTCTGGGCTGGCAGAAGTTTAGGACACAGTGACACTCATTTCCAATCCTCTGGGGCTCTGGGGAAATCCCTGTCCTAGTCTGAGTCCCCAGAGGTGGGTCAGAGACAGGCCACCCCAATCTCTGGGGTCCCCATGGGGGAAAGTTGCCTTTGTTTCAGCCTCAGATTTAGGGTAACTGGCCCCAAGTTGAACCTAAGGATGATAAATCTAAGCCCATTGGTCCCATCAGAAAGGACCAAGGTATCAAGGTACCTCTTAGAAGAGTATATGGGTTCACTATGCCCATGTTTGCAGAAGGCAGGCAAGGAGCCTTCATTCATCTGAAAACTAACCTAAATCAAAGGAAAATTAATGTGTGTTCATCCAAGCCAGGTATGATACTGAGCTCATATAATCTCAGTACTTTGGAGGATGAGGCAGAAGGATTGGAAATTCAAGGACATCTTCAGTTATGTAGTGAGTTAGAGACCAGCCTGAACTAAAAATTCTATCTGCAAACAACACTAGCAACTGCAAAGACTTTTTCAACAAAGACCTTTGCTGTAGACCCACTATGTGCTGGGTGGGAGAGCTGAGCAGGCTCACCTTCTGCAAGCTCACCTGACATGCAAGAGATAGACAGCTGAATCAAGGTGACAGTCCAGAGTGGCACAGCAAGCCTCTGAGGGAACCAAGGAAGCTTCCTAGCCGTGTAAGGAAGCCTTAGGCAGGCTGGAGATGAGAATCAGCATTGAGGAAGAGAAATGAGAGCAAAGGGCTGTAGCCAGACAAAGCTAGGGACGTGAGGAGAAGAGGGAGACATTTTGTCTCTGAGGCCACAGGGCTGCAGATCGAGGGAGCCCTCTCAAGTGTCTCCCTTCATCTTGACCAGCTGGGAAACCATATACTCAACCTAAGCTTCCTTAAGCCTCAGATTCCCCATCTATAAGATAAAGAACTGAAGATGAAGAGAGATCTTCAGTTCTGAAGTCTGGAGTGATATAAAGTGTACTGACCATAATGTCAGGGGACCATGATAAAGATGAGCCACTTTCAGTATCCAACCTAACTCCATGGGGAGCATAAACACCCCCTTCTCTGCTCTTAGCATTGTCACCTCACCCAGCATCTTGCTTTGTGGACACACTCTCCCCCACGACACTGCAGAGGTGATGGCTCCTCTGCCCTGAGGTCTCTCAGAGTCTTGACCCCCTGCAGCCTGGCCTCTCACCAGGACACCTATACATTCACATCATGTTGAAGGCCATCTCTTAATGCGCAGCTCCTAGCTAGTCCAACAGTGTTTGGGATAGGGTGTGGAGACAGACAGACAGACCAACAGACAGACATTAAGGGCAAGAACAAGCCCCAAATTCATGTTGTTAATCACAGAATGAAAAATTGAAGTATCTTAGGAGCAGGAAGCCTGGATGGAGGCCCAGTTAGGGAATGGCAGTGACTCTGCTTGGAGGAAATGCTCCTCAGTGCTCCGTTCAGGCTTTTTACCTGCTTGGTAGGATGGCTGTGCCCTGCTAGGGTGAGCACCTTCCTGGCATGAGGAAAGTGTAGAGATGGGATTCCTAAGAAGCCAACAGCCCAGTTGTGGGGATGCTGTAGGGGTCAGATCATGTGCTGATATCTAGGTTTTGCACAAAAGCAAAGGCTCTTGGGTTGGATGATATCAGTTGACCCTGACTCACAGCTAGAATGTGTGCGGTTGCCGTCAGACAGCAGAGCCTCCACAGTAGTCCATGAGTCTGGAGGAACCTGGGGAGTCACCAGTGAAGGACTGCAGAGACAGGACAGGGGATGAAGGGCCTGGACTGTGACAAATGTGTATCAGAATACTTGTGTTATTTTTCTCATTGCTGTGATAAATACATGACGAAAAGCAGTTCAAAGGAAGAAGGGTTTAGTTGCCGCACAGTCTGAGGGTACAGTCCATTAGGTCAGGGACAGCACAGCAGCAAGATTTTGGAGTGGCTAAACATGCATCAGCGTCAGGGAGCAGAGAGGACAGGAAGAAAGTGGTATGGGCCTATACAACCTTGCAATCCACCCCACTTCCTTCCCTAAGGCTACTCCTCCTAAGGGTTCCACAACCTTCCCTGAAGCAGCTCCCCTAGACGGGGACCAAGTGTTCAAACCCATGAGCCTGTGGAGACATTTCACATTCAAACTACAGCTCAGCACTTTCCACCCCTGTGAGCCGCACGCCTGGCGGCTGGAGGACCAACTGCCAATTCTCTGGGAGGTTCTGTGGGCACTCACAAACACCAGTGCTGGAATTTGGTGAGTGCCCATGTCACTATTGGCAGGCAAAGGAAAGAGGTTTAGTCAGAGGCCTTTAGGTCGTGGGTGAGGAGGGCGACAACCCAGTCTCTTTGTTTCCCGCCCACTTGAATAAGTGGCTTCCCTTGCACTCCTGCCCTGCCACAGGCCCAACTTGTAGACTGAGTTCTTTGGGTCTGACCCTGACGGTGGGCTAGGGTGTCTGCTGAGCTCCTGGTCTTGGCGGGACTTGAGTGTCAAGTTATCTCTTCAACACAATGACAATCCTGAATCCCCTCAGGATTCAGCAGCCTCATTTCTCCACTTATCCCTTGAGCATATGCCACAAAAGTGGACTGAAGTAGGCCTCACCCTCACCTGCAATGCCTGTCCGGGAGAGGCAGGCAGCTCGGTGTCCAAATACCTCTGGAGGGATTCTGAAGGCAGCTTTTGGTGGCTCTCAGATCAAGGACCGCTCTGCTACCAGCTTCTCTGGCTTTTCAGTTTTCAAAGTGCCACTGACTCAAGGTCAGGGTGATTGCTGGACAGCCTGGCAAGGAGATGGGAGAAGCAAGCCAGAGTTGTGGAGGGCAAGAGTACAAAAGCTGTTGTGATCCTAGCTGTTGTGGCTGATGGAGAGTGGGGCAGTGGGCACAAGATGGGAGTGGGTAGGCCAGCAGGGAGGTGGGGGGAGTAGGGAGGAGAACTAATGCTCCTGTTAGAATCTCCAAAGGGTAGGGCTAGTGACGTAAGAATGGACACTGCTGGGGAAACACCTGGGAAGCTGAGGCCAGCGATGCTTCTAAAGGGAAATGACGTAAAGTGCTCTGCTGTTCAGAAAAAGAATTCTGGCTAGGGTCACCAGGGAGGACATTGGCCTAAGGTAGTCTGCACAGGGTCATGGTGATTCCTGTGGGCAACGTGGAGCTTGGTGGTCTTTTGTGATAGTCCTGGGTGTCAGGCACAGGGGAGGATCCCTTCCTTCACAACCTTTCAGCGATATGTTCCTTTCTGTTGGCATCATTAAATTCTCACAATGTCCTTACTGTATTAGTTGTAATGAGCTGGCAAGGACAGTGGGGCATTTAAGAAGGAGCTGGGACATAGCAGAGACCAGAGGAGAGAGGAGAGGACCCCTGAGCTGCCACCTACCACAGCAGGGAGGATGAAGAGCCAGTAGCAGCTGGAGAGGAGGGAGAGGTCATGGTGGCAGTTCCAAAAAAAGAGGGGTTCCTGCCTAAGCACTCTAGAGGGGTGTCCCTGGATACTACTCCCAAATGGGGCTGGCCAGGGGCAGCTTTAGCTGAGGTGATGCTACTAGAGGTACTTGAGAGGGAAGTGGTGATGGTGTGAGCAACCCTAAGGGCAGGAACAGGAGCAGCAGCCATAGCCTAGTCCTTCCGGGAGCCGGGTACTTAGAAGGAGTAGAGCCCTGAGCATATTGGAATGAAGGCAGGCAGCCACTGGGATTCTGGGATTCCAGGATTCTGCCCTCAACACTGGGCTGCTGTGGGCCTTTCCCTGCAGGCAGAGGCCTGAGGCTAGAAGGAGAGGTGGGTCAGACGCCTCAGATTTCAAGAGACAACTTCAAAGAAGCCAGGCTTGGAGGACCAGGCCAGGAATGCATGGG
The DNA here is from genome assembly GCA_028658305.1 of Pachyuromys duprasi. Taxonomy (NCBI): domain Eukaryota; kingdom Metazoa; phylum Chordata; class Mammalia; order Rodentia; family Muridae; genus Pachyuromys; species Pachyuromys duprasi. Next base: position 89,166,383 of record CM053765.1, read on the forward strand.
GCAGGCGGGATGGTTGAGGAGCCCCTCCCAAGGGATGCTGGCCTGACCCCCAGCTGTGGTTGGGAAGCTGAGGCCAAGGGCACATTGACAGGGTGGGGCCCAGCCCAGCATCTGCTGCTTGTGGCTCTAGACACCTTTCACCTGTGCCCCAGGACCACCAGGGTCACCTGGCCTCTTCGGGCCCTGGTTTTCTTCTTGGTGAAGCTATGATGGGGAGTAATAGATACTCAGCTCGCCAGGGAGGGCAGGAAGCTGTGGGAGGAGCCAGTGCAAGGCTTCCTCTTTGTGGAAGGCTGTGTATATCCAGGGCCCAGCAGGCACAATGCACAGAGCTCAGAACATGAAGGAGCAATGCCCAGGGGGTGGCAAGTCCCTATGTCCTAGAGCTCGCTGTCTCTGTGTACTACACAGATACCTGGACACATGACACACATGCACCCTCATGCACATGTGTGAAACACAGGAACATAGGCACATGTGTAAATGTACCCCCCATACACATGTGCACACAAAATCCCAAGAGCACATATCGACTTATATATCCTATACACATGTGATTACATAGTGGCTTGGAAACACATGTGCATGTGTCCCCCCAACCCATGTGTGTGCACACAGATGTGCATATACACATCCACACATGTGCACATAGGCACCTGGCCACAAATACATAACCCCATACATGAATATGTACACATGTTGACATATGCACGCTAATTAAACATACTTACACAGGCACACATACTCACACATGTGTGTGTGCTCACTCACCAAGGACCCCTTCTTTCACAGTCTGAGACCCACATGGCTCTTTATCTGTTGGTGTTAACACTTTCTAAGAGAAGGGGGTAAAATGTTTTCTCCCAAACTATTTAATTAAAACACCCAATTAGAAAAAGCAGTGGCAGACTTTATCAGCTACAGCTCTGGGTTATTGGAGGAGTCTGTGTGTGGTGTCCTGGGGTCTGGACACTTCTCTTCCAGTGATGTGGTTCACACCAGTCCACCAAAGGCAGCCAGTGAAGAGGTTTTCAGTGGTTTTCCAAATATGCCTCTATCCCTACCAGTGGTAGATTAGACCCACTTTTCAGAGAGGCTAGGCCCAGTGCCTCCTATGTCAGGAAGCCTTCAAGGATTGCTCCAGGTTGACCTCATCTACACTCCTGCCCAGTGCCCCTCTCAGGAACTGGATGTTCACACATTGCAGCTGGCTCAGACAGTGCGGGTGGCTAAGGGCAGCCATATTACCTACAGTGCCCCTCTTTCTTGTCATGAGCACCCCAGAGAGGTTCTCCATATCGTTGTATCTTCATTCTCTGGATTAGGCGGGGTTCTGAGTTTGAACTGTGAAGAGCTGCACAGCCACTGTCCTGGGAGGCACTTAGTAATGGTTGCCAGCTCTGGCTGGCACCATGGTTCAGGAGACTGACCACATATACATGTATGCCAGACCTACTTGCTTCTCAGCTTCATGTGGCCTCCCTGGTTAGGTGCTAGTTCCAGCAGGCAGCCCATACGCTCTGCCCTGAGGAGAATTTCCACTCATCAGTTTGCCCTTCTGGGTCCCCAGGGGCGTATCAGGAGCCAGCACTTCCTGTGCATGGCTGCTTGCTGTGCTGTGACCACAACTCTCTTCAGGAGGGCAGACCTTGGGCTTCTCCACCCCTGGAAGAGTGTGTCGTCCTAGCTGCAGATGTGTGAGTTGTTGCATAAGCGCCAAGTTCTCTTTTCTTACATTTGGTCATTGTCTAGGAATGGAACTGCTGGCGTAAGCATGACTGTTCTCCAAACTTGTCCTTCCATTTGAAAACCAAAGCTTTGCAAGTAACTGAAAGTGGTCCCAAGCACTCAACCCAGGCCAGCCAGAGGTCCCTCTGATTCTCTTGAATGCTTCCCCTTTTGCCCAGCAGCCAAAGGGTGCTCTTCTCATTTGTGAGAGGTGCATGCCCAGAGAGCAGGACTGGGTGCCTCTCCGTTCCCTAAATCTGCACATTCTATAGTGTCCCCATCCCATGGCCATCCCATGGCCAGAAGGGCTATAATGATACTGCAACCACTTAGCCACTTGGCTAGGGTACATCCACAGCTTCTGTGTCCTACAGCATGAAAGAACCAGAACCTTCTGTGAGAGATTCTTCAATGTTTCTGTCTCATGTGTGCTCTTACACATATGCCTGTGATTCCATGAAAACACACATAAGTGTGTGAGCAACACACATACACACACACACACACACACACACACACACACATTTACTTTCTGTTTGGCATATTTGAATGAACAATGCCACTACAATTTTTCCCCTGAAGTTGGCCTGGGACTCACTGTGTGGCACAGTCTGGCCTCAAACCCATGATAATCCTCCTGTCTCAGCCTTCTGGGTGCTGGGATTATAGGTGTGGCATATCACACTTGGTTCAGCCTCAGTGCTCTTGTATGTGGAACCATTGCCCAATAAAACCAGGGCTACCTGAACCCAAGATGGCAGCACTCAAGATGGTGCCTCCCAAGACGGCAGGCACACTGGCAAGCGTTCTGGTGATGGGGTGTGACTTAACAACTAGTGACTGGCAGCTGGCCTTACTGCTGCTTCTGGATAGACTGTGCCCAAACGTATAACTGTTTCTTTCTGGAACTTTCTATTTAATATGTTTAGACTATAAATGACATGTGTGACTTAAAGTGCAAATAGTGAGACTCCAGATGAGGAAGAGACAGCAGGAAGAGCAGAAAAATTGTGCAAGGCTGCAAGCGGATTGCACACAAGTAGGGTGTGAGTCATGCATCATCAGTCCCTGGACAGGGACCAGGGAGCAAAGAGTACAAGATGCAGTACTTAGTGGCCTGAGGACAGCAGTTATATTTCTAGGGCAGAGGGCGCCTGTTCTTTCCTGTGTCTTCAGGATTCTACATTATGTATGCTCACCTTTGTAAACAAATTTTGATTTTGAATGTCAATTTGCGATCCCCCTCCCTACCTCCACGAGTCCATGTGGACTCTCCCTGTCATCTTAGAGGCAAAATTTATCCTCACCCCACCCATGAGACCATGAAGAAGGTGGTCCTGTGGCCTGGCCCTCAACAGGTAGCCCTCCTCATCCCTTTCTTGTGCCTGGCTTCAGAGCTACCTGAACCCACCCACCCCAAGGCCTTTTCATGTGCCTCTGTCCTGTGTCCTGGACACAGTGCCCATCTCCTACTTGTGGCTCTTCAACCCTGTGATCCTTAGTCTTCTTGAAAACTACTCACAAGCCAGGTCCTAGTTCAGGTTCCTGGGATGGTCCCTTCCCTGAGAATTCCCAACCACCCTTCCCTTCCAGACTGTGCTGATATCTAGCTGCTGTGCCTGGTGAGTTCTTGGGTAGCATTTCTGTTTATAGCGAAGCTTACAAGGCCAGAGAGCTGCCTGTTTCCTGACATCTGCGGGGTCCCTGGTTTCTAGCACAGTGTCCTGAAGTGGGGGTTCAAAGATAGTAGAATGAATAAAAGAGAAATAAGGGAATGGTATCGATGCAGAGGACTTGAGAATCAGAGAGACTGTTAGGACAGTGCCACCCAGGGAGGCATCCCTTCAGCCTGTGATGCCTTTGGCTTCCATGAACAGAACAAACAAAATTCAGCTCTAGCCCACTGAGTGGTCTCAAAGAAGGGAAGTGACTTGAAGAAGCAGGGGGTATTTCTCAGGCAGGAGAGGTCCAGAAGGGTATCTGGGTAGGGAAGACAGGGAATATCAAGGTGGGGAAGCCTGTATTGTACAGCAGCTAGTTCAGATCAGCCTCAAAGAATCCAGCTGGGTATCATCCCCTAGTGACATCAGTTCAGTTACAATTAGGGACGCCAGGGGACCAGCACATGGGGATGTTTATACCAGAGGCAGAGGCAAGTACCTTGAATCAGGTTTCCTTCTTTCTGTACACCTTACCCCTTCTTCCTCTCCTCCTCACTTGCTATCTCTCGACTGTTTCTTATTCTTTATGGAGTGCTGCCTTTGCTAGCTCAATGCTGTCCAGACCTGAACTGCAGGAAGGACACTAGAGATGGTACCATTTAAGGCCCGAGGAACCTGCCCCAAAGCTAACTGTGAGGCGTTTGCTCTTTCCTGAGAGGGGTGGTTATGTTTTCTGTTAGACTCACTGAGGCTACCTGACTTGGAGATGGTACTACAGCTTTGCAGGCCAGCTGACCCTGCAGCAGGAGGGCAACTCTGTCCAGAGCCCTTGGGATCTCTCTTTGCCCTTGTCAGACTGGCACTCCCAGCCTCCTGGCCCAGGAGCTCTCCAAAAGAACTTAGGGCCAAACGCAACATCACTTCAAGGCTGACTTAAAAAAAAAAAGAAAAAAAAGAAGAAAGAGAATGAAAAAAGGCAGCAAACCAGCGAGGGTGCAGTCTTGGGGGTGGCAAACAGTGCAGGGCAATTATCCTTTGAAATTAGGCTAGCCAAACAGATGTTTCTATTTTCATCCTGTCCTGCTCTCTTTCCAATCCAGCGAAATTAGTTGCAAAGTCATCAGTCACCCAATCACACTAATAGTTTAACATCCGATCTGCCAGAGCTGGTGGGGGCAGGCGGGAGTGGCCACTCGCTCTTCCTTCCCGCTGAGCAGATTGAGAGGCATCTGCTCTAACACAAGTTAAACCTTGCAGTTGACTTTATTTTCTTTCTCCTGGTCCTCGGGGTCCCGAGCTGGGGGGAGATAAAGTGAAACACATTTGCTTCCCCGGAGGGAGGAGGGACACCGAGCTGCCTTTCTGGAAATTCGGCCCATCAATCATAAACTGATTACAAATTCGTCACCTTGAATCAATTTCTGTTCACAAGTTCAAAAGGCGCTGTGAGCTCGAGGCTATCTGGAATATTCTACATGTGGAGAGTATTAACATTTGATCCAGCTCCTCCTTCAGAGGAGGGGACTAGCTGGGAAGGGAAACCAGTTCGCAGTGACTGGCCAGGATTCACACCCTGGGCCCCCTCCACCACGGGTATGCGGAAACTGTGGACCCAAGATGGGGGAGGGAAGAGACTGAGAAGGCTCGGGACTGATGGAGTCGAGCACGTCACAAACCTGCATTTTCCTTTTGACAAGATACAAATGAGCCTTAAACTTCTTTTAAACATGTATGTTCTTTGTGGTATTAGAGCACGCTGAGTAAGTGCTCTACTGTTGGGCTGCAGCCCCAGCTTCGAAGCCTCACTCTTACATACAGACACTTCCTAGGAAAGACGCAAATGAGAGAGAAATACAAAGAAAGGCGGCGAGATAGAGACAGAGACAAAGATACAGGGACAGGAGAGAGAAAGGAAAGGAAGATAAAGACAAAGACAGACAGACAGACAGAGGCAGGTAGGCGAAGAGGGGAGACAGACTCACTGAAAGAGGAAGGAGAAGATGGAGGAGGAAGGAAGAAAGGTAAAAAGCTAAAGGGGGGGGAGTGAAAAGTGGGAAGGCAGCCCATTTCTCCATAGACCCCCCAAGTCTCTGGTCCCTTCAGATTCCAGATTTTTCCCCCAACCCCAATTTCAGAAACTCAGGGGAAGACCTTTCCTGGGGATGTCTCGAAGTTTAGCCAGGGAAGCCAGCTTCAGATGGTTCCGACCCACTGATTGGTCACAGGCAGGGAGAAGCAGGTGTGGAGGGAGGTTGGGGGCCGTTCTGACTTCATCTCAGGGTGGCCTACTCTGCTGCTTCTTGGCAAGAAAGAGAAGAAGGAGGAAGGAGGAGGAAGGAGAGAGGGGGGAGGAAGGAGGAAGAAGGAGAAAGGGGAAGGAAGGAAAGAGGAAGGGGGGAGGAGGGAGAGAGGAAGGAGGGGGCAGGAGGAAGACTGGATCCATTTCCGTGGGGTCAAAACCTATGCAGATGGAGTGTGGATGCAGACCCCACTCCCTCTCTAGCAGGGGCAGCCAGTGGTTCCTGAGACCCTTTCAGTTGTAATGGGAGGCCAAGCCTTCAAAGACTATGCAAAGTCCCTCCAACATGCTGGGTATTGCCCGGTTTAGGGATCATTGTGGGTCTGTGGCCATACCGAATAGCAGCCCTAAAAACGAGTGACCATAGCCCAGTCATACCAAGGACCTCTGGCTCAGAGAAATCAGACTGACCAGCACCTGGTATGGGCAGGTGTCCTGACAAACGGCCCACAGCTGTGATGGCCCACAGGCTGGTGGCAGGGCTCTTGTGTGACTGCCAAATTTCTATTGGGAAAACAGATACCTTGGGAGAAATTCAGGATACAGCAGGCAGAGAGAGTGGGTTCCCTCCAGGAGTGAAGGCAGTTAGTCAGCTCATGTGGGCCTCAGGAAACCAGGGTGCTGCCATTATGCTGCTGTCACATACCTGGCTTGTCCTGTGAGGGATTTCCAAACAGGCCTGCACACAGAGGCACCAATCTCCTTTCCCCAGGAGCCTGGCCACAAAGAGCACAGGTTCCTGCTCTCAGTCCTAATGTCAATTTGAGCACAAGTAGCCAGCTTCAAGCAACCAGAACTAAGGGCTGTGTGCCCTCAAAGCTGGCAGACCTGAGCTTCACAGAGAAGGGTATTGAGAGCTGGGGCTCCAGGACAGCTCAGGCACCGGTGACTATGAGGTTCCTTCTGGATGCCAGAATCTCACTTAAGTTCTACAGCTTGCAGGAGGAGGCGGGCCGAGTCCTCAGAAAGGGCAGGGTGGTCAGTGATCTTGGGACCTCAGTGTGGGAAAGGGGATCCTAGAGGGCTGTTCCTAATCTTCCCAGCAGGACAGCAGAGGAAGGGCCCTTAGGCTAGAAATAAGTACCCTGAGACACAGTTGAGAAGAACACATAGGATGTTAATACTGCTGCTAGCTACCCTCAGCACTTAGTTTTGGTCTCTGTTTTCCCCCAAAGAGTTCAAATTTAGTTATTTACAAAGCTATACCACAGACATTATCCATGGAAGCAGCACATGGTACAAGGAGTTCAGCCCAGTGCTACAGCTCTATATCTCTACAATGGCCATGATGCTCAGCAAGGACAGTAGGAGCCTGTGGGTTGTAGATTTGGGCACTGCACGTCCTGCCTCAATTGGATTTTAGCTTCCTGGGCTTCTTCTGCCCTGTCCATGCAGCTAGCAGAAGGGAGCCCCTATACTTTTCAAACCTTATGTCTACTGATCCCAGCAGGTTTGTAGAAATGAGACGGTGGCTCTCCAGTGGGCTTTTTGCACATGGAGATGGATTACATTAAGCTGGCTCTATACAGCCATGAAGTGATAGGTCTAAGATGTACATAAGCTCACATATATGAGCATGGGACTAGCCAGGGCCTCGGGAGAGAAGGCAGTTGATTGCTGATGTCTACCAGGAAAGAGCAAGATACCAGGGTTGATAAGTGATGTCTGCCAGGGCAAGGAGAAGGTATCACCCTTTCCATCTTCAGGCTTCCCCTGCTGGCCAAGAGATTGATTGGGATTACCTGAAGCCTGGGCTAGAAAACCACACAGGACACTTTTACCAATGAGCTGCTGAAGTGAGCTCTCTGAAAGGTTCCCCTTCTCCACGGTTCCTGGATCCCTCTGCTGGGTGAAATGTCCTTACTGGTTTAAAGCCGCCTTCCATGAACTCCTCTGCAGAGGCAAAGGAGACATTCCCAGCTTTAAGGCCTGCTCCTGGAGACTTTGCCGCCCTCTGTCCAGTTCCCTCCAGGCCTCCCAGCGAGGTGGTGAGGAGCGGAGCCAGGCCTGCAGCTTGACTTTTGCAACACACCAGCTTCCCAGAACTGGATAGCTTCTGCCAAATTTGCCTTAGAAGGGTGCTCAGGCTTGAGACCAACTGACCTTCTTTCCTGTTCAGCCTACTACTGAGGACTCATGGCCCTGGGGCAGCCACTTAACCCTTGGCCTATGATTTTGCTGCTCTCAGGGCCAAAGGCCACCCACCTTGTACACGGCATGAGGAGCTGGCTTGGGAGAGGGGATCCCAGCAGGCAATGGGGATGTCACCAAGTTTAAGCCTGCAGTTTTGCCTTCCTGCCACAGACACATGGATGAAAGAGCTCTGACATGGGTACCCGAAGTAACTGTGTTCTTAGTTAAGATGAGTCATAGTGGATGAGGCCAGCTCTGAGCTAAGCATAGCCTCTTCAAGAGGAGGGGGTGCTAGGCTCATCTGGGGCATATCCCAGTAGAATCTGGGCCTGGAACCCATTTAGAAGCCAACAAGGACCAGGCAGTAGAGATATGATGGAGACCAGAATATGGCCCTCCAGAGTCAGTTTGTACACAGACATGCAGGCAAGGGGCCTGTGGTTAACAGGCAGCCCTTAAATGTCGAAAACCCTTGGGAGCTGTATAAGGCAAATGAAGGGCCCACCTTAATCTAGCAGCTATCCCTACTCACACCTTGATCTTGGACTCTCACCTCTAGAGCAGGAGAAGATGTGTGTCCATTGTCTCAGCCATGCTATTTGTGTGGCTTCTCGATGAATGCTCAATGAAAGCCAATGCAAACTAGCTCCAAGCATAAGCTGCACTACTAACCAGCTGTGTGGCCTTAAATGGCTTATTTCGCTCCTCTGAGCTTCACTCTTCTGGCCTGAGAATTCAGAGGTAGCATGTGGCCCTAGGGGACAAGTGGTTGAGGTGCTGTGTGAGTCAGTAGAAAGTCCCTGTCCCTGGTCCTGGTGTGGGGGTGGCATGAGGGGAAATGGGGCATTACGAGTTTCCGGTGCCTCCCTTTGATGTGTACAACCACATCCGAGGGCACGTGAAACACTTTGAGCCAGGTCGGGGCAGAAGAGCTCTGAGAAAGACTGGCCCCGCAATTAGCTGGGGATTGGATTTCTCTTGGTTCCCAGGAGCCTGCCATCAGAGCAGATTGCTGGGAGAGGGCCACAGGTCCTGGACTGCACAGCCGCTCCCTTCCACCACGTTCTCATGCCCACCCCTCTCCGTGGGACTCTGCTTAGTAAATATTAATTTACCCTCAATTACTACTGACAGGTTGAAAAAGGCCTCTCCATGCCCTTCCAGGGCCATGTCCTTCAAAGTCAGCACCAAGCAATTAGGACTAATAGTGTCTGGGGCGGGGGGGCATCTCCCAGAGGCTGCAGCCAGCTTGAGTCCAGATAGCCACCTCTCCTCCTAGAGAAGTCAAGAAAGCAATGTAGCCAGGTGCCTGGGAGAAGCCAAGGGTAGTTGGGCCTGAGGACTCAGAGCTGTGGATTATAGGGGATCTACATAGAGATCCAAGAGGAACTCCTGAAACAGGGAAGTAACAACAGTCTTTCACGGCACTGAGGGAACTGGGGTGCAGACCTCTCAGAGCCTCCGTTTCTTCAGCAGGTAGGGAGGTGACTGGGAACCGACTAGGAGGCTCCGAGGGTTGGGTGAGAGGGTGGTATCAAGGTTTACCTGCTAAGTGGGTCGGGTTACACAAAAGACTGCTGGCTTTGGCTTTCAGCAGCTAGACCTAGGAAGTGAGTGGGGCGTGCTTTGCAAAGCCCGCGCCATGGGAAGAAGGACTCCTGCCACCACCCTTCCCCAGCCTCCTCGTTCCCATGGGGACATCAGTTCCCAGGACAAAGCATGGCACATGCCCCGCTGCTGTTTCTGCCTCACAGCTCGGGCTGGAGCCCAGGGTCAGGGCGCTGGCTGGGCCCCTTCTGGAAGGGTCTCTCCTGGGCTGCAGGTGGCTGTCCTCCCACTTTGTCCTCACATCCTCGTGTTGGAGAGAGCTCCAAAGCCTCCTGCACAGAGTGCTAATCCAGGCCACGGCTCTGTCAGGCACATCTCGGATGTCTAGAGGCCTTTCCTCCTATCTTATTTACATCTGCACCCTGGGACACCCCGACACAGCGCGCACACAGAAGACTAAGAGCCAGAAGTAACTGGGTGAACTTAAGGGCGCTGATCCTGCAGAGGCCACACTGGCCCTGGGAGGAGAGAGGCAGCCTGGCCACCGCCCCTGACCGCCCCAGCGATTGTAGTCTCTGTGCGCTCAGCGCTGACATGATCAGAGTTGTTGGGGCCCATGGTGAGCATGGCACCTGTCAAACAGGACCTGTCTTTCCTGTGACGAGGACATCCTGGCCGAAGGCCAGACTAGGACACTCAGCCAAGGGAAGAAGAAGAGAAGCTAGGAGTTTCCCCATGGCCTGTTGGGAAATGCAGTGTGTTTGCTGAGTTGTACCTTCCCCCAAATTCCTGTCTACCAGAGCTTAAGCAGGTGACCCTTACTTGGAAATAGGGTCTGAAAAGACAAGGCCTAAGATCATGGAGAGGAGGGAGAGATTAAGGCATGTGCAGGAGGCTATGGAAAGATGGGGCAGGGGCTTGAAGGGGATGCCCACAAGCCTGGGGCCAGCAAGAGTGGGAGGAGCAGAGGACCCGCCCCTGGAACGTTTAGAGGGAACATATTCCTGTCAACACCTGGATGGCACATGCTGGACCTCTGACCTACATGAGTGAGTGGTTGTCTGAAGGCCCAGTTTACTGTCAGTTATCACAACAAATGTCCCCAAGACTGTGTTATCATTAATCCTCATTGTCTGGTTGACCACTATCTAGAACCACCAAAGGGCTGTAGCTCTGGAGCTGTCTGTGAGGACAGCTCCCCAGAGATTAACGGAGGAGGGAAGCCTCCTCCTGAATGTGGGACATGGGCTTGGGACCAGATGAGCACTGGGGTTCATCTCTCTCTACTTCCTGACTGTGGATACAATGTGACTGCTTCAAACTCCTCCTAACTATCCTGCCAGGATGAACTGAATCCTCAAGCTGGGAGCCAAAATAAACCATCATTCCTGAAGTTGCTTCTTGTAAGATATTTAGGTATGAGAAAAGTCACTAATATAGGCTGACCCAGGGCTTGACCCCAGAGAAGTGTCTCTCAAAGCACACTTAAGGGCTAGGGGGGAGGTCAAACCTTCGCCCTACTGTGACCTACTGCCACCAACTACAGGCCCTGAGCCCTGGCCTGACAGGTACTCAGTGTATCTGGGACTTGGGTATCTGCTAGATGAACATGGGCTTGGTGGACACACGTGAGTAAGGGCACGGGATAACCTAAACTTTATACCAGTTGTAACCAGCTGAAGCCTAGAACCCCTGGAAGAAGCACATTTGATTGCTAGCTCCACTTTGCAGATTAGAACATCAAGGGCACATGTCCTGAACGTAGCCTAAGAATTGATGGACTTGTAAAGTTTTAACCCTGGTTCCAAGAGTCCTTAAAATCTCCTTCAGGGAGCTAACATATAGCCACATAACTCTAAAGAATGAATATGTAGCTGCCTCTCTCTGCATCAGAGAACTAACATAACAAGCTTGTCTATAATCATTCATGTCCCATGTGTTATACCCGACCTATTTTTATCTTTAGTTTTACCTTTATTTACACACCTCTCTCTGGAGCATATCTCATTGGACTGATGGAAGTTCCCTGCCATATAGGTGTCCCTGTTCAGACACCATTCACCATGTCTGGCACAGCTTGGTCCTGGAAACCTGACCTGGGTGACGAGGGAACAAAGAAATCACAGACACACATTCAGAAAAGCTGGGATCAGGTGGGCTGTGCTCCCTTTGATGTGCTAGAACCACATCAAATATGACACAACACCGGCCCTCAGCACATTTATTACATACAGCACAGGAGCAAAGGTAGCTAGACTCAGTGGAAGGTCTCCGTAGGGAGCTTCCTCGGGTTGCAGTCACCGGAAGGAGGAAGCCACAGTTGCTACTTTCGCAACCACACTAGTGCTTGGACCAGAGGGAGGCCTTCTGTGCCTCCGAGACTCACCAGAAGGAAGGCTTTACTAATTCCCAGGGGTCTGAGGCATTTTGGTCCTTTCCAATAATATACATTCACTCAGGGCTCCATTCACTCCTTACATATTCGTTCGGAGCTTTTGCCCATGCCCCACAAAATCTGACAAAGCAAAACAAAAATACGCGGGATTTGGATTTGGACTGTACAAAGCCTACCAGTAGAGGATGAGAGAATTATTGTAAAGCATCACACGACAGGGTGGGTTTCAGGCTTTTCTGACTTGGTGGTTGCTATCATGAGAAGTTAGTGCTCCCAGTGTGGTGTGAAAAGCCACACACGTAAGTGGATGACCAGGTTTAATGAATGTTACTTATGCAAATAGGGAGCCAGTCCAAGTGACCTCCGCTGTCCATCAATGGAAGGGAAAGACACATATTCATTTTTTTTTTTTGCCTGTGATTTACAATTTCTATTTATTATGCTTTGGGGTCTATATATTCTTTTTAAAAATTAGTTACAGTTTATTCACTTTGTATCCCACCTGTAGTTCCTTCCATCTTCCCCTCCCAATCCCACCCACCCTCCTTCATCTCTTCCCATGCCCCTCCCCCAGTCCACTGATAGGGGAGGTCCTCCTCCCCTTCCTTCTGATCCTAGTCTATCAGGTCTCATCAGGAATGGCTACATTGTCTTCCACTGTAGCCTAGTAAGGCTGCACCCCCTGAGGGGGAGGTGATCAAAGAGCAGGCCAATCAGTTCATGTTAGAGACAGCTCCTGTTCCCATTACTGTGGAACCCACTTGGACACTGAGCTGCCATGGGCTACATCTGTGCAGGGGTTCTAGGTTATCTCCATGCATGGTCCTTGGTTAGAGTATCAGTCTCAGAAAAGACCCCTGGGCCCAGATTTTTTGGTTCTGTTGCTCTCCTTGTGGAGCTCCTGTCCTCTCCAGGTCTTTCTATCTCCCCCTTCTTCCATAAGATTTGCTGCACTCTGCCCAAAGTTCAGCTATGAGTCTCAGCATCTGCTTCGATACCCTGCAGGGTAGAGTCGGAAAGACACATCTTAACAACACCGAGTCCACCGTCCAGCAACATGGCACAGCTGCCCATTTCTGTAGATTGTCTTCAATCTCAGTCAGCAGTGAATTGAGTTTTTATGTAGTGATGTCACATAATCTCTATTGTTTTCAATTCCTCCAAATGGTGCTTTAATTATTGTTTTATTTCAAATTAAAAAAAAAAACTTATGGGCTGGCAAGGTGGCTTAACGTGGCATAAAGGCTCTTATTGCTAAATCTGATAACCTGAGTTTGATCTCCAGAGCCTACATTGTGGAAGGATAGAATCAGCTCCTGTAGGTTGTCCTCTAATTTCCACATGCACCACATGTGTGTGCATGCTCGCACACAGACACACACATGCTAAACAAGCAAGCAAACACACACAGGCACGCACGCACGCACGCGCGCACACACACACACACACACACACGTTTTTAGGGAATGGAAAGATGACTCAGTTGTTAAGAGTGTGTACTGTTTTCTTAGAGGACTTAAATTTGCTTCCCTGCACCCACACTGGGCACCTCACAACCACCTGTAACTCAAATTCTAGGGGATGTGATGCCCTCTTCTGGTCCCAACAGGTACTACACTCAATGCACAAACACAGACACATAATTTAAAAAAAAAACTTTAAAAAGAAAGTATTTTCTTTAAATATATAAATTTTTAAAAAAAACCTTCAACTTACGAGCTATTGGCAATATGGAGAAATTACTGTCGAGTTCTGGGAACTGGCTTTGCACCTTGAAAGCATGGTGTGATATGCTTGTTCAATCTAATGGATGTTTAAAGATTTCATACAGTCAGGTGACATCCTGTGACATGTTGATCAATGTGAACTGCAATCCAACAGCCATATTTTCACCATATATCTTGAGCTTGGTTTAATTTTGTGGTGTTTTGTTTATCATGTCTTTAAATGTAGACATTAGAATCCTCATCTAGAGGCTGGGGACATGGCCTGGTCACTAAGTACTTGGATGGGAACATGAGCTCTAAGTTTGACATCTCAGAAATCATATTTTAAAATCCAGGCATGGTGTGGAGGCAGAGCTTGCTAGCTATCCAGTCAAACTAGCTGGTGAACTCCAGACTTAGAGACCCTGTCTCAAAAGGTAAGGCCAACCGCTGACTTCCATGTTCTCTCTCTCTCTCTCTCTCTCTCTCTCTGTCTCTCTCTCTCTGTCTCTCTCTCTCTCTCTCTCTCTCTCTCTCTCTCTCTCACACACACACACCTCATCTAGAGAGTGTCCTAGAAATAAAGTTTTGAAGCTGCCCAACTGCTCACTGAAATCTTAGGATGCTTTATTGTCTATGCTGGTCTAGCATTATTTCCTCTCATTCTTAAACAGGGAAACTCAGATTTAAATGAGTTCAGACCAGCACTTGGGACCCACAGGCCAGTACGCAGCCTGTCCCACTTGCTGGGCCTCTCTTCTCATTGGGATACATGTGCCAATTCTCCCCTAGGCAGTGTGATGGATCCACAAATTGGTGCTTAGTGCCCCCCATCAAAGCTGGCAATGTGCAAGCCCCAACCCTTCTCATTTCATGACTTCAGGAACCGCTCTCCTTAGTCTCCAGGCTCACACGAACCAGGGAACAAAACCAACAAAAGTCTTCAGTGGGCTCTGGGAATAGCTGCTCAGAAAAAAAGGAGAATTCCATTCCTCAGGCCCTAGTGCTCAGAACCAATAGCCATGTTCTCTCCTCTCCCTGCAAAAGACACACCAAGCCTCGTGGACTGGACACGGGGAAAGCTACGGACATATCTGGATCCAGCTGGTTCAGGACATTGGCCTATGGTGGCAGCTCTTGTTTGAGAAAGGGATCCACGTAAGGTACTAGAAGGTGTTTCCAGCTCCCGGGGTGCTGAAGTGTTTCCATCTCCCGGGGTGCCGAAGCACAGGAACACGGGCACCAGATGTCCTGCGCCTGCAGGGAGTGCTCCCTGTCCAAGAAGATTGGCCTCTCATTTATCTCTGTCACTGGAAGAGTCCCTAAAAGGAGCCCCACCTAGGGCTCAGTCTGGAAATTCAGGCCGAGAGTGAGTCTAGACACACTCGCTAGAGGCATCGTGATCTGAAGCAGCTGTGTTTCTGGGAGGATCTGTCACTCACATCAGTGGAGATGTTTTGGGTGGGTCACTGAAACCAGGAAGAGATGGCCCATGCAAACCAAGTCAGCTGATTGGAGGGATCTGAGAAGCAAGCTGGTGCTGCCTGCATTTTTTTTGTTTACTTTTTAAAGAGTTATCTACTTTTATTTTATGTGTATGGCTGTTTTGCCGGCATGTGTGTCTGTTTCCTGTGTGCACAAAGTGACCACAGAGGCCAGAAGAAAGCATCCAGTCCCCCATAAGTGGAATTACAGGTTGTTGTTAGCTGCCGTTTGGGTGCTGGGGATCTGGAAGAGCAGCCGGTGCGCTATAGTGCCGACCCATCTCTCCAGCCACACAGCAGTTCTTTAGGCTTGTTAATTTTATTTTGTGTGTACGAGTGCTTTGCTTGCAAGCATGTCAGGGGCTCAAGTGCATGCCCAGTGTCCACGTATGCCAGAAGAGGGCATCAGATCCCTACGGAAATGGAGTTACAGGTAGTTGTGAGTCCCCATGTAGGTGCTAGGACCCAAATTCGTGTCTTCCAAGAGCAGCCAGTGCTGTTACCTGCCGAGCCGCCTTTTCAGTCTCATACTGCATTTTTTATTTTAAAAAGGAGAGAGCTCTTGTCTTAATCCCTTGGGTCTCCAAGGGTTCTTTACCACAGAACTGGGAACCAAAACTAGTCTTACCTCCCAGCATCAAGGAAACAACAAATACTTGCTGTATGAACACTTGGAAATGGGCATTCTGAAATGCTGGAAACCAGAAAGGCAACTGTGCCCCCGTACCTGGCTAACTGAGTAGCTAGTTAGCTCAGGGGCCGGGCCTCTGAGCCCTCAGCTGGCTTCATCCTTGCCCTGACTCATGGGATTTCCAACTGTCCCCAAATCCCTGTGTGCCTGAGAGTGCACACAGGCCTGCCCCCTTCACACCTGAGAGCCTGGCCCAAAGTGGGGAGTGAGCAAGTAGCCGGCTCTCACGTTCAGCCACACAGTTAAATTAGACCACAGAAGGGCTTACATGTATGAATGAAATGTTTTCTTGAGAAATTAAAAGTTTTAGAAGGATCTTTGACCCAAATCTATTACCACATGGAACGCAATAAAATAACATTAAAAATATACAAATATTTAATATATTTGTTGTACATGATAAATTTATTTATAATAAGATATGTGTTCTGTATCTATACCATATAGATTTTTATATTCTTTCTCTCTAGTTTACTATTATTTTTATATTTTATAATATTATTTTACAGTACTATAATGTGCATTTATGTATAAGTATATTAGTTGATTGATTGAACCAAGGTTCTTATAAATGCTAGGCAAGTGCACTCTCTTGAAGCCACACCCCTGACCCATAAGAACATAAGAACATTTATATAACATATTATATCATTATACATTTCATAATGTCTTTGTATGCAATACATTCTGTATAATATCCATGTATTTAATATATGAAAATAGTATATACATATATACCATATATTTCCCTACTTTCCAGCTGAAATCATGTGTTTCCAGCAGCTTCCATTGGTTTATAACACTGTCTGGACAACCTCTCACTTAGAACTTGAAATGGAGGCTGAGAGTGTTTCCTGGATAGCCACGTAATAGGTGTAAGTTCTAAATAGAAAGCTAGCCATGGCGGCCATCTGGGTGGCCACCCAATCAGACTCTGTGTTGTCAGTCCCATCCTGAGAACATTCTCAGTCTACAGAGCTGGGCCACCCTGAGTGGCTGGTCCTTGGAAAGGGAGGGGGCACATGCCCTTCCATGGTGACTAGAAATGTCATTACTCTTACTTAGGATGCCTGGAGTGACAGGTGCATCATTCAGAGCTCATAAAAAGAAAAAACAAAACAAACAAACAAACAAAAACCTCATGCCTCCATAATTCTACCCATTTGTCCAAATGTTGGGTGAGCACTGCGTGCAAAAGCGGCTTGCAGGCACAAAGGCTGCCCATTGGTCTTTCACAAGGCTTTAGTGTCTCCTCTACCTTCAGGACATTTGGAGAGCCCTGACTCAGGCAGGAACTCTTGGCCTGCGGCAGTCACTTTCCAAATGCTTCTGGCTTTTTGCAAAGCCTGTAGCCCTAGCATTTGGAAGGCTGAGATAGGAGGAGGATCATCACATATTTGAAGCCACCTCAGCTAGTCACATAGTAAGCTGGCCACCACAGGCCACATAGGCCCTTTCTTTGAGATCTTTCTTTAAAAGGATCTTGTAAGCACAATGACCTTAGCTTGATCCCCAGAATCCATATGTAAAAGATTGGAGTGGTAATTTGTGCTGTCAAGGTAAAGACAAGAGGGTCCTTGGTGCTTATTGGCTAGCCAGCCACACCCACTTGGTGTAGCCCAAGCCATTAAGAGACACTGTGTCAAAAAAACAAGATGGACAGTGCCTAAGAAATGATAGCCAGGGTTGTCTTCTGGCCATGTATGTATCTGTACACACACACACACACACACACACAGAGAGAGAGAGAGAGAGAGAGAGAGAGAGAGAGACAGAGACAGAGAGAGACAGAGAGAGAGACAGAGACAGAGACACGGAGAGACGGAGAGAGGGAGACAGAGAGACAGAGAGACAGAGACAGAGACAGAGAGACAGAGAGAGGGAAAATGTACAGACCAGTGGCTCTCCTGGAAGAGTGACCCTTTAAGAATGTAACTTAAAATACGGAAATAGCAACTTCAATGGGGTGTTAGTCATGACAGTGAGAACAGGAGGATAGAGCTTTAGCTTTGCCAGGTGTACTAAGGAGAAAACACCACTCAGTCATTCAAAATTACGACTAGGACACAGTTTCAACAAGGAACAAATGACTGGATGGGCTGTGTTCTGCAGCTTGCGGTGCTGCGTTTCTATGCGATATCACACAGCAATGAACATTCAGAGCATGTGTTGATTTTCAAATTGTACACGCTAGTGGCTGCAAGGCCTGGCACAATAGCGGAACATCTGCTGAGCACATCCCAGGCTCTGGGTTTGAGTCTCATCACTGAGGGTCGGGGGAGAATGGCAATTTTATTATGATTGTTGTTGTTGCTGTTGTTACTATTTTTTTTTTTCGAGACAGGTTTTCTCCATATATCCTTGGCTGTCCTGGACTCTTTTTGTAAACAAGGCTGCCCTCTGCCTCCCTGAATGCTGGGATTTAAGGCATGCACCACCATGCCTGGCTACTTGTTTTGTTGTTGTTTTAAAGACAGGATTTCTCTATATATCTCTGGCTGCCCTGGAACTTGCTCTGTCAACCAGGCTGGAATTGAACTCAAAGATTTATGTATTTCTGCCTCCCAAGTGCTGGGATTAAAGGTTTGCACTATCATACCCTGTGAATAATTTTATTTTTAACATTTTTTTTCTAATAGACTTGAGCTTGGGCCTGGGCATGGGAAGGTAAGAAATGAATTAAGTGTTACCATTGGAGGATATGTGATCTTGGCCAACTTCTGACTTCTCTTGAAGGCACCTGGGTATCCCCAGATTGCCCAACACGGCAAGCCTGTAAGGAGATTCTTGAATATACTGTCCCTAGGATAATGGCTGGCCAGGATTTACAGAGAGTTGGCCTACTCAGACATGCAACAGATGAAGCCTGTTCTCTTTATCTCAGAGTTTGGCCAGCCAGCAGCTCCCCACCGTCCCCCACTGGGCAAGCCACCCTGGCCATGTCATACCAGACATTCTATGTCATCCACCCCTATACTCACCCTGTCAGTTGGAGATTCTGGGTTCTGTCTGTCCACTGACCTTTCTCCATAGAAGCTTTGAATTTGACTAAGGAAATTGTGATACCAAATTCCACCAACAGTGCCCAGGTCTTATGGGCACCAAGCCAGTTAAAAAGACACCACAGGCTGGGCAGTGATGGTGCATGCTTTTAATCCCAGCACTCAGGAGGCAGAGGCCAGCATGTTAGAGGCCACCCTGGTCTACAGAGTGAGTTCCAGGACAACCAGGACTACAGAGAGAAGCTGTGTCTTGAAAAACTGAGAAATAGGAAGAGACAGAGAGAGAGACAGAGACAAAGAAATACAGAGGCAGAGAGAAGAGGGGGTAGGGGAAAGCTAGAGAGATGGCTCAGTGGTAAAGAATGATAATGCTCTTCCAGAGAACCTGGGTTTGGTACCCAACACTCATATCAAACAGCTGACAACTGCCAGGAACTGTAGTTCCAGGGTAATGCAAATGTCTCTGGCATCCACAGGCACCTGTAGTCACATGCACCTGTCATCTACATACGGATGCACTCAGAGATACATAATTTAAAATAATAAAAATAGATCAAGGGGGAAAAAAGGCCGTAGCAGGGGTGGGTGGGTAGGTGGAGAGATGGCTCAGTGGTTAAGAGCATTGGCTGCTCTTCTTGAGGTCCTGAGTTCAGTTCCTAGCAACCACACATCTCTAATGGGATCTGATGCCCTCTTCTGTCTTTCAAGCATACCCACGTACATGTACAAGTAAATAAATCTTAAAAAAATAAAAAGAGGCACCAGCAACTCTGGTTCAGATGTGAAAGTGTAACTGCAGCCCTCTAGGGACAGCTGAAGTTGTGACAGGCACCCCTGAGGCTGGGTGGTCCTCAAGCTGATGCAGCAGCCCCTTTGAGCTTACTATAATTATCTGGGCTCCTGAGGGTGAGCCAGCAGAGCGATTCTAGAAGGGTAAGTGGAGATCAGGGAGTGGGTCCACAGAGCCAGGGGCAGTCCTAGCCCTGACTCCCAGCCTTGGCTCCTTCCTGGCACATGTTCTCTATGCGGGGTCCCTTCTGTCTCTGAACCCTCGAGAAGAGGGTGGACGGGACATGAGTGCCAAGGAAGACTCAGAGCTTCCTGCTCACCCTGTGATGGGCCACTCCCCTAGCTAAGCACCCACACAGGTGGATGACATCAACAGTTCATTACACACATAAACTAGAGACCAAGAGAGAGGGCTTTACAGCCACACAAAGCCACAGGCAGGCTTCAGCCCAGAGCAGAGCGACCAGGGAAAGAAGGCCAGGCACATGCAGCAGCCAGCCTTTATCACTGTACCAACACAGAGATCATCCGTGTGGGAGGAAATGGAGACTGTAGTTCACGTCTTCAGACCTGGATGGCCCTGTTGCTTTTAGGCCTGTTGTGGGGTGGGGAGTAGACATGGTGGTGAGAGCTCAAAAGTGCTCACTGCATGGTTGAGAACAGAAAAAGAAAAAAAAAAGAGGAAGAGATCCCCAATTCTTCAAGGGCTCACCACCAATCGCCTAAAACTCCTGCTAGGTCTTATATCAGAGGCTCATCACTTCCTAGCAAGGTCACACAAGGATCATCCTTTAACACATGGGCTTTTTGTGAGGATGTTTAAGACTCAAACTATCATAACCAGGAGGGTTGTTTAGCAAGGGGGTCTTATCCACAGGTATCTGCGGGGGACCTCTGGTCATTCCAGGTCTGCTCAGTGGTCAGGCAGCATAGGAAAACAAATCTGCACTCGGGACCACACATTCCTGCATATTTCTAGGGTGACAGATGTCATGGAAAAGGGTCTTCAGAGTGTAGATGATGGCGCCAAGGCTGGCAGGGATGAGTGGGGCCTGGCAGGGTGTGCGTGGCCAGGAGCTTCCCTGGCCAGTGCAGTGGTACTTGCCTGCAGACAGAGGTGGCAGCCAGGTGTCTGTTCCTGCAGGGTTAGGCCCATGGTGGGTGCTCCCACAGGCTCCACGTGACGTGCGCAGGCCTCGTGGCAGGCTGTCTGGAGGGCTGAGCAAGAGCAGGCCAGGCTGGAGGGAGCTGAACCCTAATGAGAGCCAGGTGGGGCCACACCTCGTCTGTTGGGCGGCACCTTCTGGCTTTGATCAGCGATAAGGCCTTTGTGTTCCCAGGACCCCTGCCCTCCCCCCATAACCACTCTGCCCTGGCCACCATTTCCCCTTCAAAGCCAGCTCTCATCACTGGCCACAGAGGGGACAGGGAGAAATCAGAGGCAAGGGGGAGGGATCATTTCCCTGCGACCCACTCCTGGGGTGACTGCAAAATGCCCCCACATGCCCCAGATATGCACATAGACCATGGCCCCACCTCGAACAGCACAGACCCAGAGGGAAACCCTCCCAGCATCCTCAGCCTGGGCACCTCAAAGTAGCCAACACTCCTGAGCCTTGAGGGGAAGGACACCCCCATTTGGTCTTTGTTACTTTTGTCCATTTAAAAGTTTTCTGTGCTCTGTGGCCGGTGCTCTCCGGAGCATGCTTCCCAGACAGCTGCAGAGGATCAGGGCCCCCCACTTCAAGGCTGTGACTCTTATGGAGCATGTCGTCTTTCTGGGGTGATTAGGATGGGTGTGTCTGGGACTCTGTCCCAGGCAGGGGCATGTTTGGTATGTATTTGTGGACACATGTTTAAGCAGGGGTTCTATAGCTCTCAGAAGTCCACTCTTGGCGACAGTGAGATGGTTCAGCAGCTACAGGCACTTACCACCAGGCCTGCCTACCTGAGTTTGATCCCTGGGACCCAATTAGTGGAAGGCCAGAACTAACTCCTGTAAAGCTGTTCTCTGAGCTGGGTGCGGTGGTGCACACCTGTAGTCTCAGCACTTGCTGAGGAAGAGGCAGAGGCAGGCAGATCTCTGTGAGTTCAAGGCCAGCCTGGTCTACAAAGCAAGTCCAGGACAGCCAAGGCTGCACAGAGAAACCCTGTCTTGATAAAACATAACAACAACAACAACAAAACCTGCTCTCTAACATCCACACTTGCACACATAGTAAATAAGTAAATAAAAGCAATAAAATCAAAATAGAAAAGCAAGCCCGCTACTCTGGGTGGTGGGAAGGAGGCAGTAGTGTTCCCACCCTTGCTCCACAGGCATTTCTGACGTGTCTGAGACAGAAAAATACCAATGTAGGCTTCCTCACGTACAGCTTTATGGCCCACAATTCATTAGCAGCATGGTCAGCTCTGGCCAGGGCGGCAGGCTGCTTCTGAGAACTTAACCAACCAATTCGTCCAGGGGACAGAAATGAATGGCTTCCTTAATGAGCAGCTGTCTGGGAGCCACGCCCACTCCACCGTGGCCTTAGCGGCAATTGGACTGTTATTAATTTATATTCTGCCTCTTAAAGGAGAATCTATATTGTCAAGGCCATGGGGGAGCACCTTGTTCATTTGCTTTCCAAATCTGTCTAAATTATTCAAGCCAGTTAATGAATTTGCCGTGGCCCACACTCCTACAGCGTCTAGACGGAATCCAGACTGTCAGCAGCCGCATCCATCCTGTGGCCTTGCCCAGCACCACCGCACGAAATCACACAGTTTCCTTCAGAGGGAGTTTCCATGCTGGGAGCAAAGCACTGTGTTTCCAGAGCAGAAACCGTGCACCTGGCTGACGACATTGGGAGAGGCAAGGCCTTTGAACTCTGTGGTTCTTTGGCTGAATATTTAGAGAACAGAAAAGCAGGTGGAGTGAGCCATCACTATTGGAGAGTCAAAGAAAGCCAGCAGTGCTGGGCTCAGAGGTGCTCACTGCCTGAGATGTTCTCTTGACCATGGCCCTGCTCACACCAAACCACAGACAGCTATTGGTGCTGAACTCTGGGACACAGACGGCAAGAGAGTGCAGTTGTGAACGCAGGAAGCCCAGGCCCAACACTGGAGGGTCAGACCTTGTCCAGCTTCTCTGGGGTAGAAGTTTCTTAGATATGCTGAAGGGGAAAGGACATCCAGGCAGGATTCTTCAGCCTCAGGAGTCCGCCTTTGCAGTAACTGGGGAAAAGGCCTCTGTCTGTCTTTCATCTAAGGCCAGGAGAGATGGAGGGCTCACCTGTGTCTCTCATGATGAAGTGTTGAACGCAGGAACCTTAATATAATTACATCCGGAGACAGAGCCTAGGCAGATGTGACTTCATTACAACAATGTCTTGAACTCAGACTTTGGCCTCTGGATCATGAGACTTTAACTCCGGTTGATGAAGCTCAGGTCTTACTTACATGTTATACACGTGTTATGATGCATCATAGCAGCCAAGCTCAGCTGATGCACCAGGGATGGGAAGCCCAGAGCCCAGTGTGTGTGTGTTTGTGTGTGTTGTGTGTGTGTGTGTGTGTGCATGAGCAAGTACATGCTCTGCTCATCCCTCACCCCACAACATCTCAGCCACAACCTTTAAGGCTCATACAGACTGAAGCACAAGGGAAGTGCCCTGGGCTGGTCTGACACCCTCCCTCTACGCAGATGGGCCTGGGGCTCCATGCTGGCGAGACTGCTGGAGGATCTGCCTCCTTGGGCCCAGCCGCAATGCCGCTCTGGCAGTTAAGTGGAGCGCTGACTCCTAATTGCCATAATGGGCTTGGGGAGGCATTCGCCCAGTGGCTAGTTAGGTGTGAGGCTGGAGTCTGCACCGCCCAGCCCTGTCTCCTCTGTAGCCTACAGACAGTGGGGCCACCAGGGATGGGCCAGGCTTTCAGGAAGACAGGGTGCCTGGCTCCTCCACTGTCTTCACACATTCTTTATTTGCTGGTTCATGCACCAGGAGACACATTATTGGAGATACCAGGAACCCAAGTGATGTGGTGTTTTGCGTAGGCTGACCCAGTCTTAGTGATGGCTCCTGGGGCATCACTCCCAATCTACACTTGAAAGCTGGGTCAAAGATCAGTAGGGTGCTTGTCCATAGTCCTCAGATGGGAGGAGCTGACACCTAAACCCAGGCCACCTGAGTGACTCCAGTAACATTGCATGATGAGGTGGTAAGGCAGACCCTAGAGAGCCTCATCGGCAGCTAGGCCTAAGTCCTGGAGAGGACTGGTGCACAGAGGGTATAACTAGAGAAAGAGTTGTGACCAGATGTGTCTCCCCACCTGCAGTCCATGCCTACATTACCATATTGACCCCCCCCCAAAACCAGCAGAAATATCTCCTTCCCAGTCCCTGCAGAGGGCTGGGCCTGCTTACTGTGGCCCTTATCTGGAACACCTGTCTCCTCAGATGCTGGCCCTGACAGCCTGCTGCTACTCTGCTGTCTTTTCCCTCTGCCCATTGCTGTCTCTTTCCCTTCAGTAGATGGGAGTTCTGCCAAGTTTGGCTGCTCCCCTACACCTAGCACTTCCAGAGTCTTCTACTTAACCTCAGGTTTGGCACTTGGCTGTTTCACTTCCTGCTGTGGAGTTTTGTGGGACATGCAGAGGGACACCAGTATCCATGACCATCAGGGCAGGAGGTGCCCGGAGACCCCGAGACGTGCCTAAGATGGGAACAGAGAAGCAGAGGGAGCCCCAAGGCCAACGTGACCACTACATTTCCAGCTGCTCAAAAAGGCCTAGTCAGTGAAGGCTAGAACAGGGTCTGCCAGGAGCCATAGGGCATGACCCGAGTGGGTAACACTGAGGCTGGATGGAGCCTGTGATGACAGGGGGAAGGGGGAAAGAAGTAGAGGCTGGGTTTAAGGGAACAGAGGACTCCAGGTTGGCCCCAGGAATCAGGCAGAGACTCTCGGCAAGCACTGTGTTGGAACACAGCTAACCACAGGCAAAGGCTGAGCCACGGAAGCAGCACGCGTGGGAATGTCTTTGCATGTCACATTTTCCCAACCCCGTTGTATCTTCTGCCTTTTCCAACAAAACCTGGGGCACCCCACTACCTTGTCCCAGGTTCTGTACCTGCCATGAATCTGGTCTACCCCGCTCTGCCTCCAGGAGAAGGGACAAAATAAAGATGCAGAGGCTAGACACGGGGTGCGGAGTTTGGAGTTGCAGCCGCTCCCTGGGCTGCCTGCACTGAGCTGAGATCCAAATCCAGGCCCATTGCCCCCACACAGAGATGGTGTTCATCTACCACCACACACCTACAACCACTGAGTGAACGCACACTTGCTTCCTTCCTGTGAGGCTTGGAAAGCAGGTCTTCTTTAATTAATGACTTGCCGTGTAATTGCAGAATTGCACTCGGTGGGCCGCTGTCTGCAATGGGCTTTCGAGACAATTTTGGCGCCAGCAGCCTGATGTGGGCACACTGTGCTTGGTGTCCAGGGACTCAGTGCCCATCCATCAGACTGCCTCCTCCAGCCCTGGGAAATGCAGTTCTTCTACACCCAGCCCATCTTCTGCCTCTTGCTAGTGGGCACTGCCTCTGCCTCTTGGGTATGCCAGGCTCTCTGGGTTCTTTCCTGAGGTGCTGGTCTTTCCACCAGCTGCAAAGAGACCTCTGAGGACCAACCCACAGGCCTGTTTAGAGGACCACAAGGTAGCCTGACCCTGAAATCGTTCCTAGTTCCAGGCCCTGAGCTCAGCATATACACTCTATTTACACTGAGGCTTGCCGCAGCCGGGACCTTCTTCTGTCTTTAGGGCTCATCTTCTATTCCTGTGCCCTGCCCGCTCACTGGAGGTTGAATGTGCCCAGAGGGTGACCCTCTCACCTTCCTTATTTACTGACCACAGTGCTTCTGTGACTCCGTACTCTGTGGCTTCCTGGGGCCGAGGACTGGATCTCAGTTGTTGATGGATGACTTAGCAAGTACAAGCAGGTCAACATTTCTTCACAGATCTCCCAGCACACGTGGCTCAGGGGTGTAAGAAGGGTAGAGGGGGCTACGATCCTCCATTGTCCCTGCTGGGGTTGAATTGCACGTCCTTCTCACGATTTGAAAATATCTTGAGCCGTGGTCCTGAGCCGTGGTAGCTAAGTATGTGACTTCATTAAAAACACGGTCTTTGTAGATGTGATCAAGCAGAAGCAAGGCTGTCCTAGACTAGGGAGGGTGTCCCTAAACTCGGTGGCACACACATAGAGGACAGACAGCCACAGGACAGCACAGGCCGTGTTAGTTAGACCTTAATCGCTGTGACCAAAAAGCTAAGAAAAAAGTTCACGAAGAAAGGAGGCATTTGGGCTCATGTTTTAAAGACTTCTACCCATCATCTATGTTCCTTTGATACTGGCCCATGCTGAGTCTGAGAATCATGGCCGTGAGAGCCTGAGGCAAATGTTGCTTACCTCATAGAAGACAAGAAACAGAGAAAACCAGGAAGTGACCAAGAAAGAGACAATCTGAAGAACACACTTCCATGATTTACTTCCTGCAACTAGGTTCCACATCCTAAGGTCTCCAGTAACCCCCCATCTCCAGCTGGAAAGCCTTTAACTGGGGGAACAATTAAAATTCAAGCCACAACAGAGGCACGGATGGCTGTGAGGCCCATACAAGCTGGGAACACCCACGGATTCATCCGTGTCCACCTCCCTAGTGTTGGGATACTACTGTGTTCCATGACACCTGCACTTATTTTTTAGACCAGGGTTCTGAACAACACACTCAGGTCCTCATGCGTGCATACAAGCACTTTACCAACCGGGCCATCTCTCCAGTCCCTACCTGCATCTTTTGACATAATCACCATTCCAGGCAAGCATGCTTCACTCCCACCAACCCTTTCTTCCCCAACCCACCTCCCACATTGCAGGTGTGTTGAGCTGCAGGCTCTTTCCTTTGGCCATTAGTCCCACCAGCTGTGAGCCAGAGTACTCGGCCTTCAAGCCTTCTCTTCCCCAGGGTGAGGTGTGAGGGCCTCTGTGGGAAACCCAGAAATGTCACTGGGATTGAGCCCCTGGCCATGGCCCCCTGAGGTCAGGGCCAAGTGCATGGCAATGTCTACTCCTGGGGGCCCTGGGAAGGCTGGATGGTCGGTCTGACGCATCTCCAGCTCATCAGGAGTTATCGGCAGCCCACCACTTGACCAGGAGCTATTGCTTTCAGCCACAGAGCCTGCCAGGAGCAGATTTCTCAAACTGCTGACTGCACTTATGGCAAATCACTTTAACGATGTGTGAACATTTAATTAGATGGCTACCAAATGCCTCAGATTTCACGAACAGCTCGTGAGCCTGATCATGAGAGTTTGGGGTCCAAGTGAAGAGGCTTTCCAAGCCTGCCCAGGCTGCACCAGAGACCCTGCTCGCTGATTACCTGTGCCCTGGACTGTCTCATGCTGTGGCCTGAATCCAGTGAGGCCTCGAGACTGTAGAGTTAGGATTCTGAGGAAGTCCCGCTGTTCCGAGGGAGGGTAGCCGCAGCACTTGACCATCATGGAGCTCCACTCCGACCCTAAGAGGGTGCATGGGACCAGGAAGAGAAAAGCTACCATATGTGGAGGATGGTGCCTAGAAGGGAAAGGTCCTTCACTCCTTGCTGAACACAAAGGGTGATTTATTTGAGTTCTACAAACGGGAAATGCAAGCTCAGGGCAGTCTTCCACCCTGCATGGCACGTGGCTGTGCAAGAAGGCAGCACGAAAATGTTATGGGTGAAGCCACTGCTCAGCCTTGCAAGGCCAACATACAGACCTGTGACGCAGCATTTGGGAACTCTGCTCTGACCCACATTGCTGAGGCAGGCTTCAGGGAGGAGAAGAAATGAAATGCTGACCAAACCTGGTGATTTGGAAATAGGAAATGCAGGTGCTGCTTTGAAGATACTGGCGTCCGTGAAGATACTGACCTGCAGTGCTAGCTGTGAGTGTGAATCAGGGCTTCTTCATGAGCTACATGCCAGGTCCTGCCAGGCAGGGACAGTGCCTGGAGGAGGCACTCCACTGCCTCAGTCACAACGCTCACACATATACTCACTGAACTGCATGTAAGTGTGCACACACTCGACCTGTGTACACACATGATTTATGCATATGTTCTGAGTGCCTGCCCATGGGCACACATGTGTGTATAAAGGAGTGTGCACAACACGCACACGTCTGCATCCGGAATGCACATAGCTCCACAGAGACAAACGTGTGTGCATGCTCATTCCCATTTCATCACACACGTGTGCCCATGCACATATTCTTCCATGATGCGTACATGTCATAAACACACCCCACATTCCAGCAGGGAAAAGCCCTCAACCCCTTTGCTGGGCACAGAAGTTTTATTTGCATTTTTCAAGCACAGAATTCAAGGTTCAAGGGGCCACAAGTGAAGGTTTGCAAGGATGCAAACACCCCATTCACACACATGCCCCTGGCCCCTGGGACACTAGACCATTGCGAAGTCTCTGACCCACTCCATGTTCTCATCTCTAGAAGTGGAGGGGCCAAGGATCCCTATTGGTACCCGCTGCCACACACCAGCATGCAGTCGGCTAGCGCCACCTTTAAAAGGCCTTTGAATGCCTAGTACTTTCCCCCATTGTGCCTGGCCCACACCTCTGCCTGGCGGCCCAGCAGCAGCTGAGCTGCCAACACCGCCCTGGCTGTGCTCGGAACTGGCCAGCCACCCCAAGAAGCCCTTGGTGATGAGACGCGACCAGACAGGCGCAAGAACAGCCCTGCAGTCATGTAAAATGCAAGAGAAATGCTGTGCCCGCACTGCTGGCAGCAGGACATAGCTGAGTCCCCATCTGGGGGCCGTTTAACCCAGGCCCTGCGCGTTGAGATCCTCATTTAAAGGAAGCCAAAGGCTTAGCATGTTCTTTGACTGGCATTGCGTGGAGGGGCGTGGAGAACCTTGAGGTCATGTGGCCTCTGAGAACCAATCCTGCCCAGAATCCAGATGGATGCTTCCAGATGAGTCAGGCCGTGGGAAGAGAACAGGCGTTTTCCGCAGCCAGCTAGCAGCCTGGGGCAGCCTGGGGGATGATTGACCTGAAGAGAAATCGTGCATCTGCCAGCTGGCGAGCCATGGGCCGCCCTGCAAATTCCACACACGGGTCACCTCCCCGACACAGGCTGGGATGCCCTCTGCCTGAGTGGGGGAGTGGGGTGCTGCCTGCTTCCTATGCCTCTCCCACAGAGCACCAGAGAGAAGTGGGGGAGACCACAGGGTTGAGGACATGTAGACAAGGCTCAGGCTTGACCTAGGCTATCTGAGTGCCAATGGGTGAGCCTACAAGCCTCTCTCCATTGGAAGGGAGTCGCCTGCCAAGGCAAATAGCTGGCTTGCTCCAATAAAGTTGGAGACCCTGAGACAGGAGCAAATGGAACACGGGTTAAAACAAAACCCCACCACCATCACAAAAACTCCTGGAGACAGAGGAATGTGCCCGTGCAGCAATGGGCTCATGCTCAGAAAAGGAACAGAGACCGCATAGAACAGGAAAGCTGAAAGACTCCATCAGACTCCCTTCCACAGACGTAACTGGAATCACAGAACCAGAAGAGAGTGAGTGAACAAAGATAGATACAAAGATAATGGCCAAGACTTACTGACATCAATGACATGCTGTCCTAGTTCGCTTTAACTGTCAACTTGACACAGCCTAGAGTCAGTCTCAGTTGAGGGACCGTCCAGATCAGACTGGCCTGTGGCGTGTCTGTGATGGCTTGTCTTGATTGTTCATTGATACAGGAGGGCCCGGCCTACTGTGGGTAGCACCATTCCCTGGATATGTGATTCTGAGCTGTTCAAGAATGGTAGCTAAGCATGAGCCTGTGCGTGAGCAGGGAGCCAGCCAGCCAATCAGCAGCGTTCCTCTGTGGCTCCTGCTGTACCACTTCTATGAATGGTCAGAGCCTTTTAGTGCTTCAACAGTGGACCCTTTCTTCCCATAAGTTGGTTTTAGCACAACAATATGAAGCCAGAACATACCAAGACATAGACCCAGAGAGCTCAGGGAATACCAGCCAGTACAGATGCCAAAGCAAGGACAGACAACAAAAGCCACACCTTGGCCTGTGTCAGAGTAATGAACTCCGAGGACGGAGGGAAAACATTGAAGCTAGCCTGAGGGAAGGAATATTGTGTGTGTGTGTGTGTGTAAGAATGGCAATGCACTCAAGAGTTTACACCAGAAAACATGCAAGTAATGTCTGGTGGTTTATAACTCTAGTCCCTTCTACCTGGGAGGCTGAGGCAAGAGATTCCTTTGCTGTGGGGCTCTACTCTGATTTGGTGTCCACACTTAGTTGAGTGTCAACAGAACGACTTCCTGGAGATGGATGACCACCAGACTGCCTACCAAGAGGTGAATCTGCCTAGTGCCGGCCAGAGATCACACAAGATGGAATCAACCATGAAGTTCAAAGGTTTTCTTCCCCAGCACCAGGAACAAAGCAAGAATGCACTTCATCATCATTCCTTGTCACTGTCTACTGAACGGCAAGCTCCAGGCAGTGTGACAGAACAAGGAAAGGGAATGAGAAGCACACCAACAGGAGATACAAAGCTCTGCTTCCAGATATCATAACTGCTGCGGGGGAGGGGGTTGAATCTCAAAGAAGCTTAGGAAAGTGCTAGCAAAATTGATAACTGAGTCTCACAAGATTATGAGATACGTTAAAAACACACAAAAATCAGTGGCATTTATATCCACATACTAGGGAGGAAGAATTGGAATTTTAAACAACCCAAATACATTAATAATAGCACCAGATTTTAACTGTTTATAAAATTTGAAATATTCCAGGATCGCATGCCTGAAATGAAGCACATTGCCAGGCCCAGGTAATAAATCCAAGCTCAGTGAGAGCCCTTGTCTCAAGGTATGAAGGGGATAAGTCCTGAGGAGCATGCATGAGGTTGACCTCCGTCCTCCAGATGCACATGTTTGCACTCACACATGCATGCATGTGCACACCTGAACACGCAGAGCTGCACATGCATACATGCACACAAATAAAAATTAAAAGCATAAAAAATAATTTTAAATTTATAAAAGACTTACACGCGTGGCATAGAAATTTCCAGAACGTCCTTTACCTAGGCTTCCCTAAGGGTAACGGCATCTTACATAACCGCAGAAGTTCTTCTATTTTAAGATGGAGTCTGATATGTGACCTGTGCACTTTCTTTCTTCCTCGATTCCTGACCTCTTAGGTCGCCGAGTTCAGAAGTTGCTCTACAGACCATTTCTGCCCCACAACCCCTCATTGGTGCTCTGATGCTCTCTGGATCAGCTACTGCTGATCTTGGGGAAAACCAACCCCTCATTGGTGCTCTGATGCTCTCTGGATCAGCTACTGCTGATCTTGGGGAAAACCAACCCCTCATTGGTGCTCTGATGCTCTCTGGATCAGCTACTGCTGATCTTGGGGAAAACCCACCCCTCATTGGTGCTCTGATGCTCTCTGGATCAGCTACTGCTGATCTTGGGGAAAATGGCAGCAGAGCTGTTTTTTCAAGCATTGGTGCAGGGTTTAAGTGTACATGTGTGCATGTGTGCGTACATGCATGCATGAGTGTCTGTGGGTATATTGTGTGTGGTAGCCAGAGGTGTGGGATCTCTCAGGAGTTGCAGGTGTTTCTAATCTTCCTGATGTGGTGCTGGGAACTGAACTCAGGTCTTCTGCAAGAGCAGCAAGTGCTCTTAACCACTGAGCCATCTCTCCGTTAAAAATATTTGTTCATGTGTTTTATCACTGTGGCATGGTGGGAGTCTGTCTGTCTGTCTTGTCGTCTGCCGCTAACCTAGGACCTCCCAGACAGGATGAGCAGTGCTGCTGGAATGGACTGAGTGGAGAATGTAGGGATACCACCATTCCCAGGCCTCCCTGGGCTAGTCTCCCAGAGGTCCTTCTGTGGACTTCGTGCCCTCTAACCTTCTCAGACTCCCGCTCTCCCTAATGACTGATCTTTCAGTTCATCTTTGAGAGTTTCCCCTCTCTACCCCCCACCCCTCCACCTGGCCTGAGAGGAGATGTAGCCTGACCACTCAGAAGCTGCCCTGGAGTTTTCTGTCCTGGTGTGGAGAGAAAGTGTATGAGGGGTTGGTGGCCAAACTCTTTGCCCCTCAGAATGGGTGAGGCTCTGCTCCACATGGCAGTCACTACCTTGAGCCTCAGGAACCTGGGGCTTCCAACAGGCTGAATTCTGCTGTCTTCCTGCTGAGGGGTGCAGTTTTGCCAGCCTTGCACCTCTTCCTCCTGACAGCAGACCTCCACTCCCGCTGCCTCCCAGAGCAGGCCAGCAAAGCAAAGCTTTGTGCCAGCCTTGGCCAAGCCTGAGGCCAGGGCCTATGCACAGACAGACCCAGACTGGCCCCTGCTCTTGGCAAGAGCTGCTAGAACATGGCTGGACGCAGCTGTCTTCTTCCCCAGAGCCCCACCATCCCCTCCAGACCCCATTAATTGGGCCACATCTGGTGATTATAGAGCATCTCCCATCTCATCCACACAGGCTCCCACCATCTGCCTCTGGCGGGAGCCAATCAGGGCTGTGCCCTCCTCCCTTCCCAGGCTGGCCTTTTTGGATAGCCCTAAGTGTGTGCTTGACACTTCTGTCCAGGCTTTCATGTATCACACCCACTAGGCCATAGTGACTGACCACAAGCCCCGCCCCCCAATTCTAGGCTCTCATGCCGCTCCACCGTCTTCACACTAGACTATCGCACCAAGTGTGAACCTTGGGGCCATATCAAACCTGTGGGAGATGACCTGAGACAGAAGCAACCCAGAAGACCCCATCCCCACCCTAGGCACTCACAGCCCAAGGGAAAGAAAAGCAAAGTCACAGACTGTTTCAGTGTGAGGCCATTGCCAGCATTCTGTGGCCATGCAGCACATGACGGGGAAAGTGAGGAGCAAGCAACCAGATGATAGTAACTATGGAGCGGCAGGCCTTCAGGGCCGAGAGATGCCAGGATGGGGCAAACACCTGCACTACAGAGCTAGGTGGGCACCTTGACAGTTCTGTGTCCTCCAGCCTGGCTCCCGCAGGAAGACATGAGTCTCAATGAGCACCCATGGCAGGACAGAAATGCCAGCTAGCAGAGCTGAAGCCTGCCAGGGAGCAGTACAGCCCACAGGGGTCTGGGGTTTTATCATGCTTTCATTGGCTGGATTGTCAGGCAAAAAGTAGAGGATGTCCAGGACAGTGGTTGGGCCAGGCAAGGCTGTAGTTCAGGCCCAGAGCAAATATGTCCACAGAAGTCTAGATGTGCCCTGGGTCTGCATGAAGGTGGCTAGGATGCTGGACAGGAGGACATTCTCTAGAGAGACTGAAGGCTGATTGTCAGGTCATATAGGCACTCCTGGCTCAGCCCCAGGCCATGAGAGCCTCGTGCCTAGTCTTCCCCTCCCCCTCCACATATACACCCCGGCACTGTCCAGTCCTCCAAGGTTAGTTCTCATCTTAGTACCAGAAATGACTGTACTGTTACTACCGAAAACAGCAATTCAAAATTCCTGGGTTGTTGGGACCAGAAGGTTGCTCCAGCCCATTGATGGAAGCCTCTGTTCAGGAATACACGTTGTCACTGAGTCCTTCAGTGGTTTGGCCCCCACATACGGCTGCTGATATGATCCAAGATGCCTTTGCTGTTTGGTGGATATAGGGCCTCAGATGCTTGTGATGGTTGCCAGATGGATACATGGACATCCTCTGTGGGTCTCCAGGCTGCCCAGCACTCACTCATAACTACCCACTCAGTACCCTCAGATGTCAAATCTGGTCTAGGTATAGAGTCACAGATGGAAGAGGTTAACAACATTCCCATGGAACATTCTAAAGGAGGCACGCAGAAAACAGACACAAGCATAGGAAGTGAGGATGTAGCTCGTGGGAGATGGGACAGAGCTCCCCACTGTGCGACCGGACACTCAGGTTGCATGTGTGTGTGAGATGCCCCTGGGAAAGAAGTTCACTTGTGCAGGTTAGTGGTGACATGTAGGTTTTCCCTTCTGTGTGTGTGTGTGTGTGTGTGTGTGTGTGTGAGCTCCTGGACTCTGGGCCTACTGCCATCAACAGCCTTCATGGCACGGGGGGGTGGGGTGGGGTGCTTCTTGAGTTGCATCTGATGGAGGTAGGGTTCAGAAACTGTAAGGTCCTGTAGCTGGGCCATGGGGAACAGCACCATGCCTACAGCAGCACTGAGACTCAGGGACATTGTCAGGGGCACAAGAGTCCCTAGTGGACCCCAGCCCCGAAGGACATTGCCACCATCAAGGCAGATCCCATGGCTAGAGAGGTCCTAAGGGTTCTGGCCCAAGACAGATCCCTGCAGTCAGGACCAGGAGGAATTCTAGGGGATTAAGCCTTGAAATGCAAGCAGATGGCACCCGATGGAATCCAAGAGCCTCTGTAGTGACCCCAGCCCCTTCCTAATTAGGACCTCCAGGTAGCTTTTGAAGTAATGGTGGAGTAAACTGTTTTTTCCTGCAAGACTGATGTGTGTGACTGTCTAAAAGGCAAGATTCTATTTTCCAGTGAAATCACAACAAAGGAGATGGCTGCCTGTCTTAAGTGGTGCCACTTTGCTTCCTTCATTTAAACTTTCTACAGTGGCAAGCCTTGACTTGAAATGTTTACCCCTGTCTGCATGCTTTCCCTCAGGGGGTCAAGCAAGACTTTGAAAATGAAGTTCAAAAGCCTGGATAGGCAGTCCTGGAGGACCCCAGTGGGCATGACTTTGAGTTTACCCATTAAATGTCACAAACCACAAATCAGTTTCTTGTTTCTTTTTTTTTTTTTGGTTTCTCAAGACAAGATTTCTCTGTGTAGCCCTGCCGTCCTGGAACCTACTCTATACACCAGGCTGGCTTTGAACTTAGAGTTATGCCTGCCTCTGCCTCCTAAGTGCTGGAATTAATGGTGTGGACCCCCATAGCTGGCCTTGATTCCAGATTCTCATTAAAATATAGGAAAAGTCACTTCAAAGGTTTTTTTTTCAATCTCAATTAAAATTGAATATGAAAAATTGTTCATTTTCTCACCATGATTACATAATACAAAGGAAATGCATTTTTCCCTCGGAGTCTCCTGTCACTTGGGGTATTGCACAAACACTGCCCTTTTCTGTTTGGCATGATGTGAAGGAGCCTGGGAAAACCTTCCAGGCAGTGAAGGGAGGAGGTCTCTGACGGGAACTGGGGTCCAAGGCAGGTTGCTGAGCATTGAGGAGGCCCACAGCTGGGGCTGGGGACCAGGAAAACAAGTAGGAGCCAAGGCCAGAATCCTGACCCTCACCTTGAGGGGCCTGGCTAAGTCTGGAGCTTCCATAGGCAGGAGGGAGGATTTCTCAGAGGACGGCAGTGTGCAAGAACAAAGTCTGATGGCCCCCAGGGAAGGAGAGCAGGCTGCAAATCCATCCTCCCCTCCATGCTGGAACTCAGCAGCCTACAATGGAAGTAGAGACTCAGCTGAGGGCATTTCAGGAAACTTGTTGCTTCATGGCCCAGGGGCCCTGTGGTCATCCTGGTGACACTTAGCAGGGGAAGCTGGTGTCCCTAGGGGGCAATTAGACACTTCTGAGCACTTTGGAGAAGTGACTCCCCCACTCCAGAGACTTGCCCCCATTCTTGAGATGAGCTTCTTCCCAGTGGGCTGAAGTGGAAAGTTTTGGCACTTGGGGTGCACAGCTGGGAGGAGAGAAATTAGCCCACACGCATTAACGCGAGGCCGTGTGAAGATAATGTGCTCTCAAGGAAACGAGATCGATGCGCCTGGCCTAGGAATGGGTCTTCCAAGGAAATCCAAGGCCAACTCAGCTTCAGGGCTCTGATTGTCTATGAAGCTATGGGGGCTCTGAGCAACGGTGGTCACGGGGGCCTAGCCATCTTACCATCACAGGTATGGCACCTAGGCCTGGGCAAGCATTTCTTCCAAGCACCATTTCCTTCTAGGCCATCCAGCCTGTTTAAAGAGTCCTCATAAATTCCCCTGATAAGTGCTGCCCACTTTCCAAGATGCCTCCCAGGGCATCCAGGTCACCATTGGTGAGATATGTGCTACTTGGGTTGTGCTGTGGATCCCAAGGGACCAGCTGTGGGAGTGTGGGGATGCAACATTGGCCGATGGTGGCCTGTGGTCCACTCACAGTGTTGTGCTTTCTTCCTAGGGTCTCATTCCATCCCATGACTGCAATGGAATTCTATCTGCGGATGGGAGTGATCATGGCTCCCTCTCCCCAGGCTGGAGTCAGCCCAGCCTGTCTGTCATCACAATGGCCCCCACTGAGACTAGGCCTAACAGGGAAGAACACCAAAAGCTGTCTGTAAGTAGTTCTGCAGGACAGCACAGGTCTGTCTCTCATACCTCTGTTGTAATAAAAGAAAGAGAATTGGGGATGGTGAGGGGCAGGGGACAAAGAGGTCAGTCATGTGCCAGCTTTCCTCACTGGCCTAAGCAGTCATCAGAGGAAGGTGTGTGTGATGACCACAGTTGCGGCAGCCTGAGTGTCATGTCACCAGTCAGCCCAGATGTGACAGAGAACAGGTGAGCCTGGGCGTAAAGTTAGGTCATGGTAGATATGGCCAAGGGCTTCTTGCAATGTGGAGACCCGGTTGTTTCTCTGTAGCTCGAGGCCAGGCAAACATGTCACAGAAGGCCAGCTGATGGGAGAACATATTGATTGTGTCCTGGGACTGGGCAGAGTGGACACAGCTGAGCCCTGCGACCCGGGCCTCATTCTGCCTGCGTCAAACCCTCCTGCATCTCTCCTCTAGTGATTCTTTCACTGAGGTAAGACACTGTGTACAAAATGGCAGGGTCCCTGCACCTGGCTTCCCACAAGAGGAGAGGGATAAAACGAAAGGAGCAATCATGGTCTGGTGTGATATGAGCATGATCTGGGAGCCACAGGCCTGTGCCTCTCACTCAGGGTCAAGGCCATACTCCATCCATACTTGATGTCATTCAAGGGCAAGGCAGGACCTCCATCAATCAAGACACAATGACAATGGTTTCTTCATGTTCTCAGGTGCTCCCCTCAGAACCACAGACAGACCTGGAACCTTTGTGGAGACAATCAACTAGTAGTGG
Source organism: Pachyuromys duprasi (assembly GCA_028658305.1). Taxonomy (NCBI): domain Eukaryota; kingdom Metazoa; phylum Chordata; class Mammalia; order Rodentia; family Muridae; genus Pachyuromys; species Pachyuromys duprasi. The sequence goes on from CM053765.1 coordinate 89,202,953, forward strand.
TTAAGCATCATTTCTGTCATGTGCTGTACCCACAGCTCTAAGGGGGATGGGGGTGGCTGGCACCATGTTGCTGGAGGGTATGCCTATTAAAATTTGTATTAAATAACCTGGGGTAAGAGGATTAATCCTCACTTAGAAAGACAAATGGGATGGACATTGGATGTAGGAGAAAACAAGTAGCAGAATAAGAGCCTACCATAAAGGGCCTCGGAAAGACTCTACCTAGCAGTGTATCAAAGCAAATGTTAAGACACATAACCAACCCTTTAGCAGAGTGCAGGGAATCATATGAAAGAAGGGGTGGTTAGTATGACCTGGAGAGGACAGGAGCTCCACAAGGACCAAATATATCAGGGCACAGGGGTCTTTTATGAGACTGTCTCTCCAACCAAGGACCATGTATGGATATAACCTAGAACCTCTGCTTGTATGTAGCAAATGGTAGCTCAATACCCAAGTGGGTACCCTAGTAAGGGGAACAGGGACTATTTCAGATATGAACACAATGACTGGCTCTTCGACCCCCTTGCCCACGAGGGAGG
>CM053765.1:89203994-89247988 GCA_028658305.1 Pachyuromys duprasi
AAAACAAAAAAACAAAAAAACTTTTATTAAATAATCACATCTGTTCATGCCTTTAATCCCAGTACTCAAGAGGCAGAGAAAGGCACACATCTGAGTTTAAGGACAGCCTGGTCTATAGCAAGTTCCAAGACAGCCAGGGCTACACAGAGAAACCCTGCCTTGAACAAAAATAAAACAAAACAAACAAAAAAATAACCCCTGTCTGTTGGAGCAACTTGTAACAGAAGAAGATCAAAAGCAGGGTGGCTTTCAGACCTGCTAAACTGTCCAGTGGCTCCCCAAATCCTTAGCTGCCATGACAGATGTGGGAGGTTGTTCTCTCCACCTCTGTGATACTTGTCTCTCCCTTCTGTTCTCCCAGAGCCTCCTAGCTCAGCTCAGCCGCGCCCTGCAAAGAGCTTACTTCTGGAGTTCGACAGCATCCCTGTACCCATCTCCTTAGTGGCGGTACGGAGAGGGAGTGCTATAGATGTGAATGTTTCTTTACCATTTAACTGGGTTTTCAATTACCATGAAGCTTGTTAAAGTTAACGTTAGGGTTGGGGGCGATGGCTCAGTGGTTAAGAACACTAGCTGCTTTTGCAGAGGATCCGGGATTGGTTCCTATCACCTACATGATGACTCAACAACTGTCTATAACTTCAGTTCCAGGGAATCTGATGCCCTCTTCTTGGCCTCCACAGGTTCTGCATGCACTACAGGCAGGCAAGGGCTGTTTAAGGTGGCACACACCTTTAATCCCAGCACTGGGGTGGCGGAGTCAGGCCTCTATGAGTTTGAGTCCAGCCTAGCCCACATAGTGAGCCAGCCAGGAATGCATACTGAGACCCTGTCTCAAAAAGCCAAAACAAAACCTACACATACAGGCAAAACATCCAACCACATCAAATAAAAATAAAATACATATATTTTAAAAGTTAACATTAAAGTTACATATACTCAGAAGGCAAGTCCCATTTCTTTGAAAGGCTTCGCCTCTGCAAGCTCATTGTGCCCAGCTGGTGTGCAGTATGTCTCAGTCAAGTGCTCACTGAATAGTATCATGGTCTCTCAAGTGAGAACTTTACTGTCCGGAGATGTGTGGGAAATTCCACCAGTCTGATTAACTGGGCCCTTTAGATTGAGTTGATAAAATCAATATTTTCAGAGGGGTTCTCCTCCCACACTTCAAACATCCATCCTCACAGACCTAGCATGAAGCTTCCCTAAGAAGCCTGACAGTTCCTGAGCTATGAGCACGGCCACTTGCAGGCCATGCTTTGTTTGTGATTTGATTTGAGTCCTGTTCTAAGTCTCCATGACTCAGTGTTGCCTTTGAACACAGTTCAGTGAGCCCCCTCACGGTGTACAAGAAGTTTTTAAGAGATGAGTGCAGATGGTTTTAGCTAGGACCAAGTGCTGAAATGTGTCTGACGTCCCAGAACATAGTGGTTTCCAGGTCCTTATCTCATGTGTCTGAGGCATGGCAGACTCTGCGCAGTATCCATAAATGTCTGTCCTCATGTGTGGTCCTGGCTATAGGGGGTGGGCAGTTGGAGGGGTAAATTCAGTAAGAGCTCAGAGAAGGAATGGGCTTCCAGCCAGGGGAGTTATGCAAGTGATGTTCCAAACACATGGTCATAAAGCCTCCCATCCCATCCAAAACTACAAGTCCACAGTTCTGAGACTTGCAGGTTCTCAAGCCACAGTCCTGCCAATTCTACCAGCACTGTATGAGCTTTGTGGAGAAAGCTGGGACTGGTGGGTACCTCCTCCACAGACAGAGACAAGCAAGGCAAAGCCAGGGAGGAGGGAAGGAGATCATGCCCCTAAGAGCTTGTGATGGCAAGAGTTACTCTATCTTCCTGTCAACATTATGGTGTGAATCTAAAATGTCCCTCATAGGCTTGTGTTTTCAACATGTGTTCCCCAGCTGGGAGCACTGTTCTGGGATGCTGAGACCTTGAGAAAGGAGGGCTTGCTTGGTAGAAGTAGGGGAAAGTCATACCCCATCTTGGGTCTCTGTCACACCCCTGCTGTCATGGAATGAGGTATGGCGCTGGGATGGATTGAGCCCTGTGTGACCATAGGTAGAGCAAAAAGATGTGAAAACCACGGTTTGGCCAGGAAAATGGTAGGTGTAAAGCCTTACCTGTTAAAGAGATTAGCACCATTAAAGGGCAGCCAAGCACTTGGCACCAGTCCATAAGAAGGGTCCTGAGGTTATTTCAGGAACTGGAGAGACCTCACCCATCCACAGACACCTTGTCTTTAGTAAGACTGACTCCATGCCTTCCTGCTTAAAGCAGGGCTATCTAAGGACTTGTTTCTCCAGGTTCAGCCACTCAGGCACCCAGAGACCCGACAGCTATGGTCTCAGGTGTCCTGACTGCTGCTGGAACCAGCAGCGGAACTTGGCATCTTCCACATGGCACTGTTTTGTAGACACACACTGCACAAGAGTAACAGGCTACATAGGCTCTTACCAAGATTTTTCAGGAAGAACTCCGGAGGCAGGCAATGTGTAGCAAGCTCCAATTCACTGTGGGAAGACTGTGGTGGACTGATGCAGGAAATTGTGAACTGCGATGAGATCCCGGGTGCTGGGGCTGCCAGGAACTTGAGGCATCCACTGAGGAAAGCACCAAGTTTGGCCAGCCAAAGAAAGACTCTCTGGTAGCATAGCCACTCAAGCCTGCCGGAGCCCACCACACACCACGTGTCTCAGATGCTGCACATGGCCGCAGGATTTTTAACATTTGCCCTGCTGCATCTCAGCATCCCATGGTCCCATCTCTCCTTTCCATGCCTCACCCCTCCTTATAGGATGGAAGTGCCAACTCTGTGTCACTGGATCTGGGATGTGTATGATTTTCTCTTTGGTTTAACGGGGGCTCACAGCCTTGAGTCTCAGAGGACTTGAACTTTTGATTTTTGAACAGAGTTGGGACTGTTAACACTTTGGGGAGTTGGGGCTGGAGAGATGGCTCAGTGGTTAAAAGTGCTTTTGCAGAGGACTAGTTCTCTACCCACTACCCACATCAGGCAGCTCAGAACCACCTGTAAGCATATCTCCATGGCGTTTAGTGCCCTCTTCTGGCCTCTGCTCACACTGCACTTTCATGCATATATCTTTAGGAACTCTTCAATTTGAACGGAGAGCATTTTGCACTACAAGCTGTCCATGAACCTTTAGGGCCTGGGAAATTTCCCCCGTAGGTGTGTTTTGAACACCTGGTCCTCCAGTGATTGTGCCACTTTAGGAGCTGTTAGAGGTCTGGAGGAAGTGGTCGCTGTGGATAGACCCTTGAAGGATATGCCTGTTCCTGGTTCCTCCCCTCCTCCTTATCTGCTATGATGTGAACAGTCTGGACCATATCTCCATCTGCCCCAAACCATGCTCCCCCATGATGGATTGATCACTCTGAAACCATGAGCCAAAATAAATCATTCTCCCTTAAACTGTTTGTGGTCAAAGCTGTATAAGCCTAACCTGGTGATAGCTGTGGCCCTGAGTGCCATTGTGTGCAGTCACCCCAGGAACAGCCTCAACATGAAGCCATTTAATCAGTGCTGCTACAAAAAAGGGATACTTGTTTCCCCCAATGTAGGAAGGGGAAACTGAGGTTTAAAAGGAAGGAGAGATGAAGGACTCTGATGGCTGAGATGGAAGTGGGTAGAGAAAGGTTAGAGCTGAGAGGAGCCTGAGCCCTGGAGAGGTTGAGAATTCAGCTTTAGACTCTCATACACCCAACTAAAAACAAAAATAAACAAACAAAAAAATGGAACTTCAGGCCAATTCAGCAAACCCTACCTTCTGTGACCTTCAGCTCCTCCATGTTCCTGCTCTAAGCTCTGCCTCAAGTGGCTTGCTTGAAGCAAAGGCTGATTCTAGTAGCTGTCTGAGAGCTCCTGGATCTCTCCTCAAGGCTACTTCCCTCCTCTGGCCTCCTGGGGCCTTGGGCTATCATGCTTAGCAGGAGTGAGCAAGCCGATTAATTGTTCCTGAAGCACTTAGACACTCTCAGGCGACAAGAGCCAGAGCGAGTCACAACAGCATTACTTCATTACCATCCCGTAGAGACAGAGTCATCAGCCAGGCCTGAAAACAGGACTCAAAGCCAGCAGCAGGAGCCTTTCTCACAGGAGTGGTCCTGGGGGACAGTGGCAGTCACTTAGCGCCTTGCAAAACCCCAGCCCTGGGGACATCCTCGACAGCAGAGTTCCGGGCAGGCTGCTCTCTTGGGGCTCCAGGCTTAGCCTTGTGCTGCCATACCCTGTGAGGAGAGGGGCGTGGTAGCCCCCCACACACAGGTGGGCTGTGCAGCTTGACACACAGATGACTCTTGTGTGCAGCGTGCCAAAAGATTTGGCACACGTGTGGCAGAGCTTCCATTAGTCTCCCTCAAAACCAATGGCAAGTTTGTTTAATTCACAAATCCAGGATGCCTGTGGGCACCTGGCTAAATGGCCATCACTCATTCATTCTCTCTTGAACCCTTCCAGAAGTCTACTGGCCGTCTAGATGGTGGTGAGTTCGTCTCTCCACTGGGCCCTACTGCCTGCCCAGTGTTGGGGACATAGCCTGGTACAGTAAAAGGCTACAGCACCTGACAGTCCTCCAGTCACCTGGACCCTGCTGTGGTTTGTGTCCTATCCCATTGGCTCCCTGCAACCAGGCACGCATGGGGACAGACCTGCTATTACTTTCCCGTTTGCGTCGGCTGGGGAGTCAACAGCGCCCCCTAGCACCACTTCCTGGCACTGCCACCAGCATCATCTCATCGCTACCACCCTGTGCTGCCTCCAGCCTCACCAGAGGACCTAGCACTGACAAAGCACCCTCAAGGACTGAGCACTCTCCAAGAGCCTGCCACTCACCAAGCATTCGCAGAGTCCCCTGGGTACCAGCAGGCTGCCCAGCACAAAGGACACAGCCCCAGCCTCAGGACACTAACAGGCTCTTTGGGCTCCTGTTGAACAGGCATTGCTGCCATTCGGCGGGCCCTGCACTGAGACTAGTGCCACAGCGAATGTCCATCCATAATTTCTGTGGGCATTGCATTGCCTGAGGGCCAGCTCAAGCCACTTCTTCTTCAGAGGAGATCTGAGGAAAGCCCGGGCTTTCAGTAGCATTCAAGTATCGCCAGTAGCCAACAGGAAGGGAGGTAGTTGGACAACTCGGTTCCTGTGCCCCTGCCAGACCTCCCAACCCCGAGCTGACCATCCTGTTCAACTCAGTGTCCTAAGGAGACTGGGCTTGGCTTTCATTTGCACCCTGCAGCCCACAACCCATCCTGGAAGGATGTGAGCAAGGTCTGTCCTGTGAGGTATAAGGTGTTGTTGGATGGACAGAGACTTCTCCAGGAAGTTCGGGTGCAACCACTGGGCACAGCAAAAGAGGGCTGAGACACGGTACAAGTTCTAGTATACCAGGAGTGCTGTAGCCCTGAACTCAGAAGCTACCCCCTTGTCTGTGAACCAGCTTAGCTCTTCTGCACAAATTGTCACAATTTATGGTTCCCATGAGACTAGCACCAAGGTCCTGAGTTTTTACGGGGTTGTCTGGAACCTCAGTGCCAGAACCTGGTCACCCACTTCACAGATAGGTTATTACATCATGGCCCAGTGGGGGAAGGTAGTCCACTGGCCAGAAACCAGGTATGCACTCCCAGAACCTCATCTGTGGCATGCAGCCCCTGCTTGCCTACAACCCAAAGTCTGGGCCCTTACCCCAAAGTGGATCCAGGGCTGCTCAGAGGTCAAGCTCCTGATATCCAGCCCTCCATAAGGCAGGGAGTGAGCTGCTGGTGGTTGGAGAGAATCAGTCTGGAAGGAATAACAGGAGCAAAACCTCAATTGTAACAGAGCTGACCCTAGTCATATGCTGAGCCTACAAGAGTGTTGCCTGGGTGCAGCATGATGTGCTGGGCTCCCAAGAGACCCTGTCCCACCTCTCTGACTTCCCACATCTGAGATGAGCTCCCTTCCATACCAGACACTAAGTCCTACAGGTGCTGTTCCCAATGTCACGGAGAACGTAGCAGAGACAATAGCCTGATCTACCTGTCCACTTAGGAGTTTCTCTGCCAAGTCTCCTCAACCCATGCCAAGCCCCTCATGCCCTGGGTCCTCTGGGAGGGAAAGGGTTACCCTGCTCCTGTGATTTCAGAGAAACTGTCACAAGCCACAAGCCACGTTCACCTGGCGGAGTGGCTGAGGGACCTCGAGGAGGCTACAGCTGCATGCTATTCCTCCGTTGCTGGGTGTGAGGTACAGGACACCAGCTCCACCTCAACATGCCTGGCTTGTAGTCACCCACATTCCTACTCTGGACCTCATTCTTCTTAACTGCACAGCCTACTTCCTGTGATGCCACAATTGTAGAATGCCATCCAGCCTTCAGAGCAGAGCTTGCCGCTGCCCTGGTCCTTCAGGCACCCTGCTGAGAGGGTACCACTCTCCATGTCTCACACAAGTCCTGCAGAGAGCAGAGCCAGGGCCCAGGAAGCATCTGGCCTTGCAGCCCAGAAGCTCCCGGGAACAGTTGGGGCTGCTCCTCCAGCAGGTGGACCCGCCTCCTGGTAGCACAGGGCCAATAATTAAGACTCAGGTTTCCATTGAGCTCTATTACCAAGAGGGGTTGTAAATCAACAGATGACATTTTTATCGTAGGACAAAAATTAATTATTTAGTGTCGAACATGTTTGTGCTCGCTTAACTGCCAGCGGGGGTGGCAAGACAGCAGCCAGACAATCTCAGCTCAGACAGCTGTAGAAGTAACCATACAAAAAATCCCTTGGAGCAGGGGGAAACTCCATCCCAGAAAGGCAAAGGGGCTGTGCAGACTTCAATCGCCATGTAAAACATCCCCCTAACTACTATGTAGAATCCAAAGCCTCCTGCCACATCTTTGATGTGCATGCATTGCTGGTGGCAGATGAGGAATGAGGTCAAGGTTCAGGCAGGTAAGTAGGCAGGCAGGTCCTGATTTTCCGTTGAAGCGGTGGCTATGCCTGTCACCCGTCATACCTCACTCACGCTCTTCTCCATTGTCCCCTGACCACATGGACAGCTCTGCCAGGTTTTGGGAGCTATGTCCACATTACCAAAAAGTGAAGGTAGGCCCTCAGAGCCTCAGAACCTCAGCGGTATCCATTAGAGAATTTTCGGTCCCCATGAGCTTTGAGCACTTACCATGTGGGCCTGTAGTCCTGGTCCTCTCGGCTCAATGGGTTGCCTGAAGGGGTTACTTAAGGATGGGGCCCTAAGTCCCATTCATGGATTCTAATGAGAAATAACCTACCTTTGTACCAGTCATGTGACCAAAAGGATGCTCCATGTGACCTACATGAAGAGTGTCTCCTACTATCCTCTGGAGAGACAGTAGGGACTAGGCAGAAGTCACATCTGAGTGAGAACTGGCTGCATGCCAAAGGACAGAGACCCCCATAGGCACAATGGGTCCCAGACTGAATGAGAGGAGGATGCAGGGCAAGGCGGGCTGATCTTCAGCAGAGAGGTAGAGGCTCCAGCTTTCCAGAGAACACACCTATGTACAGCCGGCAGCTCACCATTCCCATGGGAGACCCAGGGCCTTACCCTCATTTCTGGCACCCTCCTGGCACTCCCTATATCACTTAAATGTCAACTTTTCGCCCTCCTCCCTGGAGCCCCTGGGACCAAGCAAGAAGCACACAGGAGAAGGAGCCTGAATCCTAGCATCTGAGTCGTGACGGTGCTGACAGTGGTGGTGGTGAGGCTGAGAAGTGGTAATGGTGATGGTCATTACGGTGATAGTGGAAGTGGTCATAATTGTGGGGACGGTGATGATGTTGGTGACAGCAGCAGCAATGGTGGTGCTGATGGTGCTGGCAGAGACCGGTCAGTCACTCAGTTCTCCTGTTATAATGTTGATGGCAGTGATGATGAGAATAATGGTAATGGTGGTGGTAGTGAGGGGTAATAGTTGTGAGGGGTGATGCTGACAGGAATCATGGTGGCAGTGGTAGTGATGGGGGCTGTCATGGTTAGCTTCAGCTGCCATCTTGACACCAACCTAGAGTCTCCTGGTAAAAGGGACCCTCAACTGAAGACTTGCTTCCATCAGATTGAACTATGTCCATATTGTGAGGCATTTTCTCAATTGCTAATTGATGCGGAAGTCCCCAGCTCCCTGTGGGTGGTACCGTCCTTAGGCAGGTGACTCTAGACTAGATAAGAAAGCTAGCTGAGCAAGCCTGAACAAGCAACCAGTAGGCAGCATTTCTCCATAGTGCCTGCTTTAGTTCCTGCCTCTGGGTTCCTGTCTTGAGTTCCTGCTTTGGCTTCCCTCAATAATGAACTGTAACCTGTAAGACAAATAAACCCATTCCTCTCCCAAGATGAAAGTTGCCTTTGGCTAGTGTTTTAACTCAGCAATGTAAGAGCAAACTAGGCAAGGAGTGGTGATAGGGCAGAGTTGATGGGGCAATGGTGAAATGGTGATCATGCTGGTATTGACAAGACATGGCAATGAAGGTGTTGGGGTGATGGTACTTGTATTCATTGCATTTCTGCTGATGTGATAACACATCATGACCAAAGCCGCCGATGGAGGAGGTTCAGTTTGGCTAATGGTTCCAGAGGGATAAGTGTCCCACATGGCAGGAAAGCATGACAGCAAGCAGCAGGCATGCTGGGTGGAGCAGGAAGCTGAGAGCTCACACCCTCAAGAGCATAAAGAAATCAAACCGGAAGTAGCATGAGGCTTTAAACTCTCAAAGCCCTCCTCCGGTGACATTCTTCCTCTAGCAAGACCGAACCTTCTAAATCTCCCTAAACAGCAGCACCAACTGGGACCAAACAGTCGAATACTGAAGCCGATGAGGAACGTTTCTCATTCAAACTATCACAGTGCTGGAGATGGTGATGATGGTGATGGTGGTGGCTACGGTAGGCTAAAGTTTAGAGGAATCAGGGGAGGGAGTGTCAGGCTGGGCAGGAGCTATGGACACGATTCTGAATGCTGGCACACTCACCCTTGCTTGGGGGTGGGGGCAGCCTCATTTTGCATGCTTCTGCCCTGAAGATGTCAGGAGTGATGGGTGAAGAACAGAGTGATCATGATAGGTACAAAGCTGTGTGTAAGAAGCCAGGTCCAGTACTGAGAACTGGCAAGCTCTGAAATTCACAGCCCCAACCCGAAAGCAAGGGACAAGGTCCTAGGCTAGAGATGAGGCACTGTAGATGCCCTGCTGATGCAATTGTTGCCAGGCCAAACCCCACACATGGTGTGGTCTTGCTCTGCATTCCGTGTCCCCAAGCCTTCTTCCCCACCTTTAAAATGGGGCCGTCACCCTTTTGTGTCATCTTCCCAGTGGATGTACAATTGCAGAGTACAAATTGTACCATGTGGCTCAAAGGTGGGGTTGATACCACCAGCCTGAGTCCTGGTCATCTGAATGTAGTAAACTTCCTCAAAAGGAGCCAGTGTTGGGCAAATGACACCTTCCAACTTGGCAGGTGCATGCGATGTCATGAGACCAGAAGGAGAGAGCTCCTCAGTAGCAGGGTCTGGGGACATAAGAAAGGGCCTCACTGCACATCAGAGGTCCGGTTATGAGCATGTATTAATATTTCCAACATGGGTATTTACAAGCCTCCCCAGAGACAGCCATGATGGGCTGCAGGGCCATACTGGGCTGAGAAGAGCGTATTGATCCGGGGGAGAGGTCAGTGTGTCCAGACCTGAGTCTATAAGACACTGAAATCCATCAATCTAGTTCCCAGGCTGCAGGAGTGACACCCAACCCCACTGTGGTCTTCACAGCCTGGTCAATATGGCTCCATTAGGGGCACCACCCTAAGCCCCCCACCCGGCTGTCACCTCCATACTGTTCAGATTAATATGTTCCTTGGCATTTTCATTCTGTGTCCATTAGTGTCACATTGCCAGCTGACCAGTTCAGCCATCGATCTGGGGAAGGCTGAGCCCTGGGAGGTCAGCAGGGGACACAGTGACAGCTTCTCCCAGCCTGAGGGCAAAGGCCGCTGAGCTTCCCAGGGTCCATCTTCTGGGAAGAGTCTGCTGTCCTGACTCCAGCTGCAGAAAACCTAAGTTTCTGGGTCCACTTCTGTTTCAGCACCCTGTCTTACCCGAAGGTGTTCGTGGCTGTTGGGTTCCATGCAAGATCTGGGAGTACTATCACCTTGTTGAGGTTGTAAACCAGAGAGTCTGAGATCGGGAGTCACTTATGAAGTTCACAGTTGACAGCAAGACAAGCAAGGCAGAGTTTGTGGGGCTCCCAGTCCCCGACTGCATCCTCCCCACCCTGCCCTGCAGTGAGTGCAAGACTAGAGCCGCAGTGCTCACGGGGCTGTGCCACAGGGTGGGTGTAAGCTTTGCAGGCTTTTGAAGGCAGAAGGTACCAGGCTGTCTTGGCATGGAACCCATGCCTTTGGAGAGAAGTATGCTGAGGGACAGGCTTCTTATAGGGCTGTAGGGCTGCGAAGCAAGGAGCCTAGCCAGGACCAGCTTGGGCATATGTGGAGCCTGGACCTCTGGCCTAGAGCTGGGGAAAGACAATGGCAGAAGGAGGAAAGTGTGGTTGTGAGGATGCAAGCGAGCCACCAAGAGCCATCAGGTGGGAGGACTCTGGGCAGGAAGGTCTCCGGCTTGTCTGGCCTCACCTGCATAGCCCTGTCCCAGCTTCTGAGCTGCACGCTGGCTTCATGGGCTTGGAATCCCCAAATAACAGGAGGGAGAGTGGCTGCTAGAATTCCCATCATGCCATGTGTCTTCCCATGACTGTAGTATGGTCTTATGACATATTCTTGAAGATGGTAGAGACACCCAAACACAGTCCCACGCTCCCTGAACAGCCATGTATGGCCAGACTAGACACCTAAATGGCCTTGGCTTGTTCAGAACCAAGGGCCACAGCCTATCCCTAAGGAGCAGTAAGGAATGTCTATCCTTCTGTTCTCCCACTTGGCAGGTGGCTCCTCCCCCTGCTCCATGGGACAGCAGTTGGGGACTTCTGCTGGTAGGCCACATGGCAGCTGAGATCCCCTTGTTCCCAGGATGCCTGACATTTGTGACTGTGGATCAATGAGTCACCCCACCCCACCCCCAGGAGAGGGCCTCCTCTCCGGTTGCAGAATTAAAAGGCAAGCTTGTTGTTGGTGTTGTCAGGGGGCCCTGTCACCGGCTCTGGTTACACAGGGCCAAGGTGACAGAGCCCCTCCCAGGTGTCTGCAGAACAAATGGCCCCCTCCTTCCTTCTGGAGACTGGAGTCTGGAAGCTCCCAGCACGGAGCAGCCTCAGAAGTTCCACTTTCAGATGGGAACTGAGAGGCTAGGGCAAGGCGGGGAATTAGCCTGAGCTACTGACAAGTGTCTCACTAACTTCCCTTCGGTTCTGAAGAGCGTAATCTTGATGCCCGAGTGCTGGATACACCCTGTCAATAACCAACAGTACATTGTGCCATGGGAGATACAGATAGAGCTGCAATGACTGCCTGACAATATTGTCTCTCCCTCCCACCGTGAGAGTCAAAATGGAACCTTGTGTGTCAATCCCAGTGAAGAACCCTCATAGCCAGGATGCTGTGGCGGGGGACCTGGTGATAAGCAGTTCAGAGGCCCTGCAGAAGACCCTCCACCTTGCCCAGAAAGCATCCTGCAGATGGTAGCCAGCACTCAGGACAGCAGGTCACCAGGACCACCTGCAGGCTCACCATGATGAGGATTTTCCAAGGATGCTAGTCACCTCTATGCTTCCCACGTATCCCTCCCCCCCACCCCCGTCCCAGCTAGAGTGTTATCTACAGAGGAATGAGTGGCTCTAAGGACAAGATTTACCAGGTTCCTGTAGTACTTCAGCGGGCACACACAGGCACCACAGAGCTGGAAGGGGATTCATAGGGTCTTCTACGCAAAGTTCGTTTGTGAGTGGCAGCAGGGAGCCAGGCTGTCCCCCAGGATGAAGCAGTGGTGCTGTGTCACCTGGAGGAGCTGTTGGCCATGCAGGAGCTCCTGGCTGCCACTAGCTCTGTGCTTGTCATGCTTCAGTGTGCATGCTGGTTCCTGGGCCCAGGAGACCCACCTCTGTGCATTCCTACACATCCTCGGCAAAGGTATGGCAAAGGGCAGACTCCTATACTAATGTCCTCTGATGCTCACCAGTGATGCCCTTCTGACTTGTGTGTTGCCTCTGGGGACTTGGCTGGCATATGTACCAGACAGCCTTGTACAAGTGGTCAGCATACCTTTTGGGGTGAAGGGTGGGGGATCACTTTCTTAGTCCCACTTCATAGATGGGAACACTGAGGCCAGGGAGCTGCCACCAGTAGCCTAATGTCAGTGGAGTGGGATGGGGAGTCTATCCAACAGAAACCCGTAAATCCTCAGCCCAGATGCCAGACTTCAGATGCCTTTCCAGTCCTGCAGGCTCCACCAGCATTCAGCCTGTAAATGTCCCCATCAGCCAGGTCATCAGAGTGGAATTGTGGCCATCAGCAGGCCGGCCGCTGGCCTCCCATTATGGCCGAATGAATGATTCCGTTTAGAGAAGTTGTTCAGGGCACTGTCACAGACAATGACTGCTGTCAAAAGATTGACTGGAGCTTGCAGAGATGAGGTGGGAGGCGAGGCGGAGCCCCGTGGCCTGGGCTCAGCGTTTGCTCACTCACGCGGAAAGCAAAGATTGCAGCGCTGAGCGTTTTGCCGCTGAAATCGGTGCCTTTTGACCCCAGAGGGCGAGATAATCCAGGGCCTGTTTCCACTTGAGCTTGGGGCTGTGTAAACAGCTGGCTCCGAGTGCAGCCTAGTGTGGACCTGTGTGGAAAACAGTCCCCCTGTTGGAAACACAGCTTTACTTCCTGGCTGCAGGCCTTCACTGTATGCTCTAGGAGAACCCGAGCCCTGAGCTGGGCACTTGGTGCAACTTTCCCTAAAGGAAATGTCGGAGAGTGTGCTCTCTCTGACCTCCTCCTGAAGACTGACATTGGCCGTGATCTCTTTTCTCCTTGGTTGTCAGGAAGCTCCAAGACCAAGGAAAGCTTAAATGTGTCAGCAGAACAGTCCCTCCTAAGTAACTTCTATTTTGCTCTGTTTTTGTAGTTTCTGTTTGAGTTCAATGTAAGGGGTCCATACCCCACCAGATAAAACATGTTCCAAAACAGCCCTGGTCAGCCTGAACCACGCATCTGGTCACAGGTTCCCAAGGCCATGCCCAGGACTCTCACCTGGCTCTCTGAGGTAACATCCTCTTCAGGTATCACTGCACCCCACAGCAGATGCTCAAGGTGCTTGGAGCTCAGGGCTGCCCATGGCTGAAACAGCAGAACGAAGAGAGTGAGGCGGCTAGAGAGAGCACAGGCAGCGCCACGCGCCTTTCATGCTGCACTCTCCTGGGCTGTGTGGAGTCTGTGGGAGGGATGTGGACTCCCTTTGCCAACCTCTGTAGCCACAGAGAGGGGGTGTAGGTCACTTAAGTAGAGGGCTGGATGTTTCATAGTGAGTTGAAGGCAATAATGACCTACACAATACATATACACACACTCACACAGTCACACACACACACACACACACACACACACAGAGTCATGAACCACAAACAAGAGAAGGGAGACAAAGGCAGGTGGTGCTGCTTTCCTGGCTCATTCCTACACAGATGACCCTGAGCATCATGGGAAGGCAGAAAAAAGCTTGTGGCCCCATAGAGAGGAAGCCCAGTCCTAAGGAAAGGCTGACACTCTTGGCTTCCCAGTCCAAGGAGCAACCAATCACGTGAGTGTTGATGAGTCTTCCCAGGGGTCTGTGTTGCACAGGGTAGAAGCAGTCAGTCCCACTGACTGAGAGGTGTGGCTCTAGGCTGCCAAAATGGTCACCCTCTGCACAGAGTATTGTTAGTGTCTTCTTACTAGGACAGAGTAGCAGACCAAGCGGCTTAAGACAGTGCTTCTTTTGGCTCCTCTATCCTTGGTGGTGGGAGCATGTGGCGGTTTCTCCCAGAGCTTCTCACATGATAGGAAGCAAAAAACAGGACAAGGAAAGGGCCAGGCTCTAACCCAGAGGACCTTCTCTGTATCCTTTGTCCACCAGCTCAGTCCTGCATCCTACAAGTTCCACAAACACCCAAAACAGTGCTATCAGATGGGGACTGAACACTCAAAGGTGAGCTGGTTGAGGGACACTTCGCTCTGAAACCACAACACCTGGCTACAGGACAGAACACTGGTACGTGCACATGGGCTGCTGCAGGGCCAGACCCAAAGCCTTCCCCTTTGCCCCGGGAGGTGGGCAGAAGCTGGCCGGCCTTGGAGAGGCCGGTGGTGAACGCTGAGAAGAATGAGAGCCTCGAAGGCCGTGACTTCACCACTCAGCGTGGAAAGCGGGAAGCGCACCTGCTTGACCCATTGGAGGAAGCCTCTGCAGAGGGCCGCATGGCAAATGGCTTAGACTTTTATGCACCGCTCTCTCCTGTGATGTCTCAAGTCTGCAGCTGAGGTGTCACAGCATCCTGGGGCGGTATCTAAGCAAAGTGCGCGGCTGCGCTGCAGTAGTACCCTGTTTATAAAGATCAGCAGCACTGGACTTAGTGCGTGCCTGATGGAGATGAGACCTCTAGGAGAATACAGTGAAGGTACCACGCTTTCTTCAGAAGAACAGGGAAGGGCTGAGAAGCAAGTTGCTCCGCTGTCAAGGAGAATCTAGAGAAAGTAGAAAGAAAACTAGGGCTTGCTGGGTGAGGGTGATGATGGTGGTGGTGTGGTGATGAGGGAGATGGTAGGGATGGTGGTACTGGTGGTGACCTGGATGATGGTGGTGGTGGTTAGGTGCTGATAGTGCTATGATTGTGGTGGTGTTGATAATGGTGTTGTTGGTGATTGTGATGGTGGTGCTGGTGGTTATGGTGATGGCGATGGGAACGACAGTGCTAATGATGGTAGTTATGATGACTGGGTGATGTGTGATGATGGTGGCTGTGGGATACTGATGACTGTGAAGAGTGATGACAGCGTGGGTGGTGATGTAATGATGGGGATAGTGATTTGGTTAAAGATAAGGACAGAGGGAAGGAAATGTCAGTGTTCTTCATGGGCCAGGCTAGCCACTTTTGGTATGTAGCTTGAACATATTGAAGGCAGGATCACTCTGGCCCTTTTCCTCCCAACTGAGAGCTACCACATGTTGGAGCTCCCCCAACAGTAGCTGCAGAGTAGTGCATGCTGGAGCATGTCTCTGGAGAACGTGAAATCCAAAGCCTATCTGCGCTCCTGTCCCATTACCCAGCTGTACCTCTTCTCATGTCCCTGCAGTAAGTTAAGGGGCCATCTTTTAAGAGCTCTCTCTGCCCATGTTCTTGAAGATATCAACTTGTTCTCTGACCCTGTTTGTCCTAGAGACATCCAATGAGGTGCCACATGTTTCTCTTGACACACAACTTCACCTATTCTGCCAGAACAGCTCAAACTGACCCAAGAGCGTAGTGGTTAAATCATCAGGAAGTTTACCAACCAGGTAATAAACTCTTGATCCTGATTTCAACAGTTTGCACCCCAGGAATCAGCCAGATGGAGATCTGGATCCCAGCCCCAGCCAGCTGCATATTCACCATCAAGCCAGGTTAGGCTGTCTCTCCAGTGACTCTTGAGTTCCTTGTGTCCGGGTCAGATCACTGCTAGACTCCGCAAGGCCAGTCTCCTCTCTCCCCCACCCCATCTCACTTCTGTATCTCCTAATGGGGAGGACTTCTACCCCCTTGGAGCCTCCTGAGTTTCTGCACAAGCTCCTTATCTTGCCCCAGCACCACAAACAAGGCAGGGCTTTCTCACAGGCTAGTTTCTCTTTTCCATTGACCTCCCACGGAGCTACCCCACAGCTTAAAGGGCTCTAGAACCCCACCTCCGTGTCTCATATTCTCTTCCCAAAGCATCCCAGGTCCCTGTGCCCCTGCCTGTCCAAACCGCCTTCTTATCTTACTGATTCCAACTGCCAAATTCCCATTCACACTCACTGCCTCCCTCTTCACCTCCCCCCCCCCCGCCCCGGGAATGCATCTGACTTTTACATCCAGTCAATGTAAGGCCCTACTTCTAAGTAATGTCACACTCATGGATCGAACCTCTGTATCTTCCGGGGACACAGTTTCGGTGGCACAGCATCTCATGCTGAATGTGGCCAGTGGTAGAAACGCTTGACCAGCTCAGTCCCCTACTCCAATTCTTTTCAATATTTTTATTTATTTATTTATTTTGAGACAGGACCTTGTGCTTGTAGCCCAGGCTGACTGCCAGCTCATGAACCTCCTTCTTTAGCCCCCTGAGTTGGGGTTACAGGTGTGAGCTCACACCTAGTTCCCTCTCCAGTTTTCCTCTTATTAAAAACTGCCATAATTTCGTTGGTTGGGATGAACCACTCTTAATAGGCCTAGGCCCTTTCTATACTTCATGCTTCCAAGTACAGCATCATCTGATCTCTCTCTGAGAGTCACCTACAGTGGTCCAGTCTCCCACAGCATCTTCAGAGCCCTTTCCTCTGTAGGACTCTTCTCCATGCTAAGAGGACTCTGTCCCCACCAGTCCCTGCTGGTGGCTTCCCTCAAGTCCTTATCTGGCTCACCAAGCTGGCCCATCAACCCTCTGACCACACACCCTTTAGCCTTCTTTTCCCTATGCAGAGTGGCTATTCTCTAAGGTCTTAGCCCCTTGCTCCTTGGTGGTTCTCCTCTCTACTCACATTCTGCTACTCCAGCCCCAGAACCTGCTGCTCCTCTTCAGTCACTATGCCGATTCTTCAGCATGCTGATTCTCCTAACCAGCTCTTCCTTAGGGGAGCATCAGGTCCCATGCTGTGGGTGTGACCAGTCCCAGGCCTTATCTGGATCCAGGCCAATACTCCACACATAGCAAGCGCTGTTTTGGACAGAGCTGGGCTGAGTAAGGGAATAGGGTGCTTTGGGGCCTGCCAGGACCCATCTCTCCAAGACTGGGGACTCTCTCACCTGTCCCTCCATTCAATTGACCCTCAAAGCTAGACAATGGTAGTAGGCCTTTCTGGGGTGCACCAAGGGACATAGAGCTGCAGAAAGTATTCAGGACCAACAATGCACCACACCTCCATCTCTGCCTGTCTCCCTCTACTGTAATCTTCACCAACTATCTGTGGTGCTTGGTTTCCATCTCTGAGTAGGGAGTTAGCCCTTGGCCGTGGCCTAGAGGTTCCCACTGAATGGGACAATGGTTGTGTCCTCTACAGGGACTCTGCCCCCTGACTTACCCCTTCCTTCATTTGCCTCAGGCATCCTTCCGCCACCTGATAAACAGGGACCTGTTTATAGAAGGGTAAAGTGACTATACACACAGCAGGAAACCAAGCCTGGACTGAACCCAGGTCTGCCGGCCTGGGTATGCATGGGTCTAGCCTGGGGTCTGATGCTGCCCATTGCACTTGAGCAGTGTGCAGAGCATAAGCATGCTGCCTTTGTGCTGTGCCCCAGTGCCCAGTATGGGACCAGAGACCTGCAAGGTACAAGGATGAATACCAGTCCTTCTTTCATTATGAACCAGTGGCCTCCTCATACCAGCAAGTGCACAGACTCCAAGGCCTGGAGCACAGTGTAGCACAGTGGCGCTGAACGCTGCTGGAGTGATGCCCGCAGGCTGGAAGCCAACCTGGCCAATTCACGAAGGCTTCCTGAACACTGCACGTGCCACAGGCCCAGCAGACCCATTCAGAACATAGCTGTCACCGTAGATTCTCTGCTGTCTGCCCTAGGTCGTCCCCAGATGCAGCCCCTGGTCAGATGGCAAGCTGTCCTCTTCCTGCTCCCCCCCCCCATCTCTCTGCTCACCCAGAAGCAGCACCTTCAGCTGTCCTTTGCTGTAACATAATCATGACAAGGCAGGAGTTGAGCCACCAAGCCGAGAGACATCTTAATTAGCAGCTTTTCCGGAGCAGCAGGGCCCCAAACATCCCAAAACTTGTCTGGTGGGTCTGAGCCGGAAATCTAGGCTTCCCACACATCTGTGGGATAAATCAGTAGCTGGCCTGGGCAGCTCTTAGTGGCCTCTCTGTATACACATCTGCAAAGATGCTAGCCTGTTAGCCACACTGTCCAAACACATGTCTTATAGCACACACTACATCCCCTCCCTAAGTTCTTCATTGAGTTCCCCTCCCCCAAAGATGTCACACAGATGACCAAACTCTCACTGTCACCTCTCTCACTGGAGCCCCTGCCGGCAGCCCAGAAGACAAAGGCCAGACTGCAGAAAACCATGGCTGGAGCCCCAGGTCAGGTGGCTGTTACACACCAGGTCCCTGAGGCAGTTTCTCATCCACACAGGGGAGCTGCCTGAGTGTACCTCTTCTCCAGGGTCAGTTCTAATCATGAGCCCCACACCCTAAAACCGAACTTTCGCTGGGCCAGGGGCCACTCTGAACCACAGCCCAATGCCAGGAAGACTGATTGCAAGAGGTTGTGCAAGGCCCATGCCCCTGTGTTTTGAACTCCCTGGTGTGGCTGGCCACTGGGCAGACATATATAGGAAAGCATGACTTCCAGAAAGGAGGGCAGGGCAGGCTTCAATGAGCCTACAAAGTTTTAATGTTGTTAATGGGTGTTTGAGTGTTTTTGTTTGGTTGGTTTTTTTTTCTTTATCTTTTAACTTAAGAAAAAAGATTTATTTTCATTTATTTGCATGTGTATATATGTGTGTGTATAAGCCAAATGTGTGTGGGTACCTGTGGAGGCCAGAAGAGGGTGTTAGAACCCTTTTAGTTAGACTTATAGGCAGTTGTGAGCTACCCAATGCAGGTGCTAGGAATGAACTCAGGTCTTCTCTTAGACCTGCTCTTAACTGCTGAGCAATCTCTCCAGCCATGTTTCTGTCTTTTTGAAACAGGGTTTCACACTGTAAGGCAAGGCTGGCCTGAGACTCCTGGCAATCCTCCTGCCTCAACCTCCTAAAGGCTGGTATTACAGGAGTAAGGCAGTTTTATTTTAATTAGTCAATTAATTAGTGCTTTGAGAGAAAATCTCATATGCTCCAGTTAACTTCACACTCCCCGTTCAGTGAGCCTTGAACCCCTGATACTCCTGCTTCTACTTCCCAAGTAAGTACTGAGGTTAGAGATGTTCACCACCACTCCAACATTGAAAAGCTTTATTTTTGGAACACCAGAAACACATGGACAGACCAGCCACCACCACGTGGCAGTGTCCTCACAAGCAGGAACAACAGATGGAAGCTCCTAGCAGGGAAGTTTGACACTTTGAAGGCACTGGCTGTGGCCAGCCCTCTGCCATAGCATTCCTCACAGGCTCCACATTCTCTGCTGGGTCACCGTGGATGCCAGGACATATGCCTCACAGGGTCCCTGAGGACGCATACCACAGCTCATTCCCATGAGATGACTCTGTGTTCAGTGGGTGTGGCACGGGGATTGGGTGGTTGGTCACACTGCTGGAGTCATGGCCTCCTGTCTGTCGGGGAGCAAGTGCAGGGAAGGGAGGGGAATGCTGGGATAGCAGCGGGAGACTCAGTTCCAACTGGCTCAGTTTGAACAGCAAGTGTCCAGATGAGAGAGGCCAGTGGAGGCGACCAGGTCCCTGTAGCTAACATGTGGCTGGACTTTGCCTTAGTGTGGCTGAGGAAGAGTGTTTCATGGGTTCTGGCGGTGACAGCTGGAGAAAAAGCTGCCCCTTGAACCCTCAACAGGTCCCAGAGGGCCTCACCTCGCCAACAGTGACATCCGAGATCCCACCTCACCAGCATGGCTGCACCCAGGACTCGAGGGATCTGTCAGGAGAGCTGAGGTCAGGACCCTTGCCCTGTCCAGATGGGCCTGGGCCGCCTCTGCCCATACCAGGAGAGGACAATGGCCCCTGTTGTCAGCCAGCCGCCCTCGGCCATGTATTTCAGAGACCTAGTGACCCTGAACAGCACTGTGAAGAGGTCCCTGCTGACTCAGGCACATGCCTCCTCACTAATGAAGGGCTGTTAGTAAGGGCATTGACCTTGGTCAGCAGGCAGGAGCTCTCCATCCAGGGACCAAGACAGGGACCAAGAGGGAAGGGAAATGTTCTGGTCTCCTCACCCAGAGACTTACTCAAAAACCCAGATACAACTGACCAGGGGTCAGCTGGGGTCAGAAATGTGTGAGTGCTGTCCTTGCTGAGAAATAACCACAGAGTACCATCACAGCTGTGGCCAGGGGAGCTCTGGGTGATGTGGAGAGGTGGAGTGGCCCCTAAGCCAGTGAGGGGAGGCTGTCCAAAGAGGCCACTGGGAGGAGTGGGGCAGGAATCAATGATGGGCACAGGTTCCAGACAGGAACATCAGGGGCAGAGGATGGTGAGGCAGCAAATCCTTTCCTAACTGCAGCAAGAGACTGCTGGGAGAGGAGATACTGGCACTGGGGGGCAGGCAGAGGCCCTGAGCAGCGAGCCAGTGAGGGGCCGTCAAGAATGCCTTCTAGAACTGGATCATCTACAGATCGCTTCAGCCAACAAACGCAGAATGTGTTCTTCTCACAGGGACCATCACCAAGATAGAATCCATTCTCAGCCAGAAAATACACCTTAGCACACTGAAAGGAAGAAGTTATGCTGGCCTGCTCTTAGGGCAAGACACACATCCCAGCCAAGGCCCAGTGAACATTGATGGGGAAAAAAGAACGTAAGAGCTGGGGGATAAGGAGGAGTGCTGTGAGGGAAGCCAGTCCACACCGGCTACCGACAGCGATTTCAGCCACTCCGCTGTCAGGAAAGGCAACAGCAAAGCAGCAGTGGTTGCCAGTGGCTCAGGGGTAGAAGGGAAGATGATACACAGGACTCTATTGTGTGGCGCT
This sequence comes from Pachyuromys duprasi, assembly GCA_028658305.1. Taxonomy (NCBI): domain Eukaryota; kingdom Metazoa; phylum Chordata; class Mammalia; order Rodentia; family Muridae; genus Pachyuromys; species Pachyuromys duprasi. The sequence goes on from CM053765.1 coordinate 89,224,816, forward strand.
TTCATGGAGGGGGAGGCACATGCCATTCATCACACTTTTGAATGAGCCCAATACTGAGAGTGAGCCTAAAGGTGAAGCACAGATGCGGGGGGATGTCTGCACCCCCACAAGGTACCCACTGCCATGAGAATGCCGCTCTATGGAGTGTTGCTAAAAGGGGAACTGAGGGTGGTGAGGAGGCGGCAGTCTTTGTGTTCCTCCTGCTCTTTCACTGCGAAGCTGAGGTGCACGCAAACAATACAGTCTTTGAACCAATCGACATGTAATAGTCAATGTGAGTGGGTCAAGTGAGCCAAAGAGACTTGACCTTGATGGCAGCAGATGCCCTGGCATCTGAGTCCAGCCTGAGCCTCAGCGGAGCGTTCCCTAAGTGTGTGAATGGTGCTAGAAGGATGTAGGTGACAGCAAGGCATTGTGAGGTGTAGGGCCCTAGCTGATGATGTCGAGAGGCTTTTCAGGAGCCACCGTGGGGCTCACAAGCCAAAGGGGTCCCACTGACCTGGGAGCCATGTACACAGCATGTGTCGTTTTCTGTCCCTCTGCTGGCTATACAGAAGCATGGAAGCCGCCATGCTTGCTGGCCAGGTCCCTCCGCCCAGCCTCCGTCAAGCACTCAGTACTCCCCTACCTCTGTGGCTGCTGCTGTCCCTGACTCTTCCCTCATCACCTGTCCCCAACTCACCCCCCTCAGCCTTCAAACTCTGATAAAGAGCTGTGCAAGATGGAATAGCCAGACCCCTACTTTTTCTTCATTCCTGCTTTCTCCAGCCTTCTGGAACTGGGCCTTGGAGGCCCACACGCTCCTCTTCATCCACACCTCTGACCAGCTCTCTTCCCACTGGGTTCTTGGGCCACCTGAGCCACCCACAGGTTCAAGGAATGTTTAAGAGCTCATCTCTCCAGTTCCAGTATCCATTGCTCTAGGCCCTTGTGCAACTAGCAAACTCCAATTTACAATTCAGAGTCTCTGCAGTAATGTCTCCTTCAGGAAGCCTTCCCAGCAGCACCAAACAGATGACCTCCCATCTTTAGGCTGCAGCAACAGTGCCCCAGCTACAGTTTCCTGGTCAGGTGCAGGTCAGACATGACCTTGGGTGGTACGAGGTGCAAGGCCTATTCTAAAGAGCACATGCAGAAACGAGAGGTAAAATAAGGATTGTCTAGAATCGGGCTGGCTTCTTCCGAGCTCCACAGAGCTGCCGCCGCCGCCAATACCAAGCTCATCTATGGTTAGGGAAGGGCTGTCCACTGCCGCAAGTGGGAGAGAACGGGTCTGCTCACATCTCAGAGCTTTGCCCTCTAAGCACTTCCAGCCTGGCAGATCTGGGCAGGGCTGCTGAGGGGTGGTGCCTCTCAAATACAATTCCTTTCTACCTCAGCAGGGCACCTGACAACCCTGCCAGCCTGTCCCCTGCCTCTGTGGTGAACTCAGGTGACACAGAGTGGGCTTCTGAGCCTTCCTCAAGGGTCCCTCCTTCTGGTTCTTTGCCCTCCCCCCACTGCCCACACTGAGGCTACAGACACCCCACCCATACTCCCAGACCACTAGCGCAATGCGAGTGTAGGAAAAGTGCAGAGAAAGGGAGGTCTGTGGGAAGAGAAAACAGGGGTGTCAGAGACCCAGCCACTTTGCCAGGCTGGAGTGTCACCCCTGAAGGAAGTGGCCTCCAGAGTTCCACCAATCTCTCCTTGCCCTGTAAACATGGGGCAGTCCCTGCTCTCCCCAAGGCCACCATTGTCCCTGTCACCATGGCAGCCAGGCAGGGTCACCCACAATGCTGGTTTTGCAGGTGAGGCCTGGGACTGGGGAGACCCCCACAGTCCCAGGGCCCATGACCAGGATGGAAGATACCCTCATCTTGTCTCAACAACCCCACCCTCCTCCCCTGGCTGGGCTCTGAGCGCTGCCAGCTGCCTCAGCGTGAGTAGCTGGAGGTGGGGGCTCACAGCCTCAGGCCTGGTGGGTATGAGGTCAACACTCTGAGGAGTAAACGATGTTTTGAGCCTTGTCCTCAATTTGCCCAGGTTCCTGGCGCAGTGTCGCAAGAACATTACTGGGGTTCATGAAAGTGAGAGCTGGATTAAGGAAACAGGCAGACAAGCCGCCCAGAGTGTGAAACCAGAGCCTGGAAGGGCAAGGTTCGAAGCGGGGCCTTCTGCCTGCCTGAACAGCCTGCTCACTGACACCAGGCAAAGCGGAAGAGGACCTGGATTAATCCAGGTCCACAATTATCTCAATTGCTTCTCGACTTCTCGGCTTGGCACTCCCTCCCTCGGCTCCCCGCCAGCAGGGTATTGTGTTCCAAGAGAAAATACTTGTCATTTTTCTACAATTTCCGCTTAAAAAGTTCCAAATGTTCAGCCATATGATGCGAAACCAAACTTCAAGAAAATCCTACAGGGTTTTTTGACGGTGGAGAAAACGTGGGGTCTGACACACTGACCCCAAGGCAGTGAGGATCCAGTTTCAAGTCAAGTCTTTCTTCTCCACGTCCTCGCCACTCCCAAGGAGGCAACACTAGGCCTCCTTCTCCAGGATGGGAGGCTGTCAGTGGGGCAGAGCCTGCCTGGCCTCCCTCCTCAGGGATTCACTCTATGTGTGGATTGTCCAGGAACATGCAGGGAAGTGAGCGCCAGGAGTCACGGGTTTTGGCTCAGTTCTGTCAGCCTTGTGAACCTGGCATGTGTGCGATACAATAACCAGGCTGAGTCCGCTCTCTGTGTTGCATGATTAACTCAGCCATCTTCCCAAAGCTCCTGGAGGAAAGTTCTTTCCACTTCACATAAGGTGAAAAAAAATAAAATAAAAACAAAACCAAAAAACTAAGATCCAGAGAGCTGAATGAGCTCCTGGTGGCCACAGAAGGCAAGTATATGCTTGGGTTCATGTGATAATTATATGTCTCATTGATTAGCCAGCAGGTGACCCCTCAGTATGAGGGACCCTGACCCCTCTACCTACCCAGGTGGGAAACACCAGCTTTCTGTAGATAAATGCATTAGGCTCTCCTTCTGAGCTAGCGGGAGGGAAACGGGGGTCAGCAGTGGCCTTCCTCCTGGTGCAGCCTACAAAGGTCTAGCCCCCAGCATCGGGGATGGGCTCCAAGCGCAGTCACCCATCTATCTCAAATTGCTCACATGGGAATAGCTAGTGGTCCATAAAGATGTTCAAATGCAAGGGCTGGAGAGGCAGCTCAGAGGTTTTGAGCTTTGGCTGCTCTTCCAGAGCATTTGGGTTCAATTCCTAGCACCAACATGGCGGCTTACAACCATCTGAAACTCTATTCCTCGGGACCAAACGCCCTCTTCTGGTCTCCACAGGCACTAGGAACTCTGAGACAGGAGGACCCCAAGTTCAAGGGCAGCCTGTCTCAAAAAATAAAAATAAAAAAATTGAGCTCTGCACTGTGAATCCTGCGAGCTACAGTAATTACCTGCCAAGCAATAGTCGAGTGACTGTTATGGGGTTAACCAGACACTTCCTGCTTGGGTTTGATACCTGCGCCACAGGAGAGAATTGGGCGCTGGTAATAAAAACCTGGTCAAAAGCCCATGACTAGGGATGTCAAAGGCACTAGGGAGAACTTACTGATGTTGCTTTGCTAACTGGGCATGTTGTCAGTGTGCCCTCTAAATGCTCATGTTCATCCCTATAGATCAGGGCTGTGCTCAGACTTCATCAGAAGCATCTCACTGCAGTGGGCGGGGCTTAGTGCAGAAGCCCCCACCTAGCCTAAATGCTGAGAAGAAACGGTGATGGGGTGCTTGGCTCTAAATGGGACAGCTACGCCCCCCCTCCAAGGCTCAGAGAACATGGTGAACGAGGGGGTGGAAAGAATGTGAGAGCCAGAGGACGTGGCAATGGGCAGCGAAAGATCGAATTCATCGCACTGAACTCACAGTAGTATCGGTTACCTGCTCAAGACCTGTACCAGCTTGGGTGGGCTGCTCAACATTCCAGTGTGGGTAAGGAAGGGGCCATGAGGGGCCGCCACTCCTACCAGAGGGGCTGGTGGCAGCTTTTGGCTGTCAGAGAGCCTATCGTTTTCCTCAGCGGTGAACCTGCTGGTAAGTCGCACTTACCAGTCAAAAACCCCCCACCCAGAGTCAGGCAAGTGACTTTGACTAAAGTCAGAGGGTCACATACAAAAAAGATGGCGTGACAGTGGAAGGGAGCCTACTGGGAAGAATGGCTCCCCCGGGAGAAGGAACGGGTGACAATGACTAAAATTCATTTTATAAATGTATTAAATAATTGAAGTATTTAGTTGAGGGCTCTGTGGTGAGCTACTAGCCTAACACAAAAGGCCTTGCGGTCACCTCAAGCACTACCCAAAATAAGAAAAAAAAAAAGACAAGCAGAACAAGGTGGTGTGTGGATAGTGTGGGTTATGCTAGGCTCAGAGCCCATAGATAACAGCATGCCTTCCAGGGAAGATTCTGGTTAGAATCACCACCATGCCAGAGCCTCAAACTGGCTGCTGCTCAGTGTGAGGAGGGAATGATGTTATCACTTCACATCACTCACTACAGCCAGACGGGACTGGGGCTGGGGACACAGCTCAGTTAGTCAGGTGTCTGCAGTTGAATCCCAGCATAAAACCAAGCATGGGACTGTATGCATGTAATGCCAGCACTGGGGAGGCAGAGGCAGAAGACGAGAACAAGGTAATCAATCGGTTACGAGGTGAGTTCAGGGGCAGCCTGGGATGTGCCCTGTATAACCGCAGTAACAAAGTTGGAGCTGGGACATGGTTTACCCAGGCACCTAGCTTGAATGGCTATGGTGCAGGTGATAGGTGGGTTTTTGCATGGCTTCTTGCCTGAACTTATGCTACGGTATTTGTGCCCAAAGCCCTGATGTCTTGGCTGGATTCTCCAGAACCCCCAGAGCAGATGGGCACCCATTGCCTCTCATCAGGCTGAAGCCTGGGGACCGTGACTCTGTTCATGAAGGGCCAGGTCCCTGCTCAGCAGAGCATGAAGGCTAGAGTCAGGTTTGCTTCAGATGTGTCCATAATTCAGAGCAGGCCTGTGTGCTGGGCTTGCTGGAGAGCCCCAAGCAGTCTTGAAGCCTGCATCAAATGAGGAGCATGCTCCCAGCACTGGGCCCTGGCAGACGAAAGAAATTGTGAACTCTCAGGGTAGGTTTCAAAGCTTCTTACCACCCATGCCCTCCCCCCCCTCCCCCAATGTTGCTACCATCCAGAACAGGAGCTGCTATACCACAGAAGCATGCCTGGAGCGCACCCTTCTGAGCAGGGAGCTCACTGTCTCACAGAACTATATGTCTACTGTCCCCTCCAACCCTCCTAAAATTCAGGTAAAAAGTGGCTTTCCCTGGAAGTCCCCAGCCCTGGCTCAGGGACACACCCACCTGGGCATGTGTTGATGGCCCCAAGGTCTGTTATCCTGTTCACTTAGAGAACCCAGCCTGCCTCTTGCCGTTGTCTGTGTGAAGGATCAAGCCAGGTACCACAGAATTATTCTCAACTCCCGAGTGACTTTGAGGCATCCAGAGGAGGGTGAACTGCCCCTCCGTAGGATGGTAGGCCAGATCCAACTCTGACCTCATCCCTGACCATGCCACTGCTACCCCTCAGGGCTTATGAGCTTGAGAGCCAACTCGGAAGGTGAACTGTTGCTCCTACCATACCTGTGAGAAGCCAGTTCTGAGAGGGCCAGGGAGTGGCCAAGGCTCATGGAGCCTCTCACCAGGCTGAAGCCTGGGAAGTAGTAGCTCTATTTAGCAGAGCCTGCTGGCTGGAGCCAGGCCTGAGTCATATGTGGCGGTTATTCAGAGCAGGCCTGAGTGCTGAAGCTGAGTACTCCTCAGCTCCCTTTCGGAACTGAAGAGTAAATGGATTCACACTCTACAAGGGCAGACAGGATGCTCCTGCCATAGCAGAGTCTAAACACCCCAACTGCTAACAGCCTCTGCCTAGGGACTTTTTATTTCCCGTGTCTGGCTTCGTGTACATTTAAGGCAGGCAGCCACAAGCACTAGGGACTTCAGGGATCTTCTACCTGGAAGTAACTCTTAACCCAGGCTGGACAGGCCTGGGTGCGAAGCCAGGACAGCACAGTCCCCACAGCTCCTTACAAAGGCCCAGCTGCCCACAGTCTCTGACTGCCTCTCACTGACTCTTCCCTTCCCAATTCTCCTCTCCTCCCCTCTGTTTCCTGTGTGGGCTTCCTAACTGAGAACCTGTCCCTTTACCTCAACATCTGTTGCTGAGACCTGAAGCCACAAGAGGACCCACCCAGCTTTTCCCTACACCTGTAGGAGCTTACATTTGTTTGTTTACACACTCTAGGAAACACTCTGGGGTCTTCCTTGTTTGCTCAAGGTGAAAGGACTTTACCCAGAACAGTTTGGGGACAGCCAACAGTGACGATGGGGATGTTCAGTGGACTGTAGCTGGTTCAGGGTCATCTCTTCGAGGTGGCTCTTAAAACCACAACAGTTAAATAATAATCTGGTGTGGGTGTGTACCTGTGGCCTCTATTGAAGTCAATCCCAGGACTTGCTCTAGTCCACTTTCTGACTCTTGAACCCTGGAACCGGAAAGAGAGGTGTCTTGAGGTGTTGGCGTCTGGACAGTGTGGCAGCAAGGACCACAAATCCTGGGGGCCAGGCCATACCCAGGATCATAGGTAGACCCAGAGTCCAGCTGTGAGGTCTGAGGCAGCCACACGGTTTTCACAGGCCTCAGTTTCCTTCTAGGGATGTGGCAACAGTTATAGTACAAGGTCACAAAGACCTCTGTCCCCTCCAATGTGCTCAACAGACAGAATGTAAGGACTCCCTGGCTCATACTGGTGGGGTGAATGAGGTCTGAGAGAAGGTCAGAAACAAACTGAAACCAGTCATTTGCTGAGAACTGAACTATGACCGCAGCATGAACAGCCCGCAGCATACTGGAAACACTGTAAATGTGGACATCAGTCATTCCCAGACTCGGTTTTAATAAGCACCTACTATGTACTGGGCACTGTGCCCACTAGAGGTCCCACATCACCCAGTTGCCTGTTCTCAGCTGACACCTCCCCTGGAGCACCTGCCAGAAAGGATTAAGAAGTTGCCTCGGGAAGCCCCAGCTTAGTTCTGGAATGTTCCCCCAGCTGAGAAGGAGAGGCCAAAGAAGGAGAGAAGGACCAATTATGTGCTGCTGCCGCTGAGATGAAAGGCGCTTTCGGTGGCTGCCCTCTGTCCTGTTTGGGCTGTCAACAGCAATTTGATGAGGAAGGCTGCTGCCCTGACCTGCTTTTTAGGACTTCAGGATGTCCTCATCCAAGAGGTGACCAGCCAGCATCTTCCTCAGGACAGTCCCCCGTTGAACCTCACCCTTAAAACTAGGAGTACTGATTGGAACAAAATTCAGGGCCATCTCACACTAATGGCGTCTGAGCTCGGAGTGATGGCGAGTTAGCGTGGCTTTAATCTGCTGCTGGCCGTGGCCATCCGTGCTGAATGGTTGATTGTTACTAAATTCTAATTGGTTCTGGGTCACTCCCTTCCAAACAGCCGCTGCGTTCTGTTCATTTTTTCAATTAAATCTTAACAATTCACATCTGACAAAACTCAAAAATCTTGTCAAAAATGGTTCTGATTTGTATGGTAAAAAGCATATGGGCAAGCTGGGCTGGAGCACAGGAGGCCAGAGGGCTGTAGCCGGCCAGCTACAGAAACGCCATGTTGTTCCTTATACCCAGTGTAAGCCACCTCAGCCGTCAATTTGCACACAAATGCTTTTTCCTGAGCTGTGACTGTCCAAACCCTTTCACATTTCATCTCTCATTTAAAGCTGCATTTTATCCCTTTCCATATATAACAAGAGGTGGGCTGCTGTGGAAACAAAACGAAAGCAAGGGTCTGGAGAGGTGGGTCAGAGGTGTGGGTACCCAGGCCTGTGGTAGGGAGCTGCAGAGACTTCCTCCTCTCTGCCCTCCTCAGTCCTGACCATCTGGTGTTCACTGCCCACCCCTATCCTAGGCATTGATTCCCTCCTTGTCCCCAGAGCCCCAACCCCCTGGTCAGAGTCTCCCTTGGAGTCTCCCATGCTAACAAGCAGGGGTCATCCTATAGACCATGGTGCATGCTTCTTAGGGACACACTTTGTTTGGGGGCTTAATGAATGGCTGAGCCACCAATACTATGAGCCAGATTGTACACTGCTGTAAGGGCCTGACCAAGGTTTGGAGACAGGTTTGGGTCAACTCACTCTGCTCACTGTGTCCTGAGGGCTCTCCCAGGAGCGGGTTACCCAGGCATGAGCTGCCTCCTCTGTCCCTACATCCCCGGCTCTCACCTTGCATCCCGTACAGAGTCCCCCATGCACAAATGCCTTCGTGAGTACAGAAGTTCTTCCGAAGCTGTATCCCTGCTTCTTGGGGTGTATGGAGACTATGGGCAGGTATCCCCTGACATGCAGCAGCACCCATGCCACACTGTTCCCTTCCCGTAAACACCAGCATGCAGCTCTGCTATTTTAATCAGTGGTCATTGCCAGGTGTCTGCAAAGGCAATGGTGCCAGGCAGGCATCCACCATGTACAAAGGTGGTAGAGGGACCCAGGGATGCACAAATAACTTATCTCAAGTGTGCTAGCAGCTCATGGGCACCATGAGAGCTCCCCTAAACATTTGAGCCATGCCAAGGCTCTGAGAAGTCCTGCATTTAAAAAGGACAGGAAGACAGCCTCTGTGTTCATTTGCAGCACCATGTCCTGAGGTCTGAGCATAGTGAGAGCAAAGTCCTTCTGGGCCTGGAGCTTGGGAAACTCTCTGAGGCACTGCACATCTGTGAACAGCTTCTGCATCCAGCTTACTCCTTGGGACCTGCTGAGCCCTGTGGCTTCTGATCTACCAGCCAGGGAGACCTATAAGAGCCATCCATAAAGCCAGCCAGCTGCTCAGTCCCCTTGTCCTCAGCCATGCTGGTCAGGGACAAGGCAGGGGACACACAGGCAATCAGAATCCTGAGGTACGGCAGCTTCTGAACTAGCCTGGGTCTTTGTAGGATATGCTACATCCTGCACACAGCTGGCATTCCATCATAAATGCTTTCTGAACACAAGAAGAAAGAGCAAGTATTTGAGCATGGGAGGGAGGTCGTAATTCTACTAGGGCTCCCAGAGGACCTGAGGTGACTTAGAAAGAACCGCTGGGTGGAAGTGCGGGCGGAGGAGCCATGGTGTAAACAGGACATTCACTGGCATTGCCGTTCAGAGGCAGTCTCGTCAGCAGGGATCTGCTCTGACTTCTGTGGGGGCAAAGAAACAGCCCCCAGCACTTCCAAAGCCAAGTCCATACCTGTGCTCTCTGCTGAAGCTCGCTGACTCAGACCAGGCCTCACTTAATCCCGCAAGGAACCTGGGGTTCCTTGGCAACCTCAGTATTGCCATCTGTGAGATGATCCCAAGGTGAAGTTCCTCATGTGAGTTAGAGTCAGGGGCACTGCAGGGCATAATGGCGGAGGCTGTCAGGGGTGACTGTGTCCCCAAATCAGCATAAAGTCACAACCCTTTCTGAGCTGGCCAAGTGCTGGGTGTGGTGACTCACTCTTACAATCCTAGCACTAGGGAGCCTGACGCAGGGGGAGCGTTATGAGTTTGAGACCATCCTAGGCTCTGCTGTACTACATTGTCTCAAAAACACAAAACAAAGTAAAACAAACAAACAAAAACAACCCAGAAATGAGCCAGTGACAAGGAGGCCTTTCTCGGGGGAGTCTTCAGGAAGGGGAAACAGGGAAACAGGAACACCTAAGGCGGTAAGGGAAACAGCAGCCAGCTCGTATCTAAGGTAGCTGTCTCGGTCCCACAGCCATCCCAAGACACTGCCAAGTGTCACCTTGTCCACTAGAACCCCTGGCAGCCTCCAGGATTCCATTCTTGTCACTCATTACTGACCCACCCCTTGGAGATTATTTTAGACTCCCAACTTCCAACTCTCTTGGGCCCTGGCTTTACTGGGCTAGGAGAGAAAGACATAGGGGACCCTGGGCACAACAACCCCCTTTCTGGAAGCTACTCAGAGTGTGTCTGCAGCCCATCGCAGCCTCGCTCTCGGCTGGTTGTCACCAGATGAGGGTCCCAGCCCTTGTTTCTTACCCCATGGGCCCAATGGGAGAGACAGATGGGTGGCCACTTATGTGTTATGCAACTCTTGTAGAGCCCTGGTCTTGTTGGGTCTCCTAGTCCCACAGTCCACGCACTCTCCACCTTCTAAAATCCCACATGAGGACTGAGTACAGTGAGGGTGTACATCAATGGGTACAATGAGGGCCTCCTGAGCGGGTGGGTAGAGTTGCCTGCTCAAGGCTAGAGGCTCCACCCAGTCTGCAGAGGGACAGGGCTTACTTGGGGCCCTGTTTGCAAGTTGTAGCTTCACTGGGAGTCGTGTTCAGCAATGCACCCCAGGACCTCACATCTCAGCCCTTCAGAGAGTCACTCTCTGCTTGTCCACACCTACCTTGAGCCCTATGTGCCTTGTGGAGTACCAGTAGACGACCAGCTCTCATGAGTCACAGGCTCCTGGTCAGAGTTTTCTTAGATCTTTGTCCAACCTTCAGGGTCTGGCTGAGGCCACCACCAGAGCCTCAGGCAGAGGACCAACACTGTCCCTTCTCTGCCTGAAGTCCTGGGATGAAGTCCATCCTCCTGAAAAGTTGAGCCAAGCTGCCCTCCCTCCAGGCCAGTGGCTGTCCTCCACACCCAGACCCAGCCTTTGGACCCTAAGGCTCCACCCAGATCACCACCACCAGGCTCACATACCTCGAACCTGAGCTCAGTCCTCTTCCTGGTCTGGAATCTTCCTCAGCTCTCTGCCCATCTAGGTGATCCCGCCCCCTTCCAATCTTGTTGGCTTCCTCCAGTCACCCACCAGGTGCCTGAGCCTGTACTCACCTAGACTTACTTCGGATCCTGGCTCTCCATCTCTCCTGCCAGGCTGGGCTCTGAACCAGTAGCTGAAGCGGACAGTGCCCACAAGGTGATGGGCATCTCAGGAGGCTTGTCACATCAGAAGTCCAGGTCCCAGGGCCTCTTCAGCAGGAAGGGGCTTCTGGGATAGAACTCACCTAACTCTCAACTCAGGGCCCAAAGCAGAGCACATGTGCTCCCCTCTGTAGGCCCCAAGGTTTCAGAGAATGACTGAGCCAGATCTGAAGGGGGATGGGTCCCAGTAGAGAAACACTGGGAGCTATGAATGCTGGGCTCCTTCACTCCCCAGGCTCCTCCCACAGCCCCACCCAGGGACAGCAGGAGGGGCTCCAGCAGCACATGCCACACCCATTATCTATGGTCCACTGGGCTTGGGGTTCAGGTGGCATCAACCATGATCTCTTGGTCACAGCTGTCCACACAGCAGCCACCCCGGATTCCCAGAGCCCACCTGCAGTCCCTTCAGACCAAGCCCTGCAGCATGAATGTGGCTTTGCTGGGTCCTTTTTGCAGCTGGGGAACAGTGCTCAGTACTGGGTTCCTAGGTTCCTGGGTGCAGAGCACCTGATGCCCTCTGGGGACCAGCTCCAGGGTACAGCTGTCACAGGCAAGGTGGTACAGGGCCCCTGAAGCTCCCTGAAGGGTGCCTAGACCTCCAGTGAGGGCCTTCTGGAGAGAAAAGGGAGCCCTGGGTCCTAGCTCCTTGTGGGGCTGCTGTGGGTCAAGGAGGCTGAAACTCCACAGCTGCTTAGCAACAAGTATCTCCCAAGTGCTGGGCAGAACATCTATTCTGCACACACACACACACACACACACGTGCATACACACAGTCTTTCATGAACGCACACAAGTACATGCACCTGATCCTCTGCTGGCACACATGTGTGAAGTGGTTCTCTGGACTAACATGTGTATGTGCTTGTAGTCCTCTGTGGGCACACATGTGCAGATCCAATCAGTCGGCTTGGACATATGTGTGCTCCCACAGAGAGGGTATATATATATATATATATATATATACGTAGCTTGCTCTCTAAGGCTGGGCAGTAGCAAGGCATCCGGGAGCTGAGGCAGAGACAAGATGACCCTCCTAGGCACCATAGGGAGCTTATAGGGACAGAGACCCAAAGCTAGCTCCTTCCTCCATGGCACCCTAGTGCAGGCTCATCACAGCAAGGGTGCTCTCTCAATTTCTTCTGTCTGGTTCCTTCTTCAAGCCTTGGTTCTGACTCTGAGGAGCTGTGGACAGACAGTGGGCCAAGCCCCTGTGTGTCAGGCAGACTGTTTTATTCTGAGCAAGGGCCTTAAGTTAACTGATGGAGTGACAAGCTGTAACAGAAGTACGTGGTGGACTGCCCTGCCAGGAAGACGGCCACCAGTGGGGGCTTCTGGGAAGTTTGCCCTCCTGACCAGGGCCACAGAACATCTGTGATGACAGGCTGGGTCTTTCCAGTGTCTATTCTGTTCTGTGCTGACAAGACACTTGTGGGGGCCACCCTCTTTCAAAGCCCTCCACTGTGTCAGTCACGTGGCATGGGAGAAGCCACCCCCATCCACTCACACTCAGGGATACTTGAATGACTCTGACCCACACATACACGCACACTCCAGGAGCCCTTACCAATCCGGGTACAGCACTGCTCTGAGATCTCTGTGGAGGGTGACAAGCCCAGGTCCCGCAGAACACTGGGATTGGTCCACATTAGCTACAGATAATAAGGCCTGAACGCCAGCACGCACCTATGCGTTTCTATGTGGGAGAGGGCGCCCGAATTCCTGTATTGGCTGGTGCTGCGCATCAGTGTGGCTGGGCTGTGATGCTCAAGCGTCTATATGTTGCTGGGGAGGGGTTTGAAATGTGATAAATGTTTAAAGGAGACATTGAGAAAAATCAAATGGCCACCACAATACAGTGGGCTTCTTACAAGCCAAAATGGAGGTTGTGTGTGTGAAAGGAATTTGCCTAGTGACTGCAGAACAATACCTGGGGTTCTTGCCCACCATGATGAGATGTGCACGGGACAGCCTCAACCCTTGTTTGACTTTCTAGCATGTCCATCTGCCCTTGCAGTTTCTCACTTGCCTGTTGTCTGTCCAGTGCACCCCAGAGTTCTGCTTCCTCAGGAGAATCCCGAGGAAGCAGAAACTTAGCATAAACACAGAGCATCACCAGAGTCCCAGTACCATGCACTCTCATCCACATCTGTTAGCGGTAAGGTGAAGTGTGCATTCTCCACTCTGTGCCCTAAGGAAAAACAAGGTCAGTAGCCACTGCCCTCCTCCTGCTTGAATGTCTCTTCCTGTGGAGACAGCCGGTAAAGGATTCCTGGGGCTCACAGGCTGCGTAGGATGGGACCAGAAGTCAAGATCTTTCCTCGCCCCTTAAGGCTGTGGTCTGAGAGTGCTGTGTTTAAGTCAGAGTCTACAAAGACAGAATGGCCCACTGACAGGACACCCCTGCTGCCCTAGTGAGGCTTTGGAGAAAAGAAGCCAGGGACAGGCTAGGGACAGACACTGGCTCAGGGGTAGAAAACACTGGGATTTGAAGGTTTCTGAAGCGGGATGCAGGTGAGACCAGAACAGTTCCCATATGTGCCCACTTCACTAGCTGACCCCTCCCCGCGGACTGAGGGAACTCCTGGGTGCTGACACCCAACACAAGAGCTTGGGAAGGAATAAATAGGGAACCTAGAAAAGAAATCCTCCCAAGAAGAAACCAGAGCTAAAAACAGCCCACATTCACAGCCGGCCACTGATGGGGGGGCGGGGAGGGGAGGATAGGATGGGACTGGTGGTTGTGCTCAGGGTGCAAGGGTTCCTAAAAACAAAACAAAACAACCCCCCCCAACTTACAAAAGAGCAGTGGGGGGTAGTGGGGGTGCCGGGGTGGGGGGGATGGAGCTGCGGTAGAGCCTGCTTGCCTGGTCTGTGGGGATTCTGGGATCCATCCCCAGTACTGCAAGAAAGCTCAAGAGAAGAAGCGGGATGGGAAGAGAGGCCACAGGCACCTAAGGGCTGCAGGAGGGGGCCAAGGTGCACTGCCTTCCTGGGGCGGACAGGATCTCGACGGTAGTGAGTTCTGCTCTTCAGAGAATGAGAAACTCTTCAAATTGTGTGCGACAGTAGCTGTGATGAAGCTGAGGGGCTGAGGGACAGGGAGTAGTGAGGATGGACTGAGCATCAGTTACTGTTGATTTTGCTCACGATGAGCCAATCCCTCCTGGAAAACTCACACCCCAGCCTGAGGGTCTCTCAACTTAAATGTTCTAGGTTTCCAAGTGGAAACTTTTTTTCCCCTTTTTTCCTTTTTAGGGATTTGGCAAGGGATTCCACAATGTGCAAGTGGATTCCAGTCTACAGAGCTGCCGGGCTTGTTAGCCTCTGGTGAGGTCTAAAAAGCCATCGGTTTAGGACTTAAGTGAGGCAGACGGCCAGGAAGACAGCTTGAGCGACTAAGGGTATCCTGTCTCAAAAACAACAATAATAAGTGGGGTTCTCTGGGGTGAGTTCCCATCTTGAAGGCCTGAAGAGAGTCTTCCTCCAGCATGACCACACATTCGATTTTTCTGCTCTGACAATATAGTTCCTATTTTAAAACAAACAAGCAAATAAGAGAGTTTAGTGAAAACTCAGGGTTGCTTGAAGCCTTGAATGTCACCACCAGCCCCGCAAAAAAAAAAAAAAGTATTTGAAAGAAACGAAGAAAAGTTTTTAAAAGAGAAAGAAAAGAAAGAAGGAAGGAAGGAAGGAAAGAAAGGACAGACAGACTCAGCCGCAATTACTGGCAGCAAGTTTTTAATCCCAAGAAGAGACAATCTCTGAGTTGGAGGTCAGACTGCTCTACAAAGTGATTTCCAGGATTACCAGGGCTACACTGAGAAACCCTGCCTCGGGGAAACAAAACAAAACAATTAAAGAAGGAAAAAGAAAAAGAAAAAAGAAAAGAAAAACTCGGCTATCTCTGGATTTGGAGAGTCCCTGTGTGTATGATTTTCTATAAGAAATGCTACTTCTCTGCGCAGCTGGGGACGCGCGGGACCGGCAGGCCTGGGTCCTGCTCACGAAGCAGGAGGCCGAAAGCGTGGGTCTGGGTCCCAGCGCCAGCCCCAGCGGCTACAGTGCTCCAGCTGGGCTCAGGTCTGAGTCGGAAGGTTGGGGGCCTGACTCCGGACGTCTCTGGAGCTCCCGTCTAAGGTGAGCGCCAGGTTCCCCGTGGACCCCCGGGCACACCCCGCCGCCACGCGCGCCTCGCCGGCTCCGGGGCGCGTCGCCTCCCGCGGGCTGCGGGTCCCAGGGGCGAGGTCCTTGGCGCAGCGGAGGGTGGAGGGCCGAGGGGCGGCTCTTAAGGAAAAGAAGTTGAATCATCAGAGAAACCATTAGGCTAATGTGATGTGCTGTAAGTCGCGGGATCAATGCGGCCACGCCGCGGTGGGGGCGCAGGCCGCAGCGCATGCGAAGCTCCTGCCCATTTGGGGGAAATGGATTTTAGAAATTTCAGAAAGAAAACTCAATTCAAATCCAGAGAAGCTTTGATATAAAGGTGATGTGGTTGCCAAGCTTCGAAAGCCACTCAGAGAGAACTCCCTGTTGGGAGGGGACAGCGACCTCGATGGGGTGAAGTCAAGACTGAGGTTCTAAAGAAACATTTGAGAAGCTCAGATACCTTCCTTCCTGGATGAGGGGAGGACAGAGCTCCTAGGATTGTGGGTGGCTGCTTCTGGGCTGGGGACTTTGGAACCTTAGAGATCTCCTCCAAGCTAGCCGTCCTCCGAGCTAGGCAGAGGAGAGAAGGGTGCAAGAGATAGCTGCCCCAAACCTGCGCAGAACCCAATCTGAGCACAGACTTTAGGCCTGGCTTAGCTAGTCTCCCGGCTAGTTCCATGTTGGTATGAAGACACTGAGCCCCTACCCCAGTGAAGGTAAATCCGGAGCCTGGGCCCTAGAAGCCCCAGAAAAGGATGTTTCTTCAAGGCCTGCATAGGATGGCTTCCCTATTCTGTCCTTTCTGTCCCCAAAGCCCCGCCTGCTTGCTTGGCGCAAACTACTGTTCCCTTTTAGAGCAGAGAGGAGGGGTGTGGCTTTGACCTGACTTGGGGCCACTACGGATTTGTACATAGAATGAATGAGCAGGTAAGATTGGACCAGCCAGGGTCACTGGTTAGCAATCTGGATGCTGGGGAGGTGGGACGTACAGAGGCAAACTCCACGTTTTACACCCCACAGCCACTCCTAAGACGGAAAGGGCTTGGGGGGGGGGGAATGGCTAAGGTCTTTTCTCTGCAACCAGTTTCAGTCAGCCCCGATGGCACCA
Source organism: Pachyuromys duprasi (assembly GCA_028658305.1). Classification (NCBI taxonomy): domain Eukaryota; kingdom Metazoa; phylum Chordata; class Mammalia; order Rodentia; family Muridae; genus Pachyuromys; species Pachyuromys duprasi. Next base: position 89,241,073 of record CM053765.1, read on the forward strand.
TTTGCTTGCTTATTCGCTACGGACTGCACGACAAACCCCTCCAGGTCCCAGGAGCCTTTGAGGGCTTCTGGTGAGTCCCAGTTGCTGTCACCAAACCTTTAAAAAGGAAACAGGCTGAATTCCAGTGTAGGGCCCTCCGAGCTACTCCTTGGTGTGGCAAACCCTCTGGTAAGAGGAGGGAGCTTGAGGGGCAGGCGGTGGGTTCTCCCACTTCCGGGCCCCCTCATTCGCCCAGCTGAAAAGAAATCCCAACACTGCCGCTGCCTCCCTGGTCGCCGGGTGCCCGCTCCTGGGAGTCAGCCTGGGACAGCCTCTCTTTCGTGCATCCTTGTCTGTTGTGGGAACATGATGCAACTCTGTGCTTCTAAGAAGCAAGAGGGCATCTCTACCAGTCAGAGGCTCGGTCCCCATCACCAGGGCCCACGGAAGACAAACAGCGCGCTGAGCTCCATACTTCGCCCTGTGGGCCGGAGGGGTCTGCGTCCCGGGGCCAGGCCGGGCCCCTCTCACTACTCCTCCCGTCCCGGGCCAAGGCAAGCTTTGCAGGACTGGATCTCACCGGCACCGCGTTCACGTGCCCCGGCTCTCTGTGCCCTCCGGCCCCTGGCGTCCCCACCACCGTCCCTTGCCCTCAGCTCGGACGGAACCTTTGCTCAGTGGCGCACCTAGGCCGCGTGGGGACAAGCAGGGCGAGGGGTGGGGAGCCGCGAGGCGCGGACAGTGGGGCGGGCCTGCTGCTGGCCGCAGACTACGAGACGCCAGGTGAGCGGCCCAGGCAGGGGCGGAGGGGCGCCGCGGACCGGGCGCGGCTGGCCCGGGCTCGGGGGGCGGGGCGGGGCCGCGAGCCGCAGGGCCCCCCAGAGACTCAGCGCTGAGCTCCGAAGCCCAGCCGGGCCGGGGGAGAACCGGCGTCTCTCCCCGAGCTCCGCGTCCCGCGCCGCCTCCACTCCCCACCCCCGCGGCTTCCGCTCCTACCTGCGGCGGAGACGGGGCCTCGCGGCGCCGGCGGACAGGTGCCGCCGCGGGATCGGCAGCTGGGTCGGCGGCCGGGCGGGTGGGAGCACGCGGGGCCCGGCGTGGGGGAGGGGCGCGGCGTGGCCAAGAAGAAAGCGCGTCCCGGACAGCGAGGGGCCGCAGCCGCTCCGGGGGTGGGGTGGGGCGGAGAAGAGCGGCGCGCCGTCCCGGGAGAGCCGGGGGCACCAGCAGACGGAGGGCGGGGCGGGGAGACCTTCCCGGGCGGGCGCCGGGCCCGCGGGTGCACGGTCGGCTCCGACGGCCCGGGCGAGGATCGCGGCCGCGGCCCTCCTCCTTCCGCTCGTTGCGCGTGCCGCCCGCGGGCGCCCGGCCTCGTTTCCGAGCTCTGCGCCAGAGACTCACTAAGCGCCCAAACCAAGAGCTAGACCCGGACCGGAGAGGCCGCCCCACCCCACACCGAGTGGCGGGGTCGCCTGGGTCGCGACCCCTAAGCCCTCTTGCCCCTCCATGAATCGCAGGCGCTCGGGCCCGGAGTGGAGAGGCCGGGAGCGGTCACCGTGACCGGAATGAGAGGGCTGAGACCCCCGGAAAGCTGCGTGGGGGCGAGGGCAGGGAGGTTCGAGAGCTAAATAGCTCTGAAGTTAAGTGTTCGAGCTCTAACGGTCAGGTTCTGGCGAAGCCGGGAGGAAACAGATTTTTTTTAAAGCGGAGTTGTAAGTAGACCCAGGTGAGACCCGGATTGGATGAAAATAAACTTGGAACATTGAGCAGTTTCTCTGGCGGAGAGTCAGACTCCCCTCTTCCCCCGGAAGCACATATCCTGCGGTTCCCACCGGCTTGTTAAACAGGTTTACTTCGGTTTATTTTCAAATATAAAGTCAAGTAGAGATGTTGAAATAAGGTCTCTGCCCTTCGCCCTTTGTCAAATACAGATTCCTAGTCAAGTTCCTCACTTCTGTCCTCCCTTTTAATTTCACTGCATATTTCAGACAAACTAACGTCACATCGGTTCCCCGCTAAATAAATTTCTGAACTTACGCAATTTAATTTAAAATTAAATGCACTTTAAAAAATTTTTACAGTAATAGTCTGACTAAAAAACAGTTCAAATAAAGTCTCGGTCGGGCTTAACACTCAGTTGGCTTTGATGGTGAAAGGGCACACAATTTCGTTGTTCTGGTTTTTGTTCGTTTGTTTTTCCGTTCTGATTTTACTGAACTGCCAGGGGAATAATACGCACAAACACCTTCTTGATAATAAAAAAACGTGACACAACAAAACCAGCCGCAGCAAGACCAGGCTCTCTCCTCCTCGTAACCCACAGTAAGCCCTACCCTGTCCCCATTTTCCCTGAGTCCTGGTGCCTATAAACAAACACTGAAGACAGATGTGACCTCACTCCAGTCCACTGCCAAGGGGACAGCCACCTCTTCTTTTCCTGCCAGGCCAAGCAGGCACCCAGGAAGCTGTCCAGAGACGACTCTATTCCCCACTTCCCCAAGTCCTTTCCCCACAGCATTTTGGTAAATGCTTGCCCTGGTTGCTGAGCTAGTTCACTGAAGCAAAGGGACCTCCCTAGTTCATCAGCACAGGGCTGCCTGGTCAGAGGGGAATCTCAGGCAACATCTTTCCCTGGCCTTTACCGGTCTCTGGCCTCCTTAGTAGCTTCCCTGACTCAGACTTGATTCTCTGCAGAGAAGCACTGCTTTCGTTTTCTCTTCTCCCGTTTTGTGCCTTGTTGCTAGAGAGAAAAGGCTCCTGGCTTAGCTCACCTGGCCAGTGCCGGTCAGCTTGCTCTCAACCCAGCTGGGCTGTTTTCTGAGTGAGGGCTGAGCCCAGGCTCTGGAGAGCTTTCTCCAAGAGCAGTCAGACCGCATGAATAGGGTGTGAGAACTGTCTGTATCGCAGCTCTCCTGCAGCTGGTAGCCTAGGGGTGCAGTTTTCAGGAAGGCTATTGGTTTTCCCAATGCCTACTGTTTTTTGTTTTGTTTTTGTTTTTTTGGGCTCTGGTTTGGCATGAAGCAGGAAGGAGTCTTCCTGGATATCCTTGCTCTCTGAGCCAGCCATCACACCTAGTACCTAGAGAGATGGGCTAGCCTAGGGCTGCCTCCATACTCCTGGTAGAAACTCAGTTGGACTAGGAATATTCCTGACTGCCTGGTAACTGTGCGTGCCCTGTGGAGCATGGAGATTGTTGGTTTCACACAGAGAATGCATGAGGAAACTGGGAGCTCAAAAGAGAGGGTTTCGGGTGGGATTCCTCTTGCCAGTAGAACACGGTCCACTGGGAGGTCATGCACGCACTTCTCATGAGCCGGGAGGCTCTGCAGTTCAGAGTGAGTGCATCCGGGCCTTCGCCCCTAGTGAGGCTGGACAGGGAACTCAGAAGAGGGAAGTTCACCTGGCAGAGGCAGATCGAAGCCATCAATCTTCTGCCAGCAGGAGTCAATGCAATGAGGTGTGCTGCAATCGAAGCCAGGAGCGAGACTCATGGAGGTCCCCCGCTGCTCCTGGCACCCTCTATGACTTGAGTGTTGTGTGTTTCGATTGGATCCGTTTTCTCTGCTTTGTGCTGCACTCTAGAACCCGGTAGACAGTTATGGGTGCATGGCAAGCTTCCCTGAGCCTGGTGAGCTGAGCTGGTTGAGGAGCTGTCTCACCCTCACCTTCTCTGCATCATGAGGTCCAGTTCCGCTGCAGGAGACACGACTTTCCTGCTGAGGGACTCCAAGACCTCCCTGGGAGGCTGGGGATAATTAGGGGGTGGGAAACTCTTCTGCCTGGCACTGCTAATTCAAACACACACACACACACACACACACACACGTTTTAATATATATATTTGCCTTCCCCAACGGATGGAGTGAGGTCCTACGGCAGGTGCTCTTAGGACCTTGTCCCTTGTGCTCCTCACCCTCGTGGTGGTGGTGGGTAAATCCTAGGGTACTTCAATGGGGCTTGGTAAGGCATTCTGATGAGGACACGTTTGCTGCTGAGGGGCTCAGAGACACCTTTCAGTCAGCATGTGACCTCAGCCCAAGGTGTCAGAAACTGGAATAAAATAGTGGCCTCACAATGATTGCCTCTTTCCAATCTAACTGTGCATTTTAAAGAGCCGAGGAGTGACCTGAGCCCTCTGAGACCTTGGCAGTGGGGCCAGGATTCCCACCTGGAGCACTGGGATGTAGGGATACAAGGGTGCCATGGAAAGCACCCATTGTGTATACAGAACATGAGTCAAAGAGGTTGTCGCTGCCACTGGAGCCTGCGCTGCGCTAGGGTCTGTGTGCTGCTGGCTGCACCCAGGTCCTTTCCAGGATGGGCAGACAGTTATCCTGAGACCAGTACAACAGCATCAACAGAAGCCAGGGGCACCAACTGGCACAATGGAGTGGTGAGAAGAGAGAGAGTTTTGTCCCATCTGTCTGGAGACAGCTAGTACCTTGTGTGGCTGCTGCCCAAGGCCTTTGAAAACTCCAAGTTCATTGAAGTGTAGTATAGTCATTTCAAGAAAAAGCCAGCAAAAGCTGGTTTACTCAAGTAAAAGCAGTTCAAAGTATCCCAAGTTACAAAGAGTGAGTGTCCAGGCTCCAAGCCCCAGATTGGCTGATGAGGAAGGCACAGAGATGGGACTGCTGGTCAAGGACCAACATCTCCTCCAGATGAGTCTCAAAATACCCACATCCCCTGGGCATGAGAAAGGAGATGCTCCTCAGAGCACTAATTCCTGGTCTCCACACTGAAGACTGATTCTTCTTACAAGAATGGAGGTGACAGAACATGAGCATGTGTGTGCGCACGCGCGTGCGCGCACACACACACACACACTCTGACAGCCCAACTCCCCCAAGCCCCTGGCGCCTTCTCCTAGGCTGTCTGGCGCCACGTTGGGCGCCCCAAACCCAGTGTGGCATGGTGGCTGCACACCGCAGCTGTGGGGTGCTGGCTTCCAGGTGGAGCAGGGAGGAAGACTGGTTTCCCAAGGTTCTCTGTCAAGACAGGGAGTGACCTTACCCCTTCAAATTTGGAAAGCCTTCTCCCAATTAGGCTTAATCTACACCAAATAAAGTACCTCTCCTCATACAGAGCAGGATCCACCTGTAGGTAGGAGCAGTCAGTTTCGGGGCAATGGAGATGGCTGACCCCAGAGGTTCTCATTGCTCAAGTAGCTTCCCCAGAGATCCCACACAGAGACTACCGATGGATGGGGGGGGCAGGAGCAGGCACCCCGGGGCCTTGCTGAACAGCCAGAGCTTTGTTTTTTGTCTACACACACCCTTCTGTCTATCCCAAGTGCAGGTATGGGCAGTGGCCACACCACCTCATGAACTCTTGACAGAGGGTCAGAGGGCCTTTCTCTGCCTGTGCCTTTGGTTTCAGCCCCCAGAACTCTACAGCATGCTGGCCCTACTCCTCACTCCTGGACCTTTAAGTCTTCCAAGAAGGCTGCTGGGCCTTCCTGTCTGGAGGAGTTGGGTAAAATTTAGGGTGGCTCCAGCCTGCCCCGCCCACCTCCCCCGGGGCAGCCCAAATCCCTGGCCAGGTTTGGGAGGGAAGCACCCGCTCACTCATGCCTGCTACCAGAAGCGCTCTGCCCCAGCGACCACACAGCAGCGACTCCATCCAGAAAACGTCCCTTTTTATTCCATATGCAAAGAAATAGATTCATCACAGAAAAAAAAAAAGTCTTCGCCAAGCCAAGAGAACCAAGGCGGCCCAGGAGAGAAGCCCTCTTCGGAAGAGAGGCCCAAGATGGGTTGTCCCAAGGCCCGAGTCTTTCTGCACTGTCTCTGGGAAGAGGGTCCCTGCTGTCTGGGTTCCTGCGAAGTCCCAAGAAAAGGACATTCTGAGTTAGGGGCAGGATGCCTCGGGGACAGTCACAGCGTGGTTCCTTGGCCAGCCCGTTCCAAATGTCCGTTTGCCATCTGGGAGCCCTCATCTGCTCAGAACCGGCGAGAGCTATCGCGGAGCCGCTTTCCTCGGAGCTGGGCTCCAGCCCTGCGCAGGCTGCGAGGGAGTCCCCCGCCGCCCGGCACCCTGTGGGGCGGCTACTCACAGAGCTGGCCGCAGGCCGGAGGGGCTTCGAGGCACGGGGTGCCTCCTGTCCACCGCCTCCTCCTGGTGCCCCCGCCCTGAGGACGCCGGCTCACACCAAGCCCGGCATCTGCGCGCGGAGAAAGGGCACCGAGGCGGCGGCCGGGAATGCGGCCAGCGGGTAGGCCAGCGCGCCGGAGAAGCCGAGCAGCGGCGGCGGTGGCGCGGGCGCGGGCGGCGCCAGCGGGAAGGGCAGCGCGGGCCCCGCGGCGGCCGGGGGGCTCTCGTGGTAGAGCACGGGCACGCGGACCAGGCGCTGCGCTCCCGGCGGGGACAAGCTGGCCGCCTCCAGCTCCGCCGCCAGCTGCCGCTTCCACTTGTTGCGGCGGTTCTGGAACCAGATCTTGACCTGCGTCTCCGTGAGCTGCAACGAGGCGGCGAGGCCCGCGCGCTCCGCGCTGCTCAGGTAGCGCTTCAGGTCGAAGGTGGACTCCAGCTGGAAGACCTGGCTGCGCGAGAAGACCGTGCGCGTCTTCTTCTTGCGGCCGCCGCGTGCCTCCCCTGCCGCGGCCGCCGCCGCCGGGGCCTCGGCCAACTCCGCAGCCTCCTCCCCGCCGGCGGCCGGGCCTTGCGTCGTTACCTCCCGCGGCACGGCTCCAGGCCCTGGGCACTGCGGCCAGGCGCTCTCTGCATGGCCCATCTCCTCGCCGGTCTCCGGAGAGTCCCGGTCGCTTGCTGCAGGGGAGAAACGGGCATAGTGGTAGGTTCTAAGGGTCTGCCCTAAAGGGACCACCGAAACTGACTTCCTCCCATTTTCAAATCCCCCACAGCCACTATGCCACAAACCAGGAAATATTCCCTGCGCAGGGGTTGGGGAATCCAGCAGTGCGGATTCATCCAGCAGGGC
>CM053765.1:89248088-89267800 GCA_028658305.1 Pachyuromys duprasi
AAGGAAGGAAGGAAGGAAGGAAGGAAGGAAGGAAGGAAGGAAGGAAGGAAGGAAGGAAGGAAGGAAGGAAGGAAGGAAGGAAGGAAGGAAGGAAGGAAGGAAGGAAGGAAGGTTGACACAGAAGGCAAGCTGATCACTGGGACTTCTGGCAATCGCACAAAAGGCAGGCGGAGAACCCACTTTGGAAGATGTCTTTCAAAACTTTGAACGACGTCCTTCAAAGTTATGAACACACGGAGACTGACCTACAAGCCGGCGGCCAGGGGCCAAGGCCTACCATCACTCACAAGGAGCAGACACCAGGGAAACAAGGAGAACCTAACACACATCCCCCCCAAGGAGACCCCGCTGGGGCACTGGCTCTGCCCTGACCCAGGCACCCTCAGAGGCAGGTGCTCTATAGCAGCAAATAGTGCTCCAGGAGAGCACAGCGGACAGCAGACCTGCAGACCACAGAACTGCCCCAAGGGGCTACACTTGCCCAAAGAAGCCCTCTGGACTCGCGCTCCAAGTCCCAAGCTCATGTATGTCAAGGATGTCACCGAGCTAAAGAACTTCGAGTGGGCCCCTGGCGCTCCTCTAGACTTCCTGCCAGCCTGTCTATGTCTGACTAACAGAAGGCGGGTTTGGGCCCAGGTTATGCTTCAACATGGTGGGCTTGTGTGCCTGACTAAATTCTGCCTGGTTCCCTTAGAGGCATGATGATTCCCATTGTGCCCCTGTCCAGCCCCCACGTTCTGTACTCTCTCAGAGCCCACTGCAAAGTCATGTAGCAGGATGGCATGTATGCAGCTAGACCTAGGGCTTTCAGCATCCCTACCAAGATACCCCATGGCCCTACACTCACAGAGGTCCGAGGGTTGCCATGATAGGCTAATCTGACTCGCTTGCTCTGATAGGAACAGGGAACTCTAACCCGCATGGCACGAAATAAGGAGGAGTCACCACTGTGGGGGCTGACCACTGGGCTGCAGGTGAGGATGGCCCAACTAGAAGGGAGAATAAAATGTGCCGGGCAAGTGTCTCATCAGTGGCTTTCAGGAAACTGTGCGCCACTTAAGTTTATGTAAAGAAGGCAGGCACCCCACACCTGGGCTACTCCATGCTGGGAAAGGCGTGGGTATCTAACGGGAAAGAGTGGCCCCAGGCCACTCACAGCTCCCTCAAAGCTCCTGGATCTACACACAAATGGCTCCCAGAGCCTCCATTGTCAATTTTTCGCTATGTGGAAGTCTGTGTGTTTGGGGCAGGCTGGCAAAAGGGGTGGAGTGGGGGAGGTTGAAATATCTTTCCTAATCTTCTCAAGGGTTGCTCTCTAAAGAGCAGGTCCTGAGACAGGGTAGGATCCTCTGGAGACAGGCAGTCAAAATCAGGATGTCCAGGCCAGAGGGGTAAGTGGGTTCTGGGGCTGAGAAGCCCCCACCCCCATTCTTTGAGCCCTCTGCAGGAAACAAAGGCCAAGGAGGGGGAGGGGCAAAAAAGAAGAGAGGGGTGGAATGGACCCTTCACAGTGGGCTTCCACCAGCCTCAGCCAGGTCCTGAGAAGACTCAAAGGAAGGGCCAGCCCAGACCCGGGCTTTTGCTGCAGCCAGGAGAGTAAATGATATTTTAGGAGCCACAGTTGCTATAGAAGGCCTCCCATCCAGGCCCATAACTGCGCCCCCTCTACTCAGCTCCCTTTTATTTCAGTACTTGATCCCAAGGTCCCCACTCCTCTGTCACCCTTCCTCTCCTCTCACCTCCCTTTCATCGTCACCGTCTCTCTACGTACTCCTTTTCCCTCTCCCGTGGCCCCGCGGCCTATTTCACTCTCCTCTCTCCCGCCCGCAATTTTGCAATTTCGCGTTCTCAGGGGCCCTAATCCTCACCTTCGCACCACCATGCGTGCAGCGCTCTCCCCGGTCTGCAGCAACCGCCCAAGCTAACGTTTCCAAGGGGGTCTCATACCACCCCGATCCCAGGACACAGAAGACTCACCAAGCCCAAAGTCGCCAAAAGAACGCGCAGGGAGAAAGCAGGGCCCTGCGCATTGCCCACTCCTTCCCGCACCCTCACTCACTGTCAGGACTCAGACCACCTCCGTAGCCGCCATGCGCCCGTGGGTACCACCGCGTCGCGCCTCCGCAGCCAAGCGCGAAGGGCGGCCCAGGCCCGGGAGGCGGCCGGGGACCTAGGCCCAGCGCCCGGGCCCTCGCCTCCCCGCCCGGCCCGCTGCCCGCGCGCAGCTGTCGCCGCCGCTGCAGCCGCCGCCGCCGCGTCTGCGGGTCCTCGTCCTCCGGGTCCTCGTCGTCGTCGTCCTCCTCTTCGCGGATGCCATCGTCCTGGGCTGCTCGCCCCGCGCCCTTGGCCTCAGCTGCCAGCAGGTTCTCGATGAGGAAGGAGGAGGCGCGGGCTGGCGTGGCGCGCCCGGGCTCCGTCAGCTCATCCGGCATCGCGGCCGCGGGCCCGTCGGGCAACGCTGGGATCCTGGAGGAGGGTCCCTGGTGCCCGGGGCGCAGCCGCTTTCCCGGGTCCCGCCGGGATTGTGGCGCCCGGATGCCCAGCGCACGCGCGGGCTGGCCCTGCCGAGCCCCTGCCCAGAGCGCGGGCGTCGGGCTCCGCGCGGCGGGCGGGCGTCGGCTCCTGCTCCGCGCTCGGCAGGGCGGGAGCGGGTGCGCGCCGAGAGCCGTCCCCGCAGCAGCCTCGCCGGCCTTTCTCGGAGCCGCTCGGGTCGCCGCCCCGGCTGGCCTCCCGGGGGGCGGGGCGGGGGCGGGCCCGGGGGCGGGGCGGCGCGGGGTCCCTCCGCTCGGCCCCGAGGACCCGCCGGGGCCCTGGGAGAGGCCCCCGCGGGTGCCGCCGCCCGGCCCGGCTCCCGAGCGCAGGCAAGCGGCGCAGCGCAGGGCAGGCGGCCGGGCGGTCGCGCGGGGGCGACCCCGCGTGATGCATTCCGGAGGGCCCCCCCCCGCCGGGCGCCGGGGAGGGGAGGGGGCGGGGCCTCGGCTTGGAGGCCGGCTATTGGCTAGCAGGTCGCCGCGAGGCCCGGGCTGGCCAATCGCGTCGGAGGAGAGCCGTTCTCACCCGGCCGGAGCGTGTCGGAACCCTCTGAAGGCGCGGTTCGTGCGGGACTCCGTGCGGCTGTGTGTTTGCGCGCGGGTCAGAGCCGCAGCCTGCCGGGCCACGCTCTTTCCTCTCTAAAGACCCCGCGCGTCATTAAAAACTTTGCCAGAGCAAACCTGCAGACGTGCGGCACGTTTCAACACTCCCGACCTAACGAAATGAGCGTTCGGGGCCGTCCCCCGCCGTGCGTTTCCCGCGCCCTCTCCCCCGCCCCCGCTGTCACGCTGGGTGGGAACCGGGTATGTCCGCGCGGGCGCCTCGGTTGCCCAGCTCTGTTCCTTTCGGGCCGGTGAGCGCCGCAGGCCCAGCCGCTGCGCGGGGAGGGCGGTCTCGGGGGAGAATTCCTCTCCCTGCCTCTGTTTCTTGCCTTGCGTGGGGTGCGTTGGAGTCTCCCACGTCGGGAGCAAGGCCCCGGAGGGTAGCCCAGACGTCCGCTGAGGTCCGCGGGTCTGTGACCCACTTCCGACCAAAGCGGGGGACAGCCGAGGCCCCGCGGGGCGCGCTTCACTGGACGCGGGTCGTCGCGGAAAGGCGCATCCAGCCGCCCGGTGCGGGTCCACCGCCGGTGCCCGGCAAAGTGCGTCCCACTTTCCGGGAAGGGGGTTGCAGGCCGGGAGCTTCCGGAGCTTCCGCCCGCTTTGCTTCATCTTCTCAGCGAGCGCGGCAGAGGGAGCATCACCCTACACTTCAGCCGGGAAAACTAACGTGCAAAGAGAGCCCTTTCCCCTCCCACCGTCTGCGGCTCTCCGCAGCTCAGAGGCCAGGGCTTGCCCTGGACAGGAGAAAGGATGGGCATCGGGGCTGTGGACCCTTTAGGGTTTGCACCCTGCTGCGGCCTCTGATGCCCAAGGCCTGGTGCGAATGGCTGAGAGGCGGGCTTAGTGCACACTAGGACTCGATTTCAGACCCATATTCTGCAAGGCAAGAAGCGTCCATGGCAAACATCGGCATCTCATAGATGAGAGCTCTGAACCAAAGTTAGAAGTCTCAGGGAGGAGTCTCGGTTCCCCAAAGGGTGCTACTTCTTTGGTGTCGGGGGTTCAGAAAGACTCGGGGACGTGGGTAGAGGGAAGGAGGGAGAAATTAGCACCCAAATTCGTTTGTAGGACCAGGCAGAAACCTTAGGCCGACCAACTTTTGATTTTTTGTTTTCTTTTTTTTTTTTTTTTGGATGAAGACACTGGGACCTGAGGGGAGCCCCACTAAAAATGGCGATGGGGAGAATCATCCAACTTCTGCACGTTCCAGGCTTGTATTCTGTACTCTTGTACACTGTAAAACCGCAAGCCTGTGGGGTGGGGTAGGTGCCGTGGCTTCCATTTCTCTGTGCGCTATCTGGGTGAGGGAGCCAGGCCAGGCCTCTTTGGAGTCTGGGTTGTAATTCCCTCTGCTTTAGGGCTGTGTGGCCCTCGACCTGGCCCCTTGCTGGTATGTGGTGGGTAAGTGCTGCTGCAGCTGGGTGACCATTGAGTGGAGACCTGCTCAGCTTGTTACCCACATCACTCTGCTGCTGATTTACCACTCCCTCTCTGGGAAGGCATGAGAGCAGTGCCTCATCACTAGACCAGCGGGGACTGTGTTCAAGAGTGGGGAGAGGGCAGAGTGATGGGGGAGGCACTAGCTGGCATTTGGACCTGCCGACAGCAAGTGGGCTGTGGTTGCCACCAGGGACAGGGTGTGTAAGTGTCAGGAACGCTGAAGCTGGCTCAGTGGGTGCTCACCCAGTTTCTGGGGCCCAGAAGCTCAGCCTCCATGGAGGAGAGTGGAAAGGTACTGCTTGAATCACTGCCTCTGAGAGTCAGCTCTGATGCCGCCCAGCATATAGGCCAGAAAGGCTAGTTTGTCTCAATTCAAGGCCAGTTTGGCTGAAGGGCTAAGGCCTCCAAGGACTACCCTAAGCAGCGACTTGGGTGCTGCCTTGCCAGCCCCCCGAGGTCCCTGGTTCCTGGTATTTTCTCAGCAGAGTTCTAGGGCTGGAGTATTGCCCCTCCCCAGCCCACTGTTCAACCCCCCCAACCCCACACCCCAGCAGCTGCCCAGGCTGGGGCTTCTCTGTCCACTCTGTCCTGATGCCTTTTGGCCATCTCACCTCTCAAGTGCGTTGGGATCTGTTGGGAAACCTGGCAACCCTGAGCTGAGTCTTCCTGGCCCAGAGGCTGCTCATCACAGAGGACCCTTAAATCTGAGTACTTAGATCTGTGAGAGCAACCTCAACCTCAGAAAAACCAGCTGCAGGGCCACTGCCAGTTTCCCTTCATCAAACCTTTTCATTTGGAAAAACTTTTCAAGATGCCCATCTTAAATTTAAATTTTACCATATCTTTGTGTCTTCTCCCTCACCCAAACTTATTTCTTTGCACACCATCCTCTACACAATCCAGGCGCCTGCCTGCTCTTGGGCTTTGATTGGCAAAAACAATCAAACAAACAAAAACCCCAATATTCCACATACACCATTGCAGCTTCTCATTTTCAAAGACAATCATCCCAATGTGTCTATGTGTGTGTGTGTGTTGGGGGGGGGGTTAAATCCAACACCCACCTCAGATACCAAAATCTGCAGGTGTCCAATTAGCTCAGGCTGGCCTTGAGTTCTAGATAATGCTCCCCCCCCCCCCAGTGCTGGCATTTCAAGGTTGCGCCATCACATCTGGTTACTTCTTAAAGAAAAATGCAGTGGCACTTGCATCCACGTCCTCCGTGTCCTTCAAATGTCTCTAGATGGCCGGCAGACGCACTTAGACGTGGGTGCTGTGGAACGGCTGTCCTGCAGCATTTAGGGGTCATGACAAAGGGGCCTGTGCCTGACACGGGATAGATGCAAGTTCTCCTTTGAACTTTCATTTTTGTGATCCTAGTAATAAAATCCACTTTAAAATATTTTTGGCCTTTGGTTGGTTGAATCTGAGAATGGAGAATCTGGACATAAAGAGGGCCAACTGATGCATGCCCACATCCTCAAGCTGCTGTTTGGTTTTGCTTTCCAGTACAGTTTTTCAGAAGGTTGCGTATGCCTGGCACACCTCTATCACAGAGCCACACACCCAGTCATTTTAATTTTCTATGGGGTTCAGGGTCGTAGGGTGCTAAACAGAGCCTAAGGCACTGTACCTTGTCCTGCTATTTCATTTTTACCCACAATGTACTAACTCGCCATTCCCTTGCCAAAATTTAGTTACTGTGGTGGAGTGGCATGTTTCCCAAGTCTGAGCCAAATAACACACACACATTCACTGGAGCGCTGGGCCTCTGTGGCTCATGTGTGGTTTGTCTTCAATTCATGAGGTGTGGGCTGCTGTTGGACAACCAAGTGCAAGTGAGGGGGCAGGTAGCCCCATCCAAGCAGACACATTTTCTCTCAAAATCTGGAGAATCAGAGGCATCCCTGCAGGGCCTCTTTACTGAGGATCTTAGAGTGCCAGGCAGAATCTAGCTTGGGAATCACATCCCTTGCTCTGCAGAGGGAAGCAGTCATGGGTTCCAAGAGAGTTCACGGGTTGGGGATCAGAGCCACCATTTTGCAGTTGGAGAGGCACTCTCCTTGGACAGTAAGGTGGGAGATGCTGAGGTCAGAAAAAGGCCTCACCTGTTCCCAGCACAGGGTTCATCTCACTTTTCTGGTTGTTTGAAATTAGGAGTTCTCTGCCTACTGACTGAGTGAAAGAGAAAAGAAGCCTGAGGATTAATGAGTTACTGAGCTAGAGTCAGGTCCTGCAAAGACAGCTGCCAGCAAGGAGAGACCCACAGGTCCTCTGCAGGGCCAGATAAACAATATGGATCTCTATTTGAAAGGCAATGGGGAGCCATTGAGGTCTGTTAAGCTGGAGATATAAAGCTATTAAAGCTAGAGTGCTGGGTGGGGTGGCTCACACCTTTCATCTCAGTACTCAGGAGGCAGAGGTAGGTGGATCTCTGAGTTGGAGGCCGGCCTGGTGATCTCCAGGATAGCCAGGGCTACATAGAGAAACCCTGTCTGGAATAACAAAACAAACAAACAAACAACCTGGAAGAGTAATCTGAAAGCCAGAGTAACCAAAGGACTTGCACTGAAGGGCTGGGACCGTTCCTGGGCTGCTGGCACCCCAGGCCCAGCCAGCTTTGGGGAGTGGACACACCTGAAGCAGTACTCATGCTTCCTCTTCTCTCCTCTACCCTCAAGGTGGTCAGCAGTCAGTCTCTATGATCTTGCTGACAGTCTCTCCCGCTTCACAGCCAGCAGAAAATAGCTTCACTCTAAGAGCTGCTTTCTAAGAACCAGACTCCTTTGTTCTGGGTCTTCTCTGGTCACCTCAGCATCTTCAGCTGCGAAGGGGAATTAAGACACCCACCATCCATGGAGTAGGATTGTAGGTAGCCCACAATGTGGACAAAACTTTGTTGGATATTAAAAACAATCCCTTAAAAAAAAAGATGAAACTTTACGGGAAAGGTTTTGTTTGTTTGTTGTTTTTGAGACTGAGTCTCATATAACCCCCAAATCACTATGTAGCTGAGAATGACCTTGAACTGCTAGACACCCCTACACATTGGCTTTTGCTCCACACGTGCTGGGATTACAGTCCTGTACCGCTCTGGCGCTAGGAATCAAACTCTGCTGTGCTGAGGTAGGCTCTCTTCCAACAGAGCTCTCGGCTGCATGTAGGAGTCTAATTGCTTTGGACCCTGAAAGTCTCCCTTTGAAACTGGAAAAAAGAAGGGGGGATTTCTCTGCATCTCGGGACTGGGAGGCCGGAAGAGAAAGGGAGGAATGGAGAAGTGTTAAAGGAAAGGAAGGGGAGGGAATAAGAGGGAAGAGGAGGGAGAAGAGGGTAAGCAGGTAAGAGGGGGACCTGGGGTGTGGAAGCTAACACGGGCCAGGGCAAGGGGCTGGGCAACCAGTTGGGGAGGGAGCTTGGGAAAACACGACCCAGCGGAGGACCTCACCTGCCCTGCAGGGCTAACAGCTGGGTGGGTTTTGTCCTCTGCAGGGCTCCAGAGTTCTAGAGCTGAGTTCTAGTCGGGCATCCTGTCAGCTCTGTGGCTGTGTTCCTCTTCTTTGACCGGTCCGTGTTTGTGTGTGTGTATGTGTAGCTGGAACACTGCAGAGGAGCCATGCTGCCCTGCCCAGTCTCTAGGAACAAAGCAGTTGCCCTGCTGCCCCAGGGAAGGCAGCACTTGTCCTCTGAGTCTGCACAGGACAAACCATGGCTGAGACAAAGCAGCACCTTAGCCCAGGAACTTCCAGAGCCCTGCCAGAGGATTAGATAGACCCTGATGGCCTCACCCTGTGCTCACCCTGCCCAGGCTTGTTACTGTGTCCCTTGAGGCAGGAGAACACCTGAATGTTTCAAACCTACAAAATGGACTGATACCATCTCCTGGCTATCCCACCGACCCATCCATTTCACCCTCCAGCCAGCTGCTCCTTTGCTGATCCCCATCCCCACCTCAGGAACAGCAGGCCCCAGGACAGTCTGCTGTTAGAGTCTGGGCTGCCCTGCTGCTTTGGCAGTTTTCCTGGAGACAGGACATTATATCATGAAAAGCTAGAAATGCATGAATTTTGGTCCCAGCTCTGCCTGCTGATCAGCAGAGACTCCAAACACATCTTCTCCCCCTTGGCAGGTGGTCATTAGGCTTCAAGGGCTTGTGGCTGAGGTGGCTTCAGGAGAGTGGGGGTGGTGGTGGTGCAGGAAGTGAGAAGAGAAAAGGCTGCAAGAAGAAACCATCTGAGATGGATGATGGACAGCCAAATAGGCAGATGCTTGGCGGGGGGCCTCCTTTCTCCTGGAACCTGCCTGGCGCTGCCCGCCTAGTCCAGCTCTCTGGATCCCCATCTTCCCCCAGCTGTGGTCACTTTAACACTGGCGGGATGTCTGGTTTTAATGTGAAGAGCACCTCGAAATAGGAGCAGGTTTGCTTTTCACAGTGGAGCACAGATTTCTGCTGGAGTTATCCAAATCTCATGGGATCATTAGACAGCTCGGGCTGCCCGTGACCCTGATTGGAAGTGACTTGAGGTTGCAGAAGGAGGTTGGAAGTAAGGGCTAGATGGTCATGACGCAGGAAATCGTTTCCTGAGGACTCAGAGGACCAGAGCCTTATGAATAGCACAACTGGTCACTGAACAGCAGGGGAACCTGAAGGTGTAGACAGCTCCACCCTCTGCCTTGGGGAGGAATCCTGTGGCATTTGAGCAGGGTGAGCTTGGCAAGGAGTTGTGTCATCTTGGGAGAACCTGAAGGCTTAATTATCATCTCTCTAGATGGCCAGGGTGGTGAGAGATTGCTCTGGAACAAGCTCCTCCCCTTAATTTCTAATAGTTCAACAGCTTCTGGTAAATATTCAGTCCCACAAGGCCACAAGATTCGATGATGGCCCACTCATCCACTGTTTGCTCATGCCTCATGCATTCATCCATGCATGTATCCATCCATCCATCCATCCATGCATCAACCATCCCTCCCTCCCTCCATTCATGCATCCATGCACTTGCCCTCAGGGATGGGGTTAGCACCTCACAAAATTGTTTGAAAGAGTGGGTTCACATTCCTCTCTTCCACCAAGTGAGTTCATCAAGAAGGCACCATCTTAGATACAGAGGGCCACCACCACCAGCCTCTGAACCTGCTGGCACCCAGGTCTTCAGCTCCAGGTACTCCTTAGGAACCTCGCAGCCTTGAGTGCCTTTTCTTTTAAAATGCAGCTTCAGAGGACTGGGACAATGTGCTCATTGCTCCTTCAGTGTTGTGATAAAATACCCAAAGCAGATTAAGGCAGGGTTCATTTTGGCTCGGGGCTTTGGAGGTTTCAGCTCAGCTGGCTCCATTGTAAGCTGCAGCTGGTTTTGAGCTGCAGTAAGAGAGACTATGATGGACCAGGTAGGACTCTGAGCTCACTTCATGACAACCAATCAGGAAGCAAAGGCAGAAAAGGTCCAGACAAAACACAGCCCTAGTTACTTGCTCTAAGCGGGCTCCCCCGCCAAGCTACCCCTCCCCCAACAGCGTTATTCACAGTGACTGCATAGTTCAGAATCCCCATAATCCAGGTACACCATAATGGGATTCAGAAAACCCAGGTAGAGCCGCAGAATCTGGATCCACCAGTTAGGGGCCAAGTCTTTAACACCAGAGTCAAATAAAATCACAACACAGCCCCTGAAGCCACCCAAGGTGAGGATGATTGCATCATGCCTCATTTGGAGGCTGATTAGAGTCCCTTGAGAATGATTTCAGGAGCTGGCAGGGTCAGGAAGGGTAGGATTCCCTTAGTGGGGAGGTGAGTTCCAAGAATCAAACGTGTTCCACTAAGTCTGGGAACAGCCCACACCTGAGGAGCAATAGGCCATGGGGAGGTGTACTCCCAGAATTCATAGCAATCAGTACCTTGGTGGCATGCTGGTCCCCTAAGATCACCACTTCACAGAGTCACACCTCCCCTCCACAAAGGCCCCAGGCCTTCATTGACCAGCAAGCTTCCCTCCCACCAGGGTAGTGTCCTTCAGCGAAAGACTGTGTCAAGTGGTGGGTCTCCATGAAGTCTGGGTCACTGTGTTTACCATGCATGGTGACTGATGGAGTTCTATTTTGCATCCCAATTTATTCTCAGCACCTAACAAAGCATAAGTAGGTCTGGTTGGAAGAAAGGATAGTCTGTCTTGTTTGCCAACAAAGGGAAATAACATGGGGACAGTTTGTGAAAAGGAGCCTGGCTCTCAGCCCTGAGAGAGATAGGACAGATATCAGCTTTACTAACTCTTGAATAACTAAGCCCACAAGGAGCCTCCAAATTACTCAGCATTGCCCTCTTGGGAACCGGGGACGATGCACTAACTCAAAAGAGCTTCTTGGACCATAATCTTCCAAACACAAACCACTGGATGTCTAATCACGAGTCAGCCTTCTCCGGAACTCCGCGTTCCTAACACACACACTTCTACATAGTAGAGAGAAGCCTTCTTTGAAATCTGATTCCCCCCGCCCCTCCTGGAGACTTTGAGAAGCCAAAGAAGGAACCAGAGTCCATGGTGCCACCTGCAGGAGGTTTATGGAACTGACCTGATAACTGCAGCCCACATTCTTTTCCCTACACAAGACATTTTAAAGAGTCTCTAAGGTGGGTTTGGAATCTTATTTCATGTGGAGTCAAAGTGAGATTCAAAAACTTCTCATTCCCACAGTGCTTATTAGACTAGGGGTTTTACAGCGCAGGGATGTGGGGCCTAAAGCACGCATTAGCAGCCCAGATGGAGAGAGGACTGGGTAGTGGAGACAGACCGAAAACCTCTATGACTGGACCTCCCACTACACACCAGGCAGAGCCTTCATCTTCTTCCTACGGGCTGCAAATTCAGGCCACTTCACTTCTGCCCTGTCACTTATCATCAACTGCTACTGTTCTGGACCTTGACAAGACCCCAGGAATTCGTGTGGAAAGCTAACCACACACCATGTCTAGGTATACAGAAATGGTTGCCTTTTGGAGAAGTGTAGGGAGTGGAAAGACCCGGGCCCCACGTCTCCTTGTAGCTAACACATGACAGTTCTGTTCAGCAAGAAGGCGGAGGGTCCCAGGCCACTGTGAACTAATGTGTCCCTTTACAATCAACCAAGATGTTCTTATCACAGTTTAGGCTTGCTTTTAAGTACCACAGCCAGAAGCTTGCTTCAGGAAGCTTGACTCATCTAGTTCCTTGGTCTGCAATTTTAAAAAAGATGCCAGCAGGGGGCAGTCTTCATCCCGTAGCTCAGTGGTTCTTAATCTTTTTTTATTAAAAAATTTTTTAAATGTATTCACTTTGCATTCCAATAGTGGCTACCTTTCCCCTCTCTCCTAGGCTCACCCTCTCCCTCTTCCTTCTAACCCCCCTTCTCCTAAAAGGGAAGTGCCCAATCAACCCACCTCAACACATCAAGTTGCATCAGTCCTGAGAGCATCTTCTTCCACTGAGGCCAGGCAAAGCTGCCCTGCCAGGAGGTTGTGATCCAAAAGCAGGCAAAAACTCCATGTCAGAGACAGCCTTTTCTTCCCTTACTAGGACCCACACGAAGACTAAGCTGCCCATAGGCTACATCTGCATTGGGGGCTTCTGTCCAGTGTATTCATGGTCAATGGTTCCAGTCTCTGAAGAAAGAAATAGAAGATATCAGAAGGTGGAAAGATTTCCCAAGCTCATGATTTGGCAGGATCAACATAGTAAAAATGTCCATCTTACTAAAAGCAATCTACAGATTCAATACAATTCCCATCAAATTGCTAACACAATTCTTTATAGGCCTTGAAAGAAAAATTCTCAACTTCATATGGAATAACAAGAAACCCAGAATCACTAAAACAGTCCTCTACAATAAAAGATCTTCTGGAGGTATTTCCATCCCTGATCTCAAGCTGTACTATAGAGCAACTGCATGGTACTGGCATAGAAACAGGCTGGTGGATCAATGGAATCAAATAGAAGACCCGGAAATAAACCCACACACTTATGAACACCTAGTTTTTGACAAAGATGCCAAAACCATACAATGGAAAAAAGATAGCATCTTCAACAAATGGTGCTGGCCTAACTGGATGTCTACATGTAGAAAAATGCAAATAGGTCCATACTTATCATCCCGCACAAAACTAAAGTCCAAGTGGATTAAAGACCTCAACATAAAACCAGACACATTAAATCAGTTAGAAGAAAAAGTGGGGAAGAGCCTTGAACTCATTGGCACAGGAGACAACTTCCTGAACAGAACACCAACAGCACAGGCTCTAAGAGCAACAATCAATAAATGGGACCTCATGAAACTGAAAAGCTTCTGTAAAGCAAAAGACACTGTCATCAAAACAAAACAACAGCCTATAGATTGGGAAAGGATCTTCACCAACCCCATATCTGACAGAGGGCTAATATCCAGAATATATAAAGAACTCAAGGTTCTTAATCATTTTAATGCTATGACCTTTTAATAAAGTTCCTCATGTTGTGATAATCCCCAACCATAAAATTATTTCATTGATACTTCATGATTAAAGATTTTTGTTCTTGTTTTTTGAGGCAGTGTTTGTCTGTGTAACCGACCTGGCTGTCCTGGAACTTGCTTTGCAGACCAGGCTGACCTCCGGCTCACCTGCTTCTGCGTCCTGAGTGCTGGGATTAAAGGCGTAACCACCACTGTTGTACCAGTCTGCTGTGCTTAAAACAGGAAACCAGCATCCAAACCGGAGGACCGACTGGCCTTGCCAGGAGCGGCTTGCTGGACCCCAGAGCACCAGCTTGGGGACCTCACGCAGTGACAGCTGACCAGGCAGGGTTGACAGCTGTTTAGAAGCCCAGACTTTGCCCTCCATCGTCCCCCTGCAGAAAGGACATACTGGGTCACTTGAGAGGTGGTCAGCAGCAACGTTGGAGGGACAGGAGGGACAGATGGGAAGAACCAGCCCTAAACTAAAAAGGGTTCACACAGGGCATTTAACATCAGATGCCTTGACTGAATTCAACTGTATTCTCCCGGGTTAGGAGATTTGATCAGGATTCAGAGCCTTGGGCATCATTTTTGGTCAAGTCGGAGTCACGGGTTGGGGGAGGTGTATGTCTGTCCATGTGGGGTAGTCCATGTGCTCCTTTTTCCTCCTTTCAGATGGGAGGGAAGAAGTGCCTCCAGGGAGTCTTTGGGGAAAGCCCTGCTCACTGTCACAGCTCAACCAGGGGTGGGGACATGAATGCCATGCCTAAGCTCTGGCCTCTGTCCAAGCTTCAGTTTTCTTCACAAACATAAACGCAACCAAGCCAACCATATGAAGGTAACAACCAGCAGCCAGGCCCTGGCAGGGTCCCAGGAGGTCCATGCTCACAGGTGCATTTCTGCTCTAGCAGCTCAGGTCCCTGTACCGGGAGGCTGCACTCCGACTCTCAGTCCTAAAGGAAGCAAGCGAAAGAAGCAAGCCCCCCCCCCCCCCGGAGCAGGAAAGAGTGCTGCCCCTGCACTGAATAAGGTACTGAAAGCGCCAGGCTGACCTTGTGATATGGAACAAGCACCTTCCCCAGACACTGCTCCGCTTTGCCTGAAAGTGAGGGATCCTTGCCCTGTTCAGCTAGAGGGGAGGCAGACGGAGGAGGAGGCGTGATGATGGACCCCTCTCAGGAGATCCCCGCACTTCCTATGAGCGCTGGACTTACAGTGTTACCTGGCCCAGGCAATTGGATCCCCGGAACTGCTTCACATCAGAACTGTTTTTCAAAGTGCCCAGGCTGGCGGTGGGAGGGAACCAGGACCTGGACACCCAGACACAAAGCTGTTGAGAGAGTTTGCTTCTGTCTGCCGCCCTCCTGAGGCTGCAAGTGGGCATGTCAGGGTCCCTGCATAAAGAGGGCTCTATTAGCACAGTTTTTATTAAGGCAGAAATGGAGGCTCCTGGGGTTCAAGGTGCTCAGAGTTGCCCGACACACAGAGCAAGGGGCAGTGCTAAAGCGGTGGGCAGAACTGAAGCAGTAGAGGTGGGGTGGGGGTGGGGGGCAGCCGGAAGCGGCTCCAAGGGACCGAGCAAAATGAAGGAGAGCTGCTGAGTCAGCACATGCTAATGGGGGAGCAATAAGGCCCAGCCACACTGCACTGGCTCTTGGGGGTTCCTGACTCGGGCTACCACAGGTGGCTGGACAACAGACCTGTGTGAGGAAGGTGTGTGGGGGGGTGTCGGTCTTCAGGTATCTGAGTTTCTTTTGTAGGTTCCTCTGAATTTTGATGGGTGGAGGTGGAGGATACCTGGAAGGCTCCTCAACCCATCTCAGTTGGCCCGCCCCTGCCCATGCCTCTTCTCTCCTCCCAGAACAAGGGAGCCAACTACGGGAGACTTGGGAAGTGCCTCTTTCTGTTTCCTGCAGTAGCTATGCAGTGGCAGTGGCGCCTGAGCCATTAGCAAATGGCTCTCACCCACCCTCAGGACTCCCAGAGTCCCTTTGGCAAATTCCTGAGGCTACTTGGCCAGGGCAGGAATGAGGGTCTGTCGGTCAGAGAGTAGACTGAACTGGCATTAATTGCCAGGTGTGCCATGCAGCGCTGTGGTGTGGCCTGGCCCCCACTACTGATGCTTTTAGGCCTGTGGTCTTGCTGCCTAGGCTGGCTTTGCTTCTCCTGGGTGCCTTCCAGGCACACTAGCGAGGACAAGGAGTGAGGCCTGTACCCAGGGCCCCGACCCACAGGATTGCAGGGGTGGAAACCAGTCTTCCACACAGGAGCTTGCAAGTATGTCTGCCCTTCCCCAGCAAGTATATCTGCTCACCTTGTCACAAGAATGCAGGTCTCCTGCTCTTCCACCCCAATCTAACAGCAACACAACTCCCAGAGGCAGCCTCTGGGCCCTGGGGCTCTGCCCTGAGCACCTTAGTCTCCCAGAAGGAGAAACAGGTCTCAGCAGAGGGATTTGAAGATTTCAGATGTTGTCTGGAACTCCCGCCTCAGGTTATCAGTCCTTCCTAGGATGGAGGGACCTTCAGCTCTCCTACACTGAATGCTTTCAAGCTGGGATTGGGGTTGAGTCTCAGCACCCAGAGCCTCTTTGCTTCTTCAGCCTTTAAAACCCTCTTTCCTCAAGAAGCCACAATCTCTATGGCAGCTGGAGAAAGGGGCTAGGAGCACCTGGGCTCAATTTGGGCTGATGGCCTTTGTCCTGCTCAGTCCGATGCTGGGTTCTTCAGGCGCCACCCCAGCCCACTGCCCTGGGGCCTCTTTTGCAGCTAGTCCAGGTCCTGGTTCCTGCCCTCAGCTATTCGGGGACCAATGGTACTTCACTCCTGCACTCCTCCACTAGGCCCAGAGATCCCAGGCAAACTTGGCCAAGCACTCTGTTTGGGGGGATTACCTCCTAACTTCCTCTCCCCCTAGTCCTAGTAGGTGGCACCAATGTCCCAGGGCTGGAGGCCCTACTCTCTCTCTCACTACAGTCTGTGCTCAGGGTCAGCTTCTCTTAGTCTTAAATTTTGAGGACCAAGTCCTACCCATCTGTCTCAGGTGGCCAGGTCCAAGAGGTGCCCAACACGTACTTTGTGTGTCCCAATGCAAATGAAAATTCGGACCTTGTTAAAACAAAAACAAAGTTCAAAACACAGAAAACAAAACAAACAAACAAAAAACAAAATGAGGAGCACTATGGCAGCAGAAGCAAGCAGGAGGCACAGGTGGGCTTCAGGACCTGCCTCTGGACACTGATGCTCTGCTCTGAACCTGGGCTGGAGTCCCCGAGGCTAGCAACCACCCTTTCTGCTGTTCAGGTAGAGGATGGCTCCTCCCACAACCTGAAGAGGGCGAGCAAGCATTCAGGCCAGGTCAGTGGGGGAGAAAGAGAGTGGTCCCTGTCCTGGGAGAACCTGGGATGGCTTTGACCACCTCAGGTCGGCCCTCGCTGTAGAATTCTGTTCCCATTCTTGATAAGAAGCCATTTTCAGGGCTGGAGAGATGGCACGGTCTGCCCTTCCAAGGGTTCTGAATTCAATTCCAAGCAACCACAGGGTGGCTCAAAACCATCTATAATGAGATCTGGTGCCCTCTTCTGGCTTGCAGGCGTACATGCAGGAAGAGTACTATATAAATAATAAGTAAATAAATCTTTACCCCCCCCCCCAAAAAGAAGCCCTCTTCAGAGCTGGAGAAACAGCTACACCTCTTCCCTGAAACCCAACACACACACACACACACACACACACAGAGAGAGAGAGAGAGAGAGAGAGAGAGAGAGAGAGAGAGAGAGAGAGAGAGAGAGAGAGAGAGAGGAACAGGGCGGGAGAGAGAGAGAGCGAGAGCAAGTGCCCTGTGTGCCCCTGTCCTGGATCTCTGCATTTGCCTGGTGATCACTTTACCAGGAGGGACCAACACTCTGTAGGGTGTCTGTGCTATTTTCCCACCTCTATAGGGACTGACGAACAAGACTGTGGCTGTCTTCTAGCTTGGACTGGGCAGGCACCAGCTAAAGCAGTCCTGAGAGGCGCCATCCTAAGCCCTCTGAGGAAGGGTGGGTAGGTGTGTTCCCTTGGGTCCTCACCCCATGCATGGATAGACTGCACTCATAAGCCAACTTGGGTCATGCAGGCCTATGTGTCTGTGATGGCAGGCATGTTGGCAGGTCTTTGATGGCAGTTGTCAACTCTAACAAGTGGTTAGGTGTAGAGTCTACTCAGCTCAGGCTGCTGTCCTATCCTGTCCTGGTTTCTTCGGCTCCCTTGCTAGCTACCCTGTGACACAGGGCCACCCCAGTCCTGGCTTCAGAGTGTGGGAAGGAGCTTCAGTGTGGTCCTAGAGCAGCTGAGGCCACATGGTTCTCCACCTCACAAAGCATGTCTGGTTCAAGGGATGGAGGATCCTGGGGACTTGTGTCTGTGTGGATTTGCTAGCTCTTCCCATTCTGTACCTGGAGGTGTTGCTGCTGCAGCAAAGAGGAGCTGTAGAAAAAAATTCTGTAGCCCACTGAGTTCTTCCAATACCTGGCGTGGTAGTAGGCCAGCCTCCCGTGGCTGAAGAGAAAACAGGCCCAGTGTGGTTAGGAAGCCCACTTAAGGCCACACAGCCACAAGAAGAGGTAAAATTTGAATTCAGAACACTGAACACCCTGGGCCATCTAGCCTCTTCACACACAGTATGTGCCCACTCGCAGGTACATCAGCAGTGATTAAAACGTGGAGCGTTTTAGAGAAATGCCTGCCTCTGAGGATGAGAACACAAATCCATTTTCTTCATGCTTTGATTGATTTCTCTTCAAGAGCTCTTGCATTATGGAACGGTTGGCTCTGAAGGTCAGCTGGTTTAAATAGAAATAAGTCCGGGAAAAGCACGTCAACACCACCCCAAGTTCAATGCCCCGGAAAAGCACATCTCAGGCTGCCAGTCACTTGAGGAACAATGAGAACAGTGTTCTAGCAGCTTGACAAAGCTGCTATCCCTCATAGACCATCCGCTGGGAGTTCCCTCTGGACCATCCCCTGGGCTGCTGTTCATCTAGACCATGCCCCACAGACCATCCCCCGGGCTCTTCCTCTGGATCATCCCCTATTGATCATCCCCTGGGCTGATTATCTGGATCATCTTCCATGGGCTGTCCCCTGGGTCTCAGCTGTGGAAGAGACTGGTCCCTAGGCACTGGCTCCCCATCCTGAATGGAATTTAAGTGTCCCAGGGGAGTTCCCAAGATCATCACTTCCCAGAACGCTGGTTTTTCAGGTGCTCACCTTTTTAGATGGTCCACCTAGCAGCTGAGGCCTTGGGTTCTCAGGGGATGGTATCTAAGAATTCTGTGCTCCCTGAGCCTGAGCAGGCATTCCATCTCCTTCCTTCTTGTCTTCTTCCTCCCTCCTTCCTTCTTTCTCTCCCACCTCCTTCCCCCCGCCTTCTTTATCCCTTCCCTCCAGGAATCTTGACTGAGTTCTTTGACTAGTTTCTGGGAACAGGACAGTGAACCCAAGGTCAGGCCCTTTACCAATTGGCCTCCTGGGTAGCATATGAAGCCAAAGCTCCATCTTCAGTTGAGAAATATAGAAGCTGGGTCCCAGAGAGCAGTAGTAACTTGCCTGAGGCTACCCAGCAAACAGGTAGATGGATTATCAGTCTATCACTGGCATCTTCCACCAGGCCTTTCCTGCCTCCTCCATAAGACTAACCTGTAGGCAAGTCTGTGGGATGTTAGCTTGATCGATGATGGATGTAGGAGGGTCCAGCTCACGGTGGGTGGCACAACCCCTGGGCAAGTGGTTCTGGGTGGTGTAAGCAAGCAGGCTGAGGAAGCCGCAGGGGAGTGAGCCACCAAGCAGCTCCTTCATGGCCTGCTTCAGTTCCTGTATCCACGTAGGATACATCGATAGTATCCCCCTCTAAGACATGCTGCACACCCCATTCATTTGCAGGTCCATAGCTGGGCAGAGCTGGTCCATTCCTCAATGCTTTTATACCTACAGTTCTGTCCTTTGCCAACAAGCCTTCCCCCAACCCTAGGAAGGCCACCCACTGTTAGGCAACCCTTTCGATCATCTTGGTGAGTTAGCCATCCTGTGTGGACAGTGTCTGACTTCTTTGGGACAAATTTCCCTTGGCTCACAGGCTCACTTCCATTCACTGCACCCTTCCCAATGCTGGGCCTCATCCAGAGCATGAAGAAGCTATGTCCTTGCAGACTTCCTTTGCCTGGAAAGTGTGTGAGCAGAGTGGCATATGGAAGATGGAAGGAAAGAGGAGACATGTTTGCTGTATTGTCAGAGCACCTTGTGGGACCCAGAGTCCAGCCTGGTGTAGCTGGGTATAAGGAGTCTGAGTGGCGAGGTCCTGAACCACTTAGGATGCAAGCCCAGCAGGAGAAGAGGAGAAAGACAGAGTGCAACAGACACACACCCAGGTCTTACTTACCTGCTCCACAGCCCCAAGGGCAGAAAGCTTGGCAGAAAGATGATCCCACTGCAAGCCCCTGGTGTCAGTGAAGTCAGCACTTGGCAGACTTAAAACAAATTAGCTAATTTTTTTTAATTTTTTTTAAATTTATTTATTTTTATATCAATCACAGGTTAGGTACTTTGAATCCCAGGCGTAGCCCCCTCCCTCATTCCCTCCTACCCTTCCACTCCCTCCCTCATCTCCCTCCTCCACGCCCCCTCCAAGTTCACCAACAGGGGAGGA
>CM053765.1:89268300-89335058 GCA_028658305.1 Pachyuromys duprasi
CAATTTCTGTATCCATTCCTCAACTGAGGGACATCTGGGTTGTTTCCAGGTTCTGGCTATTACAAATAAAGCAGCCACAAACATGGTTGAGCAAATGTCCTTGTTGTGTACTTGAGCATCTTTTGGATATATGCCTAAGAGTGGTATAGCTGGGTCTTGAGGAATCACTATTCCTAATTGTCTAAGAAAGCGCCAAATTAATTTCCAGAGTGGTTGTACAAGTTTGCATTCCCACCAGCAATGGAGGAGGGTTCCTCTTTCTCCACAACCTCTCCAGCATGCGTTGTCGCTAGAGTTTTTGATCTTAGCTATTCTGGAGGGTGTAAAAATTAGCTACTTTTGTCTGTATGCACAGGCACATGTGTGCACACCTGTGGGAGTCAGAGGACAACTGTCAGAAGCGGGGTCTCTCCTTCTGCCTTATGAGTCCTAGGGATCAAACCTAGGTCATCAGGCTTGGGGGCAGATGCCTCTACCAGCTCGGTCAGCTTGTCAGTCCTTTTAGACACGTTACTGATTCCTGTCAGCAGTGTGGACATTTCCCTCTCTTTTTCTTGTCTATTTCAAGAATCCTCCATAAGGACACCCTGGCAAAGATACTGACATCAGGTGGGCAGGGCTGGTGATCAGGTCATCCTGCATGTGTTGGCATTGGGATTGCTGACTTTGGAAAGTCACACATGGATACTCTGTCACATCCGACCATGAGGTCCAAGATTGGGAAGTGTCCACCACCGGTGACAGTGACCATAAAGTTCCCTCTCCTTTCCTCTTCTTGTTTTTCAGGACAGGGTCTCACTACAGAGCGCTGGCTGTTCTGGAACTCACTGGGTAGACCAAGCTGGCCTTGAATTCACAGAGATCCTCCTGCTTCTGTCTCCCAAGTGCTGCAATTAAAGGTGTGTGCACCACACCCAGCTTCAAATTTTTTCAGGGAGACACTTTGGAGGGGTTCCATGAACACCCCATTGGTTATCATGTTTCTGATGAGTTGTTTACTGGTTTATAAAGTGAGTGCCTGTTCTACTCAGTAGGTTAATCCATGACTACCATTGTTTATCTCCATGCTCATATTAAATGTATACCCTCTTCCCTCATGGTGGCCGCTGTGTCCCTGTGACAAGTCCCTCGCATTCCTTGACCACATCCTAACTTTCCAGATATCTGGCTGAAGGCACCTTGGCTCTTTTCCATGCTAAGTGCTAGGAGCAGAAATTTCTCCAGACAGGGATCCTGGTTCCTTTTAAGGGGGAAGGGTCATCAGAGGTCAAGACCAAGGAAGACCAAGGAAGGAACTGAATGTGCAGTGTTGATATTGTTACTTCTGGTGTTTGCCGGGCAGAGCTGAAGCCAAACAGCCATGTTTACTCTCACAGTTGAACACAACACACACACACACACACACACACACACGCATGCACACACACGAATGGTGCCTTAAGGAAGCAACTCATGTGTGGGTGTCACAGGATTCCAATTTCATAGCAAGGTAGTTATCATGGGAAATTTTCTCATTGCTTTGACCAAACCTGACAGGAACAAGTTATCGGGGAGGCTCTACATTGGCTGTTGGCTCCAGAAGGTTCCATCCATGGTCGCTTGGCCCTCTGCACTCGGGTAGAGGGTAGGAGGCAACAGTGTATGGTAGAGAAGCTTCTCATCTAGTGGAGGGCAGGAAGCCAAAAAAGAAGCAGGGAAGGGAGGGGGGAAAGACGCTTCTGAGGACCAGTCATCCACTTCCTCCAGCCAGGCATCACCCACTAGAACTTTCAGAACCCACACAATTAGCAGCACAGGCCAAGGACTTACCTTTTCCCATGCTACGGTCAAAACTGTCACCTTGTCCTTGGCTCCAGAGAGCCTCTTTGTCAGGAACACTGAAGCTAGCATATCCTTTCTGGACAAATAGAGAGGGTGGGGTTGTTTTAATAAGAATGTTCCCCATATATTCGAATACTTAGTCATCAAGGAGTGACACTCTTTGAGAAGGATTAGGAGGTGTGGCCTTGTTGGAAGTGTGTCACTTAGGGTGGGCTTTGATGCTTCAAAAGCCCATGTAAGGCTCTCAGACTCCTTTTTTAACCCTGCTGCCTACAGATCAGAATGTGGAACTCCCAGCTCCTTCTCCAGCACCAAGTCTGCCTGCATGCTGCCACGCTTCCTGCCATGATGGTAATGGGCTAAACTTCTGAAACTATAAGCAAGGTCCTATTAAATGTTTTGTGTGTGCGAGTGTGTGTTTGCGCGCATGCCTCGGTCATGGTGTCTCCTCACAGCAATAGAACAGTGACTAAAACAGAGGGTTTGATGTTAGACAGGCTGCTGTTCTGAAATCCAGGGCCCATAGTGGCCAAGGAAGCTCTGGCAGGGCTGAGCTCCACAGCCATTTTTCTTTCCCTTCATGTCTCCACCTCAGGCAACTAGAGGGCAGAGATACTTCTGCAGGAAGCAGGACCCATGCTGGGCAGGATGGACACTCTCCATCCTGCACCCACATGTCCCCGGCTGGTCTGCAGGCGCAGGGAGTGTTTGAAGGCCCCATCCTCCGTGAGGTCAAGGCTCAGGCCAGCGTGCTCTGAAGCGCCTGGAGTCTGTTTCTGATGAGCTGTGTTTCTTCTTTATCTGATATTGAAAGAGGCTTGGGGTGAGGCCCCGCCACCTCCACCTTGTGCTATACACCTGGAGGGGAGGGGGGTTCTGCCGGCTAATTGTTCCCACATCCTTCTGATCCATGCCAGAAAAATCAGCCCACGGTGGCTTGAAAGAAACCTGCTAGCTGGGCAGGCGGCTCTGCGCTGGGCAGTACTGCCCCTTCCTGGAACCTGCTGAAGGCCCAGGTGGGCCGGCCCCAGTCGTTCCTCCTCTGGAAATCCTTCCCAGTGCGCCATGCACCTCTTCCTCCCTGCTCCACTTCTGCCCACAATGGTTTGATAGCATGTGTCCTGCTTTGCGCGGTCATATACCTGCCATTTAACCTCAAAGATGAGGGCTCCTAAGGAAATCAGGGTGCAGGCCAGTTGCCACTGCTGGACCACCACTATGGGCTGTCCTTGAGTGTTTCTCTTCTCTAGCTTTCCCTCACCTTAACTGCTTGGTGGTCACCACCTCCAGGAAACCTCCCTGCCACTGCCCACGGCCTGTTTCTGCTTCATGTTCCAGGGAGAATATGTCTTTACCCTTCCTAGCAGTGCCAGCATGCCGAGGCTGTAGTCCCTGTGTCCTAGCATCCCCATGAACTGTTCCCCCTAGAACACCCCAGTACTACCTGCTCCCACCCTCGGACAGTAACCATGCCACAAGCCTAAACTTCATTTCCACAAGTCCCCCTTGGCTGTGGTGAAGGATGAGCACACGATTATAGGCTGGGTGTGATTTAGCTGCCGCAGGTGAACACACAGGGACTTGAGTGAGTGAAAGGTCTGTTTCCCTGTCTTCCCCATGCTGGGAGCCTGGCTGTGTACCAGGGATGCTCATGAGAGCTAAGTATTCAGGTGACCAGGTCCTGCCAGGCTGCTAGACACCATCTAGGCTGCTAGACTGTCCAGCTACTCCGTGATGTGTAGAGACAGCCCTGGCTGGAGAGGGTAAGCTCATGAGCATTGATGCCTTTCTGGCTCATAGGAAATTGAGCAGAGCCACGGATTGCAGCATCTTAAAGCGATTATTGCTGAGGAATGGTGTGCAGCTGGTGCTGACCCACCAGCCACCAGGAGGGAGCATCTGCCTGTGCCTCTGACTTGAGCTGGACCAACCAGCTGATGCTCTGTTCTCCATGCAAGGACTTCAGCACACCCAACAATAATCCCAGTCTACAGCCAATGCTTCCTGACCTTCCTCTGACCCAGCATCCCAGCATGATTTACTCAGTGATGCCGGAGTCTCTGGGGTTCTGCCTTGCCAGGTGAAACGCTTAGCGTTGCTTCACCAGAGAAAACAGAGAAGTTAGGTAATGTGCTTGGGTTGCTCAGCAGGATGCCACTACATCACGCTTAAAGCTTCCAACCTCCTGATTAAAGATGTCTTAGTTTAGGCCATTTCCTCCTGCAAGGGGTTTCATCAGGACACAAGATCAGTACTCCAGCCTCTTCCCCTGCCAGCACAAACAGACTACTTGGCCTCTCTATCCCAGGGTGGGAAAGGAGGCCTGTGGAATTGAGGGTCAGGCCACTAGGTATCTTGAATAGTTCCATCGTGCAGGAACTAGATAAGGATCTATGTTTTGTCAATGACAGGAACTGTCTGCTTTACTTAGCAAAGTGACACTCTCTTGGGACAGCCGATTGGTGCGGAACCAGTAGTGATGGGGAATCCTCCTTAGACAAAGATGGAAGCCTTCTCAGAAACAGTACAAGGATGAGCAGCTGGTGAAAGTGCTGGGCTCAGGTGTTGAGCAGAATTGACCAGCCCTGTGCTATTGGGGTACAGAGGCTGGCTAGGCCCTTCCTCATGCCAAAGGGACGGATGCCCCTTCACAGTACTGTTCAGGCTGCAGAGTGTGAACGCAGAGGCCTGGAAGAACTAGAGGCTGTTCAGAGACTTGACGGGGCTCCAAGGTGCTATGAGAGCAGTAATTCGCTAAGACAGTTCAGAGTGCTTCAATAGAGCAAGTGAGAAAGCACAGACTCCTGGCTCGGCTCACATCAAAGATACCACATTGTCAACTTTAAATTTATCTCTTAAAGAGGCGAGGGGAAAAAAATTAGGTAAAATGGCTGGAATGTGCAAGAGAGCCAGTAACTGAAAAAACGAAGCCAAGAACAGCCATCCCAAGGAGCGAGGAAAATAGGTCTCAGATCTACGCCAGCCGTCATTTCAGAGAAGAGGTGTCATGCAAACGACGTGAGGAGTGACTCTTGGATTGATAGCCCACTTAATAGTGGGCAATGGGTCCAGAGAGTGTGAGTACGACGAGGAAACACAGACATTTCTTTTTTCTCTTTTTGGCAGTGTCATGAGTTCTGAAGCTAAAAGCAAAACAACAAAACAAAACAAATTGTTTTTCTTTTTCTTTTTTTTTTTAAACCAACAATAATCAAAACCAAATTTATGTCAAGCTCCCAAGGGGAGCAAGGCAACCTTGCTTGTCTTTGTATAGAAAATGATATCGAAGGCTTGTCATGGAAAAAGGCGGCTTAGGATCAGACAGACAAAAATGCAGCAGAGAAAGTGCAAGCCTCATTTTTATTACCTGCCAGACTGCTAATAAAAATCACATGTTATTTTTTCCGGTTTTTTCCCCCCTCTCCAATATCTGTGCTATTTGTCAATTGTGAGGAATGTGTCAATTCTGTGATTCTCTCCGCTTGTAAGCAAATACTCACCTTTGTTCTCAGCTTTCACTCACAGGGCCGTGTTTTTCCCTTAAAAGGACCCCGTGTGCCTCTGAGCGAGGCCCAGGTGTCTGCAGAGTGACTAGGGACGTCTGCAGGAAGCAGAGTGCCAGTGTTACGTGCTGTGGGACAGTGGTGTCTGAACACAGGGTAGGCATGGACACAGTGTCCCAGCATGGGTATAGTAGCAACAGGAATGAGTGGTCAGAGAACCCCGCAGGAAGGCCATGTGCCTGCTAGAGGTGGGGTGCCACAGTGAGTCATGTTCTCCAAAGCTCCCTGGGTACCTGCTGCAACCACATGGCACTCAGCCCTAGGGGATGGCCACTATTCCTGGGGCAGATCATCTGGAAAATGACCCCCCAGAATCTACATCCTAATCCATGGAGCCAACAGATACTGCATGGTTAGGGAAATAGCTGTGTGTGTGTGTATGCAGAATGAAGTTTGGGGTCCGAGGTTCACAGTTGCCTGGATTGCCCACGTGGTCCTAAGTGTAGTAACAAATGTCTTTGTCAGGTCATGTGCATGAAGAAAGCTGCGTGTAGGCTGAGGCCTGAACTGGAGCAAGCAGCAGGGCTTCTTTCTGGAGCCTCTGGAGAGGGTGACCTGCCTACACTTCAGTTTTGTCCCCTAGCCAGGGAGGTAATGCCAGGCCTCTGGCCTCAGAGACTATAAGACATCACTCTCCTTTTACTTTAAGCTGCTGGGTCGTGGTTCTGCTACAGGAATTGCATGCATCTTCATCATCCATGCTCAGAAGAGAGCGCATGCTGCCCAGACATGTACACACCATCACACACATACACACACTCTCACACACACACATACACACACAACCACACACAAAGAGAAGCACAAAGGCATATCCAAACACACACATGCACACCTAAACACACACCTAAACACATATGCATACGTATTTGCACCCATGTACACTCTCACCGTGTGGCTTTTGCACCGGTTCCCTCTGCCTGAGACACATGGCTCAGGTGACTTGACACCATGGTGCCCTTGGGTCCATCCTTCTCCACAGTGACCCTATTTAATGTGTTTACCTCCTCCTCCTGTGCCTCCCACACCCCCTTGCCCTCAGCAGCTCTTTTTGGAGGCCTCCCTCCCATCATCCGTGCACTTGCCATGTCTTATTTCATGCTGCTTCATGTTGTCCTGTCCCTGCTCTGAGCAGACCTTGGAAGGTTCTGTCATGGTCCCAGGGATGCAGCCTCTGCTCTCAGATGTGCACAGGCAATGTTACTACAATTCAGAAGAAGAGGATGAGAAGCACGGATAGGTTCTGAGAGACTCTTGGGATTTTATAAGGTTTCCCTGGGCCACCAAACACCCTGTGTCACCAGCTAGCAGCTCAAACTCAGGTTTCATGTTTTAGCAAGTGTGTCATTGGGAGGGAAGTATTCAGTAGCCGTGAGAGTGGTTGGCTCTGGCCTTTGACCCTGCCAGGTGAGTTGGGTCAGCATTGCTCCCTGAGCTTGTGCACCACCCAGACTCAGACCTCTCTGAACATCAAGTCCTTTGTCTATAAGTAGGACATGGCATTTCTGATCTTAAAGTCATTGTGGAAGTCAAACGTGATGGTCCTGGATCATTGAAGTAGCTCAGCAGGTAACAGAGCACTGGAACCAAGCCTAATGACCCAAGTCCAGTCCCGGGGACCCACATGGCAAAAGAGAGAGCAGTCATTCCGAAAAGCTGTCCTCTGACATCCACACATGCAGAGTGTTAGGCGCAGATGCATGCACTCAAGGACACATGCGTGCACACACATACACGAATAAATAGATGTTTAAGAAAATGATAACTCTTCGGGCTAAGCAGATAACTTGGCACACAGATGGTTCCATCAGGTGGTAGAACTGTCTTGCTTGGAGACTGGTGTTACTTGCTGGTCTCTATTAGTCCTCACGAGTGTCTGCTCCCCATTGTAGTTGAGGCAGATGTAGGGGCACACAAAAGCAGTCCCCGATCTCACCAGCTCTGAGAACCTATCAAAAGACCACAGCCTTGGTCTGCACAGGTCCGCAGAGAGCAGAAGGTGTGCTGGCAGACCATCTGGCAGAAGTAGCAGGGCACTGGCCCAGCTCAGGCTTAAGCAGTCTGCAGTGCCAGGATCCTGCTGTACCCACTCCCCTGCCGGGACAGCCAACAGCTGCCTCCTTGCCAAACTTCTGCCAGTACAGGTAAGGGCCCCAGATGGGAGGCCACGCTCACAACCCCTGGACTTCACAAATTCCCACTTCAGCCTTCTGACCTCAGGTGAGGGGTGACTGGCGCAATGGGGGCGGGGCTTAAACAGTGGCTCCTCCTGGAGCAGTGGGGGGCGGGGCTTTAAACAGTGGCTCCTCCTGGAGCAATGGGGGGTGGGGCTTAAACAGTGGCTCTTCCTGGAGCCATTGGGGGCGGGGCTTTAAACAGTGGCTCTTCCTGGAGCAATGGGGGCGGGGCTTAAACAGTGGCTCCTCCTTAAACCAGAAGTTCTGCAAACAAGCGTGAGCAGCAGGCAGCCAACAGGACTAGGAACCCCTTCAGAGCTTAGGGCAAGTTTCAGTGACCCCTGCTGTGTCCCTGCACCCAGCAACCTTAGCCTCCAACAGAGCTTCTCACAGCATTCCCGGTGGAGGACGTTGCTTGGATGTCTCTGTAGGTGATGAGATCACTACCTTCTGAAGATGCTCCTTCAACAGGTGGACAGACAGCTCTGCCTTACCTAGGATGCCCGCACGGCAGGTTTAGCTGTGTCCTGGGAATGTGAGTGCCAGCCTGCACTTGGGGCTCTTGATTTTCCCTTCTTCCCCATACACTCTGGTTCCAGCCATGTTGTTGAGAAAACAAATAAATGCCAGCACTCTGGGTGGAGAGAGCCCCGGCCCCCTCTGGTGATACTTTCCAGTGTTTGAAGATCCCCTGCCCCCTGGAAAAAAGGGTGCAGGGCTGATGGGATAGTCCCCCAGGGCCTGAGCAGGCTTACACAGTCATGAACACACTCTTCATATCACCGACCTGCAGTCCTGCCGGCGTGTCAGGCAGTCATCCACTGTGGACATAAGTCAGACACGGCAGGGCACCCCGAGAATCAAAACGGTTCCTTGTGGGGTCTTGTTTACTCGGCTAAGTAGATAAAGTCTGAGCAGTAAATGCCATAAAAGAATCACTTTTCTATTTCTGAGCATGGCTGTCAGCGTGATGGGGTTTTAAGTGGTTTGCTGGACCTGCCCCGTGCACAGGAGAGAAAGCCACATGCTTGTGGGGCATCGATTCCCTCTCCCCTTCCCCTCTCTCCCCAGAAGAAACCTCACCCACTGCACGGAATAGGCAGCTTTTCCTGCCAAGAACTTCTCTCCTGACCATTAGTAAGCCACCTCCCTTCACTGGGAGAAGCCACCAAAGAAAGCCCTGCCCTGCCCATACCAGGTCACAAGAAAGGGGTGTCCTCAGTTACATTAATGCTCAACCCACCCTCCTCCCCACCCCCAAACATACAAAAATGTCTGGAAACAGGGTTCCTGTGGCGGGTGTCGTAGTTTAGTTGCAGTCACACTGGAGCAAGGGGATGCAAACCCAGCACAATTGGTGTGAACACACACACATGCACACACATGCACACACACACACACACACACTTGCATGAATGCACATGCATATGCATGTAGCACTACCTGGGGGAAGCTAGCCCAACCAGAGAGCCAGGCTTCACCCATACTGTGACCCTGGGATCCAGGTGAGCAGTTCTGCTTGATCCAGGAACCTGACACACATTTCACAGTGCGAAGAGCTGGGTGTCCATCGTTAGCTGATCAGTTAGATATAAATGGAGACCACTCTTCTTGGGTTTCTTAATGCAGCGGCACGACACACTAGCGGAACAGGGGAGGCCCAGAACTCAGTGTCCGAGGCCCTCTTTGAGGAGCTTTTGGACTCAGGTACCCAGTGCCTCAAGTTCTTCCTCATGGCTGCTGCTGTCGCTGAGAATCTCCTGGGACCCTCTTCCCTAGCAGCCACCCATAACAACAGCCTTGCAGCAGCCCCATCAGGAAGCAGTAGCCCTGAGTCAGGACACTGCCAAATGCCTCCCTGTGCTACAGTGTGACAACTGTTGCTTTTATCGAGAACACAAAAAGGTCTCCACATCTTTGGTCGAGGCTGCCTCACAGCTGGGGTCTTCACTAATTGCCTGTGTGGCGTGGGTGACCATAGTCTTGAGCCCTCAAGACAGTAAGCCTCTTCTCACAGCTCAGGAATGATCAGTACCTTATCTTCATAAAGCAGGGTCCCCACCCCTCTCCGGGGCTCTGTGGGATGCCCCTGCCCTCCTGTCCACACCTTCTGCAGATGTCCTCCTGTCCACACCTTCTGCAGATGTCCTCCTGTCCACACCTTCTGCAGATGTCCTCCTGTCCACACCTTCTGCAGACGTCCTTCCTGTATGTGCTGGTGTCATGCCTCAAGGCTCCAGCAAGTCTTGATCTCCTTCCCGGCTTCAAATCCCACTTGTCCCAAGAACCCCGGATTTCTCCAGGCTGTGGATCTGCGTGCTGGCGCCTCCCCACCCTCAGCTGACACACTGTTTGTTACAAAACAGCCTTTGGGTTTATATCCTGTGATGATTCATGGTTTTCACCAGTTAATGGAAACCAGGCCTCACCTCATTTGACATCTTTCTGCAGGGGTTTCCTGGGGAGGGGATGGACTTGGAGGTTCCCAAAGAGCCAAAGAATAGGAACAGGAGAGGGGGTGCTGTGATCAACAGTGGGCGTCCAGGATCAGGCCAGCAGTCAAAAACCAGCTCTGCCTCTTGCCAGTCCTGTGACCTCCAACAAGCCGCCTGACACACTGAACGACTCAGCTGAGCGGTGAGGACATTGGACTCGTCTCAGATCCTAGACGGGCCCAAAGGAAAGTGTAGAAGGTGGGGCAGATTCTGGAGAGGACAAAAAACAAAAGACAGAGAGTTGATGGGGGGTGGAGGTGGAGGGCGTGTCTGACAGATCACAGACAGGAGCAAAGGCAGAGTGTAGACAGAGACAGCAGATCCCAGAAATGTTCAAGGAGCCCATGTACTAGAGTAAGCTGAGGCAGGGTATAGAGGCACAGAACTGTCACTGGAGACAGCAGATCCCAGAAATGTTCAAGGAGCCCATGTACTAGAGTAAGCTGAGGCAGGGTATAGAGGCACAGAACTGTCACTGGAGCCGTGTGGCTCTGTACAGTATTTCTTTGCATCCCTTTAGGGTGTTTCTATGGTGAGAAGAAAGACCCTGGGAAAAGAAAATATGAGTGGTGCTGTGTGCTGGCCCCCAAGGTGCTTCATTTGGCCCCCAAAGGAGTGCCATGCCAAGGCAGGAGCCTTGCCGAGGAGGCTGATGGAACTCCCGCATAGAATGAGGGAGGGGTTAGGAGGCGGAAGCTAGGGGCTTGCTAGGCTTTCACGGCTATTCCCAGAAGCAGAGGTCAGGTGTACAAGCCTGGGAAAGCTCCGGGGACACGGAGAAAGTAGAAGGGATGGCCCAGAGGCGGTATATAGAACGGTGCATGCACAGGACCCCCGAGTGACTCCATCTTAGAAAGCCCCCAGTCACCATTAGGGACCCACACTGGGTGCCTCTGGAAACCTTAAATCCATAAATTCCTGTGCCCAAGACCTTTAGCCCAAGATGTGGCCAGGGCATGCTTAGAGTATTGTAGGATGGAGAGTGAACCTGTCTCATCCCAGACTTACCTTCAGACCCTACTACTGTCTTAGCCTCTCCTAGATGCAATGACTTTGGCCCAGGCTGGGACCTGGCAGACTGGCTTTAATTCTGGAAAAAGCAGCTTCCAGGGGACCCAGAGCTGTGACTGGGTGGGAAGGACAAGGAGCCATATGTTCTGGTCTAAGAATCAGAAGCCCCAACCCTCAGTATCCACCTGCAGAGTGGGTCATCTGAGGGCTGTGAGGAAGGTGCCAGCCAGGCTGTGTTGGGGTATAAGAGCCAAGATTCTTGGCCTTGGATTGCCCCTTCCCTGAGGACCCACCCTCCTGTCTTGAGTGAAGACAAGCCCTCTCCAGTTTGGAGGAAAGCCCCGCCTACATTATTCATGCCAGCTCTAGAAGTCCCAGGCTCAGTTTACCTATAAGAAAATGGGTAGAGCCAGGTGTGGTGGCACATGCCTTTAGTCCCAGCACTCAGGAGGCTGAGGTGGAGACATCTTTGAGTTCAATCAGGCTGGTCTACAGAGATAGTTCCAGGACCACCAGGGCTACACAAGAAAACCCTTTTTCAAAAAGAAAAAGAAAGAAAGAAAGAAAGGAAGAAAGGAAGGAAGGGAAGAGAAGAGAAAAACAAAGAAATAAAAGAGAAGAAAAGAGAAGAGAAGAAAGCTACTCCTTAGCATATGTGGTTAAGGCCACTGTGGCTTGGGCTGGCTGGAAGATGGCCAGGCACTCTGGGATGACTTGGGGGCAGAAGAGGTGGGAATCAGGACCTCCTATTGGTCATAAGGATGGAAGTGGGCTTGAGTATATCCTGAATGAGGCCCCAGAACTGAGATACACAAGGAGACCCACCCCACTTTTGGCCTGATGGCACTTCAGGGGTCATACACAGTGAGAGGGCCAAGGAGCTTGGCAGAAAATGCTGCTTGCCAGCTCCCGTGTATAGCACTTCACAGTACGTGGAAGGCCAGATGGGCTTAGCTTTCCACAACCTGGTCCAAGGAAGGCCAGACTGGCATTTGCTGAGAGGAAACCTTGAATGGTCATATCCCCTGACCTCCCGTGCCTGGCAGGGGCCATGCCCGTATTCGGACTTCTATCTGCCCACACTAAGATGTCAGATAGTACCCATTTGCTTGCCAACTTGTCTGCCTCCCTGTGAGACCCCCAAGTTACTGGTCCTCTGTGCAGAGCGGGCTCAAGCCCAACTTCCCAGGAATGCTGTGGGCTCTTTGCCTTGTTTGGGCTCTGGCCCTGGGTGGGTCTTGAACACCCCAGATTAACTCAGCAACCCCTTCAGGGGTTTTCAGGTTCCTGAGAGGTAAAAGCCCAAGGACCCCCAGCCACAGGCACTAATGAATGAGGTTGAATCTGGGTCTCAGGAATTTCAGGCTATAGACAGGGAGATACATGGTCAGGGGCAAAGCCTTCCCATCTCAGCATCATGGACCCCCACCTGATGTGGTGGGCAGGGGGTTGGCCTCCTCCAGGAGGGCTCCAGCATCCTGGATTCACCCCTGCACAGGAAGCTCAGGTCCAGGGCTGCTCCTTCAGGATGCCGGCCCAACACCCACCTGCTGAATTACCCACAGTGGACTAAATCCAGATAAGGACCTTGGATTCCAGATTTGCCTCCCGGCCACAAGGCAACAGGCCTCTCAGCAGGCATATGTGACATAATGGTGCCACCTAGTGGTCACCTTCAAATTGCATTCCCTGGGCTATAGGCAGGAAACCTGTCAGAAGTGGGCAGGCGCCCCCTGTTGGTCAGCAGACTAATAGACCATCTTCCTCTTGGCTTGCAAGGGATGAGGTGGGTGAAGGGCCTCCACCTGCGACCTTTCTGTCTCAGGACAAGCAGATTTAGTAAATAAAACCACAACCTCTGTCTTAGTTTCTTTTCCTGCTCTGTAATGAAATACCAGACACAAACAACTTAAGGGTTGGTTTTGGCTCACAGTCTGTCATGTTGGGGAAGTCTTGGTGGCAGCTGACAGTCAGGGGACAGAGAGATGCTTGCTGTTCCTCAGCAGCCTTCCTTGTTTTTAATGCCACCAAGGATCCAAGCTCAGGGAACGGTGCCACCCGTCTACAGAGGGAGGGGTTCCCACCTCAAGCTAATAAGATAACCCCCACAAGCATGCTTGGATGCTAAGCTAACCCAATTGATCCCTGGCAGATACAGCTGGAGGCCTGTCCCCTGTCAAGTTGGACAGTTGACATTAACCATCACATATGGTCACCTCAGATAGAGAGGCAGGAGGCCTCAGTCAGCCAGGCCCAAAACCACACCTCAGCTTAGTATCCAGAGTCCATCGTGGGAAGATAGAGGAAGTGGCCACCTTTCAGAGGCAGGAATGCTGGGCGTAGGTCACAATGTGGGAACTTTCCCCAGAAAATCTCTGGAAAGAATACAGACCAGTTAAGGAAACTGCTGATCTGGCCTGTGTGCTGAGAGTCCCTGGCTGGGGATGGATTGGGGAGAGAGAAGTCAGAGGTCCATGACAGCGATGGTAGCATCACCAAAGGTCAGGGACCCAGGAAATCAAAGAGAGACTTCTGGGAGAAGCAGGTGTGCTATGGTGGGCCAGGGCACGCAGGAAGGTGGGGCACTGTGTCACAGCCTGGTGCTGTCGGGTTGTGGGGTGATCAGGAGCCCCAGAGGATGCCTGGGTGAGTCTGACAGGGTGCCTGGAGCAGGCGGGGTGAGAGGTGCTCTCAGACACACCTCACAGGAGGCTGGCAAAGAAGCCACGGTATTCGGAGCTGCATACCGGGGGGAGCTGGGCTTGGAGATGTAAGCTTGGGCCGTGTGGTATCCTTAAGGGAAGTCTGTTAGCTGTAGAGATTCCCGGCATTACAGACCCACTGAGTCCCTTTGGGTTAAAGCCTGTGTGTGGCCAGGCTGGTGCCTTTTCTAGTGCAGAGGCTGCTGTGTTCCTTATGCTGCTGGCTCTAGCCTTTTACCATCAGGCCCACCTGCTAATACAAGGCATTCTCCCACATAGGGACAGCTGACCAGTCCCCAACAGTCCCCTTCACTGAGAGCAAGATACCCACAGGTCACGGGCTCCCGGAGGGGTTAGGGCTCCATTGAGAAGAGGCTGGGCCCTGTTCTGAGTTATTCCTATTGTATAAAACAGTGGGTTTTTTGGAGGGGAGGGATTGTGCCCTGCTCTGGGAGACTCCACTTTCCAAGCAGCTTTTGGCTCTGTTGTGAGGATGGAGGATGATGGTGTGTCTGGGTAGGCACATGAACAGTACCCTGTGTTTCTGCACAGGCTGATAAATGACGTATTTCTGAGAGTACAGGGAGCCCACCTTACACACTCACTGGGAGCAGCCAAGAGGAACCAGGCCCAAGTTATTGTTGGCCACCCAGACCAAGGACCTGATCGCCGGCACTGCCCCTTCACCTGTCATCTCATATGGACTGCCCAGCTTGGCTTGGCCATGAATATTGATGCAGCCCACTTACAGGCTGTCAACCTGTTCTCGTGTTCACCTGTCTGACCCCTGGTCCTTCTGTCCCCTACTTCTCCATCTGGCCCCCAGTTCTGTCCTTTGCCCCTGCAGCTCCCTGGAGTGGATCCCTCTTCTCCCGCTCAGAGCAGCGGCTTCTCTGCAGCTGGTTTGGTTCCTTATCTGTAGAGAGTCTGCTTACATTTCTATCAGCTCACTTCTGAAATCTCCAGCTCTGTACCCTTCTACAACTCACATTACACACATAGAGAGAGACATGACTACCATGCGCTGTGCGAGGCAAGAGATGATATTAGTAATTCAGATGGGGATCAAAGAAGCTCTGCGGGCCTCAGCTAGATTATCCGGAAAAGTGGGGTTATTTGGGAAACGGTTGCTGTCCAGCTGCTGTGCCTCAGGACTTACTGTGGGACCATTCCTCATTTCTACCTATTTAACCTTAGTTTTGAATTAATTTTTAAACCTTTTTATTGTGTATGTGTGTCTATGCATGTATGTGCATGTATGTGTGCGCGTATGTATAGAGGTCATAGGACAACCTGCAGGAGTTGGTTCTCCTATGACCAGATTGTCAGCCTTGGTGGCAATCTCACCGTTCCACCACTCGTCTTTGAAACTGTGGTAATAGGTTAAATGCCAAATCAGAGTCCTGAGCACCACGGGGACAGGAAATGGTTACTATCCCAGGCTCTTAGTGGGCATGGCACAGACAGGGGCAGAGATGCAGCCAGGGCATGTCACCACCAGAGCCCAGCTCTCCTCCTACTGCAAACCCTGAATATCCTAGCGCAGCGGAAGCAAAAGGAAACAACTCAAAACCAACTTTATGAAGATGATAGAGGCTATTAAAGAGAAAATTAATAAATCCCTTAAAGAAACCCGGAAAAACACAAACAAACAATTGGAGGAAATAAATAAATTCTTCAAAGAAAGCCAGGGAAACACAAGCAAACAGTTGTAGAAAATGAAGAAATCCCTCCCAGAAAGCCAAGAAAACCAAACAGGTGAAGAAAATGAATAAAAGCTGTTTAAGACCTGGAAATGGAGATAGAAGCAATAAAGAAAACACAAGCTGAGAGGATTCTGGAGATGAAAATTTAGGTCGGCGAACAGGAGCTACAGACGCCCGCATCACCAACACAACACGAGGGATAAAGGGAGAACCAAGAGGACACGGTCAAGAAACTAATACAGCAGTCAAAAAAAGTCAAGTCTAAAAGGTTTTTGACCCAAAACATCTAGGAAATCTGGAATTACAATGAAAAAATTAAACCTAAGAATAATAGGAATAGAAGAAGGAAACAAATCTCAGATCAAAGGCCCAGAAAATATTTTAACAAAAATTATAGAAGAAAAATTTCCTAACCTAAGGAAGGATGTGCCTATAACAGTACAAGAGACTTACAGAACACCAAAAAGATTGGTCCAGGAAAGAAAGTTCCTTCACCACATAATGATTAAAACGCTAAACATACAAAACAAAGAATTTAAAAGCTACAAGGGGCAAAGGCCAACCAACATATAAAGGCAGACCTATTAGAATTACACCAGAGACTCTAAAAGCCAGAAAGGCCTGGGCAGATGTCTTGCAGACTCTAAGAGACTACAGATGTCAACCAAGACTACTATATCCAGCAAAACTTTTAATCACCATAGATGTTTTATCTTTAATATAAGCTATTCCACGATAGAGTCAAATTTAAACAACATATAACCACAAATACACCCCTGAAGAAGATTTTAGAAGGAAAAATCCAACCCAAGGATGACAACTACACCTACGAAAACACAGGAAATAGACAATCTTACACCAGCAAAACCAGAAGGAGGGACGGACACACACACATGCACATACCACCACCACCACCAACAACAACAGCAAAATAACAAGAATTTAGCAATCGTTGCTCACTGATATTGTGCAACATTATTGGGACTCAATTACCCAATAAAAAGACACAGACTAACAGAATAGATGTGGAA
The DNA here is from genome assembly GCA_028658305.1 of Pachyuromys duprasi. Taxonomy (NCBI): domain Eukaryota; kingdom Metazoa; phylum Chordata; class Mammalia; order Rodentia; family Muridae; genus Pachyuromys; species Pachyuromys duprasi. The sequence continues at coordinate 89,284,807 of CM053765.1, forward strand.
ACAGAATTTATCCTTCTGCGGCATGCAAGAAACACACTTCAACATCAAAGAGAAACATTACTTCATAGTAGAAAAAGGGGTTGGAAAATTTTTTTCCAAGCAAATGGTCCTAAGAAACAAGCTGGCATAGCCATTATAATATCTAACAAAATAGGCTTTAAGCCAAAATTAATCAAAACAGACAGAGAGGGACACTGCACACTCATCAAAGGCTAGATCCACCAAGACCATCTTGCAGTTCTTAGCATCTATGCCCCAAATGCAAGGGCACCTACATTTGTAAAGGAAACACTACAAAAGCTCAAATCACACATTGACCCTCACACTTTGATAGCGGGAGACTTCAATACCTCACTCACCAGTGGAGAGGTCTTTCAGACAAAAACGAAACAGAGAAATACTGGAGCTAACAGATACTATGAACCAAATGGACCTAACAGATATCTACAGAACATTTCACCCAGACACAAAAGAATATGCCTTCTTCTTAGCACCTCATGGAACAATAAAAACAAAATAGGTAGTTTGCATCCTACCAGACTACTACAGATTAAAACTGGATTTCAACAGTGATCAAGGCAGAAAAGGAAGAAATTAAAGCCTTTTTAGAATCCAGTGAAAATTAATGTACAGCATAGCCAAACTTATAAGACACAATGAAAGTGGTTCTGAGAGAAAGGCAGCAATAAATGCCTGCATTAAAACTGGAGAGATCTCATTCTATCAACTTAACAGCCCACACACTCAAGAGCTACAGGACAAAAAGAAGCAAGTTTACCCAAGAGAAGTAGATAGCAGGAAATAATCAACCTGAGGGCCGAAATCAATAAAACAGAAACAAAGAGAACAACACAAGGAATCAGTGAAACTAAGAGTTGGTTCTTGGAGAAAAATCAACAAGATAGATAAATCCTTTCCCAAACTAACTAAAAGTCAGAGAGAAAATATCCAAATTAACAAAATCAGAAACAAAAAGGGAGACATACCACAGACACCGAGGAAATGTAAAGATTCATTAGGTCACACTTTAAAAACTTGTACTCCACAAAACTGGAAAATAAAAAGGATAATTTTCTCGATAGATACCACTTACCAAAGCCAAATCAAGATCGGATAAACAATTGAAATAGACCTATAACATCTAAGGAAATAGAAGCAGTCAATAAAATCCTCCCACCTCTTCCAAAAAGGCCCAAAACAGTTTTGATGCAGAATTCTCCCAGACTTTCAAAGAAGAGGTAATGCTAATTATCTTCAAATTATTCCACAAAATAGAAGCAGAACGAACATTAATAAATTTGTTTTATAAGGCCATAGTCCCCCTGCTACCCGAACCACACAAAGACTCAACAGAGAAAGAGAATTACAGACCAATTTCCTTCATGAATATAGATGCAAAGATACTCAATAAAATACTCAGAAACTGAATTCAAGAACACATCAAGATCATCCATCTTGATCAAGCAGGCTTCATCTCGGAGATATAGGAATGGTTCAACACAAAAACTCAAGCAATATAATTCAACACATAAGCAAACTGAAAGAAAAAAAACCCCACATGATCATCTCATTAGATTCTGAAATTGCCTTTAACAAAATCCAATACCCCTTCATGATGAAAGTCTTGAAGAGATCAGGAGTACAAGCTCATACCTAAACAAAATAAAGGCAGCTTGCAGCAAGCCTATAGCCAATATCAATTTAAATGGAGAGAAGCTCAAAGCAATCCCACTGATATGCGGAGCAAGACAGACTGTCCACCCTCTCCATGTCTATTCAATATATTAATTGAAGTTGTAGGGGAGCAATAAGACAGCTAAAGAAGATCAAGAGGATACAAATGGAAAAGGAAGATGTCAAGGTATCACTATTCACAGATGATATGATAACATACATAAGCAAACCTAAAATTCTACCAGAGAGCTCCTACAGCTGATAAACACCTTTAGTGAAGTGACTAGATATAAGATTAACACAAAAAAATTAGTAGCCCTTCTATACAAAAATGACAAATAGACTTAGAAAGAAATCGGGAGAACATCTTTCACAATAGCCACAAATAATATAAAATATCTTGGGGTAACTCTAAACAAGCAAGTGAAAGACCTGTATGAAAAACTTCAAATCTTTGAAGAAAGAAGTTGAAGAAGATATCAGAAGATGGAAAGAACTCCTATGCTCACGGATTGATAGAATTAACATAGTAAAAATAGCCATCCAAACAAAAACAATCTACAGATTCAACACAATACCCATCAAAATTCCAACACATTTTTTACAGACTTTGAAAGAACAATACTCAACTTGATATGAAAAAACAAAAGATCCAGGATATCTAAAATAATCTTGCACAATGAAAGAACATCTGGAGGTATCATCATTTGTGATTTCAAGCTTTACTACTGAGCTATAGTAGTAAAACTGGCATGGTATTGGCATAAAAAGATACACATTGATCAATAGAATAGAATCAAAGACCCAGACATAAATCCACACACCTATGAACACCTGGTTTTTTTATAAAGATGCCAGAAATATACAGTGGAAAAAGGAAAGCATCTTCAACAGATGGTGCTGGTCTAACTGGATGTCTGCATGTAAAAGAATGAGAATAGATCCATATATATCACCCTGCACAAAACCCAAGTCCAAGTATATCAAATATCTCAGCATAAAACCAGATACACTGAACCTTATAGAAGAGAAAGTGGGGAGTAATCTTGGACTCATTGGCACAGGAGACAACTTCCTGAACAGAACACTAATATCCCAGGTACTAAGATCAACAATTAATAAAAATCTTCTGTAAAGAGCTATATTATCCAAAAAAAAAGTACTTTCATGTAGCAAAAAGGCGCTGTTTTAACACTTCTGATATGCTATGAAACTGCTTGCTGTCTTGTAGTTTATATTTGACTTCCTGATGCTTTTTTTTCCTGTTTTTTATAGTCTTTTAAAAGATTGTTTAATAGAGAACCTTCTGTTGATGCTGTTTGTGAAGGCAGCCAAATAAAAACTGGTGATAAATAAAAAAAAAATCTTCTGTAAGACAAGGGACATCGACAATAAGACAGAATGGCGGCCTACAGACTGGGGAAAGATTTTCACTAATCCCACATCAAACAGAGGGCTAATATCAAAAATATATAAAGAACTAGAAACTAGACACCAACAAACCAAATAATCCAAGTAAAAATAGGGTATAGATCTTAACAGAAAATTCTCAACAGAAGAATCTCAAATGGTCGAGAAGCACTTAAAGACATGTTCAACATCCTTCCCATCAGGGAAATGCAAATCAAAATGACTCTGAGATTCCATCTTATACCCTTTAGAATGGCTAAGATCAAAAACTCAAGTGACAGCCCGTGCTGGCAAGGATGGGGAACAAGGAGAACCCTCCTTCACTGCTGGTGGGAGTGCAAACTAGTACAGCTACTGGAAAAATCAATATGGAGGCTTATCAGAAAATTGGAAATTGATTTACCTCAAGACCCAGCTATACCACTCCTGCGCATATACCCAAAGGATGCTCAATCTTACCACAAGGACAGTTGCTCAACCATGCTCACTGCAACTTTATTCATAAAAGTCAGAAACTGGAAATAGGCTAGACTTTTTCAACCAAAAGCTAGATAAGGAAAATGGTGTACCTTTACACATGGAGTATTCCACAGATGTTACAAACAAGGACATTATGAAACTTTCAGGCAAATGGATGGAACTAGAAAAGATCTTCCTGAGCGAGGTAACCCATACCCAGAAAGGCAAGCATGAAAATGTACTCACTTATAACTGGACATTAGCTGTTAAGTAAAGAACAATAGTAAAGGACAATAATGCTACAATCCACAGGCCCAGAGAGGCTAAGTAACAAGGAGAACTCATGGATCTCCTTGGGAAGAAAAAATAGAACAGATTTTGTGGGTGGACTGAGGGCAGGTGGGGATGGGAACAGGAGAGACCAGGGAATGGATAGATGAAGGGAGAGAGTGCTGGGAGAGGTGACTGAAATTGGGGAGCCCTGGGGGACTGTTGTGAAAATATAGTTTAGTGAAAACCCCCTGGAATCCATGAGAGTGACCCTAGAGAAGTCTCCTAGCAATGGGGATACAGATCCAGAGCTGGTCATCTTCTGTAACCAGGCAAGGCTCCTTGAAGTGGAACTGGGACATCAACTCAGCCACAAAACCTTCGACCTACAATCTGTCCTGCCTGCAAGACTGTGCTGTGCAGAACTTGTGGAAGTGGATCACGCTTGTGAACCACTGAGAGGGAGCCCACGCTAGACACTGGCTGGATGGTCAGGAACCAGAGACAGGACAGCCCAGGGACCCAGGATAGAACCGGCAAAAAAAAAAAAAAGTCAATGAATGATTTCTGATGATATTCTGCTATACTCATAGACCACTTGTCATCAGAAGGGTGTCATCCACAATGGATGGGAGAAGATACAGAGACCCACAGCCAAATGATAGATGGACCCAGGGGAACCCCACAGAAGAGGGGGAGGAAGGATTGTAGGAGGCAGAGGGATTGAGGACACCATGAGAACATGGGCCACAGACTCAACTAAGTAGGGCTCACAGGGGCTCACATAGACCGAAGCGACAAACATGGTCCCGGTATTGGTCTGAGCCAGGTCCTCTACATATATCTTACGGTTATATAGCTTGGTATTCTTGTGGGGCTACCAACATTGGGAATTGCGGTGTGTGGGGGTGTCTCTGATTCTTGCCTGCACTTGGGATCTTTCCTTCTACTAGGTTTCCACATCCAGCTGTGATATGAGAGTTTGTGCCCAGGCTTATTGTAGCTTGTTAGACCATGTTCAGTGGATATCCCTGAGAGATCTTCCCGACCCCGGTTTTTTTTAAAGGGAGGAGAACTTGTTCTAAGGGAGAAAGGTATTGGGGGAGGAACTAGGGGGAGTAGAAGGAGGGGAAACTGACGTCTGGATGTAATGTATGAGAAAAGAATAAATGTTTTTTTTAATGACCTTTGCAGGGACTGAGTGGGGATCCTGCCCTCAGAGCAGCCTGAGCTACCTAAGGCCTGGACTCTCTGCTCTATTTAGAAGTATGGGCTGGGTATCTCTTTCCAGGGTCTCTGGCCACTTGGATGGAGAAGGTCTTTGGGCAACCTGACCACAATGTTGAGGCCTTCTCTTATCTGCAGGGCGGGGTGGTGTCCACCTATGAGCCGCTTCCCTCACAGACAGCCTGGTCCTTACCATGGGTTCCACACAGGGTGGCTAGTTGACTCCATCCTCCCAGGGAGTCCTCCAGACTTCCTGTCCTGAGTCCTCTCGCTGGCCTCTCTGGCTTTCTCCCAGCAGCCTTGCTCTCTGTTGCTTTGTCCCGTGCAAGGCCCATGGACCTGGTCTTAAGGAAGTGGCTCACCAGAGCTATCCAAATGGCCCAGAAATTGTCCGAGGCATTTCCAGGATCCCTAGCGGTAAGTGGGGTGAGGGTGATGGTGGCTCGCATTGGATACACATTTCAAACACTGCAGAGGACCCGTGCAGGGACCTTGCATTCTGGGGTCATCCTGGACCTACTTCCCCAAGGGTCTGTCTCCAGGGCATGGCTTCTCTGCAATGTCCAGGGGATATACGCTGGCCAAGAGTGAAAACTGTACAAAAGCAGCCCTGGACTATTCCTTGAGGGCCATGAGGGACAGATGACTGATACAGACACCCCAGGTCCCCTGCAGCTCCCTGTCCTGTCCTGCTTCTGTCCTTTTTTACTTTTTCTCAGCCACTCAGGACTTCTTGGTTCGTGTGTGTGTGTGTGTGTGTGTGTGTTTGTAGTGCTGGATACAGGTGAGGCCAGCCTTTCACCTTCAAGCCCTGGCTCCAGTGCTCAGGGTTTGAAAGGCAGTTGGCATGTGTTAGGGGGGTCACCCGGTGTGGACTCAGCAGACCTGGGTGTTGGAGCTGATGGTTTCCCATGCTGTGAGCCAGCTCCCTCAATGTCACTGTGGGATCATTTGGAATCGTGAAGGCAGAGTGACCCAGAGTTCACAGCTGTCCTTTCCACATGGATCCTTCATCTGTGCTAAAGACAGCTGAAGAGGCAGGATGCTGGGGTTGGGTGGGGAAGCTGAGCCTCTGTTTCAGGCCTGCCTCAGGTCTTGCTGAAGCAACAGGCCTCTCCTCCTCCCCAGCTCCAGATGCCAACAGGTCTCTGTAATCCCAAAGCAACCCTGTCTCCAGACTCACTTTTGGTTCTCGTTTCCTCATCTAATGCAGCAGAAGGAGAGGCAGCTAGCTTTGCATCTCTAAGCAGACCCCTGGGACAGCAGAGCAGGGGCATGGGCACCAGTAGACGTGTCTTCTCTCCTCCCTCCTGGGCAGAGATAGCTCTCCTCTGTTCAGAGATCTGGGCCATTCCTTCCCTTCCTGCCTGTACAGAGGTCAGGGTCAGCTCTCCTCCTGTGCAGGGGTCAGGGTCAGCTCCCCTCCTGTGCAGGGGTCAGGGTCAGCTCTCCCTGCCTCAGTTTCTGCACATGGATGGAGGCACTGTGTATGTGCACTCTTCCAAGGAATGCTGTGGCATCCCCCTGTGGCAGAGAAAGAAAGCAAATGACAAAGACTGGTGTTAACCTTCCAGGCTCGCTCAGTCCAAAGCCCAGCTCTGTCCCAGTGCTATCCAAGTGTTCATTAAGAAACCCTTCAGTTCCTCCTCTCTTTTCCTCCTCACTTCTGCAAGGGGAAATGAGTCTGGCTCCCCTGAGAGGAGTCGGCAGGGGGCAGCAAAGCTCTCCCTCAGACAAGGGACTGTATTAGCTGTAGCCAACCTGAACATCCAGGAAAGCAAGTAGACTCAGGGTGGCAGGAGGGTGCAGATCTCAGAGAAGCACCTGGGGGGGGGGGGGCAGAGGTGCATGGGGGTGCGGTAGCAGCTATACCAGGCAGCCGGAGGGAGCCAGGCCTACCTTTAGGGGTGTTCTACAGGTGCATACGATACATAAAATAGTATATTAGAATGTAAGGGATATATAGCCTCTATCATCTACCTACCTAGCTATCTTTCTATCTAGCATCTTTCTATCTACCATTTATCTTTCACTTCTGCTACTCTGGAGAACCCCACTTAATACAGTCGGTGCCACCATTGCGCTGGTGTTTGGCTTTCTGAGACCTGGCTTCATTTACATAAAGCACCAGGGCAGGTGACCCCAGACCCAGATCACTGGTAGAAGTCAGGGCTGGGGCTGGACAGGCGACTCAGAGGTTAAGAGAGTGTACTGCTCTTGCAGAGGACTGGCGTTCAGTTCTCCTCAGGTGGCTCACAAGCACATGTAACTCCAGCCCCAGGGGGATCTGATTCCTCTGCCCTCCACAGGTACCTGCACTCATGTACCCCCACCCAAACACATAATTACAAAAAATAAGGATTGGGTCAGCTTTGAGGAGACAGGAGGCCAAGGTGGTGGTGGGGGTCTAGAGAGCTGCTCTCTCTTTTTTTTTCTCTTCTAACATGGCACTTACTGAGCCTTTTCATCTACACGCAAGAAGCAGGAGAGAGGGAGAGAACGAGAACCAGGGTGAGGCTATATAATTATTTTTATAGTCATAGTCTAATCATTATTGTATTTTCTTTTTTTAATTCACTTTACATCTTGATTGTACCCACCTCCCTCCTCTCTTCTTGGTTTCCACTTCTCTCTCTCTTTCCTCTCTTTCCCCTTCTCTATTTCCCGGAAAAGAGGAGCACAACCCACCTCAGTACATCAATTTGAATCAAGACTGAGCACTTTATCTTCCACTGAGGTCAGGCAAGGCAGCCCCGCCAGACGGTCGTAATCAGAAAGCAGGCAAGAGAGTCCCTGTCAGAGACAGCCCCTGATCCCCTCACTAGAGAGCCCACATGCAGACAAAGCTGCCCATTGTGTACATGGTGAATGTGTGTGTGTGTGTTTGTGTGTGTGTGTGTATGTATAGGGGGCCTAGGTCCAGTCCAAGCATGGCCCTTGGTTGGTGCTTCAGTCTTTGTAAGCCCATTCTGAGCCCAGATTATTTGACCTCTGTTGGTCTTTTTCTGAAGTTCTTGTCCCCCCTGAGTCCTTCTATCTGTCACTCTCCCCTTCTACAAGGCTCTCCATGCTCTGCCTAATGTTTGGCTGTGAGTCTCAGAGTCTGTTTCCACCTGCTGCTGGGTGGAGCCTCTCAGAGAATGGCTATGCTAGGCGGCCAGCTCCAGTCATAGCAGAGTATCTTTAATGGTGTCAGGGGTTGGTTCTCGCCCAAGGGTGGGTCTCAGGTTGGGCCAGGCATTGGTTGGATATTCCCTCAATCTCTGCTCTATCTTTTTCTCCGCATATCTTTTAGGCAGGGTAAAATTTAAAGCCTGCTCCCCAGTGAAGCACTTCTATCAAGGCTCTGTCTCCTCAAGGTTCCAGAACCTCTCCAAATAGCACCACCAACTGAGGAGTCACGAGTTCAAACACATGAGCCCATAGGAAACATTTCTCATTCAAGTGACTGCAGTCACCTTGCCAGCCAAGGGTAGATCAGGTCCCTCCTGTTAGTTGTTACCTTTCATGCCCTTGCCAGCTGTGGACACCTGCAGAGGGGATGGCCTGAGGTCATTTACTGTTTCTGGGTATTGTACCAGAAAGGATACCACAGGCATCCACAGGTGCACAGGCCACCAGCTTATGTCTCACACTGATGTCACATTCAGGCTCCACACTCCTACTCCCTTTCCTGTGCAAATGCGCAAGTCTCTTTGATGGCTAGTAAAACCTAGGTAGGTGGCCCTGAAGTCACCTCTGCTATGGCCAAACATGGGCCAAGTGAGGCACACCAGGGGCAGCTTCCCACAGTGCCACCGCCAGCAGGTAGTTATGCCTTTGTGGCCAGCCTTGTGCCAAGTGACAGTCATCTAAAACTTAACTCTCCTGAGCCTGATATCAGGGGTTAAATCCTCCCCTCAAGGAAAACTGAGGTTTCTGAGGGAGGGGGAGAATGGCTGACTCTGTGCTTGAGACAGGAGACACAAGTTAATACTCAGACACCTTGTAGGGCAGACAGCAGGGACAAGGTCAGTCAAGGCATGTCCCAGATCACTAGAGCAAGCTGAGAGTCCCGGTGGCCAGAGGCAGAATGATGGAGAACAAAGTACCACAGGACACAAGCCCAGGCCACAGGAAGGGGCTGAGTTAATGAAGAGGAAGACAATGTCACCTTCCACACAAGCGTCACCACTGCCCTGCTCTTGACGAGGGGCCTTGGCCCCCACTCTTGGCCATGGGTTGTACATAGCAACTTTCGTCTAGAGGAATAAAAAAAGGGGTGACATCACACTTCTCATCCAGGCTATCCAAGTCCACAGCACAGGGGAGGACTCAGGCTGATGGGGTGTCCCCAGTGGGATGACAGTGGTGTGCCGCTTCTGTTCCTCCTCTCAAGGAGCCCACAAATCCACTGAGTGATGACCTGCCCAGCCCTGCCCAGCATGCCTCAGGCTTCCAAAGACAGTTTCTGCTGAGAGATTGTCACCTCCAAGAGGAAACCCAGGAGACGACCTGAGCCAGAAGGGCAGTAGGCAGAAATGGGCTCTGCGTGCATGTAGACTTTCATTCATTGTCAGCATGGTTGTTGGTTTCTGACATCTGACAATATGGCTTTCCATGTGCTTCCACAGTAGGGTCATGGGGCCAGAAGGGAACTTGGGCTTGTCAGCCTAATTTTGCTGCAAATAGAGAAATGTCCAAAAACAAACAAAGAACAAAAAATAACAACAAACAAACAAACCCAAGTTTGTTCCATGAGTGGGCTGTGTGGTGAGGCAGGTGGCAAGGTGGGGAGATTATAGAGGTGTGGCACGGGGGTCTGCTTGAGGCCCCCTGTCAGCCGAGTCAAGAATTCTAGTGTGGTTAACACCATTCATGGAAGGGCCACAAGCAGGGGCAATTGGTATTCCTTTCGCAGAGAGATTTCAAATGAGCATCACAGATATCGACAAATGATCCGTGCCTAAAGCCAGAGCGCATATGAACAAATGTGGCTGTCTTTTTTTCCCACCTGGAAACCTCAAAATTTCTGGGACTCTCATAAGCAAGCCTGGAATCTCCATTTACAGGGAAGCAATTCTGAACTCTAGCGTGACGTGTGGCTTTGTTATCAGAGGATAAGTCTAAGGAGTCACCCAGTGATTTCCTTTACCAGAGAGCGAAAGAGTAAAGGTCCCAGAGAAGCCTTTGAGATGGAGCTGCAGAGCCCATTGAGGCTGCGCACATGGCTACTCCTAAGGCTCTTGGGCATGGCTCTCCCAAGAGAGAGTATGTGTGCTGTCCTTTCCCAGAGAGGAAAGGACTCTTGCCTCAAGTGCTTATAATTAAAACCATGTTTCTTAATAAACCCAGCCCTGCTTCACACTGGCCTGTCTTGAAATTCTTCTCTGGGGTGAAATCAAGAATCCTGGCATTTTCTGAGTGGGGAATCCCTGTGAGTCTGCTGTGGGTGGAAGGAAGGAGCTGCGTCTATGCCTGCACTCCGCTGAGGCCGGTCAGGCTGGGGCTGACGCCATTCTGCAGGCAGAAGTGGGGGTGGACACTAACACAAGCTGAAATACCCAGGTGGCCTTGGACTCCCCTAACCACACCTGCTACCACTCTAAGGCCCTGTTCCTGGTTCCCAGGTGCCCTCCCTGGGCACTCCAGTCTCTGAGTGACTAGGTCCACCTCCTGCCCCATCCTCCTGTCCACTTCTCCAGTGATGCGTTTTTTGTTGTTTGTTTGTTTTGTTTTTTTGCTTTTGCCTCCCCCATTCCCAGCCCTCTCTCCCCTCTGTAGTCAATGCCTCCTCAGTCTCTCTAGGTCACTCTCCTTGTCCCCTCTGGTTTTCTGGACATTCTGGCTGTTCCCCAAGATGATTCTTGCCCAGGCTGAGGCCCATGGAGCCTCACTGGTGAGAACTCCAGTGTACCTTTGACAGCCTGTCCAAAGGTACCATTCCAAGCAGCCTTCTCCCCTCCTGCACACACCCAGGCTGTTGATCTGACCTCTGCTAAAATCTTTAAGAATGGGGGTGGCTGGCTCTACCCCAGCCTGGCCTGGCTCAGAACACAGGGACCTGGGACAGGGATCGGAGTAGCCTCCCAAGTGACTCACAGTAAGGGCCGGTCTCTTGCTGTTTATAAAAATGCGGGCATGGACTGATAAGAGGAGCTTCCTGATTGTCCCAGAGTTACATTGGCCGCCATCCCTTGGGCTGGCTCTTGAACTCTTCTACTTCAGTCAGCACTGGTCACCTGGCATGGTGCTCACCCGAGGCTCTCAGCAAGGTGTCCTCCACATGACCCAGGTACCTGCCCACTGAAGCCTTCCACTTAACTGGGCAGTCCAGGAGGTGGGTTCCTTCTCATCACAGACAGAGCCCACTGACCTCTCATCCAGTAGGCTGTCTCTGCAGAACACACCACGGTCTCCAGAGCAGCTCTCATCACCCGCAGCCAACATGGCCTGGAGACCAGAGCCTGCCACGTATGGGGAACCAGGTGAGGCTTAGACTCAGCCTGGGAAGGCAGAGCTGAGGTATTCAGACTTGAAGGCACAGCCAAGCTCTGGGAGAGGATGGCAAGCGCAGAGGGCTTTCAGCAGTGGGGGCCGCAGAGGAGATGTGATGACCTGTGAATGCTTGAGGGACATGTGTCACACTGAGATGATGATGAGGTATCAGGAATTCAGAATCACAGGGTCCTTGCTTTGCAGTGGGTCCAGGCTGGTCCCCCTTATGGACTAGCTGCATCGACTCTTCTCCAAGCCCCTGAGGTTGAGAACATCAATCCTGCCTCATGAAAGAGAAATGGTTCAGTGAGGCACCGAGGTTCACATGCAGCTCTTAGGGGATGGAGTCATGCCCAGAAACTGTGAGTTTGTTCTGAATAATGGGGAGCCATGAAAGGCTCTTTAGTGGGGGACAAATCATAATGAGGCTAGCATCGAGTCACTGCAGTTAAGGTCACAGGGTGGGCAGATCCTAGCTCCTCACCTGTGAGGACAGATGACCATGTTCCTCAGGCAGGTTGGAGTGAGAGGGCCAGAGGTGTGTCATGCATGGTGTCCATGTCCTTGGAAGGCATAGAAGTCCCTCCCCCACATCGTCCCCTGGCACCCCTGCCCTGCTGTGCTGAGCCACTCCCAGCGCCTTGCTCCAGCAGCCCGTGGGACCATCGTGCGAAGCCTGTCATTCTAAGAACAGAAACTCCCGTCTGCTCTGGTGGGAGTCTGGAACAGTCAATGATAATTAAAAAGTTAATGTAATTAACATTGGCAGAGGAGCTGTTGATGAAGTCCTCAATATTTTCCTTCCATCGATGGCTTTGTGTTTTATGACCCTTCAAAGTACTGCTGAGCGGTCCAGAGGCCTTTCTGAAATCCAGGCTGCGGCTGGCCATTCCTGAGCTGGCTTTCCTGAGTGCACAGCTACTGGGAGCTGCAAACACACCTGCCTGACTTGCAGGATTGTCCCTTGGGAGGCGGCTTCTTGGTTCCCTACCTCAACTCCCCACCTTGGGAACCAGCTCCTCCTTCCTACCTGTGGGGAGAGTCCTGTTCTGTGGGTTGCACCCCCACGTTGAGGCTGACAGCGCAGCTGGGCTTCACTGGCCATCTAAGGCGTGTGATGAAGTCAGCCCTTGCTGCAGTGGCTCTGTATTCCCTTCTGTCCACCGGGTATGGCAATGTGTACTTCTGTCAGCTACAGGAGCCTCAGCTGTGCTGAGACGAAGGTCCCCAAATAGGCAACATCTCAAGTGAGGTGGGCATTCACTTCTTGTTAAGGAACCTTCCTGGCACATTGTCCTGTGGGAGCATGCTCACACTGATTCTCAGGTCCTCACTGTCACCTGATGGCTGTCTTCCCCAAGGGTCCTGCCACCACCAGCCTCTAGCTAGGGGAAGAGCAAGGGAGAGTTCAGAGCAGGTGCACCTACTTTAGAGTCCAAGTCCAGCATAGACACCCCTCCTTTCCCCTACACCTCCTGCAGCTGGAGCTCAGTCTTGTGGCTGAAACTAAATGTAAAGGAGGCCAGGAAATACCCTCCAGCTCTGTGTTCAGGAAGGTGAGGAGAATGTGGACTTTGACAGGCAGCTCATGGTCTCTGTTGCTTCCCAGGGCTGGTGTGAAAGAGCCAGTAAAAGAAATGGAGTAAGTGATGCCTAAGTCCTTTGTACTGTGCTACAGAAAAGAGTGCTACAATTCAAGGGGGCTGCCCATCTGTGAGTGTTTAAGAATGAGTGTGAAAGGGAAGGGCCACTTCTTATTTGATAGTTATGTAGATGGATGAATGGATGGGTTGATGGATGGATAAGTGGATGGGTAAATTTGTAGATGGGTGGGTTGGTAGGTGGATGAACAGATGTGTGAGTAAATGGATGAATGTGTGGATAAGTATGTAGATGGTAGATGGGTGGTAGAATGTGAATAGGTGGACAGATAGACGAGTGGGAATGTGAATAAATGGTTAAGTGAGCATGTAAGTAGGTAGGTTGAAGGGCGGCTGGGTGGGTAGGTAAATGTTTAGATGGATGGGTAGATGACTGTGTGGATGGTAGATGGGTTGGTGGATCATGAATGGGTGGGTGGATGTATAGGTGTTGTGCTATACAGTTTTATGTCAACTTGACAACAGGTAGGGTCATTTGGGAAAAAGAAACCCTTAATTAGAAAAATGACCCTACCAGCGTTGCCTGTGTGCAAACCTGCGGTACACTGTTTGATTGATTGTGGATGTAGGAGGACCCTGCTCACTGTGGTGGTGTCACCCCTGGGCTGGGGCTCTGGATTCTATATGAATACAGACTGAACAAGTCACAAAGAGCAAGCCAGAAAGCAGCACTCCTCTACAGCCTCTGCATCAGTTTCTGCCTTTAAGTTCCTGCCCTGTTAAAGTTCCTATCCTGACCTCCTTTGATGATGGACTATGATATGGAAGTGCCAGTGAAATAACCCTTTCCTCCCCAAGATTCTTATGCTCATGGTGTTTTGTCAAAGCAATAGAAATCCTAAAACAGATGGCCAATAGTTCTGAGTTTATGGGTGGAAAAATGGATGTGTATATGAAGCTGGCTGGTGAGTGGAGGTAAACCCTGTCCAGACTTTACCATAGTAGTCTGAGTTGGCTCCGGAAGCAATGACTGGCCCTAGGTAACTAGAGGGCAGCAGAGTCCCTGTGGGACCTGGGAGAATGGCCTGTCTCCTAGGATGGCGAGGTTATGGCTTGGCCTGTGCATGGTGCTCTCCGTGACCACACTGTGTCCCTCCTGTGTCCATAGCGTAACCCCATGGCTATAGTCAGGTGTGCCTCCATGGCCACAGTGTGTCCCCATAGCCTTAGCACTCTCTCCTTTCATCCTGTGGAAATAGATTCCACAAGGTAGAACTTGAGGTGTCCTGGAGCTGAGCTGGCAGCAATGGGACAGACAATTCCTCCTGGGTCATGTCTGGTGACTGCCAATCACGACGAAAGACTGCCCTGAGACCTGGCACTGTTTGACAGAGGTCAGGGTCTTGGCTCTCCAGTTTTAGAGCCACATAAAGTCATAATTCCTTCCAGAGGAGAGAAGCAAGATAAAGGAGGAATCGGAGTGAGGAGGGTAGAGGGGCTGATTGGAGGTCCTTCACACTGCAGAAAGCCCTGAACACCACATGTCCTTTGTGTAACTTCTTCTTCCCATTGGACACCCTAGACTCAGAGCCCCAGGGGGCACACCTGGCACCCGAGGCTGATATTCTGATCAGGATTCTCCCTCTACTGGTTTGTCCAGCTCATCTTTCTTCTCCAGACCACATCCCTGCTCATCTGCCTCTGCCCAGGTGCTCCGGGATCTCCATCTAACAGTCCAGCGCCCCTCCTGCCACCTAATTTCATGGTGACTCTGGACCAGGTGGTGCTATTGTACCTGAGGGGACCCAGGCAACAAAGAGCACAGGCCGCTTCTCTTCCAGCATCTCCACTGGCCCCTTCCACTCCTGCTTGGGCTCCTGTATTGTACACGAGGAAACAAATGGCATTTGGTTTATTCCTACTGGAGAGACAAGAAACTAGACTGGAGGGGAAAGGAGGTCCGGGGAGTCCCTGCCTTAGTGAGGTGGAACTTGAAATAATCACTCTTGGAAGGGCACAGCCCCTTCTTTTTACCTCTGAGATGCTGCAGCTGCTCCTGGAAGAGTGAAAACCTGTGGGGACCAGAGAGGTTTAGTGACTTGCCCAGGGTCACACAGCAGGAAACTAGGGAGCCCTCTGTGCTGCAGCTTGGGCCTTCGGTTCAATGCCACTTTGGCCTCAAAGGTCCTCCAATACTACACAAGTATCCAGGACTCTCTGTCTATTCACAGCAGAGGGTGGAGCCTTCAGCCTCCACACTTGGCAAGCGTGACTTGCTTACCTGTTGCAGGGCTGGTGTGGGCACAGCTGGCTCTATGATGGGGCAATCAGAAACAAGCCATCGATCCCAGCAGATGAGGCCTCATTACTCATGTTGGGCCACATTGAGAGCAAGGCTACCAGTGTTAGAGCTATGCTACTGGGCTGGAGCAGTTCCCATCTCTTCTCTCTCCTGTTTCTCCCTGTGCCCCTGTAGATGGGTCCTGGTTGCACCAAAGCCGGAAGGTCACACATCAAAGGCAGAAGGACCCCTGGGGCTCCTGAGGCAGGAGGAACCCAGAGACCAATGTGGCTAGCTCTTTGGTCTGGAAAAATGGCTTCACTGCGCTGCTGTGGTTTTTTTTTTTTTTTTTTTGCTTAGAAAGCTTGTAGCTATGCAGCAAGTGTGGGATGGGACAGGTAAAGGCCCGGAGCCTGGGCACAGGCTGTGATTTCTCTGGCCTCCTGCTCCCAATGAGGCTGCCTCAAGGCTTAGCTTGACCAGCTCCCACTGTGCCCTAACTGCTGCTGCTGGCACTAAGATCTACCCTCACAGGGCACTGGAGGCAGGTCATTCACTTATAGCCTTCTTGCAGAGCTTGGAGGCCTGGAGAGCTTGGTATTTAATTAGAGGAAGATTGATGCTGCTATCTCAGAGCCAGCAACTGACCACCACAGTCTGAGATCAGATGGCTTCACTGCGCATGCATGGTCCAGGACTGGGCAGAGCCTGCTGTGAGCTGTGAGCCATGGGAGAGGTATCCAGAGGACAGAAGGCAGCTGGAACAGGCATGGCTCAGGCAAGAACCCTATTTGGATGTGTCTTCTAACAGGACTGGTCACTTCTTGTGACCAGTGGGGAGTGAAGACCCTGGAAGACAGGTCTTCATGGAGTCCCACATGGCTCTAGAATATACTAGACTTAGGCCTTGACCCCTCTCTGTTCCTGCCCTCCCTGTGCCTCCTCACTCTACCTGACCAGCTTCTGGAGCCTTCTCCCAAATAAAACCTACATGGGTCCCACCTGGCAGGTAGGGAGTGCTGGCTCCTGCCAAACATTTGCCTACATCTGCTAATGTTCAGTATGGCCCTTTCAAACACTGTGTTTTCAGTAGGGTTTATGAAGACCTCTGCCAACAAGGGTGCTGCCTGAGTCCTTTGTGCTGGAAAATTATTGGCCTCCCTAAAGGGGAACTATCTATCTATCTATCTATCTATCTATCTATCTATCTATCTATCTATCTATCTATCTATCATCTATCTATGAAATCTATCATCTAATACCTACCTATTTCTTCATCATCTATCTATAAAATTCATTGTCTAGCTGGATGTGGTGCTGCACAACTTTAATCCCAGCACTTGGGAGGCAGAGGCAGATGAATCTCTGTGAGTTTAAGGCCAGACTGTCTACAAAATGACAGCCAAGGTCAAGGGTCCTGGGAATTTTGCTGGTGGCTAGGACAGCCAGTGCTGTTAACACAGAAAAACCCTGCCTTGAAAAATAAAACAAAACAATGCAATCCATTGTCTACTTACATACTTATCAACCTGGCCATTAGCCATCTATCTGTCTATCTATCTATCTATCTATCTATCTATCTATCTATCTATCTATCTATCTATCTATCTATCTGTCTGTCTGTCTGTCTGTCTGTCTGTCTGTCTGTCTGTCTGTCTGTCTGTCTGTCTGTCTGTCTGTCTATCACCTGCTTCTGTAGACAGGCAGAGAGATAGATAGATAGTTTTCCCATCATGACCTTGGGAGGTTCTGGACCCTGTCTTGTATTGAGAGGGGACCTCACATGTAGATTGTTCTCTGCATGTGTAGATTGAGATTCTGAAGGCATATCACTATGAGGGCCATGAGTGATGAATGGACCACCTGAAACCAGCATAAACTATGAGGACTCGGTCTTGTTTTGAGTCACAGGGAACTCTGAGCAACCAGATAACAGAGCCTCAGCCATCTCCTCCCATCTCAGAACCTGGCCTGGGTACATAGGCTGGCCACAGACACATCACCATTATGGCTGCAAGGTGGCTTCCATGAAAGGTATATTGAAAAAGGTGGAAGGAGGGAAAGTCTTTTCCTGCCCCTTTATGGAGCAAAACTATTTTCAGGGTCCTTCCTGCTTGCTCAGGTGAGAATTTTACCCAGTAAGCTTTGCTCCTAAAGTCAATGGCAGCCTTGCCAGCAGGAAGGAAGGGGTTTGGGGCATGGGACTTCTGATCTCCTGGAGGTCTTCTGTGCTGGAACCCCTTGATGCTGGCAGAGAGCTGGATTCAGACATAGCAACAGCTCTGCACATCCAGACACATGGATGAGGGCAGGGGAGGCTCCGTCTGGTTGTGAAAGGAAATGTTCTTACAGGCAGATTTCCAGCAGCCACCGGCAGTTTAATATCCAGAGCCCAGGCAAGGGGCCATGGCTGATGCAGGCTGCAGAGGGCAGGCAGCGCCCACAGCAGAGAGGAAATGAAATGCCCGCCTTGCTCCTGAACAATGGCACTTATCAGTTCCCAGATCGGGCTGAGTTCTGTTAGGCCACAATTAGGCAAGGCCAGCAGGTGCAAGTGAGGTCATAGGACCCGAGAGGTGGCTGCAGCGCTAGACTTTGGAATGGCCTGCGTGGCCCCAGTTCAATCCTCTATGAATGGAAATGATCATTCAAAGGAGGGCTTGTGTCTGCTGTGTGCGTGCATGGCTGAACACGGACATGTGATAGACACTGAAGCATGGAGTCGGAGAACCCTGGCCTTCTCTGTCACTTGTTCCAACCCTGGGACTGTCTGCATCCTTTATCAGGGTTGCACCTACGCCACCCCTCTTGCTTGCTCTGATCCCAAAGCTTTCTGAACCCAGGTGCCCCGCTCTTTCACCCTCCAAACCCTCTGGAGGACCTCTGGAGTCTATTGCCCACCACCAGCAAAATTCCCAGGACCCTTGACCTTGGCTGCACATCCTGTTATCTTGTCCCAACAAAAACAACTTCTCCTCCTCCTCCTCCTTCTTCTTGAGACAGGATTTCTCTGTGTAGCCGTGGCTGTCCTAGACTGACTTTGTAGACCAGGCGGGCCTCAAACTCACAAAAATCTGCCTGTCTCTGTCTTCTAGAGTGCTAGGATTACAGGTGTGTGCTATTGCACCTGGCCAACAGAAACTTCTTATCCCTTCAAGTGGGGCCCCTGCCTCACCAGCTGGTAGGTGCTATCTTCCAGATCCTTATCCTGGAGTCTCTCTAGAGCTGTGCCAACCTCCAGACTTCCCTCCTCCAGGGTCTTCCATCTAAATGCAGACCCAGATGCTGGGTTCTGACCCAGTGGTCATGGCTGAAGTCTGGTTCCAAATCTCCCTACGCTGCCTTTTTTCATCTCTCTCCAGACTCTTCTACGATTGTTTGCTTTTATCAGAGTAAACGGACCTCTGTACTTTATTTTCAAACCTCCAAACGTCCATTGTGAGGGAAGCTTCCATGGAGCTATCTGCCTGTCCAGATGTGCCTTCTGCCTTTTCTGGGCCCTCTCCCAGCCCTGTATCTTGATGATGTCCTGAGCGCTGCAGGCTGCTGCACTGGCTAGGGCTAGGGTGCAGGCTCAGTGGTGAAGTGTGTGCTCAGCATGCTCGAGGCTCCTGGCTACATCCTGAGCACCACAGATAAGCCAGAACCACAAAGAAGCACTATCAGTTTCTTCTCCAGTCCTCTGTGTCTCCCCCAGCCTGTGCTGGTCAAGAGTCGTCTCTAGCCACTGCATGTTCCCGATCCTACCACCCTCAGTCTCTGTGGTTTAAAGCTCTGTGTCCCAACCCCTACCCTCCCACCCAGATCACCTCATTATTGGCTTCCAGGTCCCGCTTGCTTTTATTTTTTTATTTAATTTTTATTATTTTAATTTCTATGTATCTGTGTATGTGTGTGGGTATGTTCACATTAGTGTGGGTGTTCACGGATAGGAAAAGAGGGCATCAGCTCCCCTGGAGCTGGTTACAGACGATTGTGAATATGGGTTCCTGGAATTAAATCAGCAGCAAGTGCTTTTGACTGCTGAGCCACCGTTCCAGCCCTCTGCTACCCTTCTGCTTCTCAGTAGGAGCTTAGGCCACACAGCAGGCCTGCTCTTCTAGGCTGCACCTCTGCCAACGACTCCCAGGAGCCAAGCAGCCCTTTAACAGGTTGGATGTCTCCGTGGAAGTCCCTTCACTGAGGGGCTGCTGGTCACAGGCAAATGCTGAGGCTAGCTAGGCCATTAGACAGGACAGTGGCCACTAGATAGCATCTGCTGTAGTCACTCTGCCAGGCTGGACCAGTTTTCCTTAGTGCATGAGAGTCCAAGGGGCAGCACACACTTCCTTTGACCCTCACCCTCCTGCTTGCAGCTGGAGCTCTTCGAGCCTCTTGCCTGAGCAGTATGAAAGCTGCCTATACCCGAGTTCAGGGTTGCCGGTCCAGGGCCATAGGATTGCAGAGACAGGGCACAGGATGCAGAAGACAAGTTTCTGGGTCCACAGAGCAGTTTGTCTGATACAGGGCACAGAGAGCACAGAGTGGGGTGCATGGTGCACAATTCGGGGTGGGGGTGTAATGGGTGTGAAGTTCAGGGTGCACAGTGCAGAAATGCAGAGATGCAGTGTGTATAGTGTGGGGTGCAGGAGACCGTGGGAGTGGGTTGCAGGGTGCAGTAAGTGTGGGGTGCAACGTGCACAGTGCAGGGGTGCAGGAAACACAGTGTGGGGCGCAGGATGCAAAGGCTCGTTGCTGACAGCCCCATATTCTTCCTACCCTCCACCTCCATCCTTTTCCCCAGTGACAGTGCCTGGCAGCCCCCCTTTCCCACCCACCCTCCTGAGCTGGTAGCTATGCACTTAGGGGAGTGACATCACCTCTCTGAACTCTGTTTCTTGCCTAAAAGCAGTGATTACAGAGTCTAGCTCTTAGGCTGTCAGATGTGCCTGGTGGTTGTAATTAGGTATTGATTCAGTAATTTGGGGAATTAATTCATTAAATCTGTACAGTCTCAATGTAGCCAAAATAGAGGGGCTTCTCATGCTGCCTGGGTTCATGTGACAGCACAGGGTGGGCAGGACTTGCCACATCACATGGACCTGTAGGTTCCAAGGGCCCCACTTCTGCTCCTGGGGCCCCGAGCGGCAGTCGACTTGTCTCCTCTGCTCCAGTTCCCCAGAGCTTTTCAAAGTGTTTCCTGTCTATCTCCTAGAGGGACTGGGATTCTGTCATCTTGGCCTCTAGCCCAACCAGCGACCGGAAGTCCTCCCCAGAGCCTGCTGTGAGTACAGCTTCTCACATACCTGTGGGGCTCGCTCCTTCCACACTATGCTAGGAGCTCAGCTGAGCCTGGTAATCACCAGTTTCTGAGATTTTGACAATGACCTGGCCAAGGTCATGGAATGGAGGGAAAGGGAACATGACTTTTTGCCCACAGGACTGGTGGCAGCAGCCACTCTGCCCCTTGAGAGCTAGGTAGTTTGGATGGGGTTGCAGCACAGAGGTGGGCCACCCACTCGGGGGCAGAAAGGCAGAGGGAGAGTCCTGCTCGTGACAGCTCTGCACAGCCATTCAGAGCCCAGCTAAAGAGGAAGAAGGAGGGGTGGAAAGAGCACACACACAGAGGACATGGAGAGAAGTACTAGAGGGAGAGAGAGAGAGAGCGAGCGAGAGAACGAGAGAGAGAGAGAGAGAGAGAGAGAGAGAGAGAATGGTGAAACAGGAGAAATAAGCATGTAGTAAACAAAAAGACACAGAGACAGAGGAAGAGATGAAAAGCTGCATAGACACAGCTTGGGTCTCTTGGTACCTCAGTTTTCTCTTTTGGGGGTCTCCAAGTCCTCAAGTCTCTCATGTCCTGCTTCCTAGTGACTTGTCAAAAGCTTCCCTGATAGAAGGGCTTCTTACTTCCCAACAGCTCAAAGTGTCTCTCAGTGTAGCCCACCTCCATCACTAAGGTCCAGGCCATTCTGCAGCGGGCACAATCTACACCTTTTTTCCAGTTCAAAAGTCTTCTCTGTTTCACAGAAAGCAGGTGGATGCCATGGTTAGGAAAACAGGGTGGGTCACCAGGAGGAAAGCACGTATCAGCATGTCTCGGGGGACTGTAGATGGAGGAGGAAAGGGTCCCTAGGATGTGCCTAGGTTTTCCACTTGAGTCTCAAGGGGTGGGCTGAGATGGTGAAGAGGAGACATAGCTGGTCCCTTTATCTGGAGACATATCAGGAGATTGGGGTTGTGGGGTTCCTACTTGGGTTGTCGAGTCAGCTGGCTGGAGAATGTGTGGCTGGAGACATAGATCAGCACAGAGAGCCTGCCAGGAAGGGCACTGAGGCAGTGCTGCCTGGATTGAAGCTAGCATAACAAAAATGAGGCATCCTGACTGGACCTGGACTGCTATGTAGGGAACAGGGGGTTTGGAGATCAAATTTCAGAGCAGATCCAATGCCTGTTGGAGACATTCTTCTCTCCAGTCTGACCTGGCTCCAGGAAGGACAGCTGTGATCCTGGCCACCTCCCTTCTCTAGATGCAGGTGTCTTTCTGGAAAACCTCTCCCCTTCTTTCTACCTCACCCCTGTCCGCTGTGGCAAGGGTGAGCAGGTGCCATATGACATTACTTCTCTGTCCCCAACTCCACTGACCAGCGGTAGAGAGAGAGAGCAACCCAAACAAACAAGCTTTGCCACCATGCAAGGGAGTGCAAGGGAATACAAGCTACTTGGGACTCCCATAGTAGAGACAGCCTTGTCAGGAGCCAGGCTAGGATTATGGAGATGAGGAATCCATGAGCTCAGTCCTGTGACTCGGGGTCATTACTTGATTCACTGGTCTCAGAGGCTACACGAGCAGTTTCAAAGTGTCCCTGTCTCTCTAGGTCAGATCAGCTCCCTCTATTTCCTGCACCTGATCTTCCCTTGGCTTGATATACTCTCAGGGAAGAGCCTCCCATGCTCCTATGGCCTCAGTTTCCCCATCTACAACAGGAGCTAGAGCCAGACATTTGCTGAGGGTCCTCTCTGCACTGCCACAGAGAGCAGGTGTGGGTGAGAAGCAGCCGGGATGGGCTTCTCCCACCCAGCAGAAGCCCAGGCCTCCTGTAATTATCCCTGATTGAGAAGCAAAGCTAGGGTGCAGCCTGGCCAGGGCCTGCCTCCCTGGATCTGCAGGGAGCTACTCCAAGGGAACTGCTTCGCCCCAGCTTCCGACTATGCACATGCTTCTATTTTGGTTTCTTTTCTTTCTTTCTTTCTTTTCATTAACTCAGCTCCAAGCTAGAAGCACAGCTCTAAAGGCATTGCATGGCTGTCTCTTAGCAATAAGGGCCAGGCTCTGAGCAGCCGGAGTGAGGCATGCATGCTAGAGACAGACTCTGGAACCTGGAGAGAGGAGCCACGCTGGGTGACCACAACCTCTGCTGCCCCCAGCAGCAATGATTCCAGCTGAGGAAGAGAAGGCTGCATGTCCACAGGTCCCTTAGGGCCTGAGTGAGCCTAGCCTGAAGCCTTCCACCTCCTGGCTCCCCTCCTAGAGTAAGGAGCACTGTGGCCAGACAGTGTACTCATGCTTGCTGTTTGGGGAATATGCAAAATTATGAGAAAGAAAATAAAAATCTTGTATGACCTGTCACTGGGGACTGCCTTTGTGATGACTAGCTTAGAGTATCTGATTCTATACACACACAAGCCCAGAAGATTCATGTACGTGTGAACACAGTGATCAGTGAGCTGGAGGCTCATGTGTAGTTTACAGCAGAGACCCTGTGCTGGATGTCACCAAGTGGCCCCTGACAACTGATGCGCCTCACTGTCCTGATCGCTGCTGGTGGAAGACAGGTATTCTGGATGTTTCCACTGCCAGCCTAGTTCTTTAATGGCTGAGACACCTCTCCGGCTGGAAGACAGAATTCCTATGGAGAAGCAGGTATTTTGCCCCTCTGTCTACTCTGCTATGATGAGGCCACCCTTCAAAGACTCTCTGGTGTCAAGCGCAGATAGCAGAAGGCAGGCAGAGCCCAGACAAGGCATTGAGGAGCAAGCGAGTCCCACAGGAGCAAGGACTCAGGCTGATCCAGCCATGCTGTGCCTACCACCAGATGACGTGGGGGGCCATAGTGAGACCCCAGGGGCTGTTTGCTCCTGAGCTGGGCTGGCCTGCTTCATATCTCTCCCTGGTAAAGCTCCCTCCCCTGCAGGGTCCTCTCTCTTCCAGCTGCCCATATGGTCTAACCTTGGAGAGATGTGGCCAGGGGCATCCCGCAAAGGGCTCAGGGCTGAGAGGAGTCAGGTAGTTCATCGTCGTTATCCTAGGCAGAGCCCAGCTCCTTGTTGTCTCAAACCTTCGGAACAATGGAGGGACCAGGGGCTGAATAATGGCCCACCATCCTCTGCCTGTCACCCACTGGCCAGCGGCCCACCATCACCACAGCTGCCTCTGCACAGTTCCAAGCCAGTCTCCTGTATCTACGTCAGCTGTGTCCCTAAGTACAGGACACTCTGCTACCCACTGCCTTGCCTGGGAAATTTAATTCAGTCCTCAGATACCGCCTACATCTATAAAAATTTACACTGGTGCTTTGCTGGTGTGATGGCTTCCGTGGCTGTGTTCCTTTGAATTTGCTGGTGGGAGCTGGAGCCCAGGACTGAAGTGTTGGGAGGTGAAGAAAGGGGCCGAGGGAATGGAGGGACCCATCCTGGGGTGGTTTGAGGCCATGTAGGAAAAGAAAGAAATGGAAGAAAGGGGCTGCACTCCCTGTGGGCAAGGCCTGGCCGACGAAGAACCAGGAAGAGGGTCTGTATTGGGGCACCAGGGCAGTGGGCTCCTCTTGGACCTCTCTGCCTCCACTCTGGTTCTCAGACTTGCAGGTCTGTGTTGATGCTGCCCAAGCTGATTAATGATCTAATATTAGTCCTGATCCTTCTTCTCCAATTGTCCCCAGTTATATCCATACCTGTTCCCTAATGAAGGGTTTAAAGGAAGATCGTGCTTTGTGGGAGCCGACACTTCTCCTCCTGCTCCTCCTGCTCCTCCTCGTCTCTCCCTCCTCCCCTTTCCTCTTTGACTCGGTCTCATGTAGCTCTGACTGGCCTTGAACTTACTCTTGCAGCAGAGCTTGACCTTGAATTTCTGATCTTCCTGCCTCCACCTCCCAAGTGCTGGACTTGGTTTAGGTAGTGCTTCGGATCAAAGCCAAGGCCTCACGCAAGCTGTCAGACACTCTCCAACCGAGGCAACCCCTGTCTCTCTTGTCTTCTTTCATGAGCACAGTGCCTCGTTTCTCAGACACTGTGACGTTTGCATGTCTGTACATATATTTGGACTGCATGGGGGCTAAGCTAGCATTGTGGCTCTGCCTGCTCCCCCAGCCAACCAGTGCAGCCTCAGAAGGGCTACAGCCTGGAGCCAAAAAGGCAGCAGCTCTTAAGCTTCAGAGCCAGGTGTCGCCCTTGTCTCCAGACTACACAGGGCACCACTGTGGCGGATGCTCTGCTCACAGCAGCCCAGGCTCAAACCGCAGAGAGAGAAAGGGGTCCAGACAGCAGGCTTTGAGCCCATCCCTCCAGCCTCTGGGTACACCTCGGACACAGAATCCCCAGCTGCTTGATAGAAGGGCTCCTCTCTCTGTCATCTCCCTTTTTGATAGAGGAGGGAGCTTGTATGTTGGTCCATTTCAGAAGAAATGACCTGAACCCCAGAGACGGAAGTGTTTGCTCAAGGTCACTGACAGATGTTAGGTGCCACCATTGATGGAGAGAGTTAGGGAACCTGGGCAACGGAGTTACTGGCACAGGAAAGAGTGATGAGCACAGAGGGATGGCCTCAGGAGAAACTCCTGCCAGATGCCTGGGCCCATGGCAGGGAGAGAACAAGGAAGCTGAGCCCACCTTGGGAGAGCGACTGTCTTGGGTGGGCAAGGAGACAAGGGCACAGAAAGCCTGACTGCAGTGCCGTTCCTTCTCTAGCAGCCACCTAAGAAGCCATACCAAGAAACACACTCCAAACTACTGAATGTGGGGCTGGAGATGTGGCTCAGTGGTTAGGAGTGTCAGGTAGACCCTGGTCAAGAGCAGGCATAGGTAGTCTGTGGGTCTTATGTAGCATTACATACACATACGTATGCAGGCACGCACGCACGCACGCACACACACACAGAGCAGGCCACAAGGCCCTAAAAACACAGACAAGCAGCCACAGAGCACTAAACAGGCACACAGCAGGCTACGGAGCCCCAAATGTGCAGGCAGCCAGCCCAGAATACTGTGGTGACTGTGTGGCAGCTCGCTCAGGGTCCCCATGCTTCCTGTTGATGCTTCCTGAGACACGAGGGTAGTCCCATGTTCATTCTTCCATTTCAGACTGAGATGAGTGACTGTCACAAGGTAAAATGCTCTCTGAGAAGTCACAAAGCATTTCTGCAATCAATTTTGGGTGATTTATCGCTCTGAGTTGTTTCTGCTGACTTTATTGTCAGTTGTTCCCAAGTGATTTTCTGATAATGGTTAAATTGGCATAATAAACGTATCACACAAAAAAGGAAGAAAAAAGAAAGACATGAAAGATTCTTTTGCCAAAAAGTATTTGTCTCAAAGTGCTGGCTCAAGACCAGGGAGACTACAGCAGCCCGTGATGGACATCCGTGTGTCTAGAAGGCAGAAGCCCAGAGCAGCAGAGAGGCAGAGAGAAAGAGCTTAGCTGGAGGATCTGGCAAGATGCCTCAGTGGACTAAGACACTTGCTGCTGAGGCTGCTTACCTGAGTTGAACCTCCAGACCAACATGCTGGAATGAAGAGAACTGACCCTTGCATGCCCAAGGAATTCATGGCGACCACCCTTAGGAACCAGAACTCCTGGGGCTCAGCAAAGCTCTCACCTGCTTTTCTAAAGCCTGGATATGGCCTGGGGCCCCGTGCCTCTTGTCCACAGAGCCCTGCTGATGAAGGAGGAGGAGTTAGGCATCATCCAGGCTACTGTCCTTGAAGTGAATTAGTCAGGAAGGTATGAGGGCTGGGAATATGACCTGGAAAGTCATACCTGCACAAATTTTGTGCAGACTGTTCGTCAAGTCACACCACACCGGGCAGGTGGCCCCAGGATATGTGAAGCAGTTTAGCAAGGCCACGGAAACCAGACCCTTTCAAGGTCCCTGCTTGTTTACCCCCTCCACCTGGCTGCCTGGGGTTCTGTGACACACAACCTCAGGCAGGGGACAATGATTTCCTGTGCATCTTCAAAGAAAGAGAAGTGTTCTCTGTTCACATGCCTCAGGCTAACTGAGATTTTCCTCTCTGTGTTCCTCAACCGCCACTCTTCAGAGCTACCTGCAGCCAGTGCCCAGATGACTGCCCTTGCCAGGTCACTCGCCTGACCAGAGCACTGTCCGGAGCCAGAGAAACTACAGCTGCAAAATGTAATTGGTATAAAAAAATTCAGTGATCAAGGAAGGCATGATAGTGCATGGCCTGTCATCCCAGATCTCAGAAGGCTGAGGCAGGAGGATGGAGAGTCATAGACCACCCTGGGATATATAGTGAGTTTCTGTGAAAACAAAAATATAGATATAATAACCAGAGCCTCAAACTGAGGCAGAAACATTTTCATATGGAGTAGAGAAAAATGAAACAACTATAGAAGCATCTTGAATGAAGGAATGAAACACCTTTAGATGAAGGCAAGTCTCCTGGCTTGAACTCAGCCCCTGCTGGTCCACTGGGTTTACTTAAAATTGTGATCTTTTGTTCGCTGTGAATTTTGTGACCATCATTTTAGACGGTGAGGTGCAATGTTTGCACTTTCCTTAAGAGACTGTCTTCAGAGGCCTTCTTGAGGCTGTGTGCTGTGAGTTGTCCCTGCTTGTCCTGGCTTTGGCTTTGGGTCTGTGGCTTTGGCCTTGGCCTTGCCGCTGTCAACCAGTCTCAGACGGGGACTGTTACACTCAGAGGCTCCTGGCCCACCAAGTCATTTTCTTTCACCTTCCCTTATCACTATAATGCGTGTGGTCAGCAATGAGTGTCTCAGATGTAGACAGGTGATAGTCACATGGTTAATCCTGCCTTATTCCCACTGTTCTTGGCCCTGGCCTCCCTACCACTAACGCTTAGGTCTGAGTAGTCACCATTCTGGTGAGGGAGCCACAGGGACAGGGGAGCCATGTGGGCAGAGGAAAGATCGTGGAGAAGGAGCAGAAGCCTCACAGCTGGAAGAGCGTGGCTGCGTCCCATAGCTGCCCTGACCAGCCTGAGAGGTGGAGCTCTGTCAGTGTGCTCAGCAACACCCTCCCCCATTTTCCTCAGGATTGAGGTTGCCTGGGTTGTCCCCATGGGGGCAGGCTTGTCCTCTGCCCAATCTCAAGGTGTGTTGACCTTTGTTGGTAGAAGGTCAAGTGTCTGCCCCATGCCAAAGAGATGGCTCTCTCTCTGCCTTCCTTGGAGCCTCTAGTGGGAGGCAGAAAAGCCCCAACCATAGACAGGCTTCCCCAGGTCCTGATGTACATCTCTGCTCACCTACTCTTCTCTGATGTAGCCCTGGCTCTTCTTGTGCTTCTCCTGGGCTCTGCTCAGTTCATGGTACTTGCTCTACCCTGAGACTACGCTGTCCCTCTCCGTGCCTTGCCCACCACTCTTTCCAGCCTTAATCCCATTTCCATTAGCTTCTGGACCACCTTTCTCAGCCTGAGGGCTTTCTAGTCCTCGTAGCTAACCATTCAGTGACAGGTCTTGGGTTACCCCCCCCCATCACTCCTCCCTGCATAAACACCTCTTGTAGCTTGCCCTACATGGTTCCTCAGCTGGTCCTTAATTCTCCTCAGTGATCACCCACGCTCATATTTTGGTCATGGGAGACAGTCTTGTGGCCCCTCAGAGCTGTCTTCTATGAGGTTCCAGATTCTGCTGTAATCGGCCAGAGCACACTTTTCTTTTTGTTTTCTGGAAAGCGCAAACCAGCCTTGCAGACATATGTCAAGGCCCATGGGCCTGGAGTCTGCATCCTGCCTGAGGGTGATTTACGTTATAAATGTTCCTCTCCCAAGATGAGCTCTCTGCTCTGCTCCGGGCGTCCACAGGTTTCCTGGCTCCCCTTTATCACTGTTCCCTCCTGCCACCCAACCCAGCAACCAACATCAAAGGCCCTGTGACCACTCTGCTCTTTCCCCAATAGTTTAGAATGGTAGATACAGGTCATTTTATTTTTATGTTTTTGGGAGATAAAATGTATTCCTCCTTCCTCTTTCTCTCCTTCCCTCTCTCCCTGTCTCCCTCCCTGCTTTCCTCCCCCTCCCTCCCTTATTCTCCCCTTCCTCCCTCCCTTGCTTCTTTCCTTCCTCCATCAGTGGTAGGAATGGAACCTACAGCCCTCTGCAAGCCTGGTAAACCCTCTATCACCAAGTCCTGGGCAATGTTTTTCTTTGCCTCAATTTTCTTACTTAAAAAATAATTCATTGGCCCAAAATCCTATTAAAATGGCCTCAACATTGCTAAACTTCAGGGAAATATGAACTGAAGTCTCAGTGAGAAGCTATGTCATAGTAATTAGGTCATCTACTATCAAGAATAAACAAGCAAGTAAGAAAAATAGAGAATAAGCCTTGGGATGCAAGGCATTGAGAGCAAGTAGGCCACAGAAGCAGGACTGGGGAGGACATGAGGTGATTATCTGCTGTTGAAAACTAACATTTCCTCAAAAAATGGATACACACATATAAAGTTGCTACACATCATGCACTGTCACTTCTGGATAGCAACCCCAAAGTGCTGAGATCTACACTACCCCTGTCCCCCCCCCCCATCCATAGCAGTGTGCTCCCAATAGCTGGAAGGCAGAAAGACCCATGTCCATCACAGGCAGGGCATGGGAATAAGTCAGAAGGTTCCAAAAGCCATCAAATTCATGGAGGCAAAAAGAATGGTGGGTGTCCGAGAAAAGAATGTAAAGTTGGTGCTCATGGAGACAAATTCAGTTCAGGGAGGTGGAATATTCTGGAGGTGAGTATAGGTGGTGGCCACACAGCATGTGAAGACATTCAGAATGGTCAAGACAATGAACTTTATGCTGTGTGTAGTGTGTCATTTTACAGAGCACAGCCCTTTGCTTCAGAAGGGCCATGGGGAGACAGGCGCCTGGGGAAGCTAAGGTCCAGTTTCCTGACGAGGTGATGGGAACATAGACATGTTTAGTGTATATACATTCTTGTATAAAGAAATGAATGACCATGCCAGGGGAGACTGTAAAGGCATCTATAGATCATAAAACACTTAGGGCACATCCAGGGCCGAGCTCCAGAAACCACCAGAATCATGGCGTGACAGGAAAACCTGAGCATGGGCTGTGCATCTGATGCCAAAAGCTTTCTGATGGGCACGGGGTCCACACTGCTCTCGCTCTCCTCTCCGGAGGTGCATTGTGACAGGCATAGGACGGACTGTATCTGTAAATGCCATCCTACATGTGAGTAGATGAATGTCCCTGAGACATGGCAGCTTATAGGTAGTCAGTTCTGAAATTGAGAAGATGCAGACATGAGGCACATGATTTTCTGCCTCCATCAGCGGAGGTTCTTGACAAGGCAAGCCAAAAGATAGTAGTCAAATCCATGCACTCAGGTGAGGTATCCACCCATGACCCACAGCTACTGAGGAGAGGAACTCCATCATCAAATTGGGAGGTCTGGACAGTACTTTCTGACAGGGGTCCTTGAGAGTAACACAACCCAACCACTACTTGCCTGCCTGGGAACACCCTGGGCAGAGACCCAAGAAGCTATCTGACTCTGCTTCACCTGTGGTGACCCATGACTCAGCACTCAGAAGCTTACACCCTGGAGTTCTCTTCTTCAGGGATGCAGGCGGCACCCTGGACCTCTGGGCCTGCTCTCCCTCCATGCTGCTTTCCTCTGCAGAAACTCCCACAGTGTCACAAAGCAGGTAAAAGTTTACAGGGAAGGGGACAGGTCAGAGATTCGCTGCAATCCCTGACCTCAGCTGGTGTCTGACCAGAGGCTGCCCTCGGGCACACAGCCCAGAGCCTGCTCTGAGCCTGCGCTCCTGGGCCTCCAGGTCCTTTTTGTGTGGGAACACTGCCCAGCTGTCTTCCTCAGGAGAGCTTGGAGCTTTGAGCATTGCCCTTGGTGCTGCCATTCTACCTGGGGGATGGGGTCAGCCAGATACTCCAGGTGGTCAGGCTTGGGGATCACTAGTCTGCTCCTTAATGGGCATCATCCACATGGTCGGTCCAGCCTCATCCTGGCACTTAATACCACAGAACCAGAAGGCAAGGCTCCACTGTCAAGCTTGGATGGGGTGAGGAAGGTCCTATGATGAGGAGGGAATAGGGTACCCTAGTCAGTGATAGCCTTCAGTAGGGTCACAGCAGTCGCTATAGGGCAAGACTGGGAACTTTGGTATAGCCTGGGCATGGGGGTTGAGGAAATGGGATTGGCAGTGCAGTAGAGCTGAAGCCTGAAGTTCCGTGGACAAAGACACAGGGTCTAGGGAAAGTGCTGTTATTTAGTAAATAGATTCAGGAAGCCTGGTCCCTGGCGCCTGGGTGGTCTGGAGGGAGGGGTTCCCAGAGTGCTACAATCTGACTCTCAGAGTCCATGTGATTGTGAGGATGTTGGAGGTGTGTGTGCTCTGAGGGTAGACTGGAGGCCCTGACTTACAAGCCTTCTCCTCTCCAGGCCTCACTTTCCTCACCTGAATATGAGAATTTAGTGTGGTGAGGCCTGAACCAGAAGCATAGGGTGCTCAGAGCCCCAAGGGCAGGGACTCCATAGAGGACAGAAAGGAGCTATCCTTCCCAGAACCTTTTGCCATGAGGACCACATGTACCTTGAGAGTAGAGCCTCGGCTTCTCTTCCTCTGTCACCTGTTCTCCCACCATCTTTCCCTCCCCTTTCCTCCCTCCTTCCTTGCCTTGTTCCACCTCCACCTCTCTCCCACAAAGACTCCCAGGCACACAAGGCTCTCTCCAGAAGGTGGGGGCACATCTTCATCCTTACCTCAGATCCAAGCTTGGAAAGCGTTCCCCCTCCTCCAGTCTGAAAGCTTCTGGAGAAGGGCTACATCTGATCCTGCTCACTGTGTGTGGACCCTGTGAATGCAGAGCTCCCTGTTGTCCATGTGTCAGCATGAACCAGGAGGCCGTCCCCTCCAGCTGCAGTCAAGAAAACTGAGGCAAAGAGACACAGAGGACAGGCTGAGTGGAGCCAGGCCCTCTCCAGGCTCAGCTCCTGCCAACGGCTGGGTGGTGGCTTTCACACTAGATAGGAAAGAGCCTCCAACAGATCATGGCCAGAGCAGATGCCTGGGGAAGTAAGGAAGGGAGGATAGCTGTCTTAGCTGCCCTAGGAGGATCTTCAGCGTTGCTAAAGACACCCTGTCAAAGCCAAACTTAGGGGCTGTGGGGCAGTGGCTGGCAATTTAGCACAATAGCTCTGTGTGAGGGGCTAACAGAGGTATGGAAGCCCTGGCTGGCTGACAGGGCATCTGGCTAGAGCAGAATGTCCTATTCAAAGGGTCAGAGGTCTGCTCGGCTAGCACATTCCAGGAAATGCCTAGTGAAGGGTTTTCAGGGAGGAGCGGGGCCCAGGAAATCAGTCTAGGTAGCTGCTGGCAATCTCCTCCACATACCAGGTAAGACTGAAGGGGCTAGAGGCTGGCCCAAGGTGTGGAGCAGCTGAGGGTAGAAAGCACCTTGGGGATGATACTGAGCCACACTGGCCCCCTAGTTCCCCTGTCCTCCCCCAGCTGCCTATAGGGCTCCTTAGAACCCTGTCCTCAGAACTCAGCTCTCCTGAAGATGTCTCCTAGGTCTATGTTCTGAGGTCCTGCATCAGCTTTCCAGAATGGCTTGTTGGGCCAGCAGGCAGTATGCCAAAGAGCAGAGAACATGGCCAAGGGTTGGGCTACAGCCAGTTTCCTGGGCAGTCCTGCCCTCAATGTTCCTCCTGGTCGAATAGAAAGCAGAGATGGCCAGAGGAGACAGCAGTTTGTGTGACTGGAACATTAGCACACAGGCCTCGAACACATAGGGCATGGAAGCTGGCCCTGCAGTTCAGCTTGGCTCCAGACAGCCTTGGCTGGCTCTGCTATTGAGTCCAGTAGGTCCCAGAATCCCATTCCTGAGCTGCTTACCTTCTGAACCACAGAGGAACACTTTCTTGGGAGCTGCCAGGCCTCAAACCCCAGGGGAGGGAAGGTGGAGGCCAGACAGGGTGGGGCACCTGACCTGGGTTCCCTGCCTCCCTCTGGATGGAAGCTATTGCACAGGGCACCTTGCCTCACAGAGAGGGAAGGCATCCACTTCCACAGACTTGTCACAGCAGTGCGTAGTTAGTTCTCACCATGGACCACAGGCAAGTAGAAGGAAGGGCAGGGCTGGGGGACAGTGGACCATTGGAAAAGTTGAACCTGTGGGGTACCACATCAGCCTTGTTGGGCAAGCACTGATGCTGCCAGCTGGTGCAAAATAGCGCTCTGTACAAAATTACGGCCACTGGTAATTAACACGTGATCTTATCTGCATCCAGAGTGGCATTATTTTCTGTTGCTGCGATAAAACACCAAAACCAAGGCAATAAGAGGAAGAGTTTATTTCGTTTTACCGTTGCAAAGGGGTAAGAGCAGGGAGACATGGCAGCCAGCTGCTGCTGCAGAGGAGCTGAGTGCTCACAGATTTGAACTGCAAGCAGGAAGCAGAGAGCACACTGGGAATGATCCAAGGCTTTGAAACCTCAAAGCCCATTCCCGGTGACATGCTTCATCCAACAAGGCCATTACTTTTAAGCTTCCCCAAACAGTGCCCTCAACTGAGACCAATCATGTACATGTGTAAGACTGTGGGGACATCTCATTCAAATGAACGCAGGGGACTGTGCAGTTGTAATTGGTGACTACGAGGTCAGAGGGGATGAAGGTGGGCCCAAGACTAGGACAACTAACAGCCTAGGAGGTACACAGGGAAGAGGCCCTGGAAAGAGGACCCAGTCCCAGAAATGACACAGTGATAAGCTCATGAGATTTCAGAATGGCAAGCAGCTACTTGAAGCTGAAGGAGTGGAGAAAAATCCTTCAGAGACAACAAGGTCACATGCCCCTGTGGATGTCTTTCTAGAGTCCAGCCTGCAAAAACGTGTGAGGGAATGAATGAATGTTTGCCTGAGGCCTCTGGTCTATGGCTCCTTTCGTCATCAATAGGGACTTCACAGAGGGTCAGCTGTTATTCAGAGACTCCATGGATCCCAAGACCGTCTAGGTGCCTGGAGGAAGGAAAGCAATGAGTTCCTCACCATCAAAGCACAGATCTGGCCACAGACTGCTCCCCAGAGGTCAGGAAGCAGGCAGTGCCAGTGAATGCCAAAGCTCAGATCCCAAGGCAGGAACAGCAGCGTGCATTCTGGTGGCCTTCTGACATGGGGAAGAGTCTTGGGTTCTTCATCTGTAAAATGTGACCTCAGACAGGGCCATTAGAAGGAATGATAGCATGTCCTGAGAGTGACACACTTCTCCATGAATGTGTCACTCCAACAAGGATGAGCTGGTAGAGAATTTTAGTGGCACCTAGTATCAAATGGTGTTATCATCGTGACTGTGGTTGTCATCACTGGAGCTGTGGCAGGTGTTTATCGACTTATCCCTGTCATCTTGCCACTTCAGGCAAAGGTTCAAGGTCTCAGAACAAAAACAGCAGGTGCCAAACACCCTCTGGGGAGCAGATTCAGTGACTGGGGATGCGTGGGCCTGAGCTGGCTCCAAGGCAACCTTGCAGGTATCCGTCCTGTTGCTAAGAACCAGACCACCCAAGGTTTCCTGATAGGAGACAGCCATTTGAGTGGCCCCTCCCATCACCCTCTGCCCTTGTGGCTTGTCTGCAATTACCTGGCTCTGTGGTTTTATGTGGTAGTGTGGTCTAGAGGGTTCAAGATGGCAGCTCTCATGTCTGGCATGTTGGCCAGAGAACTAGCAGCTTATGTTCAGCAGGGTATTGGCTGTGGGGACTCCCTACCCACCAGGAAGGCTGGAAGTATGCCTCAATCTATTTACACAGCCTCAGTGATCAGGTATTTGGCACTTCAGGGTCACCTCTGCAAAATGTCACCTCCCAACTATGAAAGAAGGGCAATAAATTTTCAACATGGGACAGTCACACCACAGCCCTTGACAGCAAGTTTAGGAGGCTCCTGGGAAGATCATCCCTAGGGCAGCACCTTGCCTATGCTTCTGTTCACCTTCAGAGGGACCCCACAGTTGCTGCAGATGTAGCCACAGGGCTGGATTTCCCAGCGCCAGATGTAGATCCCTTTAAATAAGAGCACCTTCAAGGTCTCTTGGAAGGACACAGAGATGTGTGAATTGCTTTCAGAGGGGAGCTGAAGGGTGTAGAAGAAGCTGGGAGAGTCAAGCATGGATGTCCATGCCCAGAGGCTCACTTGCCAGGCAGGAGGCTCTCCCCTCCATACCTACCTTCTGGGGCTGGGCACAATTACCCTAGGGCTCCACACGGCAGAGAGAAGAGGAGAGCAGTGCTTCCTCCCAGTACACGGACACTTCCCTCTAGATAGTGATGTGCTCCAACTAGGACTGGCATCTTTCATTCTCATGTTAGTATAGACTGCACTTGGGACCTAAGATGAGCAAGGGGCTTGGTCTCACCTGAAACAGATGACAGAGGTCTGAGGCAGGCCAGAGGACTTGGCCAGGCTAAGACAGCTGAGGTGTGTGCAACCCTATGTGTTTGTCCCCTTATTTGCACGTGTCCTTGGAGCAGGGCAGCTGTGACAAGAGGACTTATTAGTCTATCATGTCTCATGCATTTTCAGGGGTAAGCCTGCCTGAGAGACAGGAGGGGGCTGGATCGCTTCCTGGCAGATGGGATTTGAGGTGAGCTATGGAAATGGACAAGATGGCCATGGGTAGGGATGGATAGCGGATAGGCCAGGAGCACGTGGTTGAGTTGGGATAGACACGAGCCAAAGACTAGTATGTGGGGAGCAGGTGTCTGCTCTGGGCTGAGTGTCTTAGGCAGTGGGGAGGGTTGGACCCCAGGTTCTCCAGGGACTCTCGGGCTTTCACTGATTTGGCAGTGAGTATGGGCATGACATGACTACCGTCTCTGATTCTCAGCTTTGGAAACACAACAGTGTGGAGCTGAGGGTGCCAATGGTTACCCTCTGCAAGCCCCAGTGTCTCAGAGACAGGGCACCTGCTGGCATCCTGCAGGGCCTGCTCTGAGCTGGTGAATAATTCCTGCTGCTGTCAGGCACTTCCTTTGCTAGCCTTCCAATCACTTAAAAATAACTTGCGCAGGTGAGTCACTTGATCTGCCTCGTTGCCAGGAGCAGCCTGTCTGCTGGCATCTATGTATTCCAAGGCAGGGGAACCTCAGAGCAGGGGAGGTCACTGAGCCATGCTCTTTCTCTAGGGGCAGATGGGCAGGGTCGCCTCAGGTACCAGTACAGAGTACGGGTGTAGTGATCCATCTACAAAGGTCCTGTTAGACAGGCAGCTAGTCTCTCTTGGTTCTGAACGGCTGTTGTGGAGTCTCCAAAGATGCTCTGAAGCCCTCTGGGCCTGGGGTCCACCCTCAAATGTAGGTCTATGAACTATAGGAGATGTCCTGAAATGATGGCTGTGCTCTGGCTTAGGTTTTTGACTTGCCTTGGAAGGCCACAGAAGCTACCTCTCTAGGCTTACCCCTGTGTGCTTACACTGGGCTCTTTTAACCTCCTCACCTTGGATCCTGGGCCATACTCTTCCCAGTGTCATATCTTTGACCCCTATCAAGGATGGGCCAGCAGAACCTGGGCACATCTTCCTCTATGTCATCAAGGGTGGCGGCGGTACGGGGGGATGGTGTCAGGGAAACTAAAGATTCTCTAGCTTCTACAGGGAATCACTCATTATACAGCACAAATGACTCTCATGTAGGATGGGTGGCCACAGAGTCTTTGCTCTTCAATGATACATGTATGGAAACTTATAACAATAAACCAGAACTATATGTTGACTGGAGAAGCAGAAGGTAACTCTACAGCCACATGCTAAGTCAATGAAGCCTCCATGGCCAACATCTGCCAGAGATAACTACATAGAACTAGAACCTAAAGCCACAAAACCCAAGGTTCATTTGTTACTGTGCATGACCCATGCTGACCAGCACACCTTGGGATTCTCTTCTATGTTTTCCATTTTGCAGATTTAATTACTTGAGAATACACACTGGGACCAGCTCTGAGGAAGCTGGCTATCACTTACAGCTCTTCCATTTTTTTATCTAGGGCATCTAGGGCAGTCTGAGATCTCCAGTCTGCATGTTATCTGCATCTCACAGAGCCGAGCACACCCTCAGCATAGAGGCAGGTTCTGTGGATGAGACCAAGTTGGCTTATGGTGAAAGCAGTCAGGGTTGAAAGCCATGCAGGACTGACCCACATTAGAAGCAGGAACCTGTTTCATCACAAGGAACAGCGTGATGGAAGCAGTGAATCAGAATCAGTTAGAGCCATGGAGCGGAGAGCAGGGAGAGCACAGAGCAGAGTGCAGTGGCGCTAAGGTGAACGCAAGCGTTCTAATTAAAGAGCGAGATTTGTGCTGCCCTTTGGGCTCCCATACAATGGAAACAGTGGAATTTACCCATTGGAATTCCAGCAGGCATCTCATGCTGAGGAAAGGGAAAGGCTGAGCCTGCTATCAGTCACAGGGGAAACTTGCTTCCCAGGAAGATACTGCACACCTTTCTTTCAACTTACCGTAGGATCATCTTGAAGGACAGACTTAAGCGAAGAAGAGAGGTGGTGAATGCCTTGACCAGGATCACTTAGTTTTTCATTTTACCTCTTGCTTTTTACTTAAACCTAATTTTCATGTCACTACCAAAGACAGACGTGCTTAATGGCCTCTTCTGAAACAGGCTTTTACAATCGGAGATCCACCCTGTGTTCATATTCTGTCATTGTCTGCTCACTCTGTGACTTTTATCCTCTCCGCCTCCTCTCCAAGGCATGCTCTGTTTCACACCTCACATGACCATAGTGCAGGCTGTCTGCAGGACCCTGGTCCTTGCCAGGCAAACCCCCTCTCCTTTCAGGGAGTGAGTGTGCTTTAAGGACAAATGCGAGCTGGAGAACCACGGCCAACATGCCCTCACCTACCTACTTATGAAGTTGGGTGTCTCGTGTCAGGATGGAAAACACAGGCTGAGAGGTGAAGACCCCTCTGCACCAAGTCCAACTCAGGCAGGATTAAGCTGGCTCGCACCAGGAACTCTTGATCACATGGTGACAGTGACCTTGCCCTTGGGCACACTAAGCATAGATACTGCACTCTAAGTGGCCCAGGTTAACCTCACTCATCCCTCCCACGGGACATTGTGCTTGGCATCTGCTGTCTCCACTCGAAAGAGCCAACCCTTCTGTTCCCAGACCTTCAGTGGCTCTATTCAGCTGCCACCCCATCCACAGCATGGCTACCATCCCACCCCCCTGGGCCATCCTTGACCACCATCTCCTCACAGCGAAACAGCCTGCAAAACCACAGGT
The DNA here is from genome assembly GCA_028658305.1 of Pachyuromys duprasi. Taxonomy (NCBI): domain Eukaryota; kingdom Metazoa; phylum Chordata; class Mammalia; order Rodentia; family Muridae; genus Pachyuromys; species Pachyuromys duprasi. Next base: position 89,322,717 of record CM053765.1, read on the forward strand.
CTTGCAGTCAGGCAGCCTCTGCAGCCTAGCTAGGTGAGCTACAGGCCCGGGCATCTGCAGACACCTGCTCCCTGCTCAGGCCTCTTCCTTGTGCATTACTCCTCAGGTAGTCTACCAGACACTGCACAGCAAATGTCAGAACACTCCCGTGGCCTCCTCAGAGCCTCAACCCCCACCCCCAGCAACCTCTGCCTGACTCCAAGGCAGCCTAGAGGTTCCTCGGGACTTCACCGGGGCCCTTGGCCTTCCCTTGTTCATGCCTCTTTATTACTCCTTGACTGCATGCCACTCCATGGTGTTTGTGCGTGCTGTTTTCTCTGTCTGGCCCACTCCTGGATACTGGCAAGGTGCACACCATCACTTCTGTGAGTCTTCTGCTCCAGAGACATTTCTGTCTAAGAGAACTACTCTCCACAGTCTCTCAGCCACCCTTTCCCTGGTTCGAGCCTCATTCCGGCTCATGGGATGGCATTGTCAGGCTCCAGGCTCCCCGCCTGGACAGGAAGGGCTGGGTGTGGGTAGCTCTAGGCAGCAGCACACAGCACGTGCTTAGCAGACAGCCTGGAAGGGAGTCCTGGCCATCATCCTGCTTCCTGCAGCTCTCCTCCCGCCAGGTGCCGCCTTGAGTGTTAGTTTCATTTCACACTTGAAATTTTTATCAAGGACAAATCTCCAGGGTCACAAAAAGATCAGCGAAATTCGTTTTCAAGGACCCAGATTAAATTTAAACAGAAAAGCACTATTTATCCAACCCAGGAAAACATTTATATAAATGTGCTTACATAATGCATTAAAACACCAGGAAAAGCTACGTGTGCTGCGGCACCCGCGCTCCTCACGCGCACGCAGCATATGCTAAAGCCTCCGAAATCCGGTCTGAGCCTTGCTCCCTCACAGTTCTGAGATTAAAATCTGCAGCTCTCCCCTGGAGAGACAGCCTCCTTTCTTTGCTGGCGTCCTGAGCCGCTGGCATTCTGTGGTGCAATGAACCACGGCAGGGGTGCTCTGTGGGGCCCTCCAGGGTAAACACCAGCCCTCCCTCCGTTTCGTTATTCTGCAGGTTTGTTGGCTGCTGGTGGGTTCCAGGGTCCATCCTACCGCTGGGGGCTCTGGTGCCAGCAGTGGGAAGGGGCCTCCCTCGTCCTGTCTGGCAGGCAAGAGGTTGGTCCCACCCACAGCGCCCAGCGCACCCGCAGCGCTCCCGTGGAAGCTTTTGTTCTCTAAATAGCATGTGACTGACAATTTATTCCTCCAGGTTGAAAAATAGTTAAGTCAACGGAGACATTCTCAGAAAACCCACACTTGAATTGAGTGGTGATTCAAAAGTTGGAAAAGAAAGCAGTTGGGATTTTAAGATGATGAGATGTGTAGGGATTTTTTTGTTGTTGTTGTTTCTTTTTCTGATTTTTATTTTTTTAGGTCAGTGACACAGACACAAATCAATGAAATTTTAAGTACTTAATATCTTTTCAAAGGCACATCATGACTGCAAATCCCTTGGCCAGGTTTTATTTGGGGGTGGGGGTTTCAGAGTCATACGTTGCCCTCTTCAATACTTTCCTAACACTGTCCTGACCCTCTTTCCACACCCTGCTGGCGTAGACTCCTGGAATTCTTGCTTCCCAACGTGTATAGGTGTTCTCAAGAAAACGGGAAAATTGCTCATTTAAAAAGAACCCCACGGGGTCATTGACACACACTCCATTTCAGTAGGTAACAGGGTGAATTTAAACATTGTTGACATTGATGGGAGCCCAAAGTCCAGACAAAAAACTGATAATCCTGGGGCCCTTTGGGTTGGTCACACTGATTTGCAGTGCTATGGTTGGTTCTGGGTCCCTTAGGGACTCTGGATCTTGGTGGTTTGACTGGGTTCATTAGCAGAGGCCATAAGGAACCAGGTAGGAAGCCAGTTGGCTGGAGGAACGGTTAGGAGGCAGCACCTCCCTCTCACTGACAGAATCAGAGCTGGGGTCTTAATCACGTCTGCAAGTGTCTGCAGGGCTATCACCAGGCAAAGAGAGCGGCTTTACTGTAGCCAGGACACAGTGCCAGGGCCATTATAGAACTGTGGGGTGCAGTTGGTTGTGGGTGTCTTGTGGTTCTGGCCAAACAGCACTGCCCAAGGCTCCTGCAGGCAGGATCCTACCTGAGGCTAGCACCCATGTGTCTGGTACTGATGTTGCCTAATGCCTAGAGGCCCAGTTGAGTGATGTTGGCAGTCATTCCTAGGGCTGGTAGCTGACCCATCATTGGTTGAGAACCGAATGAAGGCTCTGACCATACTGCCTTGTAACAGTTAGTGACAATCAGAGGTTCCCACGGGAACACACATGTTGTAGCTGAGTGAGGATCCAAGGAGGCTGAGAAGCCTGGGAGGTTTTTGAGATAAGAGAATTGTGTAAGATATTCTGATATAATAATCCTCAGCCGTGGGATTAATAACAAGGGAGACGCCAGGCGGAGCGTGGGCAGTTGCTGGGTAGATGTCTTTGCAAGACTGTCTACTGAGCCAGGTGGCACTGTGAGGCTGCGTCCTGGCAAGGTCTCCTGCTTCAGCTACCTTCAGCCCCACAGATAGCCCCTCCCAGCTTCACAGTGCCTCAGTGGGTGTCAGTGACTCTCACACCCCATGGTGGCCTTTTCCCAGCTGCTGACAGGGCTTAGAGGGGAGGCACTGAGAGTCAGTTGCCTGGGATGCCTCAGTGGAAGTTCTTTCTTTTTTTATTTTATTTTTTATGTTAATTACAGTTTATTCACTTTGTATCCCAGCTGTAACCCCTTCCCTCATTCCCTCCCAACTCCACCCTCCCTCCTTCATCTCCTCCCATCCCCTCTCCATCTGACCCTAGCCTATCAGGTCTTATCAGGACTGACTGCATCATCTTCCTCTGTGGCCTGGTAAGGCTGCTCCCCACCAAGAGGGAGGTGATCAAAGAGCTGGCCACAGAGTTCATGTCAGAGACCGTCCCGGTTCCCCTTACTAGGGAACCCATCTGGACACTGAGCTGCCATGGGCTACATCTGTGCAGGGGTTCTAGGTTATCTCCATGCATGGTCCTTGGTTGGAGTATCAGTTCCAGAAAAGACCCCTGGGCCCAGATTCTCTGACTCTGTTGCTCTCCTTGTAGAGCTTCTGCCCCTTCCAGGAAGTTGTTTCTGATCCAACTAGTGGCCTGGCAAGTCCCAGCATCAAGTTCCCTGGTCAAGCAGCTCCCAGCCCAGCCCAGATCTACTAGGGCTTGGGTGAGGAGACACACTCAGATGGGGAGACTTCTTGGTGTTGTGGCTGTCAGCTGCCTGTCCTAAGGGGACTACAGGGAGGACCCAGGTGCCCAGCCATACCATTCTGTCAGGGACATCACAGCAAGGTCCTCCCGAGGAGGCACAGACAGCTGAGACTTAGCTGGAAATCAAGGCTTTGGCAAGATGTTTCTTTCCTCTTGGTTTATGGACTACCACACCTTCTCTCTGTGTCCTTTCACGGTCATCCTATGTGTGTCTGGGTCCTGATCTCTTCCCATGAAGACCCCAGGCACGCTGGCAGCCACTGGGTTAGGATGCCACCCTATGACTGTGGGAGCCGCAGTTCTACTCACAACACCAAGAGAGTCATTTGCTTTAGGGGAAGGGAAGGGAGTCCCTGTCACAGGACCAGAGCTGGCAGTCAGGAACAGCATAGGGCCAGGACAGGACCAGCCTGGAAGGTGTTCTGAACATTTCTGTGAAGATACATTGTTATTAGACTGGAAGAGTCAGGTGAAGTCCAGTGGTCAGGGAAAGGGTGAGTGACAGCTAAGAATAGGAGCCTCTGGTGGTGGAGATGGAGGTACAGAAAAAGGAGGCAGCATCCTGCTGGGACTGGCAGAGCACAGTGGGGAGGGGCCAAATGAGAAGGGAGAGTCTCAGCCCAGACCTTTGAGGACTGACTGCTCCTGGGAACCCGGGAGGGCTGAGGGACAGGAAGGGCAGTACTTCTGAAGCCACCTCTCTCCTTCTCTCAACGTACCTACACAGCTCCCTGCCTCCCCTCCAACTCCTCTGTAGCTGTGCCCTCCCCACACCCCTGTGCTTGTTTCTCCCTCTCTGCCATACCTGCCCCTGCCCCACTAGAGGCAGCAGTGGATAGAGGCCCAAGGAATAACCTTTGCAAGTACCACTGTCCACTGACTTGGCTCACAAAACATGGTCAAAGAGCTTTTGTTCGAATTTAAGGACTGCAGAGCTTCGCGCTCTGGGAGGGGGAGTCAGGGGTTCACATGCATCATGCGATGAACAGAGAGCAGAACTAGAGGTACCCTTGTTGGGCAACAGGGGTCATCAGTGCCTTCTCAACAGACCACCTGGCTTGCAGGCTTGGGGAATAAACAGTGTCTTGGGCACTTCCTTCCCAGCCTGTGCAGGAATGGGGACTTCTGCAAGACAGCAGTGGGGGCAGGAGCTGCCTGTGCAGGGCTGGGAACACAGAACCCAGTTTAGAGTTCAGGCAGACACGGTGGTTGACACATCTAATCCCAGTACTCTGGATCCAGAGACAGAGGGTTCTAGGTTCGAGGCCTGCCTGCCCTGTCACAAACAAACCAACACCCCCACTTTCTCCCCCCCAAAAAATAAGAAAGTGAAGAAGGCCTTCACTGACTCCAGGTCAAGCTGGTGCTGAGAATGGAGGAAGCTCCTGACAGGCTAGTCCCTCCCCCTTTTAGTTTTTTGTTTTTTTTTTTTCTGATCCTGAGAGGGTAGTCTCCATCCTGCCCCTGAGAGAATATCACCTGCTGCTGTCACTAGACCCAATCCCAGGCATGCAGCCTCCTCTATGTCTTCAGCACTACCCTGATGGCTAGGTCGTGGGATGAAGGTACCAGGATGCCCCAGGATGCTGAGGCGTTCCATGTCTGAGGGGTTCCATACCTACAGTTGGACACTAGTGTGCCAGGCCCAGAAGCCTATGCAGAGGCCCCATGAACCTGTGGCCTTAGGAATTCCCATCTCCCTAGAGGTCACCTGGTGCTGTTCTGTGGCTCTACTCTGTGGGCCGACAGACCCTCCCTACCTGATGCAGCCACAGTTCTGTAGAGAGAGAAAGAGGCACATTAAGGAAAGAAATAAAGACAATAAATCGCTGCGTGTCAGTGCGGGCCAGGTTCTGCACCAGTGAATTATTAGATAAAAACAAAGGGAAGGAAAGACTGCGCTGTCAGGGCTTTGGGGACTAAAGCTCAAGCCTGCAGCCCTACCCCCAGCCTGCTCCCACCACTCCCCTGGGGGTCGTCTGGAGTTTCAGGGACCCAGGTCTGCATAGAGTGGGGAAGGGGCAGCTTGCCAATGACTGTGGCTGGGGCTCCCGGGAATGACAGACAGGTGGAGGAAGAGAAGAAAAGACAGGTAGCCCCTCCTCTCCCACCCAGAGCAGGGGCTTCCCAGGACTCTGCAAAGGCCTTAGCCTTATTCTTCTGTGACAACCGTGGGTGTGTTTTCTCAAACCCATTGCTTGGAAAGCCTCGTGCTTCTTTTCCTCCTTCCTGTGCAGGCTGTGAATTGTGGGAGCACAAAGCCGCTGCAGGTGTACTGCTGGCTTCCCAAGAGCCCCTCCCACTTCGGGCCTGGGTGGCTGGCAATTGGCAGGCAATGGGGGAATTCCTCCAGTTTCCCTCAGAAAATGGAGCTCAAAGACCATGCAACACACTCAAGGGTCCTCTAGCCAGGGTCACTGTCCAGTCACACACACATACACACACACACTGGCTGGTTAGTTTTGCGTCAACTCGACACAGCTGGAGTCATCAGAGAGGAAGGCGCTTCAATTGAGGAAATGCCTCCGTGGGATCCAGATGTAAGGCATTTTCTCAATTAGCGATCGGTGGGGGAGGGCTCACTCTCTTGAGGGTGGTGCCTTTTCTGTGTTGGTGGTCCTGGATTCTAAAAGAAAGCAGGCTGAGCAAGCCAGTAAGCAGCAGCCCTCCATGGCCTCTGCATCCCCTCCAGGTTCCTGCCCTGCTTGAGTTCTTGCCCTGGCTTCCTTTGGTGAGGAACAGCAACGTGAAAGCAGAAGCCAAATGAGCCCTTTCCTCTCCAACTTGTTTTTCCATGGTGTTTCATTGCAGCAATAGAAAACCTAACTAAAGCCGGGCGGTGGTGGCGCACACCTTTGATCCCAGCACTCAAGGAGGGAGAGGCAGAGACAGGCCGATCTCTATGAGTTCCAGGCCAGCATGGTCTACAGAGTGAGTTCTAGGACAGCCAAGGCTACACAGAGAAACCCTATCTCAGAAAAAAAAAAGAAAAAAGAAGAGAAGAAAATCTAACTAGGACCCCCACCCCATAACACCACTAGCTTTGGCGACTCCAGATGACTTGTAAAGAAGAAAAGTAAGGATATATGTGACGGTAAAAGCTGTCCATCCTGGAGTGTTCTGGTGTCTGGCAGACCTGCCTCCAGGAGACAGGAGGCTGCCTCAGCCAAGTCTCTGTGATGGGGCTGGGCAGTGGGAGATGATGAAAAGCACAGGGTGGCAGACCAGTGCAAGATCTCAAAGCTCCCCTGAGACCTCCAGACCACCCAAGCTCTTCAGGGAAGGCTCACACAAACAACACTAGGGGACACGTGCTATGAACCTGAATAATGAGGGTGTGTGTTTGTGTCCCATGCCATCGCCCCCTCTCCCGCCCTATACTGTGTATTTTGTGCCTGATTGAAATCAGCTGACCGAGCTGGGCAAGGTGGCACACACCTTTAATTCCAGCACTAGGGGAGGCAGAGGCAGGAGGATCGCTGTGAGTTTGAGGCCAGCCTGGTCTGCAAAGAGAATCCAGTACAGCCAAGGCTACACAGAGAAACTCTGTCTCAAAATAATGAAATAAAATAAAATAAATCAGCTGGCAGTAAGTACATGGGTTTTCTTCGAGGCCCTCTGTTCCATTCCCTTGCTCTGTGTTCCTACTGTGCTGCCTGGGCACTGCAGCTTTGAGGTGTGCTCTGAAGCTGGTTCTGTGATGCCTCCAGCTTTATTCTTTTCACTCAAGGTTGTTTTGGTCATTTTCGGTGTTCTTGGTTCCGTGCGAAGTTTCTTTTTCCTATTCCCGTGAAATTTGTCATTGTCATTTGAATGTGAGTTGTATTGCTTATGTGGATTGTTCTGTGTGCAACAATATTAATTTTTCTAGTTCGGTAAACATGCAACTGGATAGCAAAAACAAAACAAAAAAACAAAGTAAAGGAAAATTCCTGAGAGACTGATTTTTAAAATGAGCAAAAGAGGATCTGGAGCAATAGCTCAGTGGTTAAGAGCACTGGCTGCTTTTACGGACGACCCGAGTTCAGTTTCTCTACGGAGTACTGTTCCTAAAAATGAGGAAATTGTGTCGCTTGCAACAATATGACCCAGAGGTCATTATGTTAGGTGGAATAATAAACGAATTTCACATGACCTCACTCACACACGGAATCTATAGCAGTAGTGTGGCAGTGACCAGAGGCAAGGGAGGTGGTGGGCAGGAGGAAGGAGAGACGAGGTTTACAAGCCCAGTGATAGTCAAGGACCATTGTGCTGTGAACTTTAGACTAGGGGATCTTCCATTTCTGGCACCTGAAGAACTGTAAGAACTGTAAGAACACAGTACTCTACTAAAGTTTGGCATGATCATTGTTAAAACGTTTCAATTGCCCGGACAGTGGCCCGAGGTCTTCCCCAGCTCTGCCCTCACAAACACCCATTCTGGCCTTAGCTGGCTCACCTGCAAGTGCAATTACAGGTGCCCCCATCATGTCTCTTGTGCTGTATCTCTCCACTGTCTCCTGGGTTAACTCCATTCACACCTCCCATGGCCACCTGTGTGTAGCAGGCCAGGCACTTTGCCTTGTGAGCAGACATGGGATTCCTCCTCTGTAGAGCCCCAGCCAGGGCTCCTCTCAGGGTGTAAGTATCTCAGGTGGATGAATGAATGAATGCATGCTCTAAGCATTCTCTCATGGAAGCACCCTTTGCTGTCAGGCCATGAGAGTAGAAGCAACTGAGCTTTATTGGGAAGAAGCCACTTAGGTCCCACCTGGACCCCTCTCACCCTCATAGCATATGGGCGCTCACACACTTTGTCTCTGACGTCCACTGAGGCATGTTCCCTGTGCATCTCAGTTCCTATGACTATGAGACCCTTAGGCACAAGTGTGACATCTACCCCTGACTCCTGAGCCAGCCACAGAGCACACATCAGATGCCTGTCCATGAAGCATAAGATAGATGTCATCCCCAGTGCACACAGTAGGTGCTCAGCCTCAGGACACATACTACTGGGTGCTCAGCTAAAGGGCATACAGTGGGTACTCAGTTACAGGGCACATAGCAGATGTCTTTCCACAGTGGGTATCCAGCTCTGGGGGCACATAATACTTTCTTGGCTGTGGGACTCAGAATAGATGCTCACCCCCAGGGCACATAGTGTATGCTCACCCCCAGGGCACATAGCGTATGCTCAGCGGATGGTCGTTTCAGTGGAAATAAGCAGAAGTATCCCAGCAGCCCTTCAAATCCAGGAAGCCCTCTGTGACTGTCAGCATGCTGAGGCACATTCCGAGAGCAGACGGGGAGCCAGGGGTCAGGGAGGTAAAAGGGCTTGCCCTCGAGTCCAGTTAGCTCACACTCCGATCAGTGGTCCTAATCACATTAATGTTTTCCCCATCTGCATAATTGAGAATCACCGCAATGTTCTGGCCCCTGCAAGTGGCCACAGCTGTCTGCACCTCGGGGTGGTGTGTGCAGAACAGGCCAGCCTGGGTCAGGTCCCTACTGAGATGGCTCCCTGGGGCCGCATCGCGGTCCCTTCTGCCTTGGTGTCTGCATCTGGAAGGTGGGGGCTGGTGGATAAAAGGGCCTGGGATCAAGGGGGGTGCCATGCCTGTCTGAGCAAAGCTGTCCCCAGAACATGTCCCCCGAGATGTCCCCAGACATCACCCCAATACGGCAGCTCACAAAAATCATCTTTTCACCTCCACATCAGTTTCTTCATTTCTAAACGGAGTCACAGTCTTGCCTTGCCAGAAGTTTCTAAGTGTCTGGAGAGCGCTGAACACAGGCTTGGCCCTCCAGGAGCCAGGGAGCCCAGCTTCCCCGGCTCTCTTCCCCGGCTCTCTTCCCCGGCCCCTAGTGCTCTGCTCTTCCCAGCCAACACCTTCCGCTGCCAAGGTTATGGCTTAGCATTTTCTAGAGACAGGATCTCTACCTGGAGGGGAGTCTCCCGCTTGAGACTAGAAAGAGCAACGAGCCAGGAGTCTGTGCCTGAGCGTGACAGAGGAGGAGAGGAGAGGAGATCATGAAAGGCTTCCTGGAAAAGGCTGCTTCTCAATCAACCTTGACAATGATGAGGGTAGTGGCAGCCAGTGCCTGAGCTGCACATGCAGCCGAATAGCCTTCTAACCTTTGACCGACACTTCAGAAGCTGTGTGCCAGAACCTTGTGGGGATTTTACAAAGTCACTCACCCAGCTGTCATCCCAGAGACATCCTGCACTCACGACCTAAGCCTGGGAGACCACATCAGAAGACTTCCCGATTTCTGCTAGACCTTAAAAAACAAAAACAAAAACAGATTCGCCCACAAGCTAGAGGGCTGGGCAGCTCAAGTCCCTGGCATCGATCTGGCTTGCAACAGCTGCATATGAAATGGACACATAATTTATAATCTGCCTGACAGAGGCCACCATCCAAGTCCCCAAGAGCAGGAGGACAGGCAGGCAGGAATCCAGGTTCCTCTCCAAGCAGGAGCCAAAATCCAATTTCCATCCTGTCCTAGGGACTAAAAGCTCTCTGCCAACAGCCACACTGGGTTCACAGATCCAATTAGCCACTGCCTGAGTGACTCGCTGGGCACATGGGGCTGGCTGGACTTCCGACTCCAGCAGCCCCAGGCTGTGGCTCGGGGTTTGGACAGCCCTGCTGCAGCCCAGTGCTCCCGCTCTGCATCTAAGCCTCTAGGGCTAGCCTCCTGCCTGAGCATCGTCACCATCTTCTCCTTCAATCTACAAAAGGGCAGTTCTTCCAGCTGCCCAGCTTGCCACTACTCCCAGCCCTCATCTCTGCTCTCCCTTTCCACATAATTAGAGTAATTCACCCCGTGGTCTCCTTCCTTGTCTGGCGTCTTGGGCTCTGGGACTCAGCCCACGTTCTTGGCTACTAGGCCCCAGCATTCACATCCCCATCCTCACCTCCACTGCTGCCCCTCGGCAGAATATCCTCCAAGGGTGTGAGGCTCTTGGCTCTTTCTGCTTCATCCCTGGTGCTTCAGCCTTATAAAGTTCATCTACCTCAGGGCTTCAAGGATGCATGACCCATGCTGCCCCATCAATCTCTTGAAAACTCTGAAGTACATTAGCATGTGAAAGCTCTCCAAAGCCAAATTAAATGCAGCTGTATAATTTGGTTTTATCTGGAATTTTCCAGATTATCAAATGCAAATGCATTGTTTGTCATCTTGAAGCGCATTCTGTGTGAGTCCAGACTGGCATGTTATTTGGCATTATCTGAGCTGGGATGACCCACTGAGTATACTGGGCATCCATCTTAACAGGAAGTGGCAAATACTCTCACAGTGCGCGCGCATGCGAGTACACACACAATGCAAAGACTAATGACAGGGCTTTGTGTCTAAGAAGTTGTTGATCCTCACAACTTCTCTGCACTGTGACAGAAGGCACAGGTTTCTATGTAATGCACGAAGCTGGGTGTATCTGTCGGCTGTGGCTAAGTCACTGGAGTAACAATCATTCCCCTCTGGCGAGGGCCAGGGGGACCAAACAACCCAGGAGCCCAATACATCTCCTACCTGAGACACTTACATGCATCTCCATCCCAGCTCCGAGGCTGGCCAGGCAGCCAGCTGGGGCTGAGCAGTGCGGAGCCCTTGCCAAGTGAGAGTCACCACGCCACCCACTTTCACTGGTTAGTTAGCCAGTCCTGCTGACCAACCAGTTGAGCAGTTCTCTCTGACCAACAATGCAGGCAACCATGTGGAATGCCGGCCATTCAACTGCAGTGCTGGCTGCTGTCCTCATGTGCTTGGTGCTTATGAGGTATTCTGGTCTGCCTCATTCAGGGAAACTTGCATGGCCATCCAGAATGGCCAGCCTGGGCCCCTCACAACTCCCTCATGGAGCTTTACATAGAGTCCCCTCACCTGCCACAGTTCCCTGTATGGCTGAGGGAATGCTGTACCTGTCACAGAGTGCTCCCAGGCCTCTCAGAAGGGACCTGTCTGAATTCCCATGCCTCTCATTTTACCCTCCTGACTTCACCACAGATGAGGACCAGGGTGTGTCCAGCTCCTCTGACTTCCTGCTGTGTGTCCCAGGCAAGGATTCTTTATGGCCAGTAGAACAAGGTTAACACTTCCTGGGTACTCAGTACCACTCCGTATAAGAAACACTGGCAAATGGTAGATCCCACAGAACAGTCAGGAGCACAGTGCCCATGATAACCTATGGCTCCCAGGATTGTAGATAAGGGCAGTGGCCATGCCCGGAGCTGAAAAGTGGCAGAAACAGCGACCGTTTATTTGAGGATCAACAATCATGGGGGAGGAGGCTTCAACCCTGCCTTGCTGATGGATTCTGGGGACAGAATCTGGCACTCTGTGGTAAAGCATGGCGCAAGCCACTGACATTTCTTAAGTACCTGTCACTAGGTTGAGGAAGTCCCTGGTTCCTGATTTGCTGAGGTTTTTGTTGCTGCTGTTTTCCAGAAACAGAAAGGCCAGGCAGGGCCCTTTCTGCATCTTGAGAGTATCCTGTGTTTTTTGTAATGCAGTGTGACATGTGGCATTTGACACTGATTGATTTGGGAGGTTAAACTGACCTTGCATTCTGGTGATAAACTCTTTGCTATGGAGTATTTACGTTTTGCTGGATTTGACCTGCTGAGGCGCTCCTAAACCTACATTAGCCAAGGTGCTGACCTCTGCCTACCTTTTCTCATACTGTTTTTGCGTAACATCAGGGTCATGCTTGTTCCCAGGTTCTCCTTTTTATATGGTAACAGTTTGGCAGGATAGGTGTTCTTTTTTATTTACAGTCCAAACAAGGGTAAATCCACCAATGCCTGTGATTTTCTTTGTGGGAAGTTGCTTGGCTAAAAGTCCAGTTTTTCTGACTTGATGGGACTCTTCAAGATCATCTCTTCCTATCAATTTGGCGCTTTCTTAGACAATTAGGAATAGTGTTTCTCAAGACCCAGCTATACCACTCCTAGGGATATATCCAAAAGATGCTCAAGTACACAACAAGGACATTTACTCAACTATGTTCGTAGCTGCTTTATTTGTAATATCCAGAACCTGGAAACAACCCAGATGTCCCTCA
>CM053765.1:89335558-89418564 GCA_028658305.1 Pachyuromys duprasi
GGAGGGTTGGGGAGGGTGGGAGGGAACGAGGGAGGGGGCTATGCATGGGATGCAAAGTATCTAACCTGTGATTGATATAAAAATAAATAAATTTAAAAATAAATAAATAAACATACAGGAGTGTATACACACACACACACAAAAGATCACCTCTTCCTCTTAAGTTTTTGAGGAATTTTCCCAGACCATCTAAGAACTAAACGCAAGGCAAAGGTGTTCAGTATGCCACCATTGCCCTCTTATTGGTAATTTGTCCCTTTTCTCTGTTTTTCCCATCACCAGAAAGACTTAGTCTGAGTTACTGATCTTGAAAAGCCGGCTTTAGTGACTTCTCTACCATCTGTCTGTTTTCTAGTTTGTTGTTTTCTGTGTTTCCTTCTTCCTGATTCCTGCAGCTTCAGCTTTTTCCTTTCCCACATGCCTACAATAAAATCTCCTTCCCTGTCTGGGACCTTTTCCTTCTCCAGTCCGGGTGTACAATGCTGAATTTTCTCAGCAAACTCTGCTTTAGAAATGGCTCAAGGGCTGAAATGTGTTCTAATTTTCACTCAGTTAAAATCTTTTATGACTTTCCTTTTTATTTCCCTCCCTCTCCCCATGGTTATTTGGAAGCATGTTATTTAGTTTTAAGCATTTTGAGAGTTTTTACCCCAGATATAATTCTGGTATTGATCTCTGATTAATCATTCTGTGATTAAGAAGTACTCTCTACATGTTCTGTATCACTTTGAAGTTAATGTCTAGCTAGAACCTACCAATGAGGAAATGGTAATGGGGCTCAACAGTAGATCACCTGTCTAGAACCCACCAGTGGTGCGGGGCTGGGGGTGTGGCTCAGCAGTAGAGCACCTGTCTGGAATCCACTAGTGAGTATCTATTGGGGGGGGGGGTGGCGCATTGCTCAAGCAGTAGAGTTCTTGCCTGGCATGCATGAGGCAATGGGCTCTGTCCCCAGCACCACAAAACAAATACAATCAATACATCTGTTTAACACTCAGAACACGCTGAATAGGCATTGTTTGTTGTGCACCTGGAAAATATATGTTCTTTGCCACACTGGCTGAGGTTCCAGGGGTGGCAATAAGGTCACACCAGTCGCTACTGTCACTCACATCCCTTCTGTCCTGACTCACCTTTTGTCTACTGCCACACCTTGTCATGGAAGGGTTATTGAGATCTAGGCTGTTCCTGTGTGTTTTCTAAACCTCCATTTGGTTCTGTCACTTTTTTCAGTATTTATTTCCAAGCTCTGTTGTTCTGCCCATGCACATTTGAGATTGTTATGCCTCCTTGCTGAATTGATCCTTAGATCACTATGAAATGATTCATGATCATGATTCATCTTTTCACCCCTAATAGCATCCTTTCCTCTGGAGCTTTACAAATGGTTCAAATCACCCAAGGAGTTGTACTGACTCACTGCAGCTCCTGAGACCAAACAGTGCAGAACCAGCTATCAGGGACCACCTCACAGTGGAGATCCGATGCCAGAAACAATCCACAGTGTAGAGCCAGCCTCCAGGGACCGCCTCACAGTGCACGTTCAGCTCCCAGGGACTACCTTACAGAGCAGGAAAAGGTCCCAGGGACCTCTCAGTGCAGAACCAGTAGAAAATGAGAGACTAGCCCCTCCCATTCACTAGAGAAGACAAAGACTCCTTTACACCTCTTCACTTAGATGAGGGCACTGAACCCCACATGGTCTCACTTATATACATCTATGCCCTTCTTTCTGTGGGAAGTGGTCCAAATGAGGGATCACATAAGTTCTTGCTTTTTTAGGGTTTTGGGGGAGCTGGGATTGCAGAGATTTCTCCCCTAAAGTTGTACAGAACAGCAATAAAACCTGGTGACATGAATGTATTATCCTTTAGGGATGAGAAAGGACCAGACTGGGGCAAAGGATGGTATCCAGGACACCTGTGTGCCTTTTCTGAGGTTTAGGGGTGGACTTGAAGTAGGAACTGAGATGTGCCTTTCTATTTTCCAGGCCCCTACCTAGCGATAAACACCTGAGTTCAGCTGCTGGGGGACAGGAGGGCCCAGAGAAATCTATACACCCTGTGGGTCAGAGCCCATGCTGGAGCCAAACTCCTGGCACATTTGCTGAAATGCACTAAAGATCTGGGCCCACACGGCTGAGTGGCAGGTCCAGTACCAGATAGTGAAAGGAAACCTGGTGGTGTCATGTCTGTGGATTAAGAAGGTACATGGAAGGAGTCATCCAGGCAGGACACTTGACCTAGTGTTAGTGACGGATAGGACATTCTAAGCAGAGGGAACCACTTGTGTGTCAAAGCTCAAAGGTACTAGCTGCTTGGAGGAGTCTAAGAAGAATTAAAGCTTTAGGATGTCACAGTTCTTGCCCCCTCTCAGCCATACCCTGATGTCCACATCAGCCCTGCCTGGCATGAGCACACATGCCGTTGCTTCCCTCTCTGTCCAGGGCAGACATTACTAGTTGACTGGAGCTGTTGAGCCTGAACACATCCCCCATATTTCTCAGCGCAGAACTGAAAATCAATTGAACACCACCAATCCGAATGAATCCTCTTTCACCACAACTGCCTACGCAATTAATTTTCACCTGATTTTACCTCTGTGTAGTCAAGGACCATGCTTTGTCCTTGTCTGTTATCCAGCTGGCCAGGAGCAAGGGGAGATGTGAGATCACTTACTTGTAGCCACCTTCAGTATCACCCAGATTAAAGACTGAGGAGGACAGAGGAGGACTGAAATGTAGGCAGAAGGGGTACAGAAGCACTGTGCCCATGTTCTTCCTTTCCACACTCAGGAGTACCCAGCTGCATCTCACGTCAGCTGGTAGAGGCAAAATTAGTTCGGACCCTTTAAAGAAATGGATGAGATCTCCCCCCACTCTCAAAGCCCTATTTTTGCCAACGCAAACACTCTGCAGCTGGCCAGAAGGGTCTTCTTGTGTGTCAGTCTTTCAGGAAACAGACTCTTAAAAATGCTTCCTTATATTGCTTGGAAGTGTAACTCACGGAGTCTTTACTGACAGAGTCTAAGCACAGGCTCACACATGCACTCACTAGCCTACCCACGTCACACACACACAAATGCAGATCCCAGAATGTCAACTGCAAACAGGCCCTTAGCTTGGAAGCCTCTAAGCACCTCATTTTTTGTTGGTGTTGAGGGCTGTTTTCAACTCAACAATCCAGGCTAAGCTTGGATTTGCAATAAAGAGAATATGCATAGATGTGGAATGTTTCAGAAATGCATGCACAGAGACCCCTCAGGCCAGCAGTAGGGTAGAGGACACATGCTTGGCCATTCTGCCATATCCTGCTCATTTTCCTGGATGGTTCTGGCAGAGCTGGAGGCTGCCTCTCATCTTACATAATTGGCTGACACGTTGGATGCCCATCTGTGAAGAGGCAGCTTCTGTTGAGATTATGGGAAGTCCTGGACCCGGGTCTGGGTCTGGACAACTCCCTAGCTGACTGTGAGAAGCCTGGCAGGGTTTTCTTCCCAGCCTGTGTCTACATGGGCTGGCTGTGAAGAATGAGCCTTTCTTCATGGGTCAGGATGCCCTCTTGACTTGGGAAATGCCCAAGTCAAGGCCCACTGAATGTAGAGGTGGAGCAGAGGTCAGGTGCTGTCCCCTGAAGACCTGTGGAAAAGGAGTCTTCAGCACCACCATGTGTGGACAGCTCCCAGCATCTCTCCACCCTTGTTCCCCTTTCACACCTGCAGTTGCCTCCCATTGAGCACCCCCTTCATACTCTTGCAATCTCCATAAAGAGCCACTGTTCATGATTCTTGGTAATAAGATGTCTTGGCTGAAATGGGGAGACAGAGTTAGCAGGTTTTCTGGACTCCAAGTCCCTAAAAGTGTTCCATCATGCCCAGAAAAGGTGTGAGGAAACTACATAGAAGTGCAGGATCAGAGGTGTTCCCAGAGACCCAAACAGCTCCAGGATTCTAAGCTGGTCCAGTTAAAACATGGTGCCCAGAATCATAAACGCTGACCAGAGATCTGAAGCCAGCCAGTGCAACTTCAGGACTAACAAGTCTCCTGTCTACTGGCTCAGAATGGGAAATACCATTCTCTCCCCAGTCAGGGTACCAGGTGCAGGGACCCAAGTGGTGATGAGAGATCCCAACTGCAGAAGGTCCTGTGCTCGTTTCCACTCTTCATTTTCATCTCAGTTTTCCTACCTTTCACTTAGAACCATTTAGACTTGAGTGCAGGTCTGGGGACTGCCAATCCCTGCATACTGGCCAGAGTCCACAGTGCCATCAACTTTGGGAGATTGCCACAGCATCCAGCTGCTTGGATGCAGGTTGGGAGAAGGATGATGGGGAAGGTGCCCATTCCATGGACGAGCCTGGAAGAGGCTACCAGGGTTCCTGGGAAACTTCTCCAATGACATGGTGCCATGGAGGGCCTGGGGCAGGTGGCTGGAGCTGTCTGGAGGACAAGCCTCTGTAATGCTCAGGTATATGCAGCCATGGTGTATAGGAAATATTGAGCCTACTGGAAACCCTCAGTGGATGAGGCTATGAGGGTGGGAGGCAACAGTAGGGAGAGTAGGGAGCAGTCTGTGTCCCCAAGGGGAGCCACTGGACCTGGAGCCACAATGGGCAAGAGGAGGGCCCGCCTGGTCAGTTCCAAGAGAGAGTAGCTCTCTGGGAATGCTGGGACTGAGGGCCTCTCCTGGGTCCTACCCTGCAACATCTGTAAGTCTGGGGTACAAGAAGTAGGATGAAGCCAAGAACAATGCTCAGAGCATAGTTGGGAGCCTAGGTTCACAGGGAGCTGGGCCATGTACCACCTTATTACAGACTGGCTTCCAGCGTTCTCTCTCTCTCTCTCTCTCTCTCTCTCTCTCTCTCTCTGTCTGTCTGTCTGTCTCTCTCATAAGAGTAGTCTGAAATCCAGGCATGCCAGGCCTACCTACTCAGAGCCTTCAGGGAGATCTCTTTCTCCTGTCTCCAGCTCCCAGCATCCTCATCTTATAGCTGAGTCATCCCAGTCTCTGCTTCTGTCTCCCATGCGGCCATATCCATGCTATCTGTGTCTGTCTGTCCTGCTTCTTCCTCTGGGACACCAGTGATTGGAATTTGGGCCACCCTGCTCTAGCGTGTCATCATGTACACTCTACTTCTGCAGACATGCGGGTTTCAGATAATGTCACATGGGTGCAGGGGCCACCATGCAGCTCACAACAGGAACAGAAGTGGCCTAACAGGAGGACAGAGCATGTAGAGGCCAGCCTGTGCCTCTGTAATCCCTTCCAGTTGAGCCCTAGCACACTGGCAGTGGCATCTCCTCAGGGTCCTAGTCCCTCACCAGAGCTGGCAACATGGCCAGCTTCATGGCAGCCTGAAGGGCCCAGCCCTGTCACGGATCTGACAATAAACCCCCAACATAAAGCTGAAGGCACATTGGAAACTCCCAGATCACCTGTTCTGTGGGACAGGACAAGCACACAGAGCACATAGTCTAGATAAGGCCATGGTATCACTTATAAGGCTGTAGAATTACCTTCCAAGAGTCCCGAGGGACACCCTGGGCCAGTGGGATTTAGACAAAGCCACCTCATGTTTTCCCTGCATCTACCCTCCTCCTGTGTGGCCCCTCTTGGGCACTGCACTGCTCCATCTGTTTAGAGGACCCCCTCCCATCACTCCTGCTGCAGCTCTGGGTGCCCGACTGTGTGGCTGAGCCACCCCCATTCTTCATTTACCTTCACAGGCGGCCATAGTTCTCCCATTCTCTGCCCACAGCCAGGGACTCCAGGCTCTTCTCTCCTGCCCTCCCTCTCCTCTTGCCTGTTCTACTAGCTCCTAACATTTGAGCCCCATGCAGAGCTGCCTGTTTTCAGCAGTTCCCATCAGCAGAAACTCGGTGTCCATCTTGCCCCTGGTGTAACCTCAGGGCAGGCCTCCCTAGGCTCCTCGGGGGTCCTGTCACCTGGAGGTCCTGTGGGGGTCCTGTCACCTGGAGGTCCTGTGAGGTGAAATTCTGAGGTTGATAGAATGTGTCCACTCCAACTTTGCACACAGGTATTTCCAGCCTGTAACCTTCCAAACTCAGAGTGAATCTGGCATTTTTTATTAGAGAAGCAGGCAAGCAGAGGGCTCATTGAGATGGAAAGATATGAAGAGAATGCATTGCCAGCCTTACGTAGAAACCGATGTGAAAAGGACTCAGAACATTCTGGAAATGGTGTGGTATGGAGACAATAAAAAAGGTGAGGGTGGAGGGCAGATAAATAAACAGACACTAGAAAAGGTGGACGCACGGCACTACATCTGTCCAAACCCACAGTGCACTCAACGTAAGAACAGACCCTCACAGAGATGAAATCATGGACCGTCTTAGGTGATTGCATGCCGATATGGCTCACTATTTGCAGCTCACATACCCTAGAGACCCAGTGGTTAACAGAGTCTCTCAGAGGGCCTTCTTGGGGGCACAGCATGCTATCTGTTCTGTTCTTTCCATAAACATAAACCTACAAGTTTCAAAGAAATGCAGAGGCAAGTTGTTGAAGACAGGAGGCTTCTGCTGCTCTGAACACAATACATTTGAAGATGGCCAGGCTGAAGGTAGCTGAGATGACATCAGAATGGGCTGCATTGTCTTCACTGGCCCAGCCTTCCTGCTGCTGGGTCAGAGCTCCAGGTGTCCTCTGAGTGTGTGTGTGTGGAAGCTGCGCCCTGGTGTGGATGGCTTAAACTCTTGGAGGCTGGCCAGGCAACTTGATCCGAATCCTCTACAGATGCTTGCAGGAGGTCCAGCCGGTACCCATGGTCCCACCACCCACTGTGCCTGGGGCGGGTGAGCTGCACACAGCAGCATGCTTCCATTCTATGTACTGGACAGCAAAGAGCCCCCAGGGCTGCTCCTGAGCCCCTTTCTGGTCCCATCGTCCCCCAGCCAGTTCTCTCTCTACTTGGGCTTTCATGAATGCACCTTTCAGACAGGCATCTGACACACTAGAGTGCCTCAGTGGAAAGGGGCCAGGCATGGATGAGGAATGCCACAGCTGGACATTCACCCTGAACCCAGACTGACTAGGAATTCCATGCCAACCTGTCTGGGTGGACACAGTCCAGGGCACCTGAGCAGAGGGGTCCAGGACACCTGTGTGGAGGGGGTCCAGGACACCTGTGTGGAGGGGGTGTAGGACACCTGTGTGGAGGGGGTGTAGGACACCTGGTGGAGAGGGTCTAGGACATCTGGATGAAGGTGACTCTAGACTATCTTCAGTCCTGAACTTCATCCCTCAATTCTGCAAGCCTCTTTGAGGTCTGCGGGTACTTGGCCTGGGTTTCAGGACCTCCATTGTCACCCAAGGAGGGAAGCAGCCACCCCTGAGACAATATCAAGCAGGTGGCCCACAGGACTCCATGCTCCTTGTCCCCTTCCTGCCAGCTCTGCACTCTCCTCGGCTGTTTATCTAAGGCTGTGTGGTATATGACTCCTCCCCTCCGTCCTCATCACATCCTCCCTCCTCCCAGTGTTCTGTCATTAGAGCACAGGCAGAGGTGCCTGCGGCCCATCTGTAGCACCTAGCACAACTCACAGCACTATAGGAGATGACTGAGAATGAAGTCAGCTCCTGATCAAGGGCCGGCAGCAGCAGTGGAGTCTGCATGTGCTGGGGATCCTGAGAAACAACAGAGCAGGGCCCAGCAGGTAAGGCAGAATGGACCCAGTCAGGCCCAAGTGGCTGGGCATCAGACCCCAGTCCCCTCCCTCTCTGGAATTGGCATTTCCATTTCTGCAGTAGGGTTTGCCTATCCCTGACTGTGATGCTGCCTTCTGTAGCGGCTGCAGACCTTTCTAGAATAGCTTACAGAACTAAGACCGCAACAAGGCAGTCGTAGAGACAGCGCCTCAGTCTATAGAACCTTCCTGAGTCTGCATGCATACAACGCTAACTCCTCAGAGAAACACCCTGGAGCTCGGTCTCATCCCTTTAAGAATACACATCCCAGGCTGGCTAAAGCTCCTCGGCACCTAGGACCAGCCCCCCACCCCACCCCCAGCACCCTTTGCCAGAGTTTGCTAGAAATCTCAAAGGTCAGCTGTTCTTGTATTTCCAGAGCCTATTGATTTTGTCTGGGCTGGAAAAGTATCAGCAATGCTCTTACTGTTCATTTCTGTGGCTGCAATGGAAGCCAAGAAAAGGCACATTTTTCTGAACTCATCCATGGTGTCTGTAAGTAAACCTTAGGGCCAGTGAGATCACAGGGCCTGTCATACACATCTGCCCTGGGCTCCACCCCTCTCCAATCTGCCTCCTGTAGCCAACAGGGGCCTTTAATCTGAAAAATAAAAAATAAAAACAAAACCAAAAACAACCAGTGTCCTTTCCCCATACTGCTGTATCCCTCACTTTGCAGGTGGGGCCCTGAACATGGTGGCACCTGCCCTGCTCCCTCTAGTCTCTATCCATTCCCAGGGCCCAGAGCACAACTCGGCTTTCTGCAATAAGAGGCGGTTCGGATTAAGCCAGGGGTTACGCAGCAATAGAGCTAGGCTAAGGAGGGAGAACTGGGGGGGGGGGGAGAAGGAAGAAGGCTCATATTCCAGCAGCCCCGAAGAGCATCATGGCTTTACTTAACCTGTCCCCACACATGCCCAGGCACTGAGGGAGCGGCAGGCTGTGCAGCCAGTTCTCCACATCCTTGGGCTCATTCCCACGTCTGAGGAGGGTCAGGCCTCTCTACTCCTGGGGCCCAGGTTAGGGAATATGGTCTCAGTTTGTGTCACAAAACATTTCCTTGGGCCAGCCAAGTGACTCTGGGTGGGTCTTCACCCACCCCTGTCCAGGGCCATGCATGTAACTCTGGCCTCTTCATTGTCACAGTCCTATTAGTTCAGGCCGGGACTTGCTGGCCAAGGACAACGGGAGAGTCAGATGGGTCAGGAGAGTCCAGGTCTCACTGCCCAGTTGAACAAATCTCTTAGTCCACGAAAGGTCCTTGACTTCCAAACCTCATTCTTCTGTAAACTGTGAGTTTCCTGCCTCTTGCCGTGACCTAGAGCTGATCTGGGTGACTTCCAAGCCTTGAGAATCTGCTCACTTTGACCTATCGTTATACTGACCACTATCTTAGTCACCCTAGGGCAGCTGGCCCCTTTTGGGCGGGCCAGGGCACACAGTCCTGGATGTAGAGATTCATCCTCAGGCTCCATTTCCCCACATTCCAGATGTGGTCCAAGGCCCCTCCCACCCCATCCTGCCCTCTTGCATGGAGGTCACACTTGCATCTCAGACTTGTCACAACTATGCCAAAGCCAGGAATGCTTGACTGCTGCAGCGGGCTCTTGTCTGTTCCCTGAGAGGCAGCCTCTGCCCCTGCATGACCTGAACATAGCACACATGCACTGGCTGGGCAAACGGAAACAGGTCCAGTCATCTCCCTCTTAAGTCTCTGACACAGGCCCAGCAAGGGAGTGCGGATGCGCTGAGAAGATGTGAGTACCCCCTCGCTAGAGCCATTCAAGAGAGCCTGGGTGCCCACTAACGAGAGCCCTGAAGGAGGAAGATGGGACAGAAACCAGCAAAGATGTCAACTTCTTTAAAAAAAAAATTCCCCCGGCTCAGTGGTAGGGCAACCTGCTCTGCAGAGGACCCAAGTCGGACTCCCAGCACCCACACTGGGTTGCTTACAACTGCCGCCCTCTTCTGGCCCCTGTGGGCAGTACACTCTCACACGCAAACACATCTTTAATAATTAAAAAAATAAATCTTAAAAAAAAAAAAACCTTCTTAGCTCAAAACAACAACAACAAAAGCCTGTGTCTAGCACCTCGAGCTCCATCAGAGCTGAGAGCTAGTGAGATTTAACTTTGCAAATCAACGAACCACCACCTGCCTCCCGCTGCGCACCTTCTTGTGGAGTTCAAAATGAAAGTTGTTCATTAGAGTGACAGGTTTACTGGTGTGCAGTAGGGACTGTGTGGGGCTCTTTCCCCCAGAGAAGGAGAAATCATGGATCGGAGGAGCAAAAATGTTTGCAGGGGCCGGTGTTTTGGTGGCAACAGCTACGGGACAAGTTTTATTTGGGGATTTTTTCCTCCCCATGTCAGAAGCATAAGAGAAACCGCTCCAATGAGCATGGTTGCTGTACTTTAACGGCCCCACTAGGACACAGCACTTGAAATTGCGCCATCGTTTAGAGCTCAGGATTGTTGCAGGGAGCCAGGTGTCTCTGGGAGCTAGCTGCTTGCAGCCTAGCTTCCAGGCTGCGCCATGTGGCCAAGAGGGTCCTAGATTATGGAAAGGGGAGGGGAGTTCTCCGACAGGCCATGTGGCCAGAAGATCTGTCTAGAGCCAAGAAGAGCCTCAGTCTAATGGGGAATAAAAACTAGTACAGGCCCCATCCCTGAAGAGAAGCCAGCTGAGCAGCAGCAGGGCTGGGTGTGTGGGCTAAGCAGTCTAGACAGGACAGCACTGCCTAGAAATCACCCAGCATGGGCTGAGGAAGAACCTCCCGGGCCTTTTGAAGTCATTGAGCAGATCCGGTTGCTCCATATCTCCATCCAGAATCAGACCCACGGATCAGCCCTGCCGATTTATCTCTGCCGATGACGGAATGAAGCAGAGGAACAGATCTCTGCCCTGGACAGTGCTGAGCCCAGGCAGCAGGAAGAGAGTCCCCTGGAAGGCAATGACACCAGAGGCCACAAGAGACATGGATCCAGGCAGAAACCAGCCTACAGCTTCCTGGAATGGAGTCTCAATAGGACTGTATACTGTTTACCTTCTGGACTTCTGGACCTGACTTCCTAGTGTGGAGCCACCTTCCTTCCCACCACCTCCTGCCTGGGTCCCAGGTGGGAAAAGTCACTCCCTGCTTCTTAGCCTATCATCTGGGGTGGGATCGGACCTGGCCCACTTTTCCTTAAATGCTGGGCTGTAATATCAAGCTATGGCTGGTCAACTGCCAGAAGTAGGCAGTGGGGGACACATGCATACCTGACACAGGTGTACCTCCCCCAGCCTACATACCCCATCTTGGGCTGTGGTGTGTTGGGACCTGGCACAGTGGTTGGGATCTTGGGTTCATGACATCATCCAGTAGTTTCCCTACCAAAGAGTACATATAACTTCTCAACCTCACAAAGTCATAAGCAGCAAATTCCCAGGGCCAAACTATCAGGTTCAGAAGCAGGAGAGAAAGCAGCGATAAGGCTGCTCCCCCACTCACACCAGTGGCTTACACGTTTAGCTGCAGCCACAGAGAACGCTGGGTTCAGAGAAGGGACGGGACAGAAGGAAGTAGCTGTGGGCTTCCAGAGGGCTACCTGCTGGGTCACTACGCTGGGCTGAACCTGGGCTGACAAGTGTTGTTTGGTAAGAGAAAGTACTGATGTCTTTAGAAAGGGGACAGAGAGGGAGATGGAGGTAGGGAGAGAGAGAGAGAGAGAGAGAGAGAGAGAGAGAGAGAGAGAGAGAGAGAGAGAGAGAGAGAGAGAGAGAGAGAACCAACTTCCTGCGTTTGCTGTTTCATAACTGACTTCAGCTCATAAAGGTTCGTGTCAAACAGCACATTTGGGGTGACATATTGGGGCTTCTTTTTACTCTCTCCTCCTCCAACCCCAAATCACATATGAGGCCTTTAGTGAGTGTCTGCTGCCTGTGGCTGACACCAAAGCCTTGTCCAGCCTGAAAATCAGCTTCAGGTTCACTGTGTGGCCAGATCTTGACAAAGGAGGCCTAGTATACTGCCCAGAGTGAGAGCAGGCAGGCACCTCCCCTCTTTCTCTGTCCTCCAGACCCGGGGCACTCTCTTGTCCAGAAAGGCTGCAGAGGACTGTTACTGTGCATTGGCTGAGACCTCGATGCAGAATACTGTATTCCTCAGAACCATATACAGATTGCCAGGAGAGGCAGGGTCATCCCAATCAAGAGCAACTGCCTCAGCCTACCCCATGTGGCTGAGTCCACGTGCTCTTTTGTCCATAGAGCTGGGTCCTGGGGATCCAATTCTCAACACAGGCTTCGTGATAAGGTGCCATTGGAGCTCTGCAAGGGTATGTCAGAGGAGTGCCTGCTCTGCCCTAGAGACGCTCAAGACAGCTCTGCTGGAAGGACTTATCCAGATGGGGGCAGGAACCTGCAGAGCGGGAGAGCAGGACTAGATTCCCTCAGCCCCTATCTCCTTTCCCCAACGACCAGATGTATTGCTCTAGGCTCCATGATGGGTGGGGACCCTTGGAGATTGTAGAGCAGCTGGGACCATGGCACAACACGATCCCTTCATTCTCTAGGAGCAGAAAGGAAGCTCATGGCCTTGCCAGCTCTCTTGGCCCCAAGCGCTCTCCTCTCTAGCAAGCTGATGGCAGATAAGAGGGCTCCTGGACAGGCTAGTAGTTTTCCATCATTACACAGTGGATGACAAGCCTATGGGGACACCAGGTCAGGTTGAGAGGATCCCTCCCCAGCTCCAAGCAATGAGACTAAGGCAGTTTTCCAGAACCTTCTGTGTTGGATACTGGCCAGTTTCTCCCACCATCTGCAAACCCAGTGGGCAGGCCAACCAGCCATTGCCTCTGAGGACTTATTGAGACTCTGATAAGGAACCTTGGCCAGGGAACCACTTTGTGGCTGATAACGCTCTCCACACACACTATCACGAGGACACACCCACTCTCCCTGTTAGCTTTCCAGAGTACCCTCAACTACAGATGGAGACACCCCGTCATGCCAACGGGCATATGGAGGCTGTACTTTCTGCTTGTTTTCTGTGAACCCCAAACTGCTATGAAGACTGAAATCTCTTAAGCAAAATGCCATGTAACAGGCAGAGATCACTCAGCCCTTCAAGCCAGGCTTGCCTTTCCTGTCTATGTGCATTTACAGCTTCTGCCTCTCAGCACTGAACCATGGACCCTTGTTTGGATGCACCAGTGTTTGATCCATTTATCAATCTATGAATGTTGGAGCTCTTTCCAGTTTTTTCTATTATTAATAAGGCTCTCATAAACATCAAAAAGCAAGAAATACAACAGAAAGCCCTGAGGGTCACATGTGTGGGGAGCTGCAAATCACATTCCACATGGCTGAGCAGGCACAAAAGCCAAATGGTTCTCCGGGGCATCCATGCTGCTGCCCTCACTTAGGACCTGCCCCTGGGAGACAGCATCCTTGCCTGGCCGGCCCTGCTACCACAGAACACAGGAGATGGCTCTCAGGCTTAGTCCTGTGGGCTCGCCCACAGTACCAGGACTTGTGCCACTTTGTGGAGCCATTGAATGGAGCCACCTGGTGTCCCAGGTGTCTTAGTTGTCTGCACCCCACCCTCCCCGCCATGGCCAGGGTTAAGGAGTTCGGGCGTAGGCTGACTATCAAAGTGCCACTCCCAGAGTGTCAGCCTGCCTCTTGGACACCCCCTCCCTCATGTGCAGGGGCATAGCTGACTATCAAATTGTCACATGCAGAGTGTCGGCCTGCCTCTGAGACACCGCCTCACTCATGTTCATGTTTGGTAAAGCCTGAAGCGGCATGGTAGAGAGGTATGCTAGTTCATCACTCTAATTTTCAAGTCATGCAAAACCCTGTCACCCAACAGCTGGGCGACTTGGGCAAGCCAGAAATCCACCATGGCTGAGCCTCCTCTTGGGAGAGAAGCGAAATTAGTTCATGATGATGACCCCAGTGGCCACCCTGTGCTCATCTCCTGCCACAGCAACCCAACAAGCCCCTGACCCCAAACCTTGGGATATCCTCTGCCCATGCCTGGAGCCTGTTCCTGCTCTGGACTGGTGAGTCAGGCTTGCTTCCTGGCTGTGACTGGGACATACTGGGACAGACAAACATTCATTGGAGGACTTAAAGAAGGCAGGGTGACACTGTAGATGGGGAAATGCTTCTATCTGTGGAGGTGTGGTTGGGTAAAGGCAATACCAGTCCCCAGCCGGGCTCTGTGGTCTGAAAGTGTGCTCAGGGGACCTTCAGTAAGGGATGATGCGTGAGCCAGAGAGCCTCACATTGGTCTTCCAAGAGACCAGAAAGTCAGTACTGAAGTCCATGACTCTTTTTTCTTTTTCCTAGCAGGAGGCTATGTCACCATGGCCCAAAGTGTCCCATCTCCCATGCAAAGGTGACTCTAATAGTGGTTAGTGTCCTCTCTCACTGGTCATCTGCAGGGGCCTGGGCTGAAGGGCCTTAGTCTCCTTGTTGTCTGTGGGCTCTCAAGTGACATGATACAGACAGTTCTACGGAACACCAGCAAAAGAGAGAAGAATGATATAGGGGCAATTTGGACAGACTTCCTGTTGTCCTGAAACATACCAACTTCCTCTGAAAACCCCAGGGTGAGATCTGGGAGGCAATGTCCTCATCCAGGGTACACTCCTGTGAAGTGGACTGTGATAAACTCCCATGGTGGGAGAGACTCAGATTGGGAATGACCTTGTCATGGAAACAGCCAAGGGACCTCAGACAAGCCTCTCCAAGCATCAGTTTCCCTAGGTGATGCCTGATACTCTAAGCTGCAATTGTCCATATGTGCAAACACAAGGGTTCAGGACAGCCAGGGGTGCTGGAGGCTGCCTAGGGGCAGAGAAGAAGCTAGAAAGAATGTTCCTTCTATGGGTACTAGCTCCCCAGTGCACCCAGAACTAAAGTCTAGCCTCCATAGCTCCTCTCAGTGAGCTAAGAGATGACTCTGTTATGAACCCCAGGTCTTAGGGCTGGTCTGGGGCCTGAACCCCTCACAAATTCACAGCCAGTGTTTCTGACATTTATAACTACTGGACACAGCCCACTTGGGGCTTGGGGGTGAGATGAAGTAGGGTAGGATCCTGGAGACCTGGGAAGCCAATATCCCAATATCTCAAAGCCAGGGCCAGAGCTGCCTGGGAACTTAGGTCCAGTTGAGCTCTGGCTCTGCAACTCACAGACTCCAGGTTGTTGGTGACTCTAGGTTCTTACCAAAGAGGTGTATTCCCACTTAGGCCCCATTGCTTAGACAAAAAAACAACAAACAAACAAACAAACAAACAAAACAGGCCCAGAGCAAGCCATAGTTGAACCACGTTCTAGCCCAGCATTGGGGGCTCCAGGAACCTGAATTACACTGTATGGTCTATTACAGCAACCTCAAAACCTACCCCTGTGCTTAGTGATCCAGGTGACGCCCCGCCCGTGGCCCTACCTGCCATCATTTGTTTCCCAGCCCTGAAGTAGACACCTCTGAACGTGCTCAAGCAAAATGAGTGACAGCCACTCTTCTGCTCTTTCCGGACACAGCCTGGAGCCCACATGGACTGGCCCTTTCCAGTTTCCCTCTGCCAAGAGGGCAAACCCATGCTTGGCTGTTCACCTGGGACTGTCTAGCCAGGGCCCTTATTTAGATACCAAAAGTGAGATAATCACTCCATTGTTTTTGCCTCCTATTGAATCCTTATGGAGGCAGAAACAACAATTTTAAATAACGGCTTCATTTGAACCAATTCAAAGAGGACTGATCTTGCTTCCAATTCGATTTGCGATGGCAGCACCCAGTAGGAAACCGGTAACTGAATTATTTTTCCACCACAAACATTTTGGCATTTTATATCCTGGGTGGGGTGATCTTAAAAGCTGCCTCATTGTTCGGAGTCGTTTCTAAGACGACGTACCAAGCACAAAGCAGGCTGTGCTAGCCATGGGTGGCAACCCGCCACAGCTCCCACAGAAGGGCTAAGGGTCAGACTGTGGATTAAGTCACAGACAATGAAGCAATTGGAGCAGCATGTAGGTCTTGGGCTCTGACTGGGCCTATTGGCCTAACCTTTAATCTGAGTGCTGGTTGAAACAGGAGTGGAGGAGATGGCCAGACTAGGTGGCATAGGTTCTGTCCTCCAAACACAGACAACCTGAAGCCCTCAATGTTCCAAGCCTCTTTGTTGGGCTCAAAACTAAACCTGACAATGGGGGCCAGGATAGTGTGTTGAGGGAGCTGGGTGGTGGGGCTTCAGGGTCATGGCCAGCATCTCTGGTTTCTGTCCTTGGAGCTCAGTTTCCACGTCTGTTAAATGGGTGCTCCTGATGGGGCGTAAGAGGTGTGATGGGCACTGCACAGTGGGTCCCTTCTGCTTGTTCTTTGTTGCTGTTTTCCTTCAGGTCCCCCCTATTCTCCTGGTGAGCTGGGGGAGGGCCTGCGACAGCCTGGGTGGACATCTCTGTCCTGATGCTCAAGCAAGCAGGCCAGCTCTTGTGCTGCAACCCCTTTGAGATGTTCCTTCTTTGAGAGTTGCAGTCAGTAGGAGCTGATCAAATGGGGGAGAAACCCGCCCACCAATATCTGAACAGCCGGAGGCAGCAGCCAGGCCTGCATTCGAAGCGGAAAATCCCCTCAGCATCAGAGTGGAGCAGGGCTGAGCCTTGGGTCTCTTGATGCTGCAAGCTTCTCAGCTGTTGGCTGTGGCCACCTCAGCGATCCAGCCCAGACCTGATTCCTGCAGTGGGAGACAGGGGCAGTGGCTAGCTCAGCCTCAGAGAGCCTCTCTGGAGGTGAAATGGGCCAGGTAGACACAGGTGTGAGGGTGGGTGTCACACCGGCTGAGCACTAGTTTCTGTTGAGGGAGTGTGGAGGCCACAGAGCGACAAGGCCACAGTTTCAAACATGGCTGCTGACTCTGTTTCCCTAACTCTGACCCTTTGGGTCTGTGACTGACTGTTTGTGGGGACTGTCAGCCTGGAGTCTGGGACAGTGCAGTGTGCCGAGTGCTTTGGGGGCTCTCTGAGGTATCTGAAAAATCCTTTTTGGGAGCAGATTGTTCCCAGTTGAGGTCACATGCTGCAGATTTCCTGACCTCCAGCTTTTTCTGTCAACCCCACGTCAATAACCATGGGCCTTTCCTCTTCCTTCCTTCCTTCCTTCCTTCCTTCCTTCCTTCCTTCCTTTCTTTTTTCTCTTCTTCTTCTTCCTTTTCCTCTTCCTCTTCTTCTCCCCTCCACTGCTGCCAGGCAGCTTTGGGCCTGGTTTGTGTTCAGACCTGAGGGCAAGATGCCTTTCACCCGGCTCCCTACCCAGCATTCTCTCTGCCCTGAATGGACTGATTCCTTATCTTGACCATAATGATCCCATTGTCTCAGGGCTTTTACTGTGAGCAGCCACAAATCCTCTTGGCAGGAAAGAAATACATTTTTGGTCCCCAGGGCTCGCTTTTGGCCCAGAGTCTGCAGCTGACCCGGCTTCCCAGGCAGACTTCAGAGGACTGCGCTGCACCCTGCTGGACGCACCCTGGCCCTTTCACCCCCTGCGCTGCCTTGGTGGGAGGTGCAGGAGGTGGGGAGAGGGGAAATGGGCCCTTCCTACACTGGGTGGAAGAGGAAGAGGCCTTGTGGGAGCAGCAGGGCCCTCCTGGACCCTCTTTCGGCCCCCACCACTTCCTATGTTCCTCAGTTCCAAGGACCCTACTACCATCTATGAGAACTCACCCCACACCCATGGACTTCCCCTAAGATATACCCAGGGGTGGGTTCTGGGTACCCCTACTTTAGGGGAATGCATGGGCTGAAGGAAAGGTGCTGTTGTATTGGCCACAGGGACCTGAGTGTGTCATCTCCTCTACTCTCCTCACAGGTGGGGGACGATCTCAAGTTCATGAACTGGACAAAAGGCCAAATCCACTCAAGATGGCATGCAGGCACTGTGTGTGTTGAACCAGCACTGAGCTGGACTATTTGAGCCCAGCTCACAGATTTGATATAAAAATACAGCTGCTGCCAGTGCTCCAGGAAAGGCGGCCTTCTTGACAGGGCAATGTGCCTCCTGTCCTCCGCCCCCACCCCAGGGGGCTTCAGAGATCTGAGCTAGAGCTGCTTCTGTTAAGCATTAGCAATCCCGAGTTCTCTTGGATTCTTTCCTGAGCTGTAAGGGGATATCCGGATTAAGTTTTCCCACTCCATTGATTGCTTGTCTGCATCCGGGTTAAGTATACTCACATGTGTCCGTGCGTGCTGCAGGTTGGGGCGGGCAGGGGGACCCGGGCACGCTATCCTCAGGAAAGCACCCTGCATCCAGGGCCCGTTTTCCTCCACCTCGCTGGGATAACTTCAGGTCATCTTGCCTGAATGCTCTGGAGGCTGTGCAGCCTTTATTTTGAGGTCCAGAGTCATGTCTGATGTCATTCTCATGGAGCTGGATTGAAGGTTCGGAACCTAGGCTCTCTGCATCTGGGCCTTCCAGAATTTGTAGTTTCTGCTCCTCTCCACTACCGCCTCAGGGACCTGGGCCATGGTTACCTATAACTCAGGATTCTCAATTATAGAGTCTGACACCTTTGGCTGTGTAAAAGAGACCTGGAAATAGAGAAGGCCAGGACCATAGAGACCAGGTCTACCACAAGAACAGATAAAACTGTTGGCTGACAGCTCATGTGGGACCCTCCTTCATACCCTAGAGCTGCATGTGGGAACAGTGAGGGCTCACGGCATCCCAGAGAGATGTGAACTCCCTACCTCAACCTCAAAAGATGTGAGACACAGAGCAAGGTGGTAGGCATGTCTCTGCGGCAGGCTAATCTGTTTAACCAGCTGTTTAGCTGTCGCTCCAGGCACCAATCCTGAGAGCATGAACAGCTGTCCCACTGTACGGGGCACAAGCCAGAGCCTAGAGCACCATTCATGGGATTAGGAAAGGAAAGAGACTAGGGTTTGTTGACAGGCCTCGGAGCTCCGGCTACATTCAAGAGCTAATTCCCAGGAGGCCTGGCTCTGGGATGGCAGGGTCTGCTGTACCCAGGGCCCTTGGAGCTCACAGGTGATCAGCTCCAGGCCACCTTTTCTGTGTAACAGGACAGTCTGACTGCCAGGCCAACACATTTCTGCAGAACTCACAGCCTCCTGGAGACTCAAAGCTCCACATCGCTACGCCCCACACCCCGGCCAAGGAGGTCTCTGACTCTTCAGGCACCCAGACTTTCCTCACATTCTCCTGTTACATCTCTTGTCCCCTACCCACAACCCCAGGATTCAGTTTCCCAAAACACAATTGCCGGTTTCTGCAGCTAGCCCATGCCTGAGTCCCTTCCCCCTCTGTGGGAATCCATTCCCCACAGCCTAAGTGTTGGTGAAGACCTGTCTAGAAAGTCTTATTTTATGATTGAATTTTGAGCCAGGGAACCCAAACCTTTTCTGGGTCTTGTGGCTCGCTGTGTGGTCCCAGGCTGGTTTATTCACCTCTCTGAGCTTCATGAAATGTGCCTGTAGCAATATTCATAGACTCCAGAAATGCTATTCTGTTTAAGCAAAGGCATCTCGGGTTGGATTTGGGATTGCTGATTGCAGAAGGATGAGGACTGCCTCCCCGTCTCATCAGTTACCTAGCCTCTGCTCTGGGTGCTCTGAGAGGCAGATTCTATCACGGCAGTTCTGAGGCCCTGGGCCCAGGGGGCCTTTCTATGAGTGTATGGGAGGATCCCTGAGAACAGTCTTTTCCCTAGCGGGATCAACTGTATTACCACGTATCATCCCTAGGCCCCTGACTGTGCATTTGGACCATATTGGCATCTTACAAAGTTCCTTCCCCATAGCACCAGAGAGAGCTGAGGTCTCCCTGATCTGCCTTAGCCAGCCTATTCTGTTCCTCTTATCACTCCAGGCTCAGTTTCCCCATCTGGGCCTAAGCCCAGTGCACAGTAAGTGTCACCACATAGTGATAGTAGAGCCTGACATTTCTGGGATACTACAAGGATCCACAGTAGATGATGAGGCCAAGCAGCTCTCTCGCTCTCTCTCTCTCTCTCTCTCTCCCTCTCCCTCCCCTCTCCCTCTCCGTGTGTGTGTGTGTGTGTGTGTGTGTGTGTGTGTGTGTACACTAAAAGACAGCTTTGGCACTTCAGGCCAGAAAGGGACTGCTCTGGTGTCTGACTTAGGAACAGGGGAGGACAGAACTGACGGGGTGGGGACATGGGAGAGATACGGGCTAGGGGGTCACAGCAGGGATCCTGGCAAGAGCCTGTAGCCCACCCAACTGGAGTGAGTTGGATCACAGGTGTTGAGGCAACTCTCCCACCCCCTGCCCAGGTCCTGCCAATACCTTCCTCCCAAGCTGCCCTGGATGCTGCCAGAACTTGCCACAGGTGGCTACCAGAGCTCATGGGGTCCTGGCTTGGAGACAAGAGGGCTCTCAGAAGTATTTTATGCTGGGGACTGAGGGTTGAGAAAAGGTCAAGAGTAGATGGCATTGGAGGGAAGCCCTTGGGGGTCTCTAGGCAGTCTCCTACTCTTTAGTAGATTCTCTTTGCACTGGGCCACAGTGACAGTCACCAGGTATTGCTTTGTGTCAGAAGCGACACCTGGGGACTGTCCGGCTCGCTCTGACCACCCAACAACTCAGCAACGGCATCTGGCCCCAAGTCCATCCCATCTGTAGGGGAAGACCTCTTGGGACAGGTCCCAGCACACGTCAAGAGACCACCGGAAGAATGTGCTGGGTGCCAAAACTACACAGAGCTCCCAGTGCCTGGAGCAGAGCAGGGATGGAATGGGGGGGGGGCACCCCTGAGAATCTAAATTTGGAATCAGCTTGAGGACCTCCATTCCTTTGCCTCGTAGCCACTTGCAGAAAAGAATTTTGAATCTATACTTTGCACATACCCAAAGCATTTAACTAATTAAGGAGACTTCCCTCTCTCCCTCCTGAAAGAAAGGCAGTTAGAACTTGGGCTCTCCTGGCACTCCATACCCTCCTGTGTGCCTGTGTAGGACACTCCTGGGGAGGTCTGAAGAGTTCCCTCACACCCTAGCTCAAGGACTGACCAATGCACCTGACGCTTAGATTACAAAGGTTTATTTAGAAAATGGTTTGGTTGTTTTGGCTGTCATTATTTTTGGCAAACAAATACTCTCGGTAATCGGAGATTGTCTGCACCCTCTCTCCTCCCCCGGACAGATGCCATTTTTAGGTCATAGGAAGTCAGCCCTTGCTCATAGGGAAGACTGAAAGGCTGGGGAGGGGAGGGGATTCTTTCTTGCTGTAGTTGTCTGCCCTCTAAAACCCTAACTTCACAGCCAAACTCCACAGAAGCCTTCTCAGGAACTGGATCCACAACCCAGCCACAGCCCCTCGCTGAGATGGGAAGGCAAAGGGGTCTCCCTTTCTCCTCCCCACTCCCTGAGGCCCAATTGTCTTTCGCCCAGCTCCTGCCAGCCACATCCTACACCGTGCCCTGAAGTCCAGGCCACTCCTGGAAATCTCAGAAGCCACCCTGGTTGGTCCCTCTGCCTGCCAGTTCGGAGCTGTCCAGGAAGTCAGCGCTAGGCGGCCGGAGGTCACTGCCTGAAGCCCCTTCTCCTCCTTCGGAAGAGAATGTGCTTGAAAGAGCGCCTGAAGTCCTGGTTGAAGACAGTGTAGATGACCGGGTTGAGCGAACTGTTGCAGTAGCCGATCCAGAAGAAAAACTTAAAGAGCGGTTCAGGCAGCTGGCAGGCCTCGCGGCAAATGCCGTACAGGCTGTAACTGAAGAAGAAGGGGAACCAGCACAGTACGAACACGCCCATGACCACCGCCAACACGAAGGTGAAGCGCTTCTCGCGCGCCTGGGCCACCTTGCGGCGGCACACACTGCTGCGCGCCCGGCGCCGGCGCGACAGGAAGAACTCGACGGAGCGCGAGCTGGCCCGCGACAAGCGCCCCCCGGGGCCCGGGGACCGAGAAGCCGTCCGGGCACCCTGCTCGGCCGCCAGCCCCGGCCCCGGTCCATCCGCACTGCCCGTGTCCCCCTCGGCGCCCTCTCGCCGCCGTCCTCCCCGACGCAGCGCGCCCCGGCGCCTCCTCCTCTCCGCAGCGCTGCTCTCATCCGGCTCCACTTCAGGGCGCGGGGGCGCGCAGTGCCCGTTCTCCCCCGCCGCCTTGCCCAGCCCGTTCTCGGTGGTAGGGGACGCGCCGTCGGGGCCGGCGGGGGTGCGTTTCTCGCTGAGCGTACGCGTGCGCAGCTTGGCCACGCGGTAGATGCGCGCGTAGACCAGGCCCATGATGAGGCAGGGCGCGAAGAAGGAGCCTATGCAGGAGGATAGGATGTACCAGGTCTCATCGTTGAGGCCGCACTGCGGGTAGGCGGCGCCGTCGGGCCGGCGGTAGAACGAGACGAGAGGCGGGAAGGAGATGACGGCCGAGATGAGCCACACAGCCACGATGGTGGCCTTGACACGGCGCGGCGTGCGCTTCAGGTTGTACTCGACCGCTTGCGTCACTGACCAGTAGCGGTCCAGACTTATGGCACACAGGTGCACGATGGACGAGGTGCAGAAGAGCACGTCCAGGGCCAGGTACACGCCGCACCACACTTGCCCGAAGTACCAGTAGGCCATGAGCTCATTGGCCAGCGAGAAGGGCATGACCAGTGTGGCCACCAGGATGTCAGCCGAGGCCAGAGACACCAGGAAGAGGTTCTGCGGGGCGCGTAGCGCTCGGCTGGTCAAAACAGCGATCACCACAAGCACGTTGCCCACCACGGTGAAAACGATGAGGAAACCCACCACGGCTGCCAGCCCCGCCACGGCACCCGCGGAGTACTGGCCCGGCGGCGGACCCCAGTCGGTCCCCGATGCGTTGACACCCCCGCCGCTACCCCATTCGCCCGCGTCGCTACCGTTGGGGCCCTCAGCCGCCGCCACCGCCAGCGCCGCGGCCAGCGCCGGGGACGCCATGGTCCTCCCGAGAGCTACGCGGTCCTGCCAGGAGCCGGGGCGCAGCCGCGGCAGCTCGGGCGCCCCCCAGCCAGAGCCGGCGTCCGCATCGCCGCCCGCGTCTCCGGCGCGCCCGCTGGGGGCCACGGAGCCCCGCCGCCGGCCCTCGGCCGTGGTGGCCCGGCGGGCGGGCGGCGCGCCGGGGAGAGCGTGGCTGCCGGGCTCCCCGCAGCTGCCGCGCGCGTAAGTGCAGAGCTGGAGGTGCCCGGAGAGCGCGGCGGCGCGGCGAGATGGGGGGGAGGGGGTAGGTCCCGAGTCCTCGCGCGGCCCCGCCCTCGGCCTGGGTTCAGTGGGAGCGCCCCGGCCGCCAGCCCACGGAGGTGCGCTGTCCAAGCTGGCGCACGCAAGCGGCTCCACGGTCCCGCTGTCCGATTGGGCTGCGGGCTGCAGGCGGCGGCCTGGACGCTCGGCTTCCCATCCGGTTGGCTAGGGCTAGGCGAGCCGAGGCGAGGGCTGCCGCTCTTTCGGAGGGGCCCCCCGCGCCCAACCTCCGACTGCAACTTTACTTTGCCGGGCTGGGCGCCGACATCCGTGGTCCTCCTGCCGCTCCCGAGTGCGGGCGCCCCCCGTGGTCCGCGTTCGGCTGTGCGGGTGCCGCCTTGCCCTCCCCGCTAGCCGGTGCAGCGTCTCCGCCGCCGCCGCCGCCGCCGCCGCCGCCGCCGCCGCCGCGGTGCACTTGGCGCGAGTGCCGCCGCCCGGGCTCGGCGGCTTCCAACTTGAGTCCAGTTGCGCAGCGGGGAGGGCGCAGCGGGGCGGGGCGGGGCGCCCCGCAGGCCCGAGCCGCCGGCCCGGGCGGGGGAGCGGGCCCGGAGCCGGAGCCCGCGGCCGCCTGGGCTAACCTGCCGGCGGCGCCGGGGAGGAGCCCTAGGCGGCGGCGCAGGGCGCGCACTCAGCAACGGCGCCCCCTCCAGGGCCGACTGTAGCCTGCGGGGCCGGGCTGGGCGCGGGCTGGCCTGAGTGGTGAGTTCTAGAAGCTTGCTCTTTCTAAGACCTTAGCCTCCACCTCGCTCGGTTACAAGCGGTGGGGCGCGCGGGCGCGCACACCGGCGCGCAACAAGGGGCTGGATCGGGGTCCTCCGTCTGATTGGAGGGTGAGCTTATAGCAGCGTGCAGACAACGCGGCTCCGCCTGTGCGCCTCGTTCCGTGGAGCTTGGGGTCCCTGCTCCCCTGCAGAGCCACCTCCTCAGTCGGCCTCAGTTCCCTCCTCTGCGCATCTCCCAGCGCTGCGGGATCGTGAATCATAACCGTGGTGTCAGCGGAGGCTCGGATCAAGCTCCCAAGCTCTGTACCAATGTTGGCAATTGTTGGAGTTTAATCTTAATGCTGTGCGACCCTGCTTTTTACAGCTGGAGGGGACGCTCCACATCAGCATCTTTGACAAACTCCAAACTGACCAACCCCGTGCTGGGCGATTTTTAGGGAGTGCGTTCAGGGGAGAGCGAGCAAATGTTGGGGAGACCCCATGTGTCTATTTCACAGAGGTTCTGACATCGTTGGCCTGAGCTGAGTGCTAGGCACTGGTCTCCGCCTTCAGGCAGCCCCAGGTCTACAGAGACAGAGCTCTAGAGAGGATGTAGAGGCTAGGACTGGAGGAGGACATTCTCCCCGTCAAGACTGGCCAGGACCTCTTCCTACACAGGTCGGATAGACTGGAAAGGGAGAGGAGTTGCCAACCCATTGGTAGAGGTTCTTCTGGGTGCCCAGAAAGTCAGCGTGAGGACCTTGGAACGATGACCTGTGGCGCCTGCTTCCCCTTGCAGCCCTTGAAGATAATGCAGCCTCCTGGGGACCCACAGGGCTACCCTCAGGGCAGGGATGCCCAACTAGGATCAGGTAGAAGTCAAACATTTCAGACCATGGGCCTGTCTTGAGTACTGTGCTTTTGCAAGAAAGTGCCATCCTGGGCACTTTCTAATTCAGGGGTAGCAAAGTGTCCTGTGCTGTCATCTAAGAATGTGACCTGAGAGGAAGAGGCGTCATTAAAAGGTCCTTCTTATCCTGAGGCCCTAACAAGGGCCACCGAGCAGAAGACCTTCAGCTGCTTTGTGAAGCCTTCATACCACAACCCCATCATGGGCACACTTGAGTGAGAGGAGGCCTGTCTGGCTACTCACCCCATAGTGAGCTCCATCAAAGCTCTGGAGCTCCGCCCTCCCCCCCCCCCCAAGCTTAGAAGGAGAGCTTCTGGGAGGAGGCGGCAGTATGTATCGCCTTTGGACTATATGGAGGGGTCATTAGAAAAAGGCTTTGTGGGCCATGGGAATGAGGCAGTCCCTGGTGTGTGAATGCTCCCTAGGTGAGAGTGTTCCTTAAGAATATGGGTGCTCCTTCAGATGGGATGCTTCCTAGGTGAGAATGCTCCCTGAAGTATCTGGCTTAGTTCTGGAGGTGTGGGGAGCCAGAGGAAGATGAGGAGAAGTTCAAGTGGGCACTGGTCTGATACAAATGTTGAGAGATGGGGTCTCTCCTTGCATGCAGCCCTGTGGACCTTCGTGGGTCAGAGGTGCTGTCTTGTAAGAAGCAGAGGAGACAACAGGTAGTCTATCCCAAGCCCTGACTGCACACAGCCTCGAGCTTCCAAGTGATGGCTGCCTAGGCACAAGACATACAAAGGCAAAGGAATTGCCCTGTCTACGCTGTGCAAGTGAAGCCTGACAAGGGCATCTGGAGGGCTTGCCAGTGAGTGACCTGGGCTGTGGGATGCTGACTACACTCCAGGCATAACTGAGCGGGAGCCACTCTGGAGTCAGTAGCCAGAGGTGGGAATTGGGAGCCTGCTGCCAGCCCTTGGGTTGGGAGCCCTGGGCTGCATTTGGGGCAAGTGTTGAGGTCTCTGGGATGGCAGGAACTTATAAAGAGGCAGACAAGCCCCTTTGCCCAGAGATAGCCAGTTAGGACTGACAATTTGTTTCTGCCTTTTCTGTGGCAGGCAAGCATTGTGTGCCCCCCAAGACTGTGTGTTCCAGAGCAAGCAGTTGGTGTCAGGCCACACTGGTCTGTGTGTACCCACTTTGTGGGGGCATGCTAGGACAGTCCTGGTGCATTTCAGAAGGAAACCCAGGTGGGAGGTAGGGTCCAAGCCAACCAGTGAAGTGAAGCATCCTGGGTATTTGGAGACATACTGTTGAGTGATGCCTAGAAGCATGGGGTTGGTCCAGCTAGGGTCACATGGTGCCTGGATATTGGGTCCTGGGCCCTCAGTTTTGTGCCAGGCTTCTGCCAAGTGATCTGGCTGCATGCCTCTGGATGAGCACGCTACAGAGCAGCCCTGGCAGGGGCCAGTGGGAGCTGGTCTCCTGGGAATACCCTGCTGCACTCACAGGTACGCATGAACACACACGTACCTCCCACCCCCATGGACTCATGCATATACATGTTTATGTATACACATCCATATGAGTATGCTTATTCAAGTGTACACACATATACCCATTGCTTGAAGACATGAATGCCCATGAAGATGCCCTTACACTTACGTGTGTGTGCATGTGCACCTGTTTATACGTACATGCATGCAGCTGTTTATACATACACCACTTGCATGTGCACATCCATACATTCACACCATGCATGTACATCCATACCTTCTTACATTTTATAGTGTACCTGTGTATTTACCTAAGCACACACGTATGTATGGGTATCTGCACCTGTAAGTATCCAATCAAAGGCATGCATGCATGCACTTGTTCAGATACATGCATGTGAGTATTTACATACTCACACAATGCATGACATAGTCACATATAGGTATGTATGCGTACAAATATGACCATGAACATGTGTTGTGTGTCCAACCAGTCACAACTTGATTCTGAAGAAAGCAGAGACATCAAAGGTGAATTTAAGCTCCTGATCATGACTTTCTTTGCTGGTTGGCAGCTGAGTAACTCTCCCTATTCCCAGGCCTCGGTTTCCCTGTCTGTATAATGAACACACTGCACCGCTGTTTCTCATACCTGTGCTGGCTCTGTGACTCTCCCTCCCCGGGAGGGAGTGACATGTCTGCCCCGCCCATC
Organism: Pachyuromys duprasi; assembly: GCA_028658305.1. Taxonomy (NCBI): domain Eukaryota; kingdom Metazoa; phylum Chordata; class Mammalia; order Rodentia; family Muridae; genus Pachyuromys; species Pachyuromys duprasi. The sequence goes on from CM053765.1 coordinate 89,362,252, forward strand.
TTTGTCTTTGGCTGGTACCTGTAGGTGCCAAGGAGAGCCAGGCTCAGAGGTACACCCCATTTCGCTTACTCCAGCTGGTAACAGAGTCAGGGAAACAGAGCTGGGTTCCTTGTCTCCAGATGAAGGGGATGTGTTTTTCTTTCGAGTGGAGAGCTGAGGATTTTTTCCCTATGTTGATGTGCAATTTTATTTTTAAAGATGAGCCAGGGAAAACCAAGACTTGCTTCCCTCCCTGCCTCTCCCTAAAGAATTCCAAAGACCAATCTGTCTTGTCAGAATGTGGCAGGGATCCGGTAGCTGGGCCGGCTCCTGGCGCCCTAGCCTTCAAACTGAATCCATTGCATATTGATCATTGATTTGGCAAAGTAGAGTTCCAACAGAGCTGGCAAAACCCTCTTGAGGGAGAAGCGCTCCCGGGCTGGCTGGGATTGGCATGGGGTAAAATAGAAAACAGAGGGTTGGCATATCTCACTGGGTACCCACTGTGTGCCAGTCACCCGGGGTCTGAGCTCCAGTCTGCCTCTGCATCCCCAGCTGCTTGCAGCGTCGATGCCTCTCGCCTGCCACTCTGCCAGCCTGTACCCCTGAAGTCTATATCAGTGTTGAGAGGCCCAGCTGCCCCCATTGCTGCTGCAGTTGCCCGAGCCTGGCATTTGAGTGCCTCCGCCCCAAGTCCCCACAATGTTCAGTCCCTGATTGGGTCTGCAGGCACGAACTAGCATTGTTTGTGTCCAGCCCTGCAGGTACACAGAGGATCAGATGGAGAGTTATTGTTCCCATCTCCAGCTCATCCAGCCTTGGCCTTTAGAGACTGCTGGGGCAGGGCCTGGAGCCTGGGCTGTGTGGCTCACTGTGTTTAGAGCATGACCTCAGGAACTACCTTTCTTTCATTGGCTGCTCTTCAGGTTGCCCACAAGGTCTGTTAACTCTTGGTCCAAGGCCTACTTGCGCCGGGAGCTGCGTGTGGGAGGCTGTGGGGTCCAGGCCAGCCAGGGAGACCTCCTTGATGGCAACTAAAAAACGTAGAAGAAGACTCACTGCCGTCCTTCCTGTTTGGTTATGAGGATGTGATGTAGCTGTCATACACCAAGAGGAGATGAGGACCAGGATGAAAGTCACGGAAGAAAGAGTACATGCCCCTAATGCTTCTATTTTGGAGTCACCATGAACCGCCCTGGAGACACCCTTGGGCCAGGCTTCCTGCTGTTGAGGCACAAACTAAATATGCTCTTCCTGGTGTGCACCAAGAGCACACCATAGTCAGGACCCCAGTACTTGACATGTCTGGGCGAGTCAAGAATCTTGCACCACAGAGTGTCCTAGAGGATGCCAGTGAGCCCACTGTGAACACAGGTGTCTGTGAGTGAAGGAGAGAGGCAAGCAAGTCATGGGAGACTGGAAGATGGAAATAAGCCAGGGCTTACAGAGAAGGAAGGGCCAAAGGGCATGGACTATAGCAGCCACTGGACATGAGAGAGACCAGGGAACAGATCATCCAGAGTAGCCTCCAGGAGGACCCAGCCCTGCAGACACAGTTCAGGCCCCTTACATCTAACTGGAGGGGAAATTGTGTGTGCATATGTGCGCACGTATGTGTGTGTGAACATACATGCATATTTGCATATTTGTGTGCATGCATGTGTAGCTGTAAGTGGATACATGTGTATACAGATGTGAATGCATCAATATGCACATATGTACACACATGTAATATGTATATGTACATGCATTGCTAATTGTGTGGTTAGAATTGGCTATGTGGGATTCTCTGTGCAGCAGCAACAAGAAATGAAGAGACACAGCAGAAATGACACTGTCTATTCTGGACACAGAGACTGAAACGCCATTAGTTGTTCCTTTACTGCTGGGTCATCTGCCCTCATGAGCAGATGAGATTTCTACTTGTGAATTGAGCTCTTTCTTTGTATCATCTAGCCTGTTTCAAAAGCTTAACTTTGATAAATTTTAAAAATATAATAAAAGAGCTAATATTTATAATTCCTGATACCTGGAAACCTCTTAATAAACAATAGTTGATATTTATCACTAGCACCATCACTATCATCACCATCACCATTATGAATCACTACCACTGTCACCACCACATCATTAGGACCATTACCATCATCACCATCATCACTACTACCGTCACCACCATCACTATTGTCCTGCATCTGGTCCTGGATGATGGGTCTCCTCTGCAGTGTTTTTCAGGGTTCCTTGGCCTCTACCTGCACACAGGTTGAACTCAACACCCTGGGAATCGTGTCCACTTGGGAGTCTTGGGATAGACCTGCTAATTTTCAACAATTAGCAGAGTTCTGGGCTTATAGTCACAGATAGATCAACCTTACACGTGGCCACAGGAACCCAAGAGGTACCTCAGCTGGCTTGGGACTAGAGGGGATTTCTTAAAGAGGCAGCCTCAATTCTGCTCTCTTTACCTGAGCAAGATCTTGGCAGCCCTCCCATACATTCTGTGTGTTGCTCCTCATGACAGCCAGGCTGCCATGAGGTCAGGCCCCTTGATCCCCCCTCCCACCCGTGCAGACATCTGACAGGCTAGGAGAACCTCTACCTTTCATTTATCTCCCTGTTGCCCAAGAGTTAGAACTTGTTCATGTCCCCACTGCAGATATGATGATAGTTAGTTTTAACCACCTGGAAAGAATATCTTAGTAAGGAGTTATCTAGATCTGTTTGGCCCATGGGCATATCTTTGGGGGCTTATCTTGATTGTTATTTGATGTAGAAAAGTCCCAGCCCACTGTGGGCAGCGCCATTTCCTAGGGAGTGGGTCTTGAACAATACGAGGGGAGAAAGCTAGCTGAGAGCAAGCCCACAAGGACACACTTGCTCTTCTGCTGCTGCAGGTGTGATGTGACTAGCAGCTTGAGCTCTTGCCTTGACCGTCCCACAACGATGGGCTGTAGTTTAGGATGGTAAGCTAATGAACTCTCCCTCTTCTATGTTGTCCTTTGCCAGGGTGTCACAGCAACAGAAAGTAGGACAAGGTATTGGAAGGCAGATGTACTGCCTGGTAGCAGAGAAGCACTCAGGTGGCCACTGTCCCCAAGTGAGCACTAGGAGAAACCTCCATGATACCTTCCCTTTTCCATGAAGACTACTGTGGGACCCTCACTTGGTGCCAAGGGCCTCTCTCTTTAGAATAGCCTCACTACTTCTCTCATTGTTGGGAGCTGTTGTTTCCCTGTGCTCCCTTTGGGATGGGTGCTCCATTGCTACATTGCCTTTTACTAAGCACCAATGCAGCCAGACAATGAAGAAATCCTGTTAGTGCTACTTTTTAATCTATTTCATTTATGTTTCTTATGTCTCTTTCTCCCTTCACCACCTCAATCCTTTCCAACAACCCCAAAACTTGGTAGGAGAGAAAAAAGCTTAGTGGGCAGAAGAGGTGTAGTTTTTCTTAGCTACTTCCTGCTGGTTAAGGTTGTAAGGTTCCATGGGGCAAATCCAATCTTCATTTCAGGATATCTCCAACTGTCTTCTCATCCAGCTACATCAACAGCAACCAGGAGCAGCAGGGGGGAGCACCCGGAGCCTTCTTTCTCAGAGCCCCTCAACACTCTCTGGGCTCTGGCCTTTATTCCCTCTCCAGAGTCCTCAGAATTAAATTGTCTGCAGCTGGCAAAGAGCCCCTCTCACAGCCCGTGTGAGGCAAATAGCTTGCTGCTGTGGACCATCTGAATCAGTCCCGTATCCTACATGTGGGATCAAGACAAAAACATGTTACATCCACTACAAAATCCCACACAGAGTGAGGGTTTATTCACAGCTAAGACACCCAAGACCCACAGAGTACTGAGCACAACCTCACCCATGCCTCTTCCCAGTTGCTGCCACCCAGTATGTGCAGAGTTCCAGAGGGGCTGTAGAGTGGCATAGATCCCCAGTCCGAGAAATGTCACAGGTGACTGAAGACAAGGAGGCCACCTATTCTTACATCTATGTGGCTCATGAGCTGGGCACAAGAGTGGTGACTGTTGGGTGTGTAACACAGTGTGGGATCTTTGTAGTTTTACCCTCATCATGCTGAACTCGAGCGCCTTGCATCTCGGCTGCCCCTCGGGGAAGCTTGTCCTCAGCGTGTTCAATAGGCTGAAGTGATTGCATGCCACAGTTTATGAGACTAACCGTGTCCGTGGCAGACAAGAGCTGCAGAGCTAGAGGGCGCAGAGAGGCGCTTGTTTGGCTTGGCTGTGGGTTTTTAAGAGTGGAAAATGCCAGAGTTCTTAACATGTTCAGAAAAACAAGCTGAGAACGCTCATGTTCACTCCAACCCTGGAAGCTGCCTCTGGCTTTCTTCGCTGGTGTGTGGAGCCTCCAGCCACTGCCCACCTGGCCTGGCCATCCACAGGGGAACACCTCACTGCCCTGTCCATCTCACAGACACTGCCCAGGGGCCTCTGACCCCTAACACTAGCTCACCAAAATTAGCTATTCCTTCTCAGGTTTTTCCCTTCCCAGAATCCTCAGGAAGGAAGCATGGCCCATCTGTGTTCTAGCTTCTGCTGGATATCTGTTTAGTGTAGGAATGAGACTGGGCTCCTGTTTAGAGCTGAGCATTGGAATTGGCTGATTTACTTGAATGAATTCCCCACCCCCCAAGTCTTCAAGAGAGAAGCTTCTTTTTCTCTTGTGTGCTAAAGCCTGCCAGGGCTGGTGCTAGGACCTGGCCCTGCACAGCAGCAGCCTCATGTAGAGACCCCAGGGAGCCACCCTAGCTCCATTATGGCCTTGTGTCCATGTTCCCAAAGTGACACAGGAAACTACAGTATTCCACCCACAGAGCAGCTTCACCCAGAAGTTGCCCATTGCCTTGGTGCTGACATCCTGTGTTTTAACTGGGCTGTCTGGCCTAAAAGGCATTAAATGGCACCTTGACTAAAACATGGTTGGGTCTCGTGAGAAGATCGGTTTTCTCTGAGCATATCTTGCCACTTCACCTGGAATAGAGGGGGAGAGAGAGCCTCACACATCCTTGCATGTGTTTTGGGAAGTAGGGTCTTTGCAGATGTGCTCAAGTTAACAGAGGTCACATTGGATCAGGGTGGCCCTTGTTCCAATGTGACTGGTATCCTTACTGAGTGAGAAGAGGGAGACCTAGGAGAGAGACCTCATGGAAAAGGGGGCAGGGGTGTTGAATGACTGACCCCAGCCAAGGACTGTCTGGCCACTGAGATCTGGGAGAGGCTGAAGAAGCTCCTAGGTTCAGAGGAGTGTGGCCCTGTCTACACCTTGACATCAGACTTCTGGCTTTGAGGACTGTGGGGGAGTCTCTGCGCTCAAGGGCAGAGAGGGCCCGGCCACCTCTAGTGGATGCGGCCATTCCCTTGAGGAACAGAACCAGTGTTTGAGGAGCGCTGCACTCAGTGGCAGCCACGGAGGACCATGAAGTGACAGTGCAGAACATTCCCCTGGAGCCTGCAGAAATGGAGAGGCGACCAAGAGTGCCTGCAGAGCCCCAGAGCTTCTGCTTGGAAAGGGCTAGACTAGAGTGGGGTCAGTGCTGGGTGCTGACGGCAGAAGGTGCCAACTCCCTTGTCCTCAACCCTGTTCTCTTGCACCCAAGCCTAGAATCCCGGATCCTACCTGACTGGAGATAATATGACCTTTGCTACTTTGCCATATCCTGAGACTCTGTTTATTCTGAGACAAATGAGTAGGCTGGTTCTAATGCCTCCTAGGGCCTCTGGGCTCTGGATTTGCTAACCAGCAAATCTTTAGAAGAGCTTGAATTATAAGGCATTGTTATGCAGGAACACAGCTACACAAAGATAACTTGAGGAGGGAACAAAGGCTTAAACACATATGTCAGGTGCCGGGATTATACTTAGAGAGACTATTTAAAAACCAAAGCCCCTCACCACCATGCCCTGGGAGCAGTGTTTGATTTGAACAAAGGGTTTGTATCGACAGGGCATGTTATAGTTCGATTTCTAGGAGAGAACATAATTAGATGTCTCATTCTAGATATTGTTTCAATTACAGCAGAAAAAAAAAGATGCACAGTGCCTCATTCTTGTTACCCAGGAGACTCTTTGTGTCAGGCCAGGTCATACTCACAGTCAGTCTGTGTAGCCTGGCAGGCAATTTGGTCAGCCCTGCCCTCCTGGGAAGTGACCAGGACCAGGGACCCATTGGTGTAGAGTGAACCTGTAGTCTTGGGTGTTGTATGCAAGGACAATTGGTGTCCAGAAAGGAATAACGTTTCTTCAGGGTCCCACCTGGAAATGGGGGACATACGGATCTCACTGTGTTCTGGGGAGACCTAGGTGCCATTCTACCCTGGCCACAGATGGTGGGCTGAGTTCAGTGTAGGCTTCCCCAGAGGGCTTTGTACCCTGCTGTCCCTACAGGTGGCTGATTATGAGGCACCCAGCACTCTCCTGCTGTAGGCCTTGGGGCATATGGTACCCCATCCCTCTTGGACTTGCTTTGTGCCCCTAGGAGATTCCTAACTGTATTGCTTTGCCCTCATGCCCCAGTGCCTCTCACTCCACACCTGAGCCCACCACCCTTCCCACCACCGTTTCCACAGCCTACTTCCTCCCACTCTCAGACTAGGAAGCCCCAGAAAGCCCTTCTATACCTTCTGGTGGGGCTGGCTGCCTCCTGGCTCCCCAGGATGCCTGAGAGTTGGCAAGACCTTGCTGTGGGGTCCAGGGGCATTAGCTTCGTACCCTGATGCCTCTGTATACACAGAAATGGCAGAGCCTGGCTCCTGCTCAGATTCCAGCTCATATACCTGACTGTGGGAACCCAGCTATGGTCTTTGTCCAACTGCAGTCTATGAAATGGCCATGTCCGTGAGAAGTGGGTGTCAAAGAGGGGCTGAGTCCTGTTCATCTGCACCCCACACTCATGGACACCACAGCCACAATAGTTTCAGTTGTAGCCGCAATGCAGTGACAGATGCTGTCATAGAGTGTCCTCAGCCACGAAGTCTTTATAAATGAGTGGCCTGTGCACAGACAATGGTAATGACACTATGAGTACATTGGGATACACACAGGAAGCAGGCCCTCTTTGGGGGGAGGGAGGTCACCGTAGAGGTCACCACATCTGCACACCTTGGTGCAGTGTTCCCATTCACAGCCCACCATGACTAACTGCCCTGGGCAGTCAGCTGCCCACAGGATCCACCCAGCTGTGGGTGGGTTAATCACAGGCTGGATCCAATCCTGAAAAGGCTACAGACAGATCAAAAGTCCAGGGATGCCACTGGTATGTCACTGCCAAGTGGCATCCCTAGGCCATGTGGTCACAAGCCAGCTAGCCTGTGGGCAGCCTGGCCTACCTTTCCCTTTCCCCTCCCTCACCTCTGACCATGAGAAGCCCACAGGTGAGGCTTGGGAGGTGGCAGGCACTGTCATGTCATTGCTCCCCTGACCAAGACTGTAGGCTTCTGGGTTAGGTCTAATGGCGGGGACTGCTGAGGACCACTTACCCTCCAGCATCCTGGATTTCTATTATGATAGCTCCCTGAAGTTGTCCCTGAGCACCACAGCTCTGAGGCACTTGCTGGGGTTCAGTCAGGGCTGGGCAAAGCAGAGGGCATCTAGGCTGAGAGCAGGGTCCCGTCAAGGAGAAAGGTCACACAAAGGGGTCACAGCACTTTAAGCCATGCTGGCAGGTATTACATACAGAGGACATGTGGCTCTGGAGGGCACTGGTGAATGGAAGGGGGCAGGGCAGACATGTCTAAGATGATGCAGGCGGCAGGTCCAAACGATGGGTGGCCTTGGGGATAGGTTTCTTACAGCAACCTCACGGGAGAAGAGCCACTTTCTGTCCTCTCCGCATCCACCCAGGATTCAGGTGCTCTGCCTCTGATGCTTCCCCATTGGCCCTAGCATTGCTCTAGCTTTGGAGAGCCTGTGCCCTTGTCTCATTAAGCCATTAGGAGGGGTATCCATGGAAACCACATACTTGGGCACTCCACACAGATGAATATTTATTCAATTAACAAGCCCGGGGTGCCAAGAGGCCTTGGCTCCTGCACGCCTGACATGTGGGTTTTCGGGGTGGGGGGTGTTGTGTTGCTGTTTATAAGGCTCACTCTAGCCTTGATCATCATCTCCATGGTCTGGTGAGTCTCCAAGCCATCTCTGAGATAGGCTCCACTGTTTTGTGAAGGGGAAGAGCTGAGAACTGGGTGCAACTAGCTTGGAATATGAATCCCTAAGTCTTCCTCAGGCCTGATCCAGAACTGGCACACTGTAGATGTTCAAGCAGGGCTGGATCTAGTTGGAAAGAGCAAGGGATGATTGGTCTTCTTGGGAAGCCCTTTCCAGCCACACAGGGCCAGGGTCCTATGGGCAACCCCTCCTTGTCTGTCCTCTGCTACTTCTTCCCGGAGCTGTGTGTGCTCACATGCAAATGCCACATGTGCACGGGCGTGTGTTGACATGTATGTTGGTACATACATAGCAAGGGTTCCTGGTTAGTGTCCTAGAGGAACTGAGGGCATAGGCGGCGGCAGCAGTAGCTGGAACACTCCTGAGAAACCATGGAACAGCCAAGCCAGGGGAGGACTGGGCTTTGCCCCGGGTGACTGCTCCTCCCCTGGAACTGTTTGGATACTACAACAGCTGCCAACTGGGTTACATTTGAGTATGTGTGCTTGCATGTGGATCCATGTATGCGCATGTGTGTGCATGCATGCATGTCCCTGTGTACGGACATTTCTGTGTGCCTGTGTATGTACACAGGTGGGTCCATGTATATGTGTGAGTACATGAGTCTTGGGTAGGAAGCGATCTTTGAGAGGGAACACATTCCCTCCATTGTGAAAGCAGACTTAGGGTGCTCTAAAAAAGGATTTGGGGTCTCATGGACCCCTGGCTTTGCTTCAGTTTCGTTAGTGGGTGTAATGATACCCCGGGGTCAGGTTCTTTGTTTACACATAAAAATCACAAAATATATGTAGCACTGTGCCAGTACATACAGGGAAGACCCGTGAGTTCTCCATGTTTCTTTAGGCATGTTGATGGACAGGCACAGCCACCTGGGAGACTTCCCAACTCATCTCTCGCTGGCTGGGGTCCTGTGAATGACTACTCTGAGTCCTCCCCCAGCTTCACTCACCCACACCCCCCACCGAACCTGCAGTGTCTCCAGACTCAGTCAACTCTCCCTCTGTTATCATAATGCTATAAGTTGGGACAAAAGATTCCTTAGGGAGGGTGGCACAAAGACTCCCTCCTGTGCACTGTCAGGATGAAACAGAGAGAAGCGCAGGCCTTCTCCCTTCCTCAAGAGGTCAAGAGCGTGCTGAGCTCCGCAGGGTGTTCAAAGCCACAGCTACTCTCTGCAGACACAAATCAGGTCATAAAGAGCGGCATGGAATGACTGAGGAAGACAGGAGATGAGGCAGGCCACAAGCCTTTCACTCTGTGTTGGTTTTCTTTCTGTTGCTGTGGTTAAATAACCAGGCAGAAGCAACTTATGGGGAAAAGAATTTTTTATTTGGTTCACAATCAGGGGCAGATGGTTGGTCATGGCAGGTAAGTCATGGCAGCAGGAACATAAGCAGGCCCATCACATTGCATTGCCAGTCAGAGGCAGAGAGAGAACCGGAAGTAGAGTGAGGCTATAGAAGCTCAAAGCCCACCCCCAGTGTCGCACTCCCTCTGTCCCATCACCCCACCCCAACCCCTGCCGAACAGTACCCCTAGTTCCAAGTGAGCCTATGGAGAACATTACAAATCTAAGCCACAACACTATCCTTTCACTCAACTCTCGACAGGAGCTGACAAGCACCGTCTCTCCTGCCAGAAGCTGGAGCCCTGAGGCGCAGCCTCTGCATCCAGAAATGGTGAGTGAGGGGTTCGAACTTCAGCTCTTCCCATGGTAGCCGGTTCCCCTATCTTCTCATCTGCAACATGGAATAAAAATGCTGATCACCAGGAATCAGCAACCCCTATCTTGGGCATCTCCGGGCCTCTCTGCCCCAGCTTCCTCTACACACTAAGACCATGGAAAAGCTGGAAAAGCTTTAACGGAGTCAGTCAGTGCCAAGCTCATCAGCACATTGGAAATCTGAGTGACCAGATACTAAGGCATGAATATGACAGCTGGTTAGAGAGGTGTGACCCTGTCACACACCCCATGCACTTACCCACAGAGGGCAGTGCTATGGCCATGAAAGACCAGGACAGAAGGAGCTCATGACACCCAGGGCATGACTGGAGTTTTAACAGTGAACACACTTGCTGATTCTCCTGCCTCTGGGACTGTGAGTAAAGCCAGTAGGCAAAACGAATAGGGAGCCAAAGAGAAGCCACAATCAGGATGGATGGGGTCCAGGTAAGTGTCCATTCCACCTGCTCTCCAGGAGCCCAACATGCACATACCTGGCTGCAGATCCAGTCTTGAAAACAGACCCAGAAACCAGCTCTTCACCCCCAAAGAGTCAGACCTTCAATTTGATACAGACATGACCTGGCCGTGAGTCATTAGTCTTCAGGGGAAGCCAATATCGCAGATCAAACTTCATCCACTCCCAAAGGAAAGACCCACACCCAAGAGGCTGTTCTAGTTAGGGTTTCTATTGCCATGATAAAGCACCATGACCAAAGCAACTTGGGGAGGGAGGGGTTTGTTTCAGCTTACAACTCTCATTTGCATTCTATCACGGAGGGAAGTCAGAGCAGGAAGTGAGTCAGGAACCTGGAGGCAAGAGCTGATGCAGAGGCCACGGAGGAATGCTGCTTAGTGGCTTGCTCCCCATGGCTTGCTCCGCTTGTTTTCTTGTACTTAGGACCACCATCCCACGGATGGCACCATCCACAGTGGTGCCATCAATCATCAATCAAGAAATTGCCCCACAGGCTTGCCTATGGGGCAATCTAGCAGGGACATTTTCTAGTTGTGGTATCGTCTTCCTAAATGTTTCTAGCTGGTGTCAAAGACCCTCTGCTTTGACTGGCACCCTCTCTTCTTCCTAAAAATCCTGCGGCCAGCCTTGAGGACCTACTGTGGAGCCTCCAAATACTCTCAGAATGAGCACAGTCTTCTATCTATACCCACAGAGCCAGAAGAGCTGGGAGGCAAATGAACAATCCCCCAAGTGAGGGTCCCACAATCTCACCCCACACTTAAACAGTGGGGTAGCTCAGGGACCCTCCCCTGGATGTGTTAAGGGGTCCTGGGCACTGTTCAACCTAGAAACCCTGAGCCTGGGCCACCTTCTCTGCTCCCATAGCTCTATCTAGTCTTGGCCTCCAAAGGGCCGTGACTCCCTGTCAGCTGTTGTTTGTCTCCAGCCCAGGATAGTGACCAGAACACTATTGGTCCTCGCAGATAAATTGCCCAATAAATACCCTAGAACAGGAGGCAGCAACTACAGACCAAGACGGAGCCTGTCAGTTAATTTTGTAAATACAATTGTATCAGAACACAGCAACACGTGTTGGCTGCTTGCTGCGCTGTCCCTGGATGCCTCTCAGAGACTAGCATGGAGCTGGGAGGCTGCAGCAGAGACACACTACAGCCAATGACTGATTTTCTGTTGTCCCGAGTGTTTGCTGAGCCTGTACAGTGAAGAGGGCTACAACAGGGTAGAGGGAGCAGGATCACGCTGCTCACCAATTTCATGTCTCCTGTTCTATATTCACAGCTGTACCTCAGTTTTCTCCCTCTGCAAAAAGGGGCTTGGATCAAGTCTCTAGGTTTCCTTCGGGATTTAAACCCATAGTAGCTGTGTGTTCAGGACTGAACACACTACCTCTGCCATGATGTCCTTTCTCACACCCATCAGGCTTTCGCTGAGAATCAGAAAGCAAATGCTGGGAGAGCCGTGAGAGGCCTGGAAGACGGCGGTGGGAAAGCCAGGGGAGCAGGCCTGTGGGAAACAGCACAGGGGTCCTCAGAACATTAAAGGCAGGGTGCAGACATCTTAGCCAGCAGATAAACGCAAACAAAAACTGGCTTATTATTCTCTCCCACCCCAGTCAGAGTGGACATCATCAAAGAAACAGATGACAACAAACGCCAGTGAGGATGTGGAGAAAGAGGAGCCCTCATTCCCTGCTGCTGTGAGTGCGAACTGGTACAGCCACTATGGGAGTCAGTGTGGAGGTTTCTCATCAAAGGAAAAATGGAATTATCTGGTGACCCAACTCTGCCATTCCTGGGCATTGGCCTGGAGACCTCCAGGTCCACACATCACGGATGTGCTCATGCATTCACACTTACTGCTGCTCTAGTCACAATAGCCAGGAAACGGAAGCAACCTAGACGTCTGTGAGCAGAAGATGGACAACGGAAATATGACGTTTATGCAAGATGGCATTTTATGCAACCACAAAGAAAATGAAATCATGACATTTGCAGGAGAATGGATGCAACTGAAGATGATTATGTTAAATAAAACAAGCCTGACTCAGAGAGACAAATAACACTTATGTTCTCTCATATGGCAATTCTAGATTTGAGTGTGTGTGTGTGTGTGCGCATGTGCACGCATGTGTGCATATGTAGGTTTGAAAAGTAGGAAGTAGAGCGGAGGAAGTCTTAAAGGAGAAAGAAAGAAGAATGAAAGAGAAAGAAATGATGCATGTGGATGTGAGATGGCTTAGTGGGTAAAGGCACTTGCCTCCAAGCCTGACCACCTGAGTTTGATGCCTGGACATGGTAGACAGAGAGAATCAACTCTGGCAAGTTGTCTTTTGATCATCATATATGCATGCCATAAGACTCAACCACACCCACACATATACACACACGGAATAAACAAACAAATAAATAAATAGTTAGTTTAGAGAGTACAAATGGCATGAATCGGAAGGAGGATCTACTTTTAGGGGTGAAAGTAACCAGAAAGGAGAATGGGGGAGGGCCGTGGGGTGAGGTGAAGAACCAAGTGTAATAATGACACAGTGAAACCCATTATCTTGTGTGCTGACTTAAAAAATATAAATAAGCCAGATGTGGTGGTGCACATATTTAATCTAAGCACTGCCATGTAGTGGTGCACATCTCTAATCTAAGCACTTGGCAGGCAGAGGCAGACAGACCTCTGTGAATCTGAGGCTAGCCTGGTCTACAGAGTAAAATCTGGGTCAGCCAGAGCTGCGTAGTGAGACTGCGTCTGAAAGTAAGTAAATAATAAAAATTTAAAAGGAATAAGGGTAAGGTGTGTCTTAGTGAAAGAGCACTTACTTACCATGCACAAGGCCTTACATTCCATCCCCAACAGTCCAGTAAACCAACCAGCAAACAGATAGAGTTGCGTTATCAGCCAGCAGTCCCACTGCCGAGCGCATGCCCAGAAGGACTGGGAGCAGGCATTGAGGGAGGCGCTTTGCACATGAGTTCTCAGCAGCATTGTTCACAGTGAGTGGCTGGCACACTACAAGTGCCCACTGAAGCATGGATGGATAAGAAAAATGTGTTCTGGACACAGGACGTGATGGTGTTTTAGCTTTAAGCTGCAATGACGAGCCCAAGCGTTGGCTGAGAGGCTTCTGCAGACAGTAGAGGCTTTTACATGTCTAGAATGTGGGGTTTCGCAGGACGCTGTCATGGACAGTGGGTATTTTCTACTGTAAAGCAGTTTGTGTGAGAATGGTTTAAAACTTCAAAAAAAATAATAAAAATAATACAAGAGCCTCATGTGTGTTAACTGGGCCTAACTACCTTGTTCCCTTTGCTCCGGCACACATGCCCTTAGCACTCACCATCCAGGTGCCTAGCATGGTTTTCTGAACTATACGGATTGTTGTAGTCACCATAGTCCTTGGCTCTTCTGCACGGCCTGTCTCCTGCGCCCGCAGCACAGTATAGGCATTAGTGGTCTGATCCACCTGTCACCTCTTGGGTTGACCAGCATCCCTGAACCACTAGTGCATCTCCCCAGCTGTCGCTTCCAGTCCAGGCCAGGCATGCATCTTCTGTCTTCCCCTGAGGACATTTCTGTAGTCGGCCTTTTTGTGTTTCGGGTTACGAACAGCTGTGAGGGGTGTGGCGTTCTCTTCCTGAGCAATCTCACTGGGCCTGCTGGGTTTCTCATGGAGAGCACTGAGAATGCTCATCCTCGGCTACCATGCTGTGCTGTGGTTCCTCTCCTGGCATAGCACTTGGCCCTTTCTCCCACCATGCTGTTTCCACAGGCCACATCCATCGATCTCTTCTGCTGATGTTATTTTGATGAGCTAGCCAAGGGTTGCCTGATTTATCTGTTCTTGTTTCCTGGAAACTTGTAAATGCCCCTGGCAGACACACTCAGACACAAAGCCTGTTCCCTCTCTCCACTTGCCTTCTAGTTAGTGTCCTTCACATGGCTCTAATTTATTCTGCTTCTTTGAAAGGTAGGTTTTCAAGCCGACACTTCTGAGTATACAGTCACTACCAAGCACAGTCCAGAAACAGCAGTCCTCTGTCTCATCATCATTTGAGCAAATCACCCATCATTCCTACCCACCTCATAACAAACCATCCACCATCACCCATCATCCATCCCTCATCACCTATCATCTACTCCTATCCATCACCCATCATCTATTCCCTACCCATCCCTCATCCATCCATCTACCTGCCATCATCCATTCAAACACTAGCTAATCTATCTGCTTATTATCTATCAACTCATCTATGTTCTACTAATCACTTCTGTAGCTATAATCAATCAATATATATATAGCTGTATCTAGCAATTTCTTATCTATCAATCAACATTGATCATTTTTCTATATGCATGTCTATCAACTATCTACTATGTCAATCATCTATCTATCCATTTACCTATTATCCATCTATTTACCTATCCAGCATCCAGCATCTAACCATATATCATCTATCTACCATCTATCACCTCTCTTTTCTATCACCTGCCTGTACTTGTAGATCTCACTTCTCCAGTTTAAAACTCGGTGTCAGCCTTCATTGTTTTGCTGCCATGTGGTACAGATTTGACTAAAGCAGCAGACTCAAGCTGCTCCCATGTCTTTGTGGCCCGTGTCTTAAGTTAACACTTCTTTACTTTCTGGCAGAACAAGATGTTCCTGTCTAATTTTGTACATTTCTTGCCCTAGCCCTAAACCCAGCCATTTCTCCCAGGAATCCTGGCTCCTCTTAGGATTCCATTTTTGTAGGAAATGTTTCAGAAACTATGGTCTAGGTGCCAGGATTAGACAGGGTTTTGAATGGCCTTTAAACAAACAGAGGAGATTCACCCAGGCAATACTCAGACAGCCACAGATATCCCATGAGTACATGTGTATAGGACAGTCACATTAGCACATTCATACACACACGTGCACCTGCACATACACAAACTTACTGTCAGCTGAAAAACACAGCTCCCATACCAGAGAGGATAAGAGATAGTTTATTCTAAAGTCAAATATGAGTGTCCACAACCTAGGAACACAGATTTAGGTCACCCCAAATTCCATGCCCCAACTTGGAAGTGGCTTCATGAAGTTTTTATAGTAACAGAGCAAAAAGACTCATAACTCAAGGCTCCTTTCAATGCGTTTGGTGGAAACACCAGCAGGCGGGTGGAAGTGAGGTGAGACATCTCAGCTAGAGGCCTCAGATGCTGTCTGACGGCATTCTCAGCCTTCTGGTTGGTAGAAACTAGGGTTCTGTTTGTACACTCCAAAAGGTTTATCTGCTAGTCACAGGAGGTTGGATCAGACACAGAGGCAGGCAAGGGATGGCTGTCAAGAGACCTGAAGATAGCCCAAGATAAATTATAATCAGGCTCTGGACCTGCAGCGATCCAGCGGTTCAACAGTCACTGAAGTTCTAATCTGTTACTCGGCCTTGAAGAAGGGTCAGTGGGAGGTGTGATTCCTCTTGTGCACAGTTCACACAGACACACACAGTTCACACAGACATACACAGTACACAAAGGCACATGCAGTTTACACACACAATATACACAGGCACACAATACACAAGGCATGCAGTTCACACAGGCACACACAGTTCATACAGGTACACACAGTTCACATAGGCACACACAGTACACAATATACACATGTTCAGTTGTAAATCTTGAGTTCACTCTGATTCCAGTTCCTCCCTAAAGGTTCTCTGGCTTCAGAATAATCTCTCTTCTTCCAGCTGCAGGGATTCATTTATACATCTACAAGCCTAGAGGCACCTACCCACTTCCAGGGAGGCTGTGGCAATCCTTGGAATAAGAGAAAGTTCTGGACTGGGGAGATGACGCACATGCTATACAAACATGAGAATCTGAGTTTGATCCCTAGACACCATGAAAAAGCTGGGCAGAGAATCTTTAACTTCAAGCTGAGATCTCCAACCCCCTTAGAGAGATCCCTGGACCTCATTGGCCAGTCAGCCTAGCCAATCAGTAAGTTCCAGGTTCAGTGGGGGATGCTATTTCAAAATGTATGGTGGAGGTGCTGGGGAAATGGCTTAGTGGTCAAAAGCACTTGCTGCTCTTGCAGAAAACCTGGCTTCTGTTCCCAGCACCCACATAGCAGTTCACAACCATCTGTAACTCCAGTTCAAGGATCCAGCACCCTCTCTGGCCTCCTCAGGCACCAGGCATGCATGTGTTGAGCAGACATACATGTGGGCAAAATTCATACATATAAAATAAAAATAACTAAAGATATCCTTAAAAGCACAGGGTTGAGAAAAATAATGAAGAACATCTAACCTTGATCTCCAGCCTCCACAGGCATGTGAACACAAGTGCACATGAAAATACTACCAGCCCATGCACACACACACACACACACACACACACACCAGAAACTCCAAGTGTGTCTGTCTCTCCCATCACCCCACCATCTGCACTCCCTCTTTTCCCTCTGACCCCAGCTCAGGGTGGGTGTGGGCTCGTTGCTGCCTTGCTTGGATTCAGCTCACCTCCTCATTTCCACAGTGGCTATGCTCTCAAAATATATTTGCCCTAGTTTTTCCACGTGATTTCCCTCTTTCTCATGCAGTAATTTACCATGTAGACCATTAACGAGCTTCCAAATGTCGAAGTGCAGGACAGGCACTGTAGAGCCTGCCCCTCGGAAGGAGGCAGTGAAATGGCTCTCGCTCCTGTGGAAAGATCACCTCGCTCATTTGAGAGAGAGGCTCATGGGAACCACACCACGGTACCAGCCCTGCTCAGGACGGCAGAAGCCATTCTGCTGACCACCCCGCTGACAAGGCTGTGGGGACCGAAGTGTCTTATTTTTGCATTCTCTGCTCTGTACATGTTAACGCTCTTTGTGTATTTGGTGACTGGCTGCTGCCGACAGTAACTCCCATGGTTTAACAAGATGTCTCCACACCAAAGCTGCGTTTTCAGAATCACTCATCAAAGCAGCATTTTTGTGCTGACTCTGGCTTTTCAGCCGCAGGAAGCTGGCTCTTACAGCCTGTCTTCAAGCTGGGATTCCCCACTCCGGGATCTGGGACTCTGTTATGTGTCCCTCCGCTGGAGAGGCTGAGATCCCCAACCCCCTTGGGATTTATCCTTGTGCTGGGTGGATCTAACTCTTCTTTCACAAGGTCATCTATCCACCCTACGCCACTTTTTGTGACAGTTCGGGAGCCTCCTTACCTCCCTGGAGCACCTGGTTCTCGGCTGTTTGGGTGTCCCTAACGGGTTGTTTCCATGCTGAGCTTGTGTCACTCTGTGTGCCAGGCTGTGCCGTCACTACCCAGGACACTCTCCTCCCACCCTGATCCATGTTTATTCTTCCATGTGAACTTTTTTTATTAATTTTTTCATTAATCACAGGTTATGTACTTTGTAGCCCAGCCGTAGCCTCCTCTCTCATTCCCTTCCAATCCCACCCTCCCTCATCTCCTCCCTGCCCCTTTCCAAGTCCACTGATGGGGGAGGACCTCCTCCCCTTCCATCTGACCCTAGCTTATCAGGTATCTTCAGGACTGGCTGCCATGTCCTCCTCTGTGGCCTAACAAGGCTGCTCCTCCCTCGGGAGCGGGGAGGTAAAGGAGCCAGTCATTGAGTTCATGTCAGAAACAGTCCCTGTTCCCCTTACTAGGGAAACCCACTTGGATACTGAGCTACCATGGGCTACATCCGAGCAGGGGTTCTAGGTTATATCCATATATGGTCCTTGGTTGGAGAAACAGTCTCATAGAGGACCCCCGTGTCCTGATATATTTGGTCCTTGTGGAGCTCCTCCATGTGAACTTTTGTCTCAAACCCAGCTCTATTCAAAGGAAAACCTCTGGAATCCCAGCTAGGGTCCCTTTAGATTCCCTTCAGTCGGGCAGCTGGCACCCTAGCCTATAACTTCCTCACTATTGTATGTGGGTCTTCTGTGTCTCAGAGTGGTTTATGACCTCTCTGTGCAACTGTGGACACATCTGGTTCACCAGCAGGGGTGGGTGTGGCTAGGTGCTGCTGACTCTTTGTCCTTTGATGCTCGTTCATTACAAGTCCTCCACTATCTGGCCCACAGGAAACAGTAGGATAGAGGGGAGATGGACCAATCTCAGCCTCTCAGCCCCTGCTCTCGAGGGAGGCCTGCAGTGCGCTGGTTACTCCTCTGGGGAAGGCTGTGGCCTCTGGGTCTGAGGATACCTTCTTATCTCCAGGGTACCCTGGCTAGCTCCTCACCCCACTTCTGCAATGTCATTCGTGATTCCTTTCATGGGAACTACACCAGGAAGATAGTTGTTCCCCTAATCCTGCTTGCCTGTGCCCTCTGCCACCTAGCAAGAACTCTGATTAAGGCTCCATCTTTTTGAAGAGAGCAGCCTAGCTTTCTCCTGAGACCTGCATCCCTCTACCATTTCTTCAGTGAGGTAGACCCTGAAATGACCCGAGGCACCACCGTCGTCCTGAGCAGCCATTCCTGCAGGCAGGAGAGGTTCAGGGTGATCCAGGCCCCAGGCAGACATGGAGCTTCCATGCTGCATCTCAGACCATTGAGACATTTTCCCTTCAGCAGAGAAGGCCACAGCTGGGCTGTTCTTGTCAAAGGGAACACAGGTCTCCATCAGAGGAGACGGAAAGGCAGGCCTGGAGACATGATTGAGCCCAGGAAGCAGCCATGCCTGAAGAAGCACTCTGCCAGTCTTTTTTTTTTCTGCTCTAAAGAGCGGTAAAGCCATGTTTTCGTTTGGGCCAGCTTGGTTGTGTTCCGAGGACGAGGTGGGAGGTGGAGGAGGTCTGTGCCGGAGTGGGGAAGTTCTCCAGGAGCTGAGCCAAGCTCCCTGCAAAGTCACTCTCTCAGGGCCTAGGTGGCATAGTTGTAAGGGGCCCTGTCTCCAGTGTGGTCCCAGAAGTGGAGATTTACGCAGCACAGTGGAGGAGCCCCAGTGCCTCAGGGACAAGCTACTCCTGCTGCCCGCTCTAGTCTGCCTGGTTGTCTGGCATGGTATTGCCACCAGGTGAGCTAGCTGATGGAACAGGCTTCATCGTCCGCCACAGCAGGGCGTTGTCTAGACAAGCCACCGTCACCCTTCTCTTCCGCCCTTCTTTCCCACGGGCCTTGCACAAGAGTGCAAAGTCCCAGCAGCACCCCCGCTTTTTACTTGGAAAAATCAAGGCTCAGAGTGGTCTGCCAGTTTGTATGTGGTCACACAGAGAGGACATGAGGCCTCCTCACGAGACAGATTGCTGGTGGACAGGGAGAGAGGTCCCTTTGTTCTCAGCCAGAGAAGTGGCCTAAACCCAGCACTGCCTCCACCTGGAAGATGGTAAGAGGCGGAAGGAGAGGGTGGCATTGGAGTAGAGCTAGGCTTGAGGGCTTTGTGTGCCAAGTGGCTGGGACTAATGTGACCGTTGCTCTGGTTTGTAAGCATTACTGAGGGACATGTCTCCTTGGCTACCGGCTAGCTGGGCCTGGACAGCAAATGCAAACGTGGCTTTGCCCTTCACTCTCGAATGAGCTCAGTCAATGGTCACTATTACAAAACTACTGGGGACTATTTGTCATGCAGCAGTAGCTAACTGAGATAGGGTGACTAAGTGGGCAAAGAAATAAACAAAGCAACTACAGGTTCAGTTAGTCCAATATCTGCAGGGCAGCTGGTGACTGGGGCTCCATGTAAGCGTGGGTGTGGCAACTCGGCCCAGGGCATGGGCTGCAAAAGCTCTGCTTCCCATGGAGGCACCAGCTTTTCTTTCAAGGCCTTCAGCAGACTGGGTGAGGTCTGCAAGGTTTTCGGCCATGTAGCCAAATACCTAAAGTAAACAATTTGAGGACTTGTTACGATTCACATTTCCCCAGTGTTCCGCCCCTCTCAGTCTTTGTTGTTGAAACATAGTACACGGTAAAACAAGTTAAAAAGAGAAAAGCCTGGAGGACAGAGACCGCTCAGTGGGTGAGCGCTTGCTGCGTAAGCTTGAGGCTCCCAGGACCCAGACCAGGTCCTGAACATGTCTGCAAAACCAGTGCCAAGGAGAGAGGAGACAGGAGGAATGCAGGGGCTAGCTGGCTGCCAGCCTGCTGCCAGGTCTGCGGAGAGTCCCTGCCCACAAGAACAAGGTGGGGAACGACAGAGGGAGACACTCAACGCCTCCCTCTGGCCTCACACATGTACACAAGCGCACTCCCACACCCCTACAAGGACACACCTCACACATAGGCATACTGTTCTCTCTCTCTCTCTCTTTCTCTCTCTCTCTCTCTCTCTCTCTCTCCCTCTCTCCCTCTCTCCCTCCCTCCCTCCCTCCCTCCCTCTCTCTCTCTCTCTCTCTCTCTCTCTCTCTCTCTCTCTCTCTCTCTCTCCATACACATACTGCACACATACTGCTCGCACTTACACATACAAAAAGGAAAAAAAAACTATTTATCTTTCTTGTGTTTCACAGCTTTCACTCCACCACGGAGGAGAGAGCATGGAGGACAAAGCAGGCTCACAGCATGGCAGCCAGGAGATGGAGATGGAGGCAGAGGTAGAGGAGGCGGTAGAGGGGGAGGCACCTGTACACATTAGCTTTTGTCTCTCTCTCTCCTTCTTTTGCTGCCCCCTCTTATTCTCCCCAGAGTTCCAGCCTTGGGAGGTGTTCCCAATACTCACAGCAGATTTTCTTCCTTTATTCCCCCTCTGGAAATTCCCTCCCAGACTTACCCCGGGTTATGCTGTACCAATCCCCTAAACCTCTGGGTCCAATGAGATCGACAGAAAGCTACCACCAGTCTAGTCCTTGCCAATCTGACACCTGTCCTGGCTTGCTTTTGGTTGCAGTGATTGATCTCTGACCAAAAGCAGCTCAGGACCTCCTGCCCAGGGCAGCGCTGCCCACAGTGGGTTGGGGCTCCCACATTAATCATTAAATAAAAAGTCACACAGTCTCCTACAGGCCAATGATGGAGGCATCTTCCTTATCAAAATTTCTTCTTCCCCAATGACTCCAGCTTGTGTCAAATTGACAAAAAGCAACTAGCACAGACCAAACACATCTTCCTAACTCCTAGCACTCCAACATCAGCCCCTAGAAGACTCATGTCCATCTCACAATGCAGACTACATTCAGTCTAACAGTTCCAGAATTGGTCCAAAGTCCAACTCAAAGTCTCCTCTGAACATTAAGGCACACTCTTTTTTTAAAAAAAATTTAAATTAATTTATTTTTATTAATTATAATTTATTCATCTTGTATCCCAGCTGTAGCTCCCTCCCTCATCTCCTCCCAGTCCCACCCTTCCTCCTTCTTCTCTTCCCATGCCCCTCCCCCAGTCCACTGATAGGGGAGGTCCTCCTCCCCTTCCATCTAACCCTATCCTATCAGGTCTCATCAGGAGAGGCTGCATTGTCTTCCTTTTTGGCCTATTCAGGCTGCTCCCTCTCCCTCATGGGGAGGTGGTCAAAGAGCCAGCCACTGAGTTCATGTCAGAGACAGTCCCTGTTCCCCTTACTATGGAACCCACTTGGACACTGAGCTGCTACGGGCTACATCTGTTCAGGGGTTCTAGGTTATCTCCATTCATAGTGTCAAGGCACACTCTTAGACATGAACACCTGCAAAAGAAAAAAGAAAGTCATATACCCCTAAGAAAAATGATATGAACATTTCCACTCTGAAAGAGAGAAAGGCATCCACAGAAAGAAGGTACCATTTCAAAGCAAATCTACAACCCAGTGGGGCACACGCTGAACCCCATTGTCTTAGGAAGGGCTTCTATTGCTACTGTGAAATCCCAAGAGGAAAAGCAAGTTGAGGAGGAAAGGCTTTATTGGGCTTACACTTCCACATCACTACTTATCATCAAAGGAAGTCAGGACAAGAACTCAGGCAGGGCAGGAACCTGGAGGCAGGAGCTGATGCAGAGTCCATGGAGGAATTCTGCATACTGCTCTCCTCATGGTTTGCTCAGCCTGCTTAATGTAGAAATAAGGGTCACCAGCTGAGGTATGGTACCACCCACAATGGGATGGGCCCTCCTCCATCAATCGCTAATTAAGAAAATGCCTTACAGGCTTGCCTACAGCCTGATCTTATGAAGGCATTTTCTTAATTGAGTTTCCCTCCTCTCAGATGACAATAGCTTGTGTCAAGTTGGCATAAAACTATGCAGCACGCCCATATTATCTGTCACATGAAGCATGGTATAAGCCCCAACTCCTACAGACGTTGTATCCTATATGGACACAGGAAAGCCCAGGTTGGTTGCTGATGGCTTCCCTTGGCAGAAATTCCACACTCCTTGTAGCTATAATAATCTTGGGGTGACTATTGCATCTTCAGCTTCACAGTCACATGACCTTCTCAAGGGCTGTCTGCAGGGGTACTCAGTCTCCCAAACTCTTATTTTTGAAATCTGAGTAGAACCCCCACGACCCCATATTGTTTGCATTCTGCATGCCTGCAAAGCCAGCGTTGTGTGGACAATGCCAAAGTCCTCTGCCCCCTTGGCTTTAGCAGCCTCCGAGTGCTTCAGTGGCTGGATGCAGGCAGACACGCCCCTCAAGGCAGCCTGTGAGTAGAGTATGCTGAAGGTCGTCACTCAACGCAGTTTTTCAAATGACTTCAAATCTTTACAGTCTTGATTCTGGTATGAGGTGGGGGCCCAAGAGTTCAGCCACTTCCAGAGATGGCTCAAGATTTCATTCCTATTGCCGCATTTAAAAAGACTTGGAATGGGGCTGGAGAGATGGCGCAGAGGTTAAGAACACTCACTGTTCTTCCAAAGGTCCTGAGTTCAATCCCCAGCATCCACATGGTGGCTCACAACCATCTATAGTAAGGCAGAATGTTGTATAAGTAATAAATAAATCTTTGAAAAGAATAAAAAAAAGACTTGGAACACTTTTTAATGATCCTAATCCTTTCACCTAATCCTTTCAGTATCCATATCACCCTCAGCCCCAAATTTATATTTGCTTCTCCCCACCCCTGGGCAAACCACAAGTTTTTGACACTTAAAACTGCCTTCCTTTCTTTCCTTCTTTTTTCTTTTATTAGTGTGTGTGTGTGTGTGTGTGTGTGTGTGTGTGTGTGTACACTCATCCATAAGTGTATGTTGTGGAGTATTTGTGGAGGTCATAGAACTACCTGTAAAAATTGTTTCTCTTCTTTCACCATGTAGGTCCCAAGGATCAAATTCAGTTCCTCAGTTTTAGCCGCAGACACCTTTACCCACTAAGTTATCTAGCAGGCCCTTAAACTTTGATTCGTAGCTCTGCCCAATAATTCTCACTAAAAACTCAACTAAAGCAGTCACCAATGACCATGCTATAGCATGAAAGTTGAAGCCTTTAACCTTAGCTTTCCTCAGCATTTTGGACACAAATAAAATGCACACGAGGTCTTTGATGCAACCCAACATGAATGGCCTCTAGTTTGGTTCCCAATGGAATCCACCCACCGGCAGCTTCCCTCCCAAGTTCCCAGCAGAACGGCCCACTGATCTCTGCTTACAGCACCCATGTTCTCTAGTGGGCATCTCCCAGCTCTTTACATTACAAACTGATTCCCAAAGAATCTGAACACCGTGGGCAGGACAGGACAGTCATACTGATGACCCCCTTCTCAGAACCCCATTCCTGTAATAACTGTCTTCTGCTCACTGTGGCAAAATTCCTCAGATCTGTTGGTCTGGGGTCCATAAGGAGGCAGAGCACCATGGCAGTGGGAGCATGTTTGAGAAGCCACTCACCTTGCAGACAGAAAGCAGGGGTCCCCACACTAGCCAGCTTTTTCTTTTTATTCTGTCTGAGCCCCCAATCTCTGGGAAGGTGTCACATCCAAGGGACAGTCTCCCTAATTCCTAGACAGTGATTCCTGGAAGCATCCTCACAGGAAAACATCAAAGGTGGGCTTTATTCATTTTCTAGGCACTTCTCAAGCTAGTCAAGTTGTCACTCAAGATTTATCATTGTGCACAGAGCCAGGGCCTGTAGCTGGAAAGCCTGAGAGAATACGTGTGTGGAACTGCCCTCTCCTCAGGTCCCTCCTTTCTTTCCTCACAGATGAGGGTCCTGAATCTGCCTGGGATTATCCAGAGGCCCCAGAAGCCTCCAACACCCAAGGGAGCCCCACTCCTCAGGATTGGTTGACATGAAAGCCTGGCTGTGTTTCCAACATGGAGAGCTGAGTTCTGGGAAGGAGAGGAACAAGGGCCACCTTCACTAGGAACTTTAGGAGGTGCTATGCTCCATTGTTCTTCACATCACCTCACCTCACAGACTGGAGAACACATCACCTGGGTGCAGAGCCCACATAGGAACCAAAGGGGCCAGGACTCTGAGCCCAGGCCAGTTTCTACACCCCTCTTGGCTCCCCACCCCGTGAGGTCCCTAGTGGGCTCTCCGCAGGTATCAAGTCTGTGAGGCCCAAAAACACAAAGGCTTTCACTTACGTCTCCAGTTTTGAGGCATCTGGAGTATCTTCATTTGTGTCTGCTGAGCTGGCTTTGCTAGCCAGAGCTGGGCTCAGAGTCATCCACCTGCCTCTACAGCAGCTTGTAACTGTGCAGGCTGGGGACCCAAGTGCCTGGCAATTCTGTTCATCGTGTATTCTGTGTGCTTCACGTGGCCACCTGCAGACCCCGCTCAGCTGTGCCTCCTGGCTGTGTTTAATTGAGAAGAGGCCCCTCCAGAAGTTTGCATGTTCAGCTGCCAAATTTCTCCCAAAAACAATACTTCTGACGGTTTTAGAGAAAACAAACATCTTACTTTAAAAAATGTTTCCTTTGGCAAAAGAGTGGATTGCAGAGGAGCCATGGAGAGCAAATCTGCCTTCTCCTCACAGGGCCTCTCTGGATTTGTGTTCAGGAGCCCATGGGTCACCGATTAACACTCGGTCGGCAGCACAGCTCCCAGGGTGATAGCAGGTGGCTCTTGCCTCAGTCTCCTCCCCAGGGCCTTGGGACAAGCCCTGCCCTGATGGAGTGGCAACTGCTGAGCCCCTGCGGGCCCCATGCTGCACTGAGTCAGCCCTCATCAAGGCTGAGCAGACACAGAGAGCCCCCCCGCAGTGCTCAGACACCCCGATTCCCACTTCCCCTGCCCTCCACAGTACCTTCCCCTCAAGCTTCATTCCAGCATGTTCAGGACTCCAATCTATCTCTCCTGGGGAGAGTGGCTACCTTCTTCCTCAATGGTGCCTCTAGGCTGAGGAGCCCACCCTCCCCCTGTAGCTGAATAGATAACTTTCATGAATGAAGGCAGGGGACCACCCCTCCCCGCCTGCCTCAGCTGAGTAGACATTTCCCCCAGGAAGACATGGGTCAGTCCTCTTGCTCAGAATCTGCTGCTTGCCACACACCTGGTAAGTCACTGTGCATGTGACATTTAGACACTTTCCGCAGATGATAAGCATCTCATGGGACAGTGGCTGATATTTACTGAGCATTTACTTGAGGTTTGGGTTATGGATTCCATTAATTAAGTATTGAGTTCACCTTCAAACCAAGCCTTCCATGTGGGTTTTATAGTCAACCCAACCCCCCCAGGCAAGACCCCGATTCTTGCTTGCTGACACACAACAAGGGTGTTCCCATTGATAAAGGGCTGTCTAGGGTACAGCATGCCTCCTCCAACCTCTGCTGTGCTGAAATGGAGAAACAGGGCAAACATGTTTTATCATAATGGAGAGGTGAGTGGGGACATAAACATGGGAGAAAGCTATCCTCCCTTACAGATAGGCTGGCAAAGCAAGTTGGAATCAGAAATGCAGCCAGTTCTGTAGCCCTTTGATGAGGATGAGGTTCCAGCTGCAAGCTCAGTCAGTCACGGCCACATCCCTACAGCAGACAGCACCGGAAGCCTTGTACCTCTCCTGGCCAAGGGAAATGGCTCACTGTGTCTCAGGCAGCCCCTTCTCAAGGAAAGTCCCCCATCTGTGGCCCAGGGCCATCTCAGCCTCCATCATGCCCTCTCCTACTTTCTGTGACACCCCATTGCCCTCAGAATGAAAACACATTCTTCCTGAGATTCAGAGAGGATGAGAAACAGCCCACCCATGGCTGGTGTTTGGAGACTCAAGGGTGAAGTTTCCTTGGAAACAATAACTGCTGTTCTCAGCCTGGAGACTCACAGCCTGGTGTGGCCTAAACAGGTTCCTCTCACTGGGTCTGCCGCAGCCCAGACAGAGATCCCTTGCACTGGCTCAGAGCACAGGTCAGGCAAACCATTCATCCAGGTGCCATCTGTAGCATCCACCTGGCAGGTGTCAGAAGCCATTGTGGTCCAGGAGGAATACTGGAGTCAACTGGCTTGCTCTCTGCCCCAAGCGGTCTGGCACCTCGTCCAGCAGTCATCCTGGAGTGTATGTCCTTGGGATTTAAACCCAGGGCACTAGAGCACATCAGTAGATACTCTCAAGGGCAGAGTTAAAGACTCTGGAAGGGAGAGAATGCTGCACCAGGCCCTGGAGTCAGGGCTCTTAGGGGCCAACAGCCTCACTCCCTGGCAGCTCCATGCTTTCTAGAAAAAAAGTGGACCTAGATCAAGAGCAGACAGGGATGTGGGAGAAGGAGGGGGCTCAGTAACTTGCTCCTTAGCCTAGTGGCTTCTGCCTGATGGTCCCTTGGGCCCTACAGAGCTCTCCTCTGTCACATGGGAGCCCAAGCCACTCAGCAATGTTGCAAATGTTGACAGGCTCGGGGAGGCAAGGCCACCTGGGAATCGCATGTCCACGTAGGTTTGCCTCTTTTCCTCCAAGTCAAAGAGGGGAATGGGAACGCTTGGCTAAAAGACTTTGCTCTGAACCCTAGGAGTGGGGATCCCAGGGCATACAACCAGGCTCTTCACCACCCGGGGCAAACTTCGTTTTCACAGTAGCTTGACAGTTGCCTTAGAGAGCACTCTGGCTAGTATGCTTACAGACAAAGGTCTGGAAGCATGTACAAGAGTCCGGAGGCTTTGAGTATTTATTGACTGCCTGTCACCTGGGCATCCCATCCTGCAGTGGCCTGTCTTGGCTGTCAGCCTGGGACCAAAGAGGTAACTGAAGCAGCACAAGGAAAGAAACTCAGACCTCCCCTCACATGGCATGGCAACGGAATGAACAATTTTTCAGTGGCTTTAGTGGCATGTAATTTTCTTCTCCTCTGAGATGACCCTCATCAACACCAAAACTTCAGTTGGCTAACCAGCAATCAAAATGCAGGTGCCGATCAGCAGACAATGGTCAGCATTCTCTGCAACAGAAGAGGAAAGGCAGACGTGTCAAACAATTAGGGAGTTGTGGATGGTTCTTTGGTCTCACGAGAGATCACGGCCCGTGATTTATTTGCTAGTCCCTACCACAGACAGCAGTCAGAACATTCAGGTGAGTGACTGCACACACGAGTGTGTACCGCTAGAACACGACAGTGTCCACCGCTAGAGAGCTTTCATCAATGTCAAGACTTCCCAGACTCTTTCTATTCACAACTCTTTTCTGCCTGAGAAATTTGTACTTGGCCCTGGATATAAAGCTCTACTAAAATAGATGTAGAAATCAAGCATTTACTGATAATTCACAAATTTATTTGAAACTATTTTTTGGCTTATGTGTAATTTTACCCTTTTTTAATGGTAAAGGCACATTTGCATATTGGTGAGATGGACGTGCTTGTCTATTTGCATAAAGAACTAAATTACGGCTGAGTATTGGATGCTGCAAGATGCAGGGCATCGTCAAACTTCTCAGAGCTGATCGATGATTTGATTCTGTAGTGCTGCAACTGCAGTTTCGCACAAACATGCACGGTTCAGAACGGCAGAAGCTTGGCACCTGAACCCCTGTAACTGTACTTTTATGAAAGACAAGTCAGTAGCTCAGATAGTCGATTTTAAAAACAAATGCTCTAACACAGTGCAAACCCATGACATAATCAATACCCACATGCTGAGGGATGGCACTTGAAAGTATTAAAAGTCTTCATTTTCTGGCATTAAGCTACTACGCTTCCATGTGAGCAGAAAACTTTGTGCATATAGTAAAATCACAGCAACCCACAGCACCCCAAAAATCCCTCATTTGAGCCAAGGTGCTTCAGGAAGTGTCCGTTGGTTCTGTGAGTCGGGACCACGCTCACAGTGCAAGGCACACCTATTAGGCCTTCAGAATCAAGGTTGCAGTGAAACTGTATGAAGCAGCATGAGTGGGCATTGTTGGGGCACCTCAGAGTCTTCGTGCATTTGGTTTTGAATTGATTTTTGGTCACTGCATAATTTTTTTTCCACTGGTGTCATATTTACCACAACTTCCCCATTCAGATAGGCAGCCCCGTTTGGGGTAGTGACCCACAGGTAAATGCTGTACTCCGGGGTACAGGGAAGTGTGTGCGCCTGCCTCAGAAGCCCCAGAGACCAAAGCTTTCCTAGCTCAGCATCGAGACCCAGTGGATTCCCACTAGGGAGACTGAATCTGGCTATTTCCCTCACTGGCCCAGAGTGGTTGATGAAGATGGTGTGATGGCCCATCATCATTGTGAGCACCAGGAGGTACCAGGAGGAACCACAGCTGGAAGAGCACCAGCTCAGGCTCGGCAGATTAGCACAGCAGCCCTTGACCAGGATGGCTGTAGGTTACCCCAGGGGTGTCCGCTGAGTTCCTGGGAAGTTAGAGGAAGCACTTCTAGCTAAGGAGGACCATTATTGATATTATTACTATCATCATCACCACCACCACTATCATCATCATCATCATCACCATAATCAATATCATTATTTTATCATGTGCTTGCATGAGGCCCCACACTGTGCCTAGGGTCAGGGACCCCAGGCCAAGTCAGACAGATCAGAGGCAATACAGGGAGAAGAGGCTGTTGCTGAACGAGGAGCTGCCTCCCAGCTCAACCATCCTGGGCTCCCTGGAAAGCCAGTCCCCAAAATGTCAGAGCTCTCACCTGAGCCATGAGAGGTCAATCCTACCCCCACAGATTCTGGGAGGAATCCACTGTAGACACCTAGTGGGTCTGGCCCAGCCCCCAGCTTAGCCTGCGGGCTAACACTCCACTGCCTGGAATGGGGTTGGGCAGCACGGAAATGGAGGGTGGAAGGGCGCCTGGGGGTTGATTGACTCAGCCCTGAGCTGGGCTTCCCTCTCAGGTCACCTCACTCTTCCATAGAGAAGACAGTGCCTGTCCACCCAGATGGCACCATTGGGGCTCACTGTGCAGAAGGGGACCAGCTCCCCCAGACTTGCTGGAGACCTGGCAGTGCAGTGAGAAGGCTGAACGTGGAACTGAGTAGGGCCTGGGGCTCTGAGCGACTCTGCCACCTGGCTGTGACCGAACTTCATGGATCTTGATCATGGAACAGGGGGCCTGTGGGCAAAGTTCTCTATCTCATTACAAAAATAAGATTTTCCCACTCTGAAAAGGGCAAGAAAAACAAAATTTGCTTGCCTCTTGCCCACACAGAGCAACTTCAGGAACATGGCAGACACGGAGGCCTCTTAGGCCTGTGACTCAGGTCACACATCTGAGGCTGCCTCTGGGAGGCCACAAAGCTTTGCAGAGACTCTAGGCAGAGTTAGATTGTATCAAAAACCGCCCAGAACCCAATCTTAGCCTGATGACTGAGCCTGAGCTTCCCTTGGTGCCCACAGAAGCAAGTTTTTTGGAGTGCTATATTGGACCCACTGTGACATGTATGTGGCAAGCATGTGTAGCCAGGGGTCCAATCCCTGGATAAGTCAAGGCTAGCAGAGGGACCACACTGTAGTTGATGACCTACAGCATGTGGCTGTGGCCAAGGGCTGAGGCTCCAGGGAAGAGCGCATACCTTCTGGCCTGCCTGCTCAGTTGGTGGGGAAGTCAGGATCAGCCTGGGAGAAAGGTGGTTGTACCTACTCCTCTTGGTCACGAACTAGTTAAAATGGACCCAGGAGCTGCCCTGTGTCCACAGCCCCTCCACAGCACAACAACTCCTGCCAGCTCTGCCTTGAGCCATGCCTGGGCTCTTACTGGAATGGGAGCAGCTGGGGGCTCTTGATGGCCAATCACGACTTCCCCTCCTTGGAGAAAGAGAAAGACGTGCTCTGGCAGATGAGACCCTCCACTCCTTTCGTCTTGGGAACAAGTTGCTAAGAAAAGGGACATCTTTGCTCCTCTGCGACCCTTAAGGAGCAGCCTTTGAAAGGGCTACTGTGATGTGTAGAAGGGAACATCTCCAAGATCCAATTGCTTCCCCCCAGTGTTTTGGACAACCAGGGAACATCCTGGGGCTCAGCCCACCCTGTGGCCTAGGGATGGGGTCAAAGTGCATATCACACTGACCTCCCTTAAAGTCAGGATAATGTCCCGATTAGGGCTATGAGCCTGTGAACTCTGTTCCACAAGTATAGGACCTGTCTTGGTCCTCAGTGGGAAGTTGTTCAATGGGTCTGTGCCTCAGTTTCCCCTTGGAAGAGCAAGAATGAGGATGCTGCCTGTCCCTTAAGGAGAAGCTCAAGGTGCTGGGTTCTGGTGATAAACGTGTCATTTGTTATTCCTCTCTGCTGACTCCACTTCTGCTGTGTGCACTCATGTCTTCCTCCTCATTGAAGCACTCGGCATAGGGATATTTATCCTGGGGTAAAGCAGGAGCTTGAAGACACAGCGCAGGCTGGACTTAGCCTGCCAAAGCATGTCTGTCCTGCTTTGCAAAGCCAGTTCTGGGCATACTCACAGCATCAGGCAGGTGTGCAAAAACAGGCAGTCCCCTCAAGAGATATCTCCTGCTACCACCATCATGGCCCCACTGGGCATATCATCCCATCACCAGCTTCCCAGCACAGCCCAGAGCCAACATGGTTCGGAGTGTTCTGTCCTGCCCTGGGGGCACTTGTCAAGCTCCCTCTAGCCTGTGGCCATGGAGAGAGGCTGGCCTGAGCTGGGACATGTGGGTTTTTGCAGATACCTTCAGCTCCCTGTGTCTGTTTCCCTTCCTAAGAAGAATCCATCCTGGGGTAGCATCTCTTCAAGGTCTCTTCCCTCTGACCCTTCTCAGCCTGGTCCAGGGTGACTGTTTTTCCACAGCTGCAAGAAGCTGAGCCCCAGCATGGCAGCCTGTACGAAGATGCTGTGATCCTGACACTTTCGAAATAACGTTTCTAACTGGGCTCATCGCTCACTTTTTCCTACTGTTTTCATAAATTGCATTTAATTGTTTTCAGGTTGGTTCTTCAAAAATAAATTGTTACCTAGAATCTCTGGGGTTCCTGCCCACACAGTGTCGGGCAACGTGTCCCAGGGGCCTGGGAAGTTTATTTCTGCTGTGCGTGTCTTGATGTGGGCGCTCTGCTCACATCTCTGAGGGGGCTAGGAACTTCTCTCGAAGTCCAGAGCCTTCAGTGAGTCAGATGAGCAGAGCCTGGCCTGTGGAGATGATGTGGATGACAGTGGCAGCCATGCCAGTAGGAGACAGGGACGAAGGCCAAGTGCGGCTCTTGCGCTGTGCGTTTCACCTGCAGTCTCTTCATTACCCCTGAAGGGGATGACTATACCCCTTTCATCAAGAAGGAAATCAAGAAAACCACTCCTCCTCCCCCACTGGCCCCTTCCTCAGCACCTCAGTGGAGCCCTACCAGGTGCCTGGCTCCCCTGCAGGCAGTCAAGGAGGCGGTATCCATGGCAACGGGGCCACCCGCCTCCTGGGTAGGGCCATCTTCTTGCAGAAGCCTTCTTGGCACATGTCCAGGGCACAGTGTGCCCTGTCCACCCCTCAGCTCCTGGATGCAGCCTCAGGCACCCATGGGAACCCCCCCCACACCCTTGGGGGCCGTGGGAGGAATTTTAAACTCCTCAAGTATTCTTCAAAAGCACCCATGTGGTTAGTTAAGCCTCCTAAGATAATTGCAGTCAAGCAATTACTTCTTTAAAGACATTTGGGGGTGTTAAGATCCTGGCTCCTATTTTTCATGATAACAGTGAGTCCTTTTGTGCCTGGAACCTGGTGGGTCTGTTCCCAACAGGTGCTCCCGGGATAAGGGTGCATCACACTCTCCTTCTGCAGGCATGGGTGGCTCCCTCCCCCACAGGCCCCTCCCTAGCAGACCTCTAGCAAAGCAAAGGAAGGGAGAGTCTGTGTTTTCTGAATCCCAGCGGAGGAAAGAACAGAACAGCAAAGAAAAGTACTTTCATCCAGTGGCAGCAGCTCCCCAGCCAAGCCTGACTGGCAGGACGGACTGCACTCTGCCCCTCTCCTGGCCGCTCTCCAGCCACATTGCCTCTGCAGCAGAAAGGAAGGGGAAGGTCGAGGTGCAGGTCCTCAAGGGCCTGTCACGAAGCATTACTATACACACCTGTCCAGTTCTCTCTCTCTCTCTCTCTCTCTCTCTCTCTCTCTCTCTCTCTCTCTCTCTCTCTCTCTCTCTCCCTCTCTCTCTCTCTCTCTCTCAGACTCCTGAGGTGTCTTTGAGAGCCCACACTCTATGGGTGTGAGCAACCCTGAGACCGGTGTCAGAAAGCCACGGTGGGCGTGGAGTGGCTACCAATGCTTGGAGGACACAAGCAAAGCTTCATAAAGGAGGTGGCAGAGCCTCAGACCACTTCTAAGCAAAGGTGTTCCCCTCTGATGGGCACCACAGCAGTGCCAGCCTTGGTGGGTGGGTGGAGGTGTAAATGACAGAATGAGGACTCTGAGCTCAAGCCCTCATGCTTCTGCTAGTCAGCCTGGGAGCTCCCGACACAGCGCCCCGCCCCCCCCCCATAAGCCACCTGACCTGCTGAGGTGGGAGGTGTGGAGTGGAGCGGAAATGACCACTCAGCCTAAACTATCCACCCTCTACAGGACTACCCAAGCATGCTCACCCAATTCCACGCACAACTTTTCCGCCCAGCCCCCACCCAGTTCCCTACCAATCTTCCAGCCATTCTGCACTTGGCTGCACTCCTCACCAACTCCCTGCCCAGACCCCACCTCTGGCCATGTGCCTATCTCTTCTCCTCCACTCAGAGGTAACCTCCTGACCCTTTGCTGCAGCTCCCACTCCATTTTTCAGCACCACCTCTGCCCCCTGGTGGACAGCACCCCGCTTCTAGCCGACGGCCTGAGAGCTTTCTTCTCAAAGCCCCAGGGCCCTTAGCAGACCCTTAGGCTGACTCCAGCCCCACCTGCGTCCCCCCCTTGGGGTTCTGCACTTACTACCTTATTACAAGGCCTGTTCCCATGGCTGATGGATGGCTACCAAGACCACAGCGCCCTTTCACTGTAGGCTGGCCTCATAGGAACATCTACAACCTCACTGACACCAAACCAAACCAGCCTCCTCCTCACTCCTGCCCTATGAAATCCTTCCACTAAGTAGTCTTCCTTCCCTTCCATAGCAAGGTCCATGTCTTTGGGGCCTGATTCTCCAGGAGATGTCCCACTTGCCAGCATGGGCTGGACCATTGTGCAGCAATAGAGTCAGCAGGCCGGTTCAGGCCCCTCCCGAGGTAGGGGCAAGGGTGCCACTCTTCAACTTCACCCCACCACACCCATGCGTCCCCAGATCTGGGGACTCACACCTGCAAAGTGGATAAAAGTCAACACAGAAAGGAGGCTTGTGGACAGTAGTCCCCTGCACCTTTGCTCAAAATTCTTCTCTCCTTGCCAGTGACCCACTGCTAAATGCAGTCCCAAAATACTAATGGAAAATTCAAAACGCAGTTCACAACTTTCAAATTTCAAACCGCCATTCTGAATATCTTGCCCTGTCCTGTTTCATCCCTCTCAGAAGTGACTGGTGTTTCTGTGCAGTGTATTCCTGCAGTACATGCTACCTTCCTGAGGTCACATAGCAGCCTTCCTGGTTATCAGATTGATGATGTCCTGTGCTTTAGTGCCTGTGTCCAGTATTCCTGGCTTTACTTAGCAATGGCTGCAAGGTAAACAAAGGAGTTACTGGATGCTTTTCTACAGTGTTGTTATTATCAGGTAGTGTTAATATCTTGCTACTTATAATTTATAAATTAAATGTTACCAAAGGTATCAGTACAGGGAGAATATGGCATATGTAGGATTTGGTACAATTTGTGGTTTCAGGTACCCAAGAGTTGAAACACAAGACCCCTCTGAAAAGGGGGTGACTACGGTGAACTTGGGGATAAAATTGGTATCTCCTTAATAGCATTTGTTATCCGACAGTCTCATAGCTGTCAGCACTTAGTGGAAATTTTATGCCTTGGATGCAAGACAGTCCACTCACAAACCCAAACAGAAAAGGACTACATCATTGCAGAAAAAAATTAACTCCCAATTAGTCAGCACATTTCAAAATGAGAGGACGGTGATGGAACAGAAACAGGAAGAGGGGGAAGAAAGAACGGGGGGAGGAAAGGAAAAGAAAACATATTTCTTCTTCTCATCGCTGTGATCAAGCACCCATAAGAAGTACCTTAAAGAAGGGGGTTTATTCTGACTCTGGATTTGAGGAGAGACAGT
This sequence comes from Pachyuromys duprasi, assembly GCA_028658305.1. Taxonomy (NCBI): domain Eukaryota; kingdom Metazoa; phylum Chordata; class Mammalia; order Rodentia; family Muridae; genus Pachyuromys; species Pachyuromys duprasi. The sequence goes on from CM053765.1 coordinate 89,397,025, forward strand.
CCAGCCCATGGAGGAAGGCAAGGTGAGTGTGAGGCAGATGGCAGCATTCGGCCCACAGTCAGGAAGCAGAGAGAGATGAAAGATGAAGGATGGCACTCAACTAGCATCCTCCTTTCCCTTTTATTCAGTCCAGGACCCCCGCCCTAGGCATGGTGTCCTGTGACTCAGGTGGGTCTTCCCTCCTCAGGCAACCTCTGCAAGCTCCCTTACACATGCACCTGCATCCTTAATGTCCTAAGTGTCTCTCTTTTTCCTTCCTTCTTTCCTTTCTTCCTTTCTTTCTCTTCCTTTTATACATGCGTACATGTGTATGTGGTGTGCATGTGTATATGGGCACCCATGTGTTCACATGCATGAGTAATCAAAAATTCACATCAGATATTTTTCTTGATCGTTCTCCACTTTATTTATTGAAGCAGTCTCTTGTTAAACCTGGGACTCACCAATTCCAGCAAGTTAGCCAGCTTGCTCCCAGGATTCCAGCTCTACCTCTGACTGCTGAGGTACAAGTGGCTGACTGCTTTTGTATGCAGGTTCTGAGAAGCTGAACCCTGAATTGTCATACCTGCATGGCTATGCATTCCTGGGTGTTTCATAATCCAGCCAAATTGATGACAAAAATATTCACCACTGTAAGTCCATCCCATGTCAACTTGACAATAAACACACTTTAGACCCCTGGTCCCCAAAGTGCCATGCCTACTTCATAATAAAAAAAACATTTAATTCATTTACAAGAGTTAACGTCTTAACAATTCTGACATTGCTCAAAATCTCAAAGTTCAAAGCCTTTTCCAAGACCCAAGGAAATATTTTAATGATGGGTTTCCACAGAATAAAAAAAAAAGTATGCTTACAGAGTATGAGACACAAGTCATTACCATTCTAGAAGGAAAGAATGGAAGAATAACCAGCAGACGTAAGACCAATGCGAGAAGAGAATTCACAGGGCAAACGCCGGCCCTGTAGCTCAATGTTTTGCATCTAAGACTGTTAGAGATATTCTCTGGGCTCCAGTGATCTTGGTCTCAGATTCTGTCACCTGGAGTATGTGAAATCTCTCTCTCTCTCTCTCTCTCTCTCTCTCTCTCTCTCTCTCTCTCTCTCTCTCTCTCTCTCTCTCTCTCTCCTTCTCTAGTTCACTCACATCTGAAGCTCTCCTCAATAGATGTCTCACAGTCCTAGCCTCTGTGTTTTTCTGGACCTTGGTACTAACATCCATGCCCACCTCGCTCTTACATCTTGCATGTCTGCAAAACCAGCAACACATAGATGCTTCTGCCACATTCTGATGCCAGCATAAGAAGTAGCCTGGCTCTCTGACATCACAGCTGTTTAATTATAAAATTAGCCATCACAGAAAGGGCTGGAAGGAAGGAGAGGGAAGAGGGAGGGCTTTGGTTCCTCCCGAAGCATCAGGTACTCTGATCTCAGAGGTGGTGCAGACATTCTCACTCACATTAGACACCCTGCCATCTTAACAATTGGTTTCTATTTCCAAACTACCACTTACTGACTTGTACAGGAAGGCTCCAATTTCTCAGATAAATAAGCTGCTTTTAACTGAACTATAGACTGATTTACTAAGTTGACATGTGACTATTCCAGTATTTGTTTTTTTCTTTTTCTTTCTTTATTTCTCTCTCTTTTTTCTTTCTTTCTTTCTTTCTTTCTTTTTTTCTTTCTTTCTTTCTTTCTTTCTAATTCCTGACACAGAAAAACAAAAGCTCACTGGTGGATCTTTTGTCCTTGTTCCCTCCCTGAGCTTCTCAGGGCCCTCTGTTCATATCTCCAGGCATCTGGGACAAGCTCCCACAAGCAGGGCTTGACTGGTTTCACAGGACACAGGGGAACTGCTCAGTGGGGTGAAATTCTATATCAATGGTGAAAAGAACTCTTAAACAGCAACACACAATGTAACTTTTAAAGAAAATTAATACATGTTGTAGTGAAATTTTTGAATAATAAAAAAATGAGAAAAGGAAGAAGTGAAGATGCCCCAAATTCCTCCACTACCCAAAAGTACTAGCCTCTGCCAATATTGACAAACACCCTGCAGACACCGGTCTCTGGTGGACACATCTGTCCTTCATGTGGCTGAGCAGCTCCTGATTGTCTGGAGTTTGCCACCAGGCAGGTCTCAGAAGACACTTCACAGTAACGGACATAAAGCTTGCCTGTCCTTTGTGTGTGTGTGTGTGTGTGTGTGTTGTGTGCCTGTGTGTGTGCATGCGTGCATGCATGTGTGTGTGTGTGTGTGTGTGTCATGAGTTTGTACACACACATCATTATGATGTACATAAAGAGGTCAGACAACTTTTGGAAAAACTGGTTCCCCTTCAACTGTGTAGAGGCAGGCTCTCCTGTTTCTGCTAGGAAGCATATTCTAGGCTCCCTGGGCTCTGTGTAATCCTCCTGTTTCCGCCTCCTATATTGCAGTAGGACTGCTAGGATTACACATGTGTGCCATTACGCCCAGCTTTCTTAGGTGGGTCCAGGAATTGAATCTAGGCCATCAGGCTGGCACGGCAAGTGCTTTGACCTGCCGAGCCATCTCCCTGGCCCCACACTATGCCTTTTTACACCTGTGTTGGATATCAAAGTCAGGTCTTCAAGCTTACACAGTAAGCACTCTATTAACTGATCCAGACTCCCAACCCCACTATACACACCTTAACTTGAACAGAATGCTTGTCAGGAAGGATCTGAACTAGAGGTGACTCCAGGGACCATTGACCAAGAGGAGAAGGGAACATTGAAAGAAAGAAATAGCCCGGACTCTCAGGAGTCATGGAGCGACAGGTGCAAGGTCTGAAAAGAGCCACAGGCTGCATAGTTGTGAGGTTCCCACGCTGCACAGGGATTGATGCTTTTAGAATGGGCATAGCCTCTCCCAGCTCCCTTAACGGGGGAGGGAGATAGTGCCAAGGAAGCTATGTGCCCTCCTGAGTCTTACTCTAGCCCAGCTCTGGACTAGGGTCCAGAGGTACACAGGAATTTCTATCTACTCAGGACTGTTGAAACATAGGTGCCCCCATGAGAAAAAGGGTAGAACTGGGCAACAAGGATTCTCCACAGAGAAGGGCTCTTCCCAGGGTAAGGGGTGAGCAGCACAGAGCCCAGGAGTAAGAGACCATTGCCAAGGCAGTGTCTCCAGGGAGAATATAGCTTGACAAGCAGTCCGCTTATGATCCTCTGTGCATATGGCATAAAGAAGAGGAAATTCACAGTGCCGTCTATAGGTTCCCCAAGGACAAGGGAGAGCAAAATGAGGAGGCATGAATGAGGAGGCATGCAAAGGTGACCATTTGACCATAGTGTGGGAGATACAGTGGAGACTCAATCAATCAAGAGTTTCAAAAACTTCCACCAGTATAGAGGCACTTGGACTAATATTAAGCAGCAATTAGTCCCCTGTGAGGCTTCCCTCTGTGCAGAGCTGGGAGGAGTTGGTGATGGTTTCTGTGGAGGCCAGGATCTGGGATCTTAAACACTAAAAGTCTAAATATGGCTGAACGAACAGGCTGCTTAGAAACATGAAGGAAAATCTAGACAAATAACCTGTAAGCAAAAACAGACTGGAGGAGGTGACTTCTGGGAGAACTGATCAAAGAGGGGAGGGCAGGGGGAACTGGCTGCTGGAGGGCTAATGGGCTGGGCATGTTGTTTCAATAAAAGAGAAACTCAGTACACAAGGGAGGCTGCTGGGATGGAGTGGTCAGAAGAGCCTTCCCTTAGACATGGTTTCCATGTCTATATGAACCCAGCATGATCCAGAAGGGAAAGTCCTTCCCTGAGACCCCACCCAGCCGATGGCAGGAATCATGGTGGGTCAGCAGAGCCAAGATCCTGTCTGGGCAGAGATGGAGCTGTCCAGGGCTACAGTTAGGAGCCAGCCAGGCCAGAGATCTGGTGACTATCGGAAGCCTCCTGGCCAGGAGGAAGGGATCCAGGTCTTGGGGCATTTGTTAATGAACTCCAGCACCCAGACTCTGAGGTCCCCTTGCCTATCCTGTGATCATTCCGGAATTGGAGATAAGAAAGCTATTGTATAAACTGCTTTGCAGAACCTTCCAGAACCACCTCCTGGTCCCTGCCCCAGGGAAAGAGAAGCTTTGACTCAGGGGCCCATGGAGCCTCTGTTCTGACTGGAGAGGCTGAAGGCTGCAGAAGCACTCCCACCCCCCACCCCACCCCACACCCCACTTAGCATCCACTCAGCATGCCAGGCCCCCAAGCTGCTCAACCTGCTGTGTGAGTATAGGCCCAATGGGAGAGTGAAGGCAGGTGCAGAGGCAGGTGGGGGAATGCGACACTGACCACAAGGACACAGGCACCGTTGTAGAGCCGGGGCGCCAGGTGGTGAGTCAGGTTATACTACAGGCAGGAGAGCCGGTGTTCCAGCCGACAGGCCTGTGAAGGGAGGACTCCTTCTCTGTCTCTTTGTCCTGTCCAGGTCCTTGGGCATCTAACATCCCCCTCCTCTAGGGGCCGTCTGACTTACTGAGTCTGGCGATTGAGAGTTGCTTGTGGCGATTGAGAGCTGCTTTCCCTAGGAACGCCTTCACTGATACACTAGAGATAATGTTTAACCAGCCGCCGCGTCTGAGCAAAGGTCAACCTTTGTATCCTTGGCATGGGTCCTTGCATGGACCCCGAAGCCTCTAAGCTGCAGTATACGCTGTTCCTTTGCCTGCACCCTGCCTTCACCTGGAAAACCCTCACTCTACTTTCGAGATTGCTTTGGCAGGAGGCCATTTCTAACTGCTATATGCTCCCCACCTCAGGTCCCCATGTTGAGAGCAGCAGCTGGGCAATGCTGTGACCATTGATCCTGCCAGGGTCCCCAGGACGCAGTAGAGACTGGACAAAGGCGCCACCTCCACAATGCGCCTCTCACCCCAAGTCTTCTCTAGTGGGCTGTAGAAGCCATAGTCACTGCCGCCAGAATACCTCCGTGTCTACCCCAATTCCAGACAAAAGAATATATGTCTGAAAACAGAACTCAGCCCTAGAGTGTGACCCTCTGGCCATTTCTACCACCACGGCCCAGGCCTCCTGCTTGTTAGTCCTGACCCACCAGAGATGAATGAGCATGGCTGAAGGAAGGAGAGTGGGAAGCCCGGTTCATCCCCAGTTGCCTGCCCTGAAGAAACCCTGGAGGATCTCTGGAGTCACTGTCTTCAGAGTAACCTTGCTAGCCACCAGGCTCCCAACGTGCAAACCTAGCTTGTCCAGTTTCCTCCACTACATCGTGTGAGTGTATGCATTGTGTATGCAGGTTGTATATGTGAATATACTTTGTGTTCTTGTTATGTGGGTGAGCATGTAAGGTGTGCACTAAATGTGCACGTGTGTGAGCTTGCCTCCAATTGGTATGTAAGCGCTCATTTGTCGCATGTGTAAAGCATGCATGGTGTGCGAATGTTGTATGTGAGCATTTGAGTGCATGGTACCATGCGCCACGGCTACAGATGGGAACCACCAGAGCTGAGCCAGTGCGGCTAGTCCGAGGGGAGAGAACATCTTACCAGGGATGGCATGATCTGAGCTATCTTGGGGAGATCACCTGCTTCCAATCCCTCATTCACCTAATTGATAGTTATTGATCATGGGCCAAGAACAGAGGCTGCAATGCTGACAAATGTCGAGCATTTTGCAGAAGCTCACCACTTGGTGTTCTGCCCTGGCGGAGAGGAACGGGGGAGCTGAGATAGAGCTGTGACTCTGATGCGAATGTGAGGTCACTTCCCAGAGCTAACTCAATGGGGCGGAATGTGATTCTGGAAGAATATGCCCACCCCAGGTTAATGCCAGGGCAGCAGAGTCAGATACTGAGCAGAAATTAGCCTGTAGGAGCTATCCCTGTCTGCTGGACCCTGGAACACTCTGGTTTTGCCACTGCCAGCCAACAGGCTGTGACAATATGGCCTGGGAATGGCTCTCGCCTAGGGGCCCAGTATGCAGAAAAACTCAAGCCTCTAGGATGGCAGCTGCACCTGACGCGCAGGGAGACACTGATGCCCACAGGTGTGTGTGTGGGTGGGGGGAGCTTCCCTATCTCAGTCTGGCATAGTTTGCCTGACCAAAGCAGTTCACAAGGACAGCGGTAGCACAGCAAGGCCTCTTATACTGCTCTAGTCATTTCTGGACTCTTCCTCTAACTGCCTCGAGATGACACCCAAATGTCCCATTAGTACTTAATCCTTGTCCCAGGGTCGGCTTTCTGGAGAACCCATCTTAGATGAGTGTTGAAGGTAAGGCCAGTCCAGAGCCCCACCCAGGAGCCACAGGGTGCTCAGCAGGCCTGAGCTGCACAGGACACAGGTGGCATTGGCCACTCTCATGTGTGCTCACTGTGGCAGGTGCCAGGACTTTCTGGGTGTTTCAAGCTCCGAAATGACACAGTGCCACCACTGAGCAGGGTAGCTGGATGCTGGTGTACTGCTGTCTCTACAACACAGCTCATGAGGCTCTGCCTTCCTGACCCCTAACTGGCTTCTGCACTACTGCTCCTAGAATTAAAAAACCTCCTGGGACTGAGGAAGAGAACCCCAAAGTCAAGACAGGGTGGCCATGTGACTTCTCACAGACATGACCCCACTTCCTGGGAGGCTCACGTTGTAGTCCAGACATTCGGCCATTTGCTTCTGATTTGCTGGGTAGTGTGCACTGGCCAGATGCCCCAGGCCCTCCTTACCTCTTCCTCTTTGTTTCTTGGCTTCCTTCTTTCCAAGTCAGGAAACCAAGCTTTTATTTCTTTTTAAACAAGGCCAGTGAACTGGAAAGTGAAGAGTTCAAGTTCGGGTCAAAACAACCAAAATAGCCAGCTGTGGGGAGCAAGGTGGGCTCACAACTCCAGGCCAGTTATTCTAACCCCTCATAAACAGGGACATACCCATCCTCCCACATAAACATGTGTGTATACACACTGCACACAGGCAGATATATATACATATACATACACACTAAATGCATTTACACATACAAGCTTAGAGGTGTGCATGTGTACACTGCACAATTCAACACACTGTTTATGCACATATACACATACGTGTGAGCACACCCACTACACACAGTCACCTACAGACTTATGTGTGCGCACACCACACACATTCATATATAGTGTATATGTATACATACACATTACACATATATAAGTGTACACACGGCACACACATACACACAGACATATACAGGCTCGCGCACACATAAGGAGTGCAGGACAACTCCAATTGCCTGCTCCCTACTGCACAGCAGGTAGTGGATTGGGAGGAAGTGTAGCTGTCCCTGGGGCTTGCTGCGGCTCTGGGTCTCTCTGCACCAAGGAAGTAATGGCTGCTGCTGTTTGCTGAAAGTCCAGGCATGTGTGAGTCTGCATGGATCCCCAAAAGGAGCAGCGGAGGAAACTGAGGCACGGTGGAACAAATAAGGAAAGGGGAGCCCACGATGAGGTGGCTCTCAGTTCATGAGACAATCTACTTCATAAGTCAGCTTGGTGGGGTCACAGGGTGCCCAGGTATCAGGCCTGGGAGTATCAGGATGAAATCATCACTGGAAGGGGTAGATATTTCGCTATTGGGGTTAAAGAGTTACATTCTGCAGCCTGAGTGACCTCACATATTGGGAAGTAGGAGGTGCCATGCCCAAGGAGGATGAGGAGCTTGAGGGCATGGTGGCACTAAATGGTCAGAGATTGTAGTGCTGCAAAGTACTACCCATGGAGCAGAAAGGGCAGGAATTCAATTAGGATTATGCAGCACTATTCTATGCCTGATGAGCTCCCCAGACATGTGCCTTTTGTTTAGGCTGGCATCTGGTTTTGAAGAAAACAGAATTTAAAAACAAACAAACAAAATCCAAGCAATAAAACCTGCCTTTACTTGCTGCTCAACATCTCCTGAATTCATTGTTGCTGGGTAAGTCTCATTTCTCACACCAAGCACCCAGGACAGCATCCAGTTGGAGACTATTGTTCTTGGCCTGGCCTGTTTCCTCATCATCACAGGGGTGTCTTTCCCCCAGGCAATTATATCTGAAAGTCTGCCCTGTGCTGCGGAAGTCAAGAAGAAGAACTCCAGTCCCTAGCCTCGGTCATGAAGGCCCTCTAGGCTTTGAAGCAGAAGTTTTGTAAGTGCCTTGAGATGGAGAATTACACTATGGAAAGGACACAGTGGAGTGATAGTGTGTTATGGGCAGGGAGTGCTGACCCTAGCCTGGGTTGCCCTCTTTGTAGTCACTATGGGGAGCAGAAAGCAAGGGCTCACTCTCAACCACAAATATGACCATGAAATTCTAGAGACAAAACTAAGAGCTCCTAGCTTGGCTTCCAGGATATATTGATGAGGACCTGTGCTCAAGCTTGCCAGGAACTATGACCCCAAGGCCCTAAAAGAGTGATCACAGCACTTGCTACCAGTGCTCAAAATGGGTTTGGGGCATCTCAGATGATGATATCCCACAAAGGCTGTGAAATGAAGAGGTGTAAGGCATCAGAATTTCCACTTACCACTCATCCATCTATCTACTCATACCCGTCAATTTATCCACCTGCCCAACTACTCATCCATGCATCTAGCGACTCACGTACATACCCCTTCACCCACCCATCCAGTCATCTACCTGACTGTCCACTCAACTTCCCATCCACCTGGTCATCCATCCATCTATCTACGCATCTACCTATCCATCCATCCACCTATCCAGTCTATCCACTGTCTATCCACTCAACTACCCATCTACCCACCCACACACCCAGTCATCCAACTATCTATCCACTCATCTACCCATCCATCTACCTGTTCATCTATTGGTGTATCCACTTGTGTACCCATCCATTTACCCACCACCCACTCACCCATCCATCCATTTATCTACCTGTTCATATCTATCTATCTATCTATCTATCTATCTATCTATCTATCTATCTGCCTGTTCACCCTTCTGTATATCTAATCCATTATCTGTTCCTCCAACTACCCCCATTAACCCATCCATTCATCTGCCCACCCATTTTTTCACCTATCTGTCAATGAACACACAGGCCCAGTAGCCCTACTATGCTCTAGCCCCTGACACACTTAAGAAACACTCTCTGGTCTACCCCCATGGATCAAGTTATAGGGAACAAGCTATAACTTGAAAAAAAAATCAGTGCATGCCCAAGAGGAACAGTAGGTGCTGGGCACAGGTGGGGGTCTCTATGCTCCTTAGTCACTTTGTTCTGTCCTTTTCTCTGACAGAACAAACAGTGCCCAGGCCCTGACGGGTCAGGCTGTGCCTGCGTGTGACTGCAGGTGGCCTGGTTGCTTGTGAGCAAGCTGCACCCCATGGCTTGTTACACACTGCAAACCCTGCAAGGGCACTTGGGGAAGACAGAACAATCCTGCAGGGAAGCACTTCTCCTTCTCATTTCCTTTATTCTTTTCTCAAGTGACAAATCCCTATGACATGGCGGCAGGTCTGCCAAGGAGACCTTGGGAGAGAGTTTACACTGGAGACCTCGAACTCACCCAAAGCTGACCAAGGCACTGATCCTCCTGAGGACTAAATGCCTGCTGCCCCTCCCCCAGAATGCAGAAGTCCACCACACAGAAGATCTAGAACCTGCATGGCCACCCCGCGGTTGCAGCCAAAGACCTGACTTTGGGTATTCTGGCAAGTGACAGAGCAGGAGGCCAACAGGCTTAGGGAGTGACCCGGGCCATGCGTCCACTCTAAAGTCAAGGTGGGTGGCCAGTATCTGGCCCCAGGGGACCAATAGACAGGATCTGTTTCAGTCCAGATCTCCAGTCTCACCACTGGCAGGGAAGCCAGACTCCCTCAGACATTTGGGAGTGAAACTGATGCCTGACCTTCTGCCACATCCTCCCACTCCTGCTTCAGGCCCTGAGCAAGCACATTCCAGAGAGGGGAGAGCATGACCTGAGCATGCCTATACAGCCCTTTAGAAGGTCTTGAGAGCTCAGGTTCAGATTCTCTGGGCCAGGTAGGAACTAAGCCAGGGATGGCTATAGTGACCTTGTCATGGGAGACTGAGGTTAACAAAGGCCTCAGGAGATAGCGGCAGGCTCCAGTGTTGGGTGAGTTATTACCCTACTCTGTCCCAGGCCTCACGGTATCAATTCAAAGTAGTTTTGGGTCCCTGAGTGCCCAGTGCAGATGGGAGCTTCTAGAAGCAAGGGTGACTCTGATCCCCAAGGCTTCTGACTGGCAAGGAGGGCTGGCAAGGGTGTGGCCACATTTTTAGGACAGTGATCTCCAGAGACAGCCTTCAAGAGAGCCAATGGCCACTGGAGCAGGCCCCAGGGAATGGCAGTTTCTGAGTAGAGGTCTTAGATCTTCCCAATGGCTACAGTGAATCCTGGAAGCTGCCAACACTGGCTTCCCTTGCCCTGGAGTCACCAGTAGCTAGAACATTTCCAGGGATGCCAGATTAGAGACTACCTCTGCTTGTCCCCACCACTCCTCCCAACCACCCTCTGAAGCCCAGCTGACTGGCTCCCACCTTCATTTCTCTGAATTGGTCCATCTAGCACTTCCGACACCAGGGGGGTCTCTATTTCCTGACACTCTCAAACCTCCACTGCTGGGCAGAGAAACAAATGCATGCCTTGACAAAAATAGCTCCTTGGTGGGTGTTGGAAAACCTCTTGCTTGCCACCTTCTGATTGCAAGTGGCAGATAGAGCAGAAGGAAGTTCAGACTTTGGTGGAAGAATGGGATTGTGGGCATGCCAAGAGATTCAAATAGATTGGAGAACGCAGAGCCTGAGGCACATGTTGTGGTGCTGCCATTCCAGAGGATAGGAGGTAGCCCAAGGGTGTGGAGGGGCAGTGGCAAAGAACAATACCGATGCCAAGCCACACATGGTCTGTGCTGATGCCACACAATGTGAGCAGAAGAAAGGCAGATGGTCACACACTGCACATGGGGACCCCAGGGAAGAAGCCGCTCACAGGACATCCACTGTGCTTCTTAGGCAGGGAAGGGGGCATAAGGTTGGGGCATTGTTTGCCCCACAATACCCCTGCATTCAGCCACTCCCTATAATCTGAGCGTGTGTGTCACACTCTCAGCTGAGGGGCTGCCTGCTACAAATTGGGTGAACAACAAGAGAAAAATAAAAACATACCTCAAGGTTGCCAAAGGGTTTGCAGGCACCCTTGCGAACCCTAGCCTCAGAGGCTTTGCACACAAAGGCCGCACATTCTCGGAGGAGCAGCACTGCCTGTCTGAGCACCACAGACCCATCCTACAGGATGGATTTGTCCCGTCCCAGAGCAGCCACACTAGTTGCTTGAGCCAGGCAACCTGAGACAGCATTCCTCCTCCCACCGATCTGGAGCCAGAGCCCAGAGTAGGACCACACTCCCTCCCCAGGCTCAGGAGAGGGTCTTCCATGGCTTCTCCTGCTCCTGGGACCCAGGTGTCCCCAGCCTATGGCCACAGCACTCCAAGACCGGCTTCCGTCTCTGCAAACTCCTCTGTCTGTCTCTGTGCCTCTGTAAAGACATGTGTTTTGGATTTAGGGCAACTTGGGCAGCCCAGGAACACTGTGTCCAGAGACTCAAATTCATCACATCTGTAAGGACATCTTTTTAAGTTCACACACAGCAGCTTTCTGGGATCAGAACAAGAACAATCCTTGGTCCATGGCATCGAGTGAAGACAGCCAGAAACATGCGTGTAACATAGCACTTGGCCTTGGAACAGTGTGCCGGCCCCATGGGGCAACAGCTTCCTCACACCTCCAGTCAGAAGGCTCCGGGAGCCCATCTCATCTCAAGGTGTAAGTCCCCTTAGAACTGTGGTGTGACCCACAGGATCAGGTCACACTTCCTGGCCTTGCTGTCCCAGGTGCCCCAGTAAGGAAAAACCAGGGAATTTTGAGTGGCCCCGAAACTCTGCCTTGTTCAAGTGCTGATGGTAGCATTCCCTCATAGCTGCTGCAGCCGAAGAACCAGTCTTCAAGAGTATGATCCCATCCAACAGCATGTCTCCTAGAACTCAGGACAGTGGTCTGTGGAGAACTGTCAAGCAGGAACTCTAAGGTGTCAAGCACTGGGGCTGTATAGGACAGAGATGGGCTCAGGCTTCCCTTTTCCTGAGCCCTGTGTGCATATGTGCTTACTCATAGCCACCTGAGCCCTGGGCCCACCTGTACTTACCTATGCCCCCAGAGTCCTGTGTCCACCTGTGTCTACTCATGTTCATCTGTGCCTCTTGCCTTGTGTCCTGGGTCACCTCACTGACTCCTAGCTGAGGCTTGCTCTACAGGAAACACATGATGGAGATAAAGGTGTCTCCTTCATGCCCTGAAGCAGCCTTCTGTCCTTTCCCACCTGCCTCTGCTAGTCCCGGTCTGTCCCTGCCTGTCTATACCTGTAACATCTGCCAGGCTGGGTTTTCATAAGTCATCTGTTGGGTTACCCTGTTTACATTAGCTCTGATTATGGACTCTCACATAAAGAAATGAAGGCATTTGGACCAGTTCCTATCTGCTATGTCCTAGGTGAGCCAGGCATGTGGCTTCACAGGGAAGTGGCTGGGGTTGTAAAGGAAGGGGCTACTGGGAATGCCTGCTCACAGTTTGGGCTGCAGGACTACTACTTCGCTCCTAAGAAACTGTGTTCCCCATGGGGGTAAATAACACAATCTTCCCTGTTTCAGAGTAGAGCAGAGAAGGCTCAGAGAGGTTAAGCAATATGTCCAAGGTCACACAGTTTAGAAGCAGCAGAGAAGAACTTGCAATCCTGTCCTTCTGCAAGCAAGGCCTCTTTTCCTGTCTTCACTCCCTGGCCGGCTCTGTCTCCAGCATTTGGGGGAAGGCACAGCGGCAGGCAGCCCCGAAGCATCTTGGGAATCAGCAGAAAGTTCTGAAACTAGGTTAGGAAATAATAATTAGATACCTCCTGGGGTGGGGGACTATGCTAAGTAAAAATTCAGGTCAGGACACCTGGGGATGTCTGTCTCTTCCCCTAAAACAAACATAGCTTGGGAGTGATGCTAGGTCCCTGTCAACAGGATGCCCTGCTGCCCTGAGAGTCTGGGCTGTGGAGTCCTAACTGGAAAATCTGTTTTTCTCTCTGCATCCCCGCCCTGCCACCTGCCCAGGTCCCTGTCTGTGCTGCAGACTCCGTATGGCCATGGTGCAGCCTGTTTCTGCCACCCTTCCAGGCCTCACAGGCTCCCAGCCCAGCCAGCCGGCATAGTCCACTGGAGACTCTTCTAGAAAATGGACCCCTTATCTACTCTTTCCCCAAAGTGTGTCCCAACCAGGAGAGGCCAGGAGCTCCCCCTCACACCCCTCTAGCCCCTCTTTGTGCTGCTTCCTGCTCACACTGTGGTCATTTGGCCAAGCCACACAGTGGAAGTGGCCATGACCACACAGCTCCATTCTGTTACCCTCCGTGCCTTCCTACACAACACACAGGTAGAAAGAAGCCGAAGGACCACAGCGGCTGCGTGTCGGAACACCTCCTGCGGAGCCCTCCAGGTTCATTCCATGGTCATTCTAGAAGCATCTATGGTGGTAAGCGCCTTGCCATGGCTAACTGCAGCAGTGGCTCCCTGACGGGCCCCACACCTCTGGGGACCTTGCTCACATGCTGTCAGCTGGTCCTGTGACATCTGTATTCCCACGTGACAAGTGTCACAGAGGTCTTGGTTTTACTTCTGAACATGAACCTAAGTAAGGATTGCAAACACTAGAGCACCCAGAGCATAGACAGGTCTTGGGTAAGAGTGGGTGGGTGTTCAGAGTTTCCACATGGGTGAATGGGATATAAACTAGGCTGTGGGAGGGTGGGTGAGCAGGGAGATGGGTGAACAGATGGCTACGTGGATGGTTAGTGTGTAGGTTTTCTATTTTTTTTTAAGCTATCTATTTGTTTTGCAATCCTAGCAGTCAAACCCAGGACCTTATGCATGATAGGCAAGCATTCCAGTGTTGATCTACACTGCCAGTCCCTCTTTTCTTGAAATAACATCTTTATTCTATTTTGAACATTAATTTTTAAGGCGTGTCTTTCTTTATTGTGGTGCGTGACTTTCCCTGGAAAGACATGAACAGACACCTATTTACCACAGAGCAACGAAATGATTCCACTCAGATTCCACTTGGGGAACCAATGAGTTTGCTAGTGTTACTTAGAGTGTCATGGCTGACCCAAAAGTATCACTGAAAAGCACACCCCAAGGTAAAAAATGTAAATCTAAAAGGGTTTAAGAACTGTGTCACAAAGCTGGGTGTAGTGGTGCACACCTTTAATCCAGCACTCTGGGGTCAACAGGCAGATTTCTGAATCTGAGGCAAGTGTGGTCTACATACAGACTGAGTTCCAAAATAGCCAGGGCTACAAAAGAAAGAACAAACGAAAGAACAAAAGAAAGAAAGGAAGGAAGGAAGAAAGAAGGAAAGAGGAAAGGAAAAGAAAGGAAAGGAAGAAAGGAAAGGCAGAGGTAGTGTCAGAAGGGTTTGGGGCTCAGTCATTTGGGGTTTCCCATCCTCCACACAGCTGAAGGTACATAGCTGGCTTTCCTGAAATTCTCCCGAAGTTGAATGTGTCCTCAGAAAAACCCAAAATCTCAAAATCTCCCAGTTTTTGTTGTTGTCGATTGTTTGTTTTTTTGAGGCAGCTATTCTCTGCCTAGCCCTGGCTGTCTTGGAACTCACTCTGCAGATCCACCTGCCTCACTCAGCCTCCAAGTGTTGGAATTAAAGGAAAAAAAATAATAATAATAAAGGCTCTTGCAGTTTTTCAGTCTTGCGGAGGTTAGAAGTGCCTGGCAGGGTCTTTTCCATGGAGGCTGAAGGAACAGTTTAATATGGTATGGTTGTAATGGACAAATTGCTGTGTTTTACTTTCGCTTATTCAGTCCATCTCCCAGAAGCTCACTATGCAAGGCTCTGTAACCAAGTCTGTACTTTCTATTACCATTTAAAAAGCCCTCAGATGCCTCCTGAGCAGAGATGGCTACACAGCCCTTTTGTCCTTTTTAAAGGACAGCCAATGATTTTAATTTGTTAAATCACTCATGTCTTCCCAAAGGGTGGATCTTACATTTAGAAAAACTGGCCTCAGCTCAGAAAGCTGAAAGCTTTAGTCAGTTTTGACAATTTGTAAGTGGCATTTAGTCCCCAAACTGGTGGACTGGGAATTAGAGGCACAATGGAAATTCTGTGCAGCAGGCCCAGTTTTATAAGCAGATTTAAATATTTGGTCAGTAAAATAAATTTCATAACCACATAACTTAGCTGGAATGTCCCAAGTAAGAATAATTCTTTCTAATAGAATTCCTCTTACAGCTACTGGGAGGACCTTGAGGGAAGGAGGTTCCCAGCCCTCTGTGGTAAGGACAAACATAAAGACTTTATCCCATAAGCTAGATTTTTGTAAATTTAAACCTTATGCTATAAATGAAAAGTTAGATTTTAGTTTTATTTCAGTACATATAATTTTTAACTTAGAAAATGTTTTAGATAAGCTTGGATTTTGAAATATTTTTACAAAATACTTTGAGGTTGGACAAAATTGTTAATGTAAGGAAAATGCCTTCTGTTTTTACATTCTTATCAATAAGACTAAATATTTCTTTCTGTATATGTAAACAAGCATGTCAATTACCATTTTTAATTCCAAGTAATCTGACTTAGTATAGGACTCAGGAAGAAAGTGATTTTAAGCCTTTCCTCTATATATTGGTAATTTGTGGAAAATAAAAAAAAAAAACAATTGTTTGTAGTCCCAAATACCTAGTAAAAACCAGCTGAGACAAGATTTCATCTCTGATGTGAATGACTAAGTTTGGACAGCCCTTGTGCATGGCTAAGCTTGGGGCACATTCATAGACCTCTAAGCATGCAGCAAGGGCTTCAGTTTAAAACTCTCTGGTGGGGGCAGGAGCTGGCAAGGGTGGAGGGTGGGTATGAGAGGAGCAGGAGATGAGTGGGGTGGACAATGTGGAATTCACAAAGAACCAATACAAAGTTTTTTTTAAAAATCACCATGGTTTTCTCATCCTCAAATCCCACAATAAACTCTTGCATGCCTGCATTTCCACCAGTTTAGGCTCAAATAAGGACCCAAGAAAACCAGCTTTTTTCGAAAGGAAGCCACAGACAGACAATAGGCTTGTACATTAAAGCCCTAAATTCAAAACCATCCCAAAAACATTTACACAAATTTTAAATTAGGTGTCTCAAGAACAGTAATTTTAGTACACAATAAGTTAAAAAAAAAAAAGCCAAACCAAGCAGCCACAGATTTGCCACTTAATTATTTCTAAGAATTCTAGGGGTGGATTGAATTGTAACCCATGCTGGCTTAGACATGAAATGACAGGTTAAAAACAGTTCCATTAATTTAGAGTGCACTCTTCACAGAAACAAGGTAGGAAATTGCACCTCTTAGGCAAAGCCTCCTCGAATGACAGCAAAAGCTCAGGAGATGAAAATTGCTACATAGACTTAAGATAACATCTTTCCTTGTTTTGATTAACTATTGTTGTTATGAGTGCTTTACCTGCATTACGCTGGTGTGTGCAGTGCCCACAAAGACCAGAAGAGGGAGTCAGATCCCCCAGGACTGGGAGTTACAGATGGCTGGGAGTCCCAGTGTGGGTGCTAGGAACTGGACCTGGGTCCTGGGGAAGATCAGCCAGTGCTCTCAGAGCCATCTCTCCAGACCTTTTCCCAGATTTAGAAAACTGAGCAGCAGAGAGATTTTTAAATCTCTTTAAAAAAAAGAGAGATTTCTAATAAATATCAGAAAGTTGTTGTCTAGATCAATAGGGTGGTCTGAAATCCCTTAGCAAACCCCAGTGGGTCCTGATGTGGAAAACTCCATAACCAAAATCTTCAGCTCAGTTTTTGTTCAAGAAGCGCAGACAGCATGAGAACCATGAGGAGGCCGAGTCTGTCTCGCATGGAGAAGAGGATCAGAGCAGGTGGGAGGAAGAAGAGACACCAGCAGAGGACAGGTTAGAGTAGGGCCGAGCTGAGTGAGGTTCCTCGGGGCTCCTCTGGAGTTCTCATACAGCCTCTAAAGCTTCAGTCTTTAATACCCCTTTGAGGTTTTTAAATATATCTCCCCAATGTTCTTCATTCTCTTCCTTGAATTTTGTTTCCCTTCTTGGCGTCCTCTGCTAGCTGCAGAATGTGGGGGTTTGGGTCAGATGGGTGTTTGCTTTTCGGAGGGGCTCCCTCAACTCTCACACGAACACACATCAACACGCACACACACATGCACACACATTCACCATACACACACAATGATCTTTCTTTTTTAAAACGAAAAGACTGAGTGTGACCTGCTCTGAAGGAGGGGGATCTAATTTTGCCTTGGCCTCCTGTGACCAGCACCCACCATTGTTCCTCAGGACAGCCTGGTTGTGACCCAATTTCTCCCCACATCAGGCCAGAATCTGCCTCCAGGTATTTCCTGTTCCCTGGCCCAGGCCTTTTCCTAACACCGACTGGTTTGATTTAAGCTTCCTGCAGGGTCAGCAGATTTGCAAACCGCAGGTTTCTTCAATTTCTTTGAAGAGGAAAAAAAGGAAAGGAAAATCATTTTCCAAAGTATTATCTTCCCTTCCAATCAATCAAGGCCGCCAGGCCTGGCTGAGACCCAGCGCCTGCTGGACAGCAGATCAGATGAGCTAGACCCCAGAAAGGCCTAGGGATGCTTAGGTGTCCCATCCCAGGTCCCTACTGGCTCTACATCCCAGGAAGGGGTCTGGCCCAGCTGGATGGGCAGAAGCCAACACTTATACCACCCCACACTGTTCCCCGACAGGGGACATGAGCAGCATCCAGGGCCAGGGGGTGGAGTCACTCCCACCAGCTGAGGTCCCATCACTTCCCTTAGACTCAAGACTTTAAACCCACTGAGAGGTCACCCTGCACACCTGGCCATGGCAGCCTCCGTGAGACTGGGAGTCAGACCACAAGCTCACAGACCCAAGGGGCTTTCAGCTCTGTAGGAATCACCTGTGCAGGGCCTGGAGATGTCTGTGGGGGAATCAGAGAGGGACAACAGACAGCACCGGGAAAGACTGCACTTGGCCACCCTGCAAGGAACAAAGGGGACAATAATGACAGGGGTGACCACTGCTGAGGCTGGCCTCTTTGTATCCCTCATGGCTCCCATCCCCCAAGTACGTGTACTTGCTTGCTTAAGTCCACAGCAGGAACCAAACAGTCTGTCCTACCTTGACAGCTCATCATAACCCTAGCAGGGTCCCCAACCCATAGTCACACACTATCCCAGCCAGGCCCACCTGACCTCATTCATGATCCCAGGAAGACCTGGCTTTAGGTCCCACCTCTGTCCCACTCACCCCTCCAACTGCTTTTACCCCCCCCCCATGCCCCACTCCTTCCTGGGCACTCCCCTCCCCCTTTCTCAGAGGTTAAGGAAGGGCATCTGTTGTCAACTCTTCCTGGGGGTGAATGCTGACTGGTGGCTGCTGTAGTCAAACCTCCATGCCCTGCTGTTGACACCACTGTCCCAGCCTCGGCCACAGCAGCAGCCGCTGGTCAGCAGGCACTGGTCAGCACTGGTCAACATCAGGAGATCCCTGATGTTGGGATTTCAGGGCTGCATGACCTGTCATATGTCTGCTCTTAACTTTGTAAGTAGACTGTAGCTTCGGCTGCACTAGGCAGAGGCTGAGGGGGCCCACCAGGTGCCTGCTGCGTCCATTCACCTCCAGGGGACCCTGTAACAGCCCCCAGGGAATGGGAAACACGGCCACTCAACTCCCTGCCCCAACCCCAGGGACCAACAGTAGAAAGGCCCTCCCTTCCTCCAGAGAAAAGTAATGGGGGACCTATGTACCCCAAATTTACCTCAAGTACTCCCCTCCTCCCTGACTTACATAGCACTTCTGGAGGGGCTACCCTAGATTGCCACCTCCCCTCAACTCCCGTCACAGAAATCCCCCAGCTCCCACACAGCTGAGGGGGGCGGGCATAGTCCCTCTGCCTCATGCAGGCCCCATGCTCCATACCCTCCCCTGGAGAGGTCTACCCCTCACCAACTCATAACCTTCCCACTCAGACCAGAGTCATAGGCCCCTAGTAAGCATGTGGCCACATCAGCACATCCCCCTGCTCCCAGACTCTCTGTAGGAAGATGGTCCCAACTCTGACTAGTCTCCAAGAACACAATAGCTATATCATGGTGGAAAAAAAAAAATCACACACCTTCCATTGCTGCTCATAGGGCCCCAGTCTGATAGGATCTAAGGGCAGATGAGGAGCTGTCAGGGCAGAGGGCTGCTCTCTGCAAAAGCCTGGCTGGGCCTGACAGGTCACCCTTCTCTTCACAACCCCTACCCCATGACCTAAGCTCTGAGCTCCCAGCAGCAACAGCAGCCCTTGGCTCTCCATGAGCTGGGATCTGAACACTGTGTGTGTGTGTGTGTGTGTGTGTGTGTGTGTGTGTGTGTGTGTGTGTGTGTGTGAAGATGTTTGTCTTTGTGGGGAAGGGGGGGGGTTTATATGCACACACCTACTGTCTGCTTTCCTCCCCTACAGCTTATCAACATGTCTTCTAAGTAGACAGGTGATAAAGAGGTGGGTGAACAAAGGCCTTCCCCAAAGGAGGCCCCCCGTTTAATCTTTGCAGCCCGCAGACCTGGTTTCACATGGCAGAAATCTATCGAGTTATGATTTGGGAGGTGGATCTGACCTTGGATTTCAGGCAGTGCCACTCACAGGACCAAGGATATCACTGCTGGTGGCTGCAGCTCCGTGAGCAGGGGGTGGGCAGGCAGCAAGCAGAGCTCGAGGGCACTGATCATCCACTCTCAGGAGGGGCTGAGGCAGGCTGTCATTTAGAAGGGCTCAAGGACAAGAGACACATCTAGGGAAGCTTTCCCAAGGCAGATGCTAGGGATGGAGTGGGGCGTTAGGGCCGGCCCGGCTGAGCAGGAAAGGGCAGTGGGAATTACTTCAGTCCTGTCTCCAGCCTTGACCTTCGTGGTCACTCACCTCAAGGAACGCGGTCAGCTCAGGCATTGATTTGGCAGGCAAAAAAACCTCACCTACCTGTGCAGCCTTCCTGAGCTTGGGATGGACGCTGACCCCAGGGTAAGCCAAAACAAGAGAGGGCAGAAAGCTGAGAGGCCAGTCCAGCCACCAGCAGGAAGGCCTGGGGTGGGCCAGGCTCTGAAGCAGCGGCGGGAAGAATTGTAGCGCATTCCCTGTAGTAGCTAAGAGGTCTGCCTGGCACTGAGTGTGAGGTTCCAAGGAAAGCTGGGGCCCCGATACACGGTGTCTGGGCAAAGCCCAAAAGTAAGGCTGCACTGATCAGTGCACTGGTCAGGGCCATGTGCTGGGATTATCCTTAAATGAGGACAACACTGTGAGGCTGGTCACTGCAGGGGAAGGACAGCCTGTTAGGTGGACTGGAGAGGGGATCACCATCTTTGAGGGCATGGGTCTGGGAGGATCAGTACCGAAGAGCCAAGGGCAGGACAGATAGTGTCCTAAGAGTGCTAGAGGCTGGCTTCATCTGGGGGTGTCTGTTGTCTGGGGGTTTTTGTTTTATAGTCTTTGTTTTCACTGGGCTGAAATTCACCTTTGCTTATGCTTTTATTACTTGATTGGCTGACTATTTGCTGAGCACCGACCTCAGGGCCCGGTGCCCTCCACTGAGCTGCTTCCCCAACCCTTCCCCTTCACCGCTTTAAAGTTCACCACCATGGCCTGGGGAGATGCCTCAGCAGTGAGGAGCGCTTACTGCTCTATCAGAGACCAGAGTTCAGACACCAGCACCCACATCAGGCAGCTCACAGAGTCCTGTAACTCCCGCTCCAACTGATCTGCTAATCCCTCCTGGCCTCCGTGATCACAGACAGAAAGACAGAAAGACAGACAGACTTTTTTTTTTTCAATTTCTGAGGTAAAAAATAAAATAGAGTTCACCACTCTGTCACATTTAGGGTGTTTAGTGCCAGGCACCTACCTTCCTTTTCCACATTTTCATCTCCCCTAAAGGAAACCCCACACGCACTAGGGAGTAACTCTCCCCCTGAAGCCCCAGCTACCATCTATTCCTGTGGATTTGTCCACTGTGGACACTTCACAGGAGTAGTGTCATAGCACGTGTGACCTCTTATACCTGACTTCTCTCACTCAGCATAAATGATCTCAAGGTCCAGGCATCTTCAAAGGTGAATCAGGGATCCATCCTTTAGCTATTGTGTGGACTGACCACATCACCCATGATTATAGTAATGGGCATCTCCATTGTTTTCACTCTAGTGATTCCGTATGATGTGGCAGTGAACGTGGTTGTACCTATCTGGACTCCTGTATATTCTTGGACAGATCAAGTAGGAGTGGAATGACCAGGCAGAAATTCAGAGACAGAAGTACTGACAGCTCAACAATCAATAAGTGGGACCTCATGAAGCTGAAAAGCTTCTGTAAAGCAAAGGACACTGTCATCCGAACGAAACGACAGCCAACAGATTGGGAAAGGATCATTACCAATCCTACTTCTGACAGAGGGCTAATATCCAGTATAT